>CM022706.1:55149990-55749990 GCA_012295165.1 Asparagus setaceus | reverse complement strand
TGCGAAAATCCGGCGCATACCTTCGGTCGGCTACCTAAGATGAAGATGGAACTAAGAGTGGGATCTCCACTCCGAGAACGAAGAGACTTCGAGGCGACCTTGATCGGACAACACAGTGCGAAAATCGGCGCATACCTTGATCGAGCTACCTAAGATGAAGATGGAACTAAGAGTGGGATCTCCACTCCGAGAACCGAAAAGACTTCGAGGCGACCTTGATCGGACAACACAGTGCGAAAATCCGGCGCATACCTTCGGTCGGCGCTACCTAAGATGAAGATGGAACTAAGAGTGGGATCTCCACTCAGAACCGAAGAGACTTCGAGGCGACCTTCGGTCGGACAACACAGTGCGAAAATATCCGGCGCATACCTTGATCGGTAGCTACCTAAGATGAAGATGGAACTAAGAGTGGGATCTCCACTCGAGAACCGAAGAGACTTCGGGCGACCTTGATTCGGACAACACAGTGCGAAAATCTCGGCGCATACCTTCGGTCGGCTACCTAAGATGAAGATGGAACTAAGAGTGGGATCTCCACTCAGAACCGAAGAGACTTCGAGCGACCTTGATCGGACAACACGATGCGAAAATATCCGGCGCATACCTTGATCGGCTACCTAAGATAAAAGATGAAACCCTTCCGTTTGACACGAAAAGTTTTCGCTTGGAGAGGAAGGATTTTATATTCTCTCTCGGCGTGAAAGGAATTTTGAGTGGGCCTCTTGTTCATAGAAGGAATCAAGAGGGATTTTGGTAATGTACGGAAAATTTGTAGACCCACCGTCAAGGAATTTGATCGGTGGGGAAATTGTGATGGAGGATAAATCTAGGGTTATCCTCGCGAAAAGTGGGTGAAACATCCCGAGGAACTTCCGTCGAAGCGGGTTATCGAAGATACTATGGGTAGTATTTCTTGGGAACTTCCCATTTATCGGCATTAATTGCGGTCGCCATTTTGGGTAATGAGGCGATATGCACCATTAGAGTAGACCGTTTCTATTACAAGCGGACCCTCCCATTTAGGTTGAATTTACCTTTCTTTTTGGAAGTGAGGATTATCGGTCGTCGGCGGCGAGGACCAAATCTCCTTCTCTAAAGGTTCTCTGTCGAACTTTCTTGTTGAAAGCCCTCGACATCCTAGCTTGGTAGAACTCAATGCATTGTTGAGCCTCGAGCTTCTCATCTAACATCTCAAGCTCTTGAGGCGTTTTGATGTTGTTCTTGATCGTCATCTGTTGAAAGGCGTCTGAAGTGGCGGGATCTGGATCTCCAACGGGAGAAGCGCCGCGCAGTAAACGAGGAGTGCGGGGTCTCTCCGTTGGCGTCGCGTCTGATCGTCGCGATCGCCCGAGTGCTTCTCGAGTTTATCATCGGTCTCGCTTGTTACTCTTCACAAGCCGGAGAATTTTGATAATCGTCTTGTTGAATGCTTGGCTAATCCATTTCTTCTTTGGATTATAAAATCTGTTGGCGAGACATCTTGTATCTTGAACTTTTAAAACGATGAAGGAATTGCGATGAATTGGGGACCGTTGTCATGCGATCCGTCTTGGGACACCGTGTCGATAGATGACATGGTGTTTGATAAACTTGATGGCGGTACTCGCCTTGACTTCTTTTAGCGGGATTGCTTCGCCCACTTGGAATGTCGGTGATCGCTAGAATAAACCGATCTCCTTTAGCGGCGGAGGAAAAATGGGACCTACAGCGTCCATTCCCCATGTCTCGAATGGCGAGGATGTGGCGAAGGATGCAAGCTGCTTTCGGGGAGGCGATGCATATAATTGGCGTGAATTTGACAGCGTGGCATTTCGGCGTGCTCGACCGCGTCATTAATCATTGTTGGCCAAAAGTAGCCCATTCTCTGATTCGATCGTAGAGCTTGGGACGGTGGTGTGCACCACATTCACCTTCGTGTGCTTCGAAGGACCTCTCCTGCCTCTTTGTTTGAGAGGCATCGAACAAAGACCATCGTACCCGGCGATATAACATCACGGGTCTACGTGTGTAAAAGAATCTTGGAGCTCTTAGCGGATTGACTCTCTCTCCTTCGTCTTACGGTAGAATACCATGTAAGGCGTGTCGATGATAGGAAGCGCCAATCTCGGGGCTCCAACTTGGTTTGGGTTGCATGTACTTCTTTGGTAACTACCCCTTATCTTCTTGTGCCTCATCGTATAATGAGTGCGAAGAGTTGGTGAGTCTGGCCGTAACTAGTTGCTCGGTCTCGGAAGGTTGTGCTAACGACACGACTACGCCGCCCGGTGCATCCGCATAAAGCGTTTTGGAAGCGGGATATATTCGATGAAAAACTCTTGAATGAGTGCGCTATTTCAACGGCTATCGATGATAGGGGATTAGATCAGTTCGACCGTAGTCACCACGAACTGCTTAACTATCAATTGTGAATCTCCATGCGGCGAGATATTGACCCCGGCTCCTTGGCGAAGCTAAGTCCGATAAGTAGCGTTGTATTGACTCGTTATTGGAGCGAGGTTGATGAGTGAATAAGCACGGGGCATGACATGATTCCGGAAATCAAGACAACCCGACTCCGTGGAAATCTTAGAACATCAGGGGCACTTGCCACATTGGTGGCCGAAGCTCCATCAAAATACAATCGCCATATTTGTTGGTGCGATGTAGTGTTGACTTCTTGAACTTCATCAGGAAGATCATCATATAGCTCAAGCTGCATCCGTTGTGGTGGCGACCAAGAGATCTAAATCGCTTGTCCTTTGGTGACTTACATTGTTTGAAATATAAGTCATATTGGGACAAGAGCAAGGCCCATTTAAGCTAAGCGCCAACTCATTGAGGCGGTGGGTCATAAATATCCGGACGGATTTACATTAGAGATAACATAAATCGTCTGTCAGGCTAAATAGTGCGCATTTTACGAATCGCGAACACTAATGCAAGGCCTTGCTTCGACCATTGGATATCGAGACTTCGGCACCGACTAATGTTGACTCGGGTAATACTGCACTGTTATTGACGGCTGTATCGTCTTCTTGAGTAAAGCGCTTAACAGTGATCCGTCGCCTTGGCGTAGATCAAAAGCGGTTTTCCGACAGCGGTGCAACAAAACGAGGAGGTTTAGCGAGATACGACTTGATCTCTTGAATGCCTTACGGCGGCGTCGTCCCAAATATATGACCGCCCTTCTTGTTCAACTTGGAGAGCGGTGGCACTTCGGATAGGTTCGATATGAACCGTCGGATGTCATGTCGTCCTTGTAACCCCGAGTTCTCTCAGATTTCGGAGGTTGCAACTCTTGAATTGCCTTCACTTTGTCGGGATCGGCGTGGATTCCTTTGTCGGTGGCAGAGAACTTACCCGCTGGACATCGAAGGAAGGATTTGGCGGGGTTCATCTTTAGGCGATGAGTCGCATGAGTTCGAATACCGTTCTAAGATCTTTGATGTGATCTCCTTTGTCCGCGGCTTTTCACGACCAAATCGTCGGCGTAGCATTCGACCGTTTTCGAAGATGATCTGGAAAATCTCGTCATTGCTCTACGGTATGTTCTTGTAGGCATTTTGAGGCGAGCGGCATGACCGTGTAGCAATATATGCGATAAGGCGTTGAGCATTGTGTGTTTGGCGTCATCGGGGTACATCTTGATTTGATTATACCGAAAAGCCATCCATAAAGGACATTCTTTCAAATCCACCGTGTTGTCAACTATGACATCGGTGATTGGAAGAGGAAAGTCATCTTCGGGCAAGCGGCGTTGAGGTCTCGTAGTCGACCACAGATCCTAATCGACCCATTTTTCTTCATGGCCAGGGACTATATTAGCCACCCAATCCGGATGTTGAATTTCCTTGATGAATCCGATTCTATGAGTTTCTTCACCGTCAACAATTGCCTCCAATATTTGTGGGCGAAACCGTCTTCTTTGTTGCTTGGCGGGTTTGACATCCGCCTTGATGTTGGTGATGTGTTGCCACATTAGGGTCGAGTCTGGCATGTCCTCGTAACCCCGAGTTCTCTCAGTTTCGGAGGTTGCAACTCTTGAATTACCTTCACTTTGTCGGGATCGGCGTGGATTCCTTTGTCGGTGGCAAGAAGAGAACTTGCCTTGGACATCCCAAGGAAGGATTTGGCGGGGTTCATCTTTAGGCGATGAGTCGCATGAGTTGAATACCGTTCTAAGATCTTTGATGTGATCTCCTTTGTCCGCGGCTTTTCACGACCAAATCGTCGGCGTAGCATTCGACCGTTTTCGAAGATGATCTGGAAAATCTCGTCATTGCTCTACGGTATGTTCTTGTAGGCATTTTGAGGCGAGCGGCATGGCCGTGTAGCAATATATCTGCGATGGGCGTTACGAGCGGCGTGTGTTTGGCGTCATCGGGGTACATCTTGATTTGATTATACCGAAAAGCCATCCATAAAGGACATTCTTTCAAATCCACCGTGTTGTCAACTATGACATCGGTGATTGGAAGAGGAAAGTCATCTTCGGGCAAGCGGCGTTGAGGTCTCGTAGTCGACCACAGATCCTAATCGACCCATTTTTCTTCATGGCCAGGGACTATATTAGCCACCCAATCCGGATGTTGAATTTCCTTGATGAATCCGATTCTATGAGTTTCTTCGCCGTCAACAATTGCCTCCAATATTTGTGGGCCGAAACCGTCTTCTTTGTTGCTTGGCGGGTTTGACATCGCCTTGATGTTGGCGATGTGTTGCCACATTAGGGTCGAGTCTGGCATGTCCTCGTAACTCGGTGAATACATCGATATACTCACGATTAGGGCAATCAACTCTTCCTTTTCTTCCAAGGGAGAGTATTGCGATGTTTATGAGTTTAGGATGCTCTTCATCACCCATATTAATCTGGACTACCTCGTCCTTAGTGGGGGGTTCTCTTTGTTCGAACCTATCCCCAAACTGCTCTTGGAGTTGATGGATCCATGGGTCTTCCCATGTTGGCATGTCTTCATCACTCTCAGCGATGGCGAGGATCGGCCGTAGCCATATTTGACATTAAAGCCTTGAAAGCTTCTCAGAGGCTGGTGTCAGAATCCCAAGCCGAAGAATCAGACGAATGTCCGTCTCCCTCATTGGGTGGATTATTATCAATCAGCCATGAGCATTCATCTTCGAGGAGGATTAGTATCCCAACCCTCTGTTGGTCATATCGCCTTTGAGACTCGATCTTGTTGCCAAGCCTATCAAAGCGGCCTTCTTGGTGGCAGTGCGATTACATTCGACAACACATACGATTAGTTTGAGAACACGGACAATGCGTGTTCAATTGAGAGGAACTTCTCTTTGAGATTTTCGTACCCCGGCCGCGATAGTACAACTCATCGGCATGAATGCGGAGCAACCCTTCGTGTGTTGGTATGACTTCGGGTATAGCGTCATCGTCGTCGGATGAAAATGTCTCCTTCGAGGATGAGTCACATTATCGAGAGGTTCCAAGTCACTAATCTCAGCGTTAAGCGCTGCGGCGAAGTTCGGCGGGCTCGAACTTCGATCCGAATTCGGTGAAGCGGTGCGGGAATCTTCTTATCATGGCGGAGAGGGTAGGACCCCATCACCGTGAGTTGGTCGGGGCCTCTTGCGGGCCCAAACAATCCTTGATCGAAATTTTACCTCGATCATCATGCAATGAGCGAGGTGCTCCAAAGCCGTTTTCTTGCTGCGGGATCGCCAGCGGGATTGGCCAAGGCGAGCCTGGTGGATGGAGATCGGATGAGATGTGGGAGGTGTGATCTTCTTTTGAATCAAGTCACCCGTGGCGGCGAGCCTTAGTCGAATCGGTTTGAGGTGGTGATTCTTGACTAACGTTTTGGCCTTCGTCCGAATCGTTGTTCGGTTCGGACTCCAAACTTGGCGCATTTTCGGCTTCTTGTCCACTTCTCCCTTCTTCTACATCGGGCCTCTGAACTAGAGCGTGTGTGTCACGTAATGCCGGCGCCTACGGATCGTTCTTCAAGTGTTGATCGGTTCCGTTTGGCGGACCCAATCATTTGTTAGCGGCTTGGAGGAGTTGCCGTGCACCTATTGATGAGGTTCTTGACCTCTCACGGACTTCAGATCCACTTTGTAGCGGACACCGTCGGTGATTCGGGGCCTTGGCGAACTCCGCGTCGGCGTTGGCGTCGCCTGGCGGAGCTCTCTTTGAGAGTCATTGCCATGTCAGGCGGTGATCTCTGCGTAGATCCGGCGATCTTGGATCTTGGAAGGATGCCATTTGGTGCAACCCGGCCTTGGCGGAGTTAAGATCCTCGCCTTAAAGTTCGGGCGAGGACAAGCGGATCTTTCTTGCGGCGGAGATCATACGGATTTGTGGGGAGGGCGATGCGGACAAGGGCGATAGTATGATACTCCTGCGGAACCGGATCAACTTGGATTCGGTTGACTTATTTGGGCGTAATTATTACACCCTACGAGTTTTGGCGGTCCGCTAGCCGGTTAGCGGTGAAGGGGTCAAGGCGGCGGCCCTTCAGTCGAGGCGGCCACAATTTTCCTATCGTCCTTGAGGCCTTTGACTTCTTCTTCGGCCGGGATCACGAATTGGCGGCTCACGACCACGGCGATCTCGACTTGAGACCGTTGGCTCCCAATGGTCGCCCGGCTTGTTCGCGGTAAAAGTTGGGATGATTGTCATTGATTTGAACTTGCTTACAAACTTGATCGCTGAAACAAATTCAAAGAAATATAAGCCTTTTATTTTAAGGCTTACAATGAAAATCAAAAAGATTACAACTTTTATCCTTGTGAACAAACACGAGGATCTGTTATATCGGATCCCGCTTGCGTGGGTTCTTTGCTGTCTTGGGGACTTATTGTGTCAGTGGACCACCGCAATCCGATCGGTAGGGCAGGGTTGCGGAACTACGGATGTAAAGGGGCTCGTTTCACGAAGGAAGCGAAGCGCTGAGGATCACACTCACGAAGGAGAGGATCGCTGGCGGGTGAGATCTACTAGGAGAAATCCTGGCTATCCACGAGATTAAGGCGAAGCTTAATCTAGAGGGTATCTGTAGTTCGACCGAATTGGTTACCTTTTGATTGAAGATCGGCGTTGGTGAACTTGTGCTCGCCGTTGCTTTCCGGAACCGTCGCCGATTACTCGTAGATCTCGCAAGAACTCTTGAAGTCGAGCCTTTGAAAGATCCCAAAAATCCAATCGGAAGCCGCTCCAAATCCCCTTTTCTCACCAACAAGACCCCCCCTATTTATACATCTCAAGGGGGTGGCTCGGCCACTTGGTAGAGGCACCTCGACCAAGTTGGTAGGGTGGCTCGACCATGGTGGCCGAGCCACCTCGACCTGGCGAGGTACCTCGGCAAGTTAGGCAGAATTAGCTCGACCTAATTAAGCTGCGGCCCCGCCCTTCCCGCGGCAGAGCACCTCGATAAGATGGCCAGGAGTGTAACCGTTCGCCGTTTTTCGCCGTTTAGCCGTTTTCGGTCTCGGGTTTGGGTTCGTCTATACTTGATTAGGGACTAATTCTTGGTTCGTTCGGTTCAGCGGTCGAAATCCGATCGTCCGTTCAAGTCGGTTTAAATCGTCTTGCGGCTGGCTAGTGGGTTGGCCGGAAGTCGAGTTGACGTCACGTATCATTCGATGGGTTGTCATTCGCCGACTCCACATCGCGAGTTGGTTTGGGGATCTTGTAAGTATTTTTCCGCCTTCTGATCCGGAGCATGATGTCGTACCGGGTTCCGGAGTTAGTCTACTCCTTTCTTGCGGTTGGTAGAGGATTGCGGATGGAAGGCGTGGCTTCTGAGATCAAGAAGCGGTCTGATTCATAAAGGGTGGATCTTTCCTCGATTCTCGGTCAATATGGTGAGTCCTTGGTCGGCGAGGTGCGAAGAACCTGTGAGACTTCACTTGACATTGGTACATTTCAAGCTGGCTAGTGAACATCGAGGCGAGGTATCTCACTTTCGAGTAAAGGAAGAATGCTTCATTGAGCCTTATTTTCCTGTCGTTTTGCTTTCGCCGGTTCGGTTCACGACCAACTTTATGTTGGGAACCGAACCGGCGGCTCGAACTTCGTGGTGGACTTGTGGATGGCCTTGAGCATGGTTGTGGGCGTCATGGGATGTACGGTGCTAGATTGATCTCCACGGCACAGGCCGTCCGGTTTGAGTCGACATTCCTTCACTGCGGTTGTCTATTAGTAGCTAATGAGTCGGTCCTGTAAGAGCTATCTGTTGGTGGTGAAGCATTGTTGCGGGCCGACACTCGGACATCCCAAGATGCGTTCTAGCTCGGAGGAAGTGTCGCCAATCTCATCCGTGAGATTGAGGAGAGGAGTTCCACAACTCTGGCGCTGGGACTTTAGGAGAGGACCAAGCTGAGGCTGCAGTTTATGAGAAGAACCTCGGTACTCTCTCCTTTTCCCCTTCGTTTTCTCATCCTTTCCATTGGATTTCTCATTCAAGCTGAATTCTCGGGAAAATGTTGAAGAAGAAGAATTCGACCCTCTCGAGGGTTAAGCGAAAGAGGTTAGCCCATAAGAATCGCGTGAATCCTCGGTCCTTTGATATAGACTTGACCGGTCATGATCCGGTCGGTGTGGAGTAACAATTCAAGTGATGTAATCTGAAATTTTCGACTTTTGGAGGCTGACATTTCTCGGTTTGCATGCGGGGGTTTTAGGGATTATGATTACGGCTTTGATTTTCCTCACCACGATTCTGCTGGGCCCGGTTACGCTCATCTTTGAGCCAAGTTTTACTCAACAAATGTATGGAGCTATGGCGGAGGAGGCCAATGTAGGACTGATTCGTGAATCGGTACATCTAACATCGATAATTCCTCTTCTAGATGGCGAATCACGAGGAATTAAGCGACTTCGAATTCGTACCCCTCTAATTGCCTCTTAGCTTTTTGCTCTTTTAGCGAAATTGCGGGGAGACAAATGTCGAACCGAGACTAAGAGGGTTAACTCATTTGTAGGAGGTAAGTAGCTTTACCAATTGTTAGCCACCTCTTAGCGCATTCATTTTCCTAATGCCTTCTTTTGGACTTCTCAATGGAAGATTTCGTGGAAGGCTGGTTTATCGACAACACTTCCATGGATGACTCTTCTTGGCGCTTAGTCCGGGATGGCGATGCTCTTGGTGAAGATTTACAGAAGCCACAATCCACGAAGAAGGTATGAATTTTCTCTTGATTAATTATAGGACCGACCATTTGGCCAATACTACTATAATTAAAGGGCTGAGAAATTCCCTTTGTGTAGTGGCAAGCACTCCTCTTCCCGCAGCTTTTTGGTCGGCTACTCGACAATTGTTGAGATAGATGAGCATCTTGAGGGTCGGCTGCTATAGATAGTACTCAGTGATAGGTACTCCTCGATAGACTCGCCAGTCCACGAAACTAAAGGCGAAGGAAGCGGGTAAGAGTCCTCCAATAGAATATGTCTTGCCAATTTTTTGATTGAAGATTCTAAGGTCCTCTTTTCTTTTGTGTAGAGCCTACATCTCGACTCCATGATCTAGCGAGGCGATCTTTGGATGAAGATCCATCCCATTTTATTATCTGTTTGGAAATGCGTTCTTTTCCTTGGTGAACACGGTGATCGAAAAGGTTCTTCATGGCGGGCTTTCTCTTCATCGATTCGAGCCCTTTGCTTGATCCTCGGATGGCCTTGATACGGGATATGGGTTATCTGGTAGCTCGGAGCCATTCTTGTGACCTCGCTCATCACGGAGAAAGTTTGAGACTACAAGCTGGCAGACTTTGGAGCTTCCTCATACATAGATGCTCGGGCAAATGGCGTTTAGAGGCATGGCGCGATGCTCGTGTTTTCTTGGGCTCGAGGTCGAGATCTGAGAGAACAGCGCCGATCAGCTCGGGTGTTGTTCTTGAGACATATTCTTCCCTAAGCCATATCGGTGGTATTGTGGCGAGTGCGGAGGATATCTTGCTCGGGGAGAGCTCCATGCGAGAGAAAGATAAGATGAGTATTTTGGAGCTGGCCAGGCAACAAAGCCCTCAGCGTCGCTAAGGGAACTCGAGCTGTCGAAGTAAAGCGGTGAATCGAAGAGAGGCGGCGAAAGACGAATGCCGAATAGATGAGAGTCCTTGGGCTGAGTTGCGAGGAGAACTCCACCGGGCTTATAGTGATGAAGTGTCTCGGCTCGAACAACAAATCCTTTGTCATAGACTTGATGTTTAAGCGGTTGTAGCTTCTTCTATATTCACTTCAAATGAATAAGATTTATTCCTTTCATTGTTTATTATGATTCTTTTACTTAAATCGAAATAATTAACCATAATACTTATAGGATTTTGGCAAACCCTCGACCATCAGCGGGTTTGATTAGCCTTTACCAACTACCGTTTGAGTTGGGCTAGCATGTAGATTATCTAAATCCGTTCTACACACAGCGTTGTGCTAAAAGAATGAAACTCTTCTAGGCTTGTTGCTATGATATTGAATACATAGGCTCGGTACTCTTTTACGGGCAAGAGAACGCGACAGCGTGTTACCGTAGACTCATCCCTTCTTAGGCTTGGGATAAAATACCCAGTCGGACTCGGTGTCTTCTTCAATCGGAAAAAGACTAAGCCGACAGCGTGTGGCGTTGGCTTTATCCCTTCTTAGGCTTGGGATAAAATACCCAGTCGGACTCGGTGTCTTCTTCAATCGGAAAAAGACTAAGCCGACAGCGTGTGGCGTTGGCTTTAGGGTTATTGGCCAACCCGACCCTCAGCGGGTTTGATGAGCCTTTACCAACTACCGTTTGAGTTGGGCTAGCATGTAGATTATCTAAATCCGTTCTACACACAGCGTTGTGCTAAAAGAATGAAACTCTCTTAGACTTAATGCTACGATGTTGAATCGTGGAAGCTTCGTCTTTTCGCGGGAAGACTAACCCGGCCCGGCGTGTTAGGCGTCGGCCTATCCACCTTAGGATTGGGATCAAATTCCCAAGAAGAATCTTGGATTAAGGAGTTTTGATTGATAGGATTAAATTGGTGAGAGAGGAGGAACTTTATGTTCTATTTCTGAGAATGAAACCAATAGCGAGGGGCTGCTATAGGAATCAAGAGGGTTGAGCGTCCTTTAGTGGACGACTTGATCCAAACAATCTCGGCGCATACCTTGATCGGCGCTACCTAAGATGAAAGATGGAACTAAAAGTGGGATCTCCGCCGAGAACCGAAAAGACTTCGAGGCGACCTTGATCGGACAACACAGTGCGAAAATCGGCGCATACCTTGATCGGCGCTACCTAAGATGAAAGATGGAACTAAAAGTGGGATCTCCGCCGAGAACCGAAAAGACTTCGAGGCGACCTTGATCGGACAACACAGTGCGAAAATCGGCGCATACCTTGATCGGCGCTACCTAAGATGAAAGATGGAACTAAAAGTGGGATCTCCGCCGAGAACCGAAAAGACTTCGAGGCGACCTTGATCGGACAACACAGTGCGAAAATCGGCGCATACCTTGATCGGCGCTACCTAAGATGAAAGATGGAACTAAAAGTGGGATCTCCGCCGAGAACCGAAAAGACTTCGAGGCGACCTTGATCGGACAACACAGTGCGAAAATCGGCGCATACCTTGATCGGCGCTACCTAAGATGAAAGATGGAACTAAAAGTGGGATCTCCGCCGAGAACCGAAAAGACTTCGAGGCGACCTTGATCGGACAACACAGTGCGAAAATCGGCGCATACCTTGATCGGCGCTACCTAAGATGAAAGATGGAACTAAAAGTGGGATCTCCGCCGAGAACCGAAAAGACTTCGAGGCGACCTTGATCGGACAACACAGTGCGAAAATCGGCGCATACCTTGATCGGCGCTACCTAAGATGAAAGATGGAACTAAAAGTGGGATCTCCGCCGAGAACCGAAAAGACTTCGAGGCGACCTTGATCGGACAACACAGTGCGAAAATCGGCGCATACCTTGAGTCGGCGCTACCTAAGATGAAGATGGATAGAACCCTTCGTTTATCACGAAAGGGATCTTACGCTTGGAGAGGAAGAATTTTATATTCTATCTCGGCGTGAAAGGAATTTGAGTGGGCCTCTTGTTCATAGAAGGAATCAAGAGGGATTTGGTAATGTACGAGAAAATTTGTAGACCTAGTCAAGGAATTTGATCGGTGAGGGAAATTATAATGGAGGATAAATCTAGGGTTATCCTCGAGGAAAGTGGGTGAAACATCCCACGAGGAACTTCCCGTCGAAACGGGTTATCCCGAAGATACTAAGGGTAGTATTTCTTCAGGAACTTCCCATTTATCGGCATTAACTACCGGTCGCCATTTTGGGTAATTAGGCGATACGCACCATTAGAGTAGACCGTTTCTATTACAAACGGACCCTCCCATTTAGGTTCAAATTTACCTTTCTTTTTGGAAGTGAGGATTATCGGTCGTCGAGCAGCGAGGACAAAATCTCCTTCTTTGAAACTCCGTTGTCGTACTTTCTTGTTGAAAGCTCTCGACATCCTAGCTTGGTAGAACTCAATGCATTGTTGAGCTTCGAGCTTTTCATCCAACATCTCGAGCTCTTGAGGCGTTTACGATCTTGTTCTTGATCGTCATCTCCGTTGCAAGAGCGTCGCGAGTGGCGAATCTGGATTTCCAATGGGAGCTGCTTCACGGTAGACGGAGAATCGGGGTCTCTCGGTTGGCGTCGTCACGGTTGTGCGATATGCCCGAGTGCTTCTCGAGTTTATCATCCCAATCTAAGCTTGTTATTTTTCACAAGTTTCGACAAAATTTTGATGATTGTCTTGTTGAACGCCTCAGCTAATCCATTTGTAGCTGGATTATAGGCTGTTGACGAGACGTCTTGTATTTTGAATTTCTCACAAAACGATGAAGGAATTGCCGATGAATTGGGGACCGTTGTCATGCGATCCGTCTTGGAACACCGTGTCGGTAGATGACATGGTGTTTGATAAATTAATGGCGGTACTTCGCCTTTACTTCTTTTAATGGGATTGCTTGCCCACTTGGAGAAGTAGTCGGTGATCGCTAGAATAAACCGATCGCCTTTGGTAGCGGAGGAAAAATGGGACCTACAATGTCCATTCCCCATGTCTCGAATGGCGAGGATGTGGCGAAGGATGCAAGCGCTCACGGAGGTGATGCATATAATTGGCGTGAATGTGACAGCGTGGCATTTCGGCGTCACCTTCGTCATTAATCATTGTTGGCCAAAGTAGCCCATTCTCTGATTCGATCATAGAGCTTGGGACGGTAGTGCGCACCACATTCACCTTCGTGTGCTTCGAAGGACCTCTTACGCCTCTTTGTTTGAGAGGCATCGAATAAAGACCATCGTACCCTGGCGATATAACATCTGGGTCTCGGTGTCGTAGAAGAATCTTGGAGCTCTTTGCCGGATTGACTCTCTCTCCTTCACGTCTTCTGGCAGAATACTATGTAAGACATAATCGATGATAGGAAAGCGCCAATCTCGGGGCTCCAATTTGGTTTGGGTTGCATGTACCTCTTTGGTAACTACCCCCTTATCTTCTTGTACCTCATCATATATTGGTACGAAGAGTTGGTGAGTCGGCCGTAACTAGTTGTTGATTGTCGAAGGTTGTGCCGGCGATCACGCTAATCGGCCAATGCATCCGCATAAAGCGTTACGGCGTGGAATATATTCGATGAAGAATTCTTCAAATGAGTCGCCATTTCAGCGGCTATCGATGATAGGGGACGGATCGGGTTCCTAACCGTAGTCACCGCGGATCGCTTAACTATCAATTGCGAATCGCCGTGCGGCTTGAGATACTCGACCCCGGCTCCTTGGCGAAACTAAGTCCAATAAGTAGCGCATTGTATTGACTCGTTATTAGAGCAAGGTGCGGTGAGTGAATAAGCACGGGGCATGACATGATTCTCGGAAATCAAGACAACTCCGACCCGGTGAGATTTTAGAACATCGGGGCACTTGCCACATTAGTGGCCGAAGCTCCGTCAAAATACAACCGCCATATTTGTTGGTGCGATGTAGTGTTGACTTCACGGACTTCATCCGGAAGATCATCATATAGCTCAACTGCGTCCGTTGTCGGGTTGGCAGCCAAGAGATCGCAAATCGCTTGTCCTTTGACCGACTTTTGTTGTTTGAAGTGCAAGTCATATTGGGACAAGAGCAAGGCCCATTTTGCTAAGCGCCAACTCATAGAGGCCGGTGGTCATAAATATTCGGACGGTTCGTTAGAGATAACATAAATCATCTGTCCGACTAAATAGTGCCGCATTTTCTGAATCGCGAACACTAATGCAAGGCACTGCTTCTCGACCATTGGGTATCGAGACTCCGCACCGACTAATGTTTGTAGGCAGTAAAAATTGCCTTAATCCCTACACAGCAACTCGGGATGAGCAAAAGAGCTTAAGGGTCCATCTGAGTGAAGTCAGGTCCGCCTAAAGGTTAAGTTCACCTGAATGCTTGACTTTACAAAATAGACAAAAGTGCTGATATCTCTTGAACCGGGAGGAACTGGGCAAAATGACCGGGGCAATTGGCTCCGTCTCGTCGAGATGGTCGATTTCCATATATAATTCGTCCAATTCCGACGTACGGTTTGAAAGTTACGACCTGTTCTTCGTAGCAGACGAGGCTCGCCAAGCAGCGAGGCTCGACATTCAACGAGGTTAGCCTACAGCGGTGAACCTCGACATTCAACCGAGGTTCGCCAAGCAGCGAGCTTGACATTCAACGAGGTTAGCCTACGGCGGTGAACCTCGACATTCAACGAGGTTAGCCTACAGCGGTGAACCTCGACATTCAACGAGGTTAGCCTACGGCGGTGAACCTCGACATTCAACGAGGTTAGCCTACAGCGGTGAACCTCGACATTCAACCGAGGTTAGCCTACAGCGGTGAACCTCGACATTCAACGAGGTTAGCCTACGGCGGTGAACCTCGACATTCAACCGAGGTTAGCCTACGGCGGTGAACCTCGACATTCAACGAGGTTAGCCTACGGCGGTGAACCTCGACATTCAACGAGGTTAGCCTACGGCGGTGAACCTCGACATTCAACGAGGTTAGCCTACGGCGGTGAACCTCGACATTCAACCGAGGTTAGCCTACGGCGGTGAACCTCGACATTCAACGAGGTTAGCCTACAGCGGTGAACCTCGACATTCAACGAGGTTAGCCTACGGCGGTGAACCTCGACATTCAACGAGGTTAGCCTACGGCGGTGAACCTCGACATTCAACGAGGTTAGCCTACGGCGGTGAACCTCGACATTCAACGAGGTTAGCCTACGGCGGTGAACCTCGACATTCAACGAGGTTAGCCTACGGCGGTGAACCTCGACATTCAACCGAGGTTAGCCTACGGCGGTGAACCTCGACATTCAACGAGGTTAGCCTACGGCGGTGAACCTCGACATTCAACCGAGGTTAGCCTACGGCGGTGAACCTCGACATTCAACCGAGGTTAGCCTACGGCGGTGAACCTCGACATTCAACCGAGGTTAGCCTACGGCGGTGAACCTCGACATTCAACCGAGGTTAGCCTACGGCGGTGAACCTCGACATTCAACCGAGGTTAGCCTACGGCGGTGAACCTCGACATTCAACCGAGGTTAGCCTACGGCGGTGAACCTCGACATTCAACCGAGGTTAGCCTACGGCGGTGAACCTCGACATTCAACCGAGGTTAGCCTACGGCGGTGAACCTCGACATGGGGTGTCATCAAAGCAAGTGGCGAACCTGCGTCATCATGAACCTCGACATTCAACCGAGGTTAGCCTACGGCGGTGAACCTCGACATTCAACGAGGTTAGCCTACGGCGGTGAACCTCGACATGGGGTGTCATCAAAGCAAGGCGAAGCTTCGCTATGTTGGCGAACCTCGTCATAGCAAGCATCAAAATGGCGAACCTCGTCCAAGTGGCGAACCTGCGTCATCATGAACCTCGACATTCAACGAGGTTAGCCTACGGCGGTGAACCTCGACATGGGGTGTCATCAAAGCAAGTGGCGAACCTGCGTCATCATGAACCTCGACATTCAACGAGGTTAGCCTACGGCGGTGAACCTCGACATTCAACCGAGGTTAGCCTACGGCGGTGAACCTCGACATTCAACCGAGGTTAGCCTACGGCGGTGAACCTCGACATTCAACGAGGTTAGCCTACGGCGGTGAACCTCGACATTCAACGAGGTTAGCCTACGGCGGTGAACCTCGACATTCAACGAGGTTAGCCTACGGCGGTGAACCTCGACATTCAACGAGGTTAGCCTACGGCGGTGAACCTCGACATTCAACCGAGGTTAGCCTACGGCGGTGAACCTCGACATTCAACCGAGGTTAGCCTACGGCGGTGAACCTCGACATGGGGTGTCATCAAAGCAAGTGGCGAACCTGCGTCATCATGAACCTCGACATTCAACCGAGGTTAGCCTACGGCGGTGAACCTCGACATTCAACCGAGGTTAGCCTACGGCGGTGAACCTCGACATTCAACGAGGTTAGCCTACGGCGGTGAACCTCGACATGGGGTGTCATCAAAGCAAGTGGGTGGTTAAGCGGCCCATCCCAACCGAAGGCCATTAGCCAAACTTTGGCCTGGCAGGCGAACCTCGCGGCGTGGAAAGGAAGGATGCGCCAGGGTCAATTTCACGGCGTGCCAAGCGGCGTCCACGGCGAACCAAGCTTCGCCGTAAGGCTCGAGCTTTGGTCTCGTTGGGCGGGTTTTACTATCGTCAAAGATGGTCAAGCAGGCGAGGTCGGCGAGGAGGAATGTCCGCGAACCTCGTCATTGCACCCCAAGTCATGAACCTCGTCTTCATCTAAGGGTTCATTCAAAACACGACGAGCCTCGTCCAAGTGGCGAACCTCGCCAACAATATGAGGTCCTCTTGAAAAGAGATGAGCCTAGTCTGAGTGGCAAATTTCTCAGACAACATGAGGTTCCATCAAAGCAAGGCGAAGCTTCGCTATGTTGGCGAACCTCGTCATAGCAAGCATCAAAATGGCGAACCTGCGTCATCATGAACCTCGACATGGGGTGTCATCAAAGCAAAGCGGCTTCGCTCGATGAAGCGAATTTACGTGCGTAGGAAGCGTCGAGAATGGCGAACCTCGTCATTATGAACCTACCCAACAACATGAGGTCCATTCTAAACAAGATGAACCTCGTTCAAACAATGAACCTCGTCATCATCAGGGGGTTCATTTAAAACAAAACAAGCGTCGCCCGGTGCGAACCTGCGCCTAGCGTGAGGTCCCCTCTAAAGGGATGAACCTCGTCCAAGTGGCGAACCTGCGCCTAGCGTGAGGTCCCCTCTAAAGGGATGAACCTCGTCCAAGCAATGAACTTCGCCAACATGAGGTCTCCTCTAGCGGGGCCGAACCTCGGCAAAGCGGCCGAACCTGCGCCGCCCGAACCAAAGGAAGCGGCAACCTGCCATGTTATGGCTTCGACTCGAGAGCCTCTCTCATATGAGGCTCGTTTGTCGAGAATCAAATGGGGTACACCCGCCGATCTCGTGATCACCCCACTCGCAAGCTGATGCTAGTCATATGCAATCTCATTCTTCTTTGTGAAGCTTATCTGCGATCGTGCCCAATGTTCATCGGCACACCGACCTTCGGCATTGGTGATTATCGACCCGTCAACTAGGCGAAGGCGGTTTCGCCATAAGAAACAAGTGGCCAGCGGTGGTCATTCCACAGGTGACTATTAACATGGTTGCGAAGTGGGAGCAAGACCCAGCGGCCGATCTGAATCGTCGACCACGAGTATTTCCCGAGTTCTGGCGCATTAATCAATGGTCAAAGCCTATCAAAGCACCCGTCTTCGTGTCGGATGGCAATCCCGTTTGACTATAGCCAATTGGCTGGGGTACCTCGAAGAACTTGAGAACTCCGGCATTGCCGCGTCTCAACCTTCAAATCACGATTTGGTGTCGGGCCGGTGTCCTCATGGTGACAAAGAAGAGGAAATGGCTAAGAAGATCGAAGAGCAGGCTCTTATTCTTGCACAACAAGAGTCTATCGGGCGTTTAGAAGCGATGATGGAGAAACTTGTCGGCAAGAAGAAGCGGACAAGGAGGATCAAATCGGCGAGGCTACGAGGGAGATCATGATGTCCACTCAATGTCATCGAAGCGGAGTCAATCCGGCGTACAAAGAAACAAGATCATACGTTGCGGGATTTCCAAAAGCATTTGGATGCTCTCAAACTCAAGGGCAATATAAGAGAATTTGGGGTGGCGAGGCCATATCCTATAGAATGGGATGATGTCTCATATCCTCAGAAATTCAAGCCTTGGACCTCCTGCGATTCGATGGCAAGGGTTCTCCTACCCAACACATTTACTACTTCGGTATGGCCCGGACACATAATGGGAAATGATCCTGTTGTGACTCGGTTGTTCATTGGCACCCTCAAGGGGGTTGCTTTTGAATGGTTTCGCAGATTAGAACCTGGGTCCATCACCTGCTGGAAGGACATGGAAAGGCTCTTCATGGCCAGATTCTTCGACGATGACACAGGAGTATCTATGGCAACCCTGCTAGCTCTAAAGCAGAGGAAGAAAGAGTCTGTAAGCAACTTTGTCAAGAGATTCAGGAACCGATCGTTGTGTCCCCGTGATCAGATTTCCGAGGCCACTCTCATCGAGATGTGCCGGAATAATCTCTCCATCGACATTACATCTAATATGGTATGCGTGGCTTCGCTCGTGGAAAGACTTAACCCGCCAAGGAGAACAAGTCGAGAGCGTGCTCAAGCGTATGGAGGTTGAAGAGTTATTTGAATTTCGAGAAGGTGACGACCAAGATACCTTGGTGGTGGCGACCGCTTCCTCATCAAAACTCTTTTCAAGTAAGCTCGATGGCATCTGCGGGCTGCATGGAACCAAGCTATGGGACCATTTGTGAAGACTTGGCTACTATCGACCAAGATGATCGTTGATGCTTATATCGTCAATGCGCGAGGAGGACCGACATCCGTGGCAAATCCTTGAAAAAGTACTACCGTAGTCTTCTTTCAAACTCCCACTAAGTTATCATGTTATGATCACATCGATAACCAATTTCCTCAAATTCCCTCGCCAATCCTCCTCAGCGGGATGGCGGGTCCCCAAAACTATCATGTTAACAATCACCTCGATAGTTCCCCAGTTTCCTCGTCGATCCTCTCTAATAGGATGACGGACCACTCCCACCGCCATGTTAATATTACACCTCGACAAATTAACTTACCAATCCTCTTCAATGGGATGGTAGGTCCTCAAAGTGGCCCGTCGCGACAATCTTGTCATGTTAACATTTTACCTCTGGCAAATCAACTTACTAATCCTCTTCAATGGGATGGTGAGTCCTCAAAGTTGCCCCAATCGCAACAAATTCTTGTCGGGTTAACAATCACCTTTGACAAACCCCTTCCAATCCTTATCAGCGGGATGGCGGGTCCCCAAAACTATCATGTTAACAATCACCTCTGATAGTCCGCACCGTCATTCCCGCAAATGACGTTGTCCAATCAAGTCGTCGTACCCTTATTCCCATCATAGTTGTTATACTTCCGAGTCACTGAACAACTAGATTCTTCTTGGTCATATGTCGTCATACCCCTGTGTCACTGAACGACCTGATTATTTCCATACCGTCACTTGTCCGAGTGACTTTGGGTTGGATAGTGGTTAACCAAGCAATATACCCCTATCAACTCCCTCACCGAATAGTGGCCTACCATGCGATGTGCCTCTATTCGACCATAGTCGTTATACTCTTATGTCCTTTGAGCGGCTCGGCTACCCCGAGTCATTTTCTAAATGATTTTGTTAAGTAATCCTTGTTGTTATACTCTCCGTCAGCGAACAACTTGATTACTTTTTGATCGCGATCGTTATACTTTTATGTCGAGCGATTCGATCATTTCCACATGATGGCCTACCATGCGATGTGCCTCTATTTGACCATAGTCATTATACTCCCATGTCCACGAGCGACTTGACTACTCCCACATGATCATTCCTCTAAATGATTTTGTTAAGTAATCCTTGTTGTTATACTCTCCGTCAGCGAACAACTTGATTGCTTTTTGATCCGCGATCGTTATACTTTTATGTCCTTTGAGCGATTGATCATTTCCACATGATGGCCTACCGGGCTATTTGCCCTTATCTTTTAATCCAGCGCCTTGAGCGGCTAAGGATAGAGGGAGATTTTAGCACTAAGCCTAAAAGAAACTCCTCGCAAACTCACCATCTTGAGGGAAAAGTATGACTAGCCCGATTCAAGCGGTGTCGGTAAAGGCACATCAAATCCGTTGATAGGCTGGGGTTTGCTAAAAATCCTAGAAGGCGATCATTAGGCTGCGGTGAAGAATTCAAATTTACCGTGTTAGTTAGAAGGTTCCTCGCTCCATCGCCGCGGCGACCATCTTACAAGTCTTCATATCCAAAGTGTTCGGACTCCATTCAACGCATTCAAGTCGAAAACTTTGGAGGGTTGTGGCATAAAAATTACCTTAATCCCTACCGCAACTTCGGGATGAGCAAAAGAGCTTAAGGGTCCATCCGAGTGAAGTCGTCCGCCTAAAGGTTAAGTTCACCAATGCTTGACTTTACAAAATAGACAAAAGTGCTGATATCTCTTGAACCGGAGGAACTGGGCAAAATGACCGCAATTGGCTCCTTCTGCGTCGAGATGGTGATTTCCATATATAATGCGTCCAATTCGGCGTGCGGTTTGAAAGTTCGACTGTTCTTAGTAGCGAGGCGAGGCTCGCCAAGCGGCGAGGCTCGACATTGAGCGAGGCTTCGCCAAGCAGCGAGGCTCGACATTGAGCGAGGCTTCGCCAAGCAGCGAGGCTCGACATTCAACCGAGGTTAGCCTACGGCGGTGAACCTCGACATTCAACCGAGGTTCGCCAAGCGGCGAGGCTCGACATTCAACGAGGTTAGCCTACGGCGGTGAACCTCGACATTCAACGAGGTTAGCCTACGGCGGTGAACCTCGACATTCAACGAGGTTAGCCTACGGCGGTGAACCTCGACATTCAACCGAGGTTAGCCTACGGCGGTGAACCTCGACATTCAACGAGGTTAGCCTACGGCGGTGAACCTCGACATTCAACCGAGGTTAGCCTACGGCGGTGAACCTCGACATTCAACGAGGTTAGCCTACGGCGGTGAACCTCGACATTCAACGAGGTTAGCCTACGGCGGTGAACCTCGACATTCAACCGAGGTTAGCCTACGGCGGTGAACCTCGACATTCAACGAGGTTAGCCTACGGCGGTGAACCTCGACATTCAACGAGGTTAGCCTACGGCGGTGAACCTCGACATTCAACGAGGTTAGCCTACGGCGGTGAACCTCGACATTCAACGAGGTTAGCCTACGGCGGTGAACCTCGACATTCAACGAGGTTAGCCTACGGCGGTGAACCTCGACATTCAACGAGGTTAGCCTACGGCGGTGAACCTCGACATTCAACGAGGTTAGCCTACGGCGGTGAACCTCGACATTCAACGAGGTTAGCCTACGGCGGTGAACCTCGACATTCAACCGAGGTTAGCCTACGGCGGTGAACCTCGACATTCAACGAGGTTAGCCTACGGCGGTGAACCTCGACATTCAACGAGGTTAGCCTACGGCGGTGAACCTCGACATTCAACGAGGTTAGCCTACGGCGGTGAACCTCGACATTCAACGAGGTTAGCCTACGGCGGTGAACCTCGACATTCAACGAGGTTAGCCTACGGCGGTGAACCTCGACATTCAACGAGGTTAGCCTACGGCGGTGAACCTCGACATTCAACGAGGTTAGCCTACGGCGGTGAACCTCGACATTCAACGAGGTTAGCCTACGGCGGTGAACCTCGACATTCAACGAGGTTAGCCTACGGCGGTGAACCTCGACATTCAACGAGGTTAGCCTACGGCGGTGAACCTCGACATTCAACGAGGTTAGCCTACGGCGGTGAACCTCGACATTCAACGAGGTTAGCCTACGGCGGTGAACCTCGACATTCAACGAGGTTAGCCTACGGCGGTGAACCTCGACATTCAACGAGGTTAGCCTACGGCGGTGAACCTCGACATTCAACGAGGTTAGCCTACGGCGGTGAACCTCGACATTCAACGAGGTTAGCCTACGGCGGTGAACCTCGACATTCAACGAGGTTAGCCTACGGCGGTGAACCTCGACATTCAACGAGGTTAGCCTACGGCGGTGAACCTCGACATTCAACGAGGTTAGCCTACGGCGGTGAACCTCGACATTCAACGAGGTTAGCCTACGGCGGTGAACCTCGACATTCAACGAGGTTAGCCTACGGCGGTGAACCTCGACATTCAACGAGGTTAGCCTACGGCGGTGAACCTCGACATTCAACGAGGTTAGCCTACGGCGGTGAACCTCGACATTCAACGAGGTTAGCCTACGGCGGTGAACCTCGACATTCAACGAGGTTAGCCTACGGCGGTGAACCTCGACATTCAACGAGGTTAGCCTACGGCGGTGAACCTCGACATTCAACGAGGTTAGCCTACGGCGGTGAACCTCGACATTCAACGAGGTTAGCCTACGGCGGTGAACCTCGACATTCAACGAGGTTAGCCTACGGCGGTGAACCTCGACATTCAACGAGGTTAGCCTACGGCGGTGAACCTCGACATTCAACGAGGTTAGCCTACGGCGGTGAACCTCGACATTCAACGAGGTTAGCCTACGGCGGTGAACCTCGACATTCAACGAGGTTAGCCTACGGCGGTGAACCTCGACATTCAACGAGGTTAGCCGTTCGCCGTTCTGCGGCGGCGCAGCGTTCTTGTGATCGACAATTCTGGCGGCGCCCGGCGTGGCTATAGCGACCTCCACGATCGCTGGCGGCGCCGCTTCTTTGTAAACCGAGGCCATTGTCGTAACACGCACTGGGCGCTTGACCGCTCGCACGATGGGAGGGTCATTAACCCTCATATGAGAGTGACAATAGAGTCGATTACACCCTTAAGCCCACATAAATAGCTGAAAGCCCAACGAAGAAAGGGCTAAGCCGGGAAAAAGCCCAGAGCTTTTGGAAAATCAAGCACTGCGGGGAGAGATCCGCGAACCTCGTCGGCACCCTCTAGATCATCCGCAGCTTTGATCCGATCGCCAACGGAAGCAACCTCGACTTGAGCATCGGCGAAGCATCCTCTCGCCACCAAGAACCCATACAAAAGAGGAGTCAAATCAACCTCCTCTTCCTCATGTCGAGAGAATTGATTGTAATACATTCATTCAATCAATACATTTTTCGACCCTACAATGTTATTTCGGGTAATACCTTGCTGTTAAGTGACCGCCGTCGTCGTCTGCTTGAGTAAAGCAACGAGTGATCTATCGCCTTGGCGTAAATCGAAGCGGTTTTCCGGCAGCGGTGCAACAAACGGGGAGGTTTAGCGAGATACAATTTGATTTCTTCGAATGCTTTCTGATAGGCGTCGTCCCAAATAAATGACACGCTCTTCTTGTTCAACTTAGAGAACGGTTGGCACTTCGGATAGGTTCGATATGAACCGTCGGATGTCATGTCGCCCTTATAACCCCGAGTTCTCTCGATTTCTGAGGTTGCAACTCTTGAATCGCCTTCACTTTGTCGGGATCGGCGTGGATGCCCTTATTAGTGACAACAAAGCGAGGAACTTGCCACCGACATCCCAAGGAAGGATTTGGCAGATTCATCTTTAGCGGATGGGTTCGCATGAGCTCGAATACCGTTCTAAGATCTTTGATGTGATCTCCTTTGTCCGCGGCTTTCCACGACCAAGTCGTCGGCGTTAACATTGACCGTTTTCGGAGATGATCTGGAAAATCTTAGTCATTGCTTTCGGCGATATGTGGCATTTTGAGGCCGAACGGAATGACCGTAGCAATATATACCGATGGAGCGTTACGAGCGGCGTGTGCTAGCATCATCGGGGTGCATCTTGATCGATTGTAACAGAAACCATCCATGAATGACATTCTTTCAAATCCACATGTATTGTCGACTATGACATCGGTGATTGGAAGAGGAAAGTCATCTTCGAACAGCGGCGTTGGATCTCGTAGTCGACCGCAGTCCTAATCGAACCATTCTTCTTCGTGACCGACTATATTCGCCACCCAATCCTGATGTTGAATTTCCTTGATGAATCCCGATTCTATGAGTTTCTTCGCCGTCAGCGATTGCACGCAAGATTTGTGGGCGGCAAGTCTTTGCGGTTGCTTGGCGGGTTTGACATCCACCTTGATGTTGGCGATGTGTCGCCATATTAGGTCGAGTCTGGCATGTCCTCGTAGCTCGGTGAATACATCGATATACTCACGATTAGGGTGATCAACTCTTCCTTCTCTTCGAGGGAAGAGTATTGCTGATGTTTATGAGCTTAGGATGCTCTTAGTCACCCATATTAACTTGGACTACCTGGAGTCCTTAGTGGGGGTTCTCTTTGTTGAATCTATCCCCAAAGCTGCTCCACGAGTTGATGGATCCATGGGTCTTCCCATGTTGGCATATCTTCATCATCCTCAATAGTAGCGAGGGTCAAGCTGAAGCCATATTTGACATCAAAGCCTTGAAAGCTTCTCCTAGGTGGTGTCGAATCCCAATGAAAAATCGGGCGAATGCGTCTCCCTCATCGGGTGGATTATCATCAATCACCATGAGCATTCATCTTCGAGGAGGATTAAGTATCCCAATCCCGTCTAAATGCATAGTAGTTATCCGGCTTCCCTCTTGGGGCGGTCTTTGTTCCCATTGCCTCGAGCACGTCTATCGACAAGTTGTTGTGGCAGTGCGGAGGATGAACTCCTCATTATCGGATCCGGCAATTCATTGCCTTGTTAGAATCGTTTGACAAAGATATCCACGGTTTCTCCGTCATACGCTTTTCGTCGAGTAGCGTTCGATGGATGCCGGTATCGTCATCAAAGAAATTGAGAGAAACAGGACTCCATATCGTCGGTTGTTGATGCTCCCTGTTTGGGGCGGTACCAATCGAAGGCGGCTCCACGAATGGTGCCAACAAATGGCCAGAACCATTAGGGGCTCATTGCGGAAATAACTCAGTGCGACTTGAAGTAAATCAAGTCTTTGCGTCGGGGAACCCTTCCGTCAAGCGGTGTGAAGTTTATTAAGTTAAACTTAGGCAGTGCGGGATTGATTCCACTCCCTCGGGTATGGGCAAGGAATACTGTCTTCTTCACCTCTTGGCGGAAATCAATGAGTTGATTTTGCTCTCGAGGTCTTTGATCTTCTGGCTCTCGCGAGCAACAACATCCACATTGTGCCGTTGCGTGGTTCGGGAGGTTATCATCCTCTTGTACTTCCTCACAGTGCGAATCATTTGTCATCTTGATCGGCGTCGATCTTGTGACTCGATTCACCTCGATGTTTTGTCAAGGCTTGGATCGGTTGGTCATGCATTTCTCTCATCGTCTGCATGGCCAACTCCATCTCTAACTTGAAGTTTTCCGTTGCTTATTCAGCGCGTCTAGAATTTTAGCCACTTGATGCATGCTGATCATAAAGCTTCTTGAGGGCACCCTTCGCTAGATACAAGATATCGAGGCAATTCTTGGAGCCAACATCCGACGATCATCCTCCGGGTATCCCTCTCGAAGTTTGTCATAATTGGACCGTCGGATAGTCGGGACCATAAGCGAGTTAATCGTTGCGATCTGTGGGAATAGTCGTGGCAATTCTTCTTGCGATCATATTATTAGTGACCTCGGCAATTCATCCTCTCGGGATGTCATCCTTCTGCGGAATCGCCTTGACCTAGGTATTGGCGTGTCGGTGCTAAGTCTCTGGAAGACCGAGACTCTTTCTGGAGTTTCTTGATGGTAATTGCACTCGAAAGCTTGTCTTGATGAGCTTGGAGCACAAGCATGGCTGTGTTAGTTTAGGGTAGCCCTTGAGATTTCTTAGTACCGTATGCGGTAGTACGACTTCGTCGATATGATCTTGGAGCAACTTGCGGTGTGTAGGCACGATTCCTCGGGTATAGCGTCGTCATCATCGGGCAAGCATCTCCTTCGAGAATGGACACGTTGTGAAACTACGAAAGTGACTTCGCCTTGACTTTCACTTATGTGGCGTGAAGTCTCGGTGGACTCTCGGACCGACCTTTAGTCGGTTGGTGGGGCTGTAGGAAATTTCCCATCCTTCTTGGAAGCGGGTGCGACCTCACGTATGAGTGACCCGTGATTCTTTCAAAGGACCAGCGATCCTTGATAGTTGGTTTGGTGGTGGTGGCGGAGTTGGCCATGCCGGTTGAATCTGAGCGCTGACTTTGGCGCCGTCGGACTTGGACTTTGGCACTGAATTTACAGCGCTGTAGCCGGCTTAAGTGCGGGGCGAGGCTGGAATGTTGGCGATCTTAGATTTTGAAGCCGTGCGGTGGGGTTGGAGCAATGTTAGATTTGGGCCTCAAACTTGGTGGTATGTTGGCGGCTTCTTTACCACCTCTTTCTTCAATTCACGAGCTTGTTGTACCAGCGCTTCGTGCTTGTCTAAGTGCCGCAGCTTCGAATCGTTCACGGCGTGGGCGGTTCCGTTTGACCACGGACCCACTCGCTGGCTAACGGCTTGGATGGACCGTCGATCACTTGAGGCCGGAGCCTCTCGAAGTTCGATCTTAGATCCGCTTTGTAGCGGACCCCATCCATGGATTACCGCGGCCTTGGCGTATTCGCGGCGCCATGCTTTGTCGCCGCTTTGGCGGGCTCGCTTGGAGAGTCTTGGTAGCGTCATTGGCGTTCATCTCGGCGCCGTTGTAGTACGGACCGAGGCGAGGGGATTTTTCGCTACTGCGGCGTGAGTTGGACTTCGCCGTCACGGGGCTCTACATCGAGGCCCATCGGGTTCTCCTTGTAGCGGAGACCTTCTTGGGCGGCGGGAGAGCTGAATCACGGGCGAGGATAGGTACTCCTCGAACTTCTTTGGTCAAACTTCGAACTTCGAACTTCGACCTCTTCCTCCAGGGATAAGAATCAGCGGTTTAGCGGCAGCGACCTCCGATCTGAGGCGGTGGCTCCCCGCTAATGACGCCCGGCTTGTTGGCGGTAAAAGTTGTTTTGTTATTCATTGTTGTTGAACTTCGTTTCTGACTTCTTGGGCCTACAACAAAATTCAAAAGAAATGCCTTTTATTTATGGCGCATAAATGAAAATGAAAATTACAACTTTTCTGTATGAACAAGCGCTTCGGATCTCTATTATCACGGGATCCCTCGCTTGTGTGGGTTCTTTACTCTTGGGGACTTGAACGTCCGAGTGGACCACCGCGCAATTCGATCCAGTGGAAACCGGGTTGGAACTTCTGAGGCGTGAAGGGGCTCGTCTCCGCGAAGAAGCGAAGCGCTAAGGGGATCACACTCACGAAGGAGAGGATGCGCCGGGGATCACACTCCGCGAAGGAGAGGATGCGCCGGGGATCACACTCCGCGAAGGAGAGGATGGCGGGCGGGTGAGATCTACTAGGAGAAATCCGGCGTTATTCTATAGCCGACCGAATTAAGCTTACCTGCGATTGTAGATCGGCGTCGGTGAACTTCGTGCTTCGCCGGTGCTTTCCGGGCTGTCGTCGGCGGCTCGTAGATCTCGCGAGCTCTCTCACAAATATCAGAGGATCACACCTCCAAAATCTCCGAAATCTCCCCCAAAATCCAGCCCCTAGAACTGAGGAAGACCCCCCTATTTATAAGATCGGGGGGAGGGAAGAATGCCGGCCACAAGTGGCTCGGCCACTTGGCCGAGCCACCTCGGCCAAGTTGGCCGAGGTCCCGTTTTCGCCGTTGTTTTCGCCGTTTCGCCGTTTCGTCTCGGTCTCCCGGGCTTAGGTCCTGCCTATTCTGACTCTTGGTCTTCCCCGGACTTAGATTTAGTTCCGGGACTAACTCTCGGTTTGTTCCGGTTCCTCAGTTCTGAAATCCGATCGTCTGTTCAAGTCCGGTTTAGACCGTGCTTGTGACGCTGTGGGTTTGTCTTCGGGTTCGTGTCTCAACGATTCGACGTCCGTATTATCCGATGGGTTGTCATTCGCCGACTTCCCGTCACGAGTTGGTTTCGGGGATCTTGTAAGTATTTTTCAACGCCTACAGAAACAAGATATATAAAATTTAATTTAAGAAGTGTAATGGATAATTTGCATATGATGAATGTTAATATTTCAGTTCCGATGGCGAACAGAATACCTGTTATTTGTTTTTTCAATGGGGGACTGAGTGTTAGAATGAATAATATGCCTATATATGAGGGAGGATCTAGAATAATATTCATGTTATCTAAAACATGTAACTTCGATGGAATGATGAAGGAAATATGTAGAGTTACTAAAATTAACTATGGAGAGTATGCAACTAAGGTGTTCTGTAATTGTCCGATAAATAAAAAAAGAACAATTGCTGTAGAGATCACCAATGATCAAAAAATGATTGACATGATACAACTCTCTAAAAAACAAATCTCAATTGAGTCGTTCATTGAAAATTTTTCAATATCCGGTGTTGCCCAAGTTTTGAATGCTCCGGGAGAATTCTCCTGCATGCTTGACTTAGAAAATAACTCAAGCGAATTTATTTCATCTCCAAGTGACGTGCACTTAGAAAATGACTCGAGTGAAATGGTAAGGACTCAACTACAATATTTAAGCGGGCCTTCCCATTGTGCAACGTCAAGTGATATGTTCCACAACGCTTCGGGTCATGTTACAGATAATTTACCAGTTAGTTCCATTGTAGAAGAGGATGAGGATGTAGATGATGATTCTGAAGATGTTGAAGAAGAGAAACGACTTGATAGCATGCAGTGTGCAATTGGAAGAATCGATGAGGACACCCGTTGGATAGATGAATTTTGTGTAAATAATAATTATGTGGAGTCTGAAGAACCATTGCCAAAAGAGTTTTAAAATGAGGAGTGGATAAATGCCTCACGAGCTGAGTTTGTTGATCTTGGTTCTAATTTCGATCGACCCGAGGACTTCACTTTTAAAAAAGGAGATCTATTCGAAAATAAGGAAGCGTTGATTTTCACGATACGTGAATGGTCAATTAAGAATTGGGTCAAATTCAAGCCGGTGAAAACTAATACAACCAACTACCATGTAAAGTGCTATTTCAACAAGAAAGCTCAAGGAGAGTATGCAAGTGCTCAAGATGAAAGAAATTCAAAGTGTCCTTGGAAGCTAAATGCAGCTATTAGAAAAAAAATCTAATGGGCAATTTATGATCTGTAGTTATTACGGACTTCATATCAATCATAAGGCATTAACTTCCTCTTATATCTTGAAGCTAATTATGCCCGAAGTAAGGAGAGAACTTAATCTGACTCCAGGTCAGATAATTACAAGGGTATATGATATGAGAAAAATAACTATATCCAAATATAAGGCATATGATGCACGGAGGAAGGCGTCAACTAAAATCTTTGGAAATTAGGAGAAATCTTACGAATTACTTCCGCAATATCTTAAAGCAATTAAGAGGAAAATCCGGGTACCGAATATGAAATATTGTCTAAAGAGATTGCACCGGGAGTAGAGAGGTTCACGCGAGTATTTTGGGCATTTAGACCCGCTATCAAGGGGTTCTCATTTTGTTATCCGCTCTTGAGTATCGATGGCACACATTTATATGGCAAGTACAAAGGAGTGCTTTTGGTTGCGACCAGTGTAGACGCAAATGGTGGGCTATTTCCATTGGCCTTTGTAGTTATTGAGGTAGAGGCCACATCGAGTTGGAAGTGGTTTTTTCAATGTATTTACAGATTCATTCCTACTGTCCAAAGTCCTAGAACGATTACTTTTATTTCTGACCAAATGAAAGGAATTACACGGGCCTTGCACGAGGGTTTCAGAGCACCACATCATCACCGATATTGCACGAGGGTTTCAGAGCACCACATCATCGCTGATATTGCACGAGGGTCCTATCGCTTGTACCGCGTCAACGGGCCCGGCGGCCTAGGGCGTGACACAACGATAATGAATGGGAGGTTAAAGATTATGAAGGTACTTACACCGTTTATCTCTATGACCAAGAGTGCAGTTGTACTTATAATATACCACAATTGCAAATTTTACTATGTGAACATGTTTTAGCGGCTAGTTCCAATCAGGATGGTGGTGCTAGATTGCCTTATGATCGATATTGCTCAGCTTGGTATTCAACGAATCATTACCGAAAGGCTTACAAGGAGAGTTTTTATCCTGATGGTCACTATTGGCCGGTTTATAATGGACCATGTCTATTACCACCTCAGTACAAAAGACAAACGGGACGACCTCGATCCGTGCACATTAGAGGTACCATGGATCACGGGCGGGAAGGAGTGGCGTCGCGAATTAAATGTAGTCAATGTAATGAATTTGATCATAACAAGTCTCGTTGTCCATCAAGAACAAGTAGATAGCAATTAATTGGTAATAAGTTTTCTATCTCTATTTCATGCTTTTTATTATAATCTTATTGATTCAGCAAGAACTAATATGTTACCAATTGTATGTGCAGGTATATACACTATACTTCCCGAGCCGGTTAGTGATGACGTCCTCTATGATCAGTCATGACACCGTTCGGAGACTATATCATTTTCAGAGGTAACAAAACTTGAGGCATACATGCATGAAAGCGTTGCAATTCATTATTTTTTTATTATATACTCTAATATTATTTTTCATTGTTGTGCAGAGAGGACCGGAGCTAGTTATGGTTGATCATAGCCTCGAACAAACGCTTTGGCCACTTGAGGATGAGTGTATGATTACCGCAGTAGCCAAAGCCGGTTTTCTCACATGCACAAGGCTACGCTGGATGAAACTAGATTGGACACTACTTAGTGCATTGATGGATAGATGGAGGCTAGAGACTAACACTTTTCATCTACGTATCGGCGAGTCGAGTATTACTCTCCAAGACGTATCAATAATCCTTGGTCTCCGCATTGATGGTCCTTGTGTTACAGGGACAGGTAGACATGCATGGCGCCGAGTTTGTGAGGAGTTATTGGGAGTAGCTCCACCCTCGTTGCCCGGGGGGAATGTTAGATTGAAGTGGCTAAAAGATACTTTCTCGCACCCGTTGCCAGAAGATGTATCTCAAGTCATGATCCAGCAACATACACGGGCATATATTTTGCACATGATCGGGACGCTTCTATTTCCAGATTCTAGTAAGGATAAAGTGCATTTGAGGTAATATAATTTGTAATTTGGATATTTATATAATAGAATTGTTTACTTGATTAGAACTAAATGCATTTTTTAATATGATAGGTGGTTACCACTTCTCGAGAACTTAGACACTTGCGGGACATTATCATGAGTGTTGATGTGTAGAATCACAGTCACTAATCTCGTGTGAGCTTAGTTCTTTAAGAGAGCAGAGTCCGCCTTCCCTTCTTATATCCGGTGACGTTGCTCTGGCTAGAGGTTCGCTTACGATAAGAGAATATCTGTGGAAGAGGCGAAGTTGGGATCTCCGGTGGTTCCTCCGACGGTCAAGTTAGTATGAGGAAGAGAGCAAAATATGGAGAGGGAATTCACTGAGAGTGATCACTTACCCCGTTTGCTGTGCAGATTGCTACTTATATCTAGGGTTTTGGGGGTATTTTCATCTTTCTATCTGATAGGAGACAGCTGATGGGTGAGCCCTCTCTTCCACGTATTAGCTAGTAATTGGATGAGGGCATGTCCTTGTCGGCCATGCCAGCTGTCTTTACAGATATCAAGTGATGAGTGGATTTAAGAGTTAATGAGATGGGATTGGCGGCGCCCGCAACCGTATTAGTCCGAGGTACCTTAAATACTGTGAGAGATGGAGGAGTAAAGGGGAGATGACAGTGCATTTAATGCAATGTTGATGGATTGTCGGGATTGGATTTTAGATAACCGTCATTTAGGTAGGGGGAACCACGTAGGATGAGAGAGGGGGGAGTCGGGGCCGGCGGGTCACTCCATACACCGCCTCAAGTCAGCTTTGAGGTCGATAAGTTGAAAGGACGACTAGTGCCGCCTCTCGCATCGTCTAAGGGGACAAAACGACTAAAAGGGGGGTGGCTAGCAGTCTCTCATGTCGTCCATGGGGACAAGCAACTGAGAAGGTAGCTCCAAGGCGATTGACTGGTTAGGCGAACGACTAGTACCGCCTTTCGCGTCGTCCAAGGAGGAAAACTGGTGGGAGGTCGGTCAACCCATCCTCCTCGTCGTCTGGGGGGGGTAGTCGTCCGACCCGGTTGAACTCGAATGGAGAGTGCAAGATGTCCATTGGACTTGTTATGGAGATTAGCGTCGCCCTAAGGTAACGGATTAAAGTGTTCGTCTCGATTATCACTCAATGTTTATTTTTAATCACTGATTAGTGGTTATGACCATAACAGTTGGCCCCTTTCACTTGGAGTCGATTGGAAAGAGTGCAAGTGAAATAGATAACATGGCTTTGGTCGAGCAGAGGCGATTCTGGAGAGAGTCTCGAACGTTCTTATGATGGGACGTGGCTGATGTCAGCGGGCAGCTTTTGGCCATTGGCGTTTCGCCTTCTTGGCTCAATGGTGGGCCCCTCACGAAGTAAATGAGGGGGCTTTCCAACTTTCAAGGCAGTGCTTCGGGGTCTGAGCCTTAATCTCATCCGTTGATCATGGGCTGGTTCGAAGCTGGTGGATCTTTCCATAAATACGAAGCAATAGGGAAGAAGGAAGTTTTCACTTTCTTCGCTTTTCAAAGACAAACTCCGGCGATCTTCTGGTGAATCAACACATCTATTTTCTATGGGTTCCGATCGCCGAAAGCAGTTGGATGAGTTTCGCTCGAAGGTGACTCAGGTGCAGATGTGATTTCTACATTCGAAGTTCGATGTTCCGAAGGGGTTTAAGCTGGAGGCGCCGGCAAAATCGTCTCTGGTGTATAGCCATGGCGAGAAGAGAGCTCCTCTGTACATTAAGCATTTGGAGTGCGGTCTACGACTGCCGCTGCACAAATTCCTTAGAAAGGTGTTCGAGGAGTTGGGAGTGTCTCCGATGCAGATGAAGCCCAATTCGATTGCCATACTGGTCGGCTTCATTGTCATCTGCCGTTGGTTGGCGATTTGTACCAAAGTCGCTGCGGTCGAGTCATCGGGCCGTGAATCGCGTAAGACGCTTCCACTACCATCTTCATATGTCGGGGAGTTCAAGGTCATCCTCGAGCTTCTAAGTCGAACAAAAGATGGAAAGATAGATTTATGCAGGTCCGAGGGGCGACTCAATTTGGGTTCGAGACTTGGCGAGAGATAAGGAGAGAGGCTTTGGAACCAAGCCTCGCCAAAGGATGAGCCGCATGTGAGTTGAAGCAAATTCTCGGCACGGATCGCATAAAATGAGTGCTTTACTCGACAAGTCAGTTCTACGACTTCATGGGATCTCATCGGTTCCTCCTGGCCCCCACGACGAGATGAGAGCGCATAATGTGACCTTCGGAGGTATGGCCGGAAGGATGGCTTCATTGGATTCGGCTTCCGAGGAAGAAAATCCTGAGGAATCAGAAGGGATGTTGACTCGGCAAGCCAAACGGCAATGACCAGAGTCGGCCTCAGAAGAAGCTCCACCTGTGCAAGGGGGAGGTGGGACGACCACTAACGGTCGTGAGGAGACGACTACGAGTGCCGCTCCAAGTGGGGTCGTTGGCTTTTGAAGGACTCGGCAGAAGAAAACTAGCCATGGTCCTCGAGGAGCTAGACGGCTGGGAGAGAGTTTGGAGAACCCGATGGAGGCATGGTCGTCAGAGTCGGAAGGGGAGGCCGCGATGCACTACGCATCGGGGTCGGGTGAAGGTCTGCCACACGACCGCTGATGTTGTTCCTCAAATGACGTCCAAGGTTGCTCCAGGAGGGGCTGAGGGCTGTTCGGAGCATGTGGTTGCTGATGACCAAGTGGCGTCGCCACAGGTGTTACCTCGTCGGCAAGGCAAGGGGCAGATGGGTGGTCGGGAGACGGGTTTCATCGGCGGGATGGCCTTCTCCTATTATATGGCGAGACCGATGGGGATTAGAATAAGATGGCGACCTATTGATGGGGCGTTCTCCTCTTCAGGTGTTATGAAGGGGAGCCCGATGCGTAACACCGATACAAGTCGGCCGGACATATGGACGCTCGCCTGCTGCTAAGGTCGAGCTATGTGCAAGGGAAAACAATAGAGCAATTCAACTTGCCTGAAGATCAGGAGGTTTTGAAGATGATTCCCGATGTAGGTCTACATGTAATCCTGTGGAGTTACTTGACCAGGGGATGCTTAGTGGAATAAGAGTTATACAGTCGGTTGGCTCAGGGCCATCAGGCTTACGAAAGGCTTCGAAAGAAGCATATATCTCCTGGGACCAGCGAAAATGAAGAGCTCGACCAAGTCATCAAGGAGCTTTCGATCAAACAAGCTGAACTTGATGATTGGCTCCAGGAGATGAAGGCCAAAGAACAAACTATCTTAGGGCTCAAGGCATCGAGCGATAAGAAGTCGGCCGAGATTAAGGAGCTCCGACAAAGGCTTCATGATAGTAGTGGAGGATCACGGGTCGGCCGGCGGGATATCTGAGGCGAGACACAGGCGTGGCGCAAGTCGCCTCGAAGCGATTGCGCAACATGCTAAGACTCAACTGGAGCAGGAACTGGCTGCCAAGAGGCAGCTCTTGGGTGAAAACACCGAGCTCAGGGAGTCACTAAGCAGGGCTGAAGATAGGATAAAATATCTTGAGTCGAACGACCATCGAGCGGTCATAATAGAGAAAGGTCGGCCGACCGTCATTGAAGAATTTTGCCACAGCACGTTGGGAAAAATTGAAGTCGCATTGGCCTGCAAGGCGGGTGGTGATTTCATAGTCAAGCAGCTCCCAGTCGAGTACCAGGGTGTTCCTGGCCGGATTCAATATCCTCCTAGCATAGCGGGCCAGATTGGACTTCTCTCAAGATTTGAAGAGGCGAGAGCTGGCTACGATTTAGGTGAGGGCAAGGCCGAAGAGGAGGGAGAGGAAGAGGCCGAGTCGTCGGGCGACAACTCCTCGGGTGGAGCCGACCGAGATGCGAGTGAAGGTTCAGATGGGAGGAAGAGGGACGAGGCGTCGCAGAGTCCTCCTTCGCCTCCTCCGCCTTCCACAAACATCACCTTGCCTCTAACTCCGTGGGCCGACATGAATTTTTCATAGTTTTCCGATTCCGAGAGGTTTGTTCTATTACGTAATTGTAAATATGTATACGTTTCTTGTACTCATCTTCAGATGAATGAATAAAGGTTCTCTTTGCTGCCTGAGCTATTTCACGTCTCATAGTTGTGTTTTGTGTCTTACTTTAATAGTCTGAATAACTTGAGGAGTCAGACGACGTGATGTTGTGGTTTAGTCGAACTTTAAGTTTTGATTTCAGAGACGACTCTCTCTAAGATAGTAGGATTGGAGCGACGCTTCATTAATTTGGAGTCGGTCGTCCAGTTACTTGGGTTTTTCTCTCGTCTGCTTGCTCGTTAGGTTGACTAGCTGAGGTCGATCGGGTCCCATGCACTAGGTGGGTTTAGTTTTCAAGGCGTGAATAGAGAGGGTCACTGTAGAAGACAGGGCTTGACGTCAGCGGTACTTTAGCCATCAGGGTCGTTTCGAATTTCGAGCAAAGAGGCGTGGATAATAAAGGCGGTGAGCATTTCAGTTTCTATAAGGCGGTTTAGATTCAGGAATTGATCTGGACCGTTGATTTTCAAAATTGCAACGCCATCTAAGGGTAGCCACGTGGGCCTTCTAAACGCCTATATATACTTTTCCCCTATTGGGAAATTTCTTCTTTATGCTTTCTAAAAACTTTTGTTTTCTCCTTTTCTTCTCATCTTCCTCTTCAAGTTTTTTTGGCCATGGCTGCTTCATCCTCCATTCCCGTTGACAGGATCAGCAAGCTCAAGTCTTGGCATTCGAAGGTGAAGGAGGAGAATTTGGAAATTCTCCACGAGAAGTATGATCTTCCCGAGGGGTTTACGGTTTCTTTGTCGGAGGAAAACAGCGCCATCCACGAGCACAATGCTGACAAACTGCCGTTATACACGGCTCACCTAGACAATGGGCTGCGCCTCTCGCTGCCGGGGTTTGTGAAGAGGCTGTGCGAGCGGTTGGGGGTTTCCCAGATGCAATTTGCCCCTAATGCCATAGCAACAATTATGGCGTTTCTAGTAATATGCCATCGGGTGAAGGTGGAGCCGTCCTTACAACTATTCAGCAACTTGGTCACAGTGAGGGCGACCAAGAAGGACGCTCACTTCTTCTTCGGGTATGTGGGCGGCCGACTCGTCGATATTCCAGACTCAAACAAGGACTGGAAGAATAAGTTCGTTTGGGTTTTCGGCGCCGACACCATCCTTGCTTGCCGTTCGTGGCCAAAAATCGAGAAGGACAATCTGAAGGCCCTCCCTCTTTCAGCAAACAAGAGACGAGACTTAGCAAAGATCCGACAATATTCTGGGTCTCGGAAGGGCCACAACCTATTTGACAACGCGTCGCTGAGGGTGGCAGGGCTATCTTTTGTTCGACCAACTGAGGTCGACAAAGAGAAGGAGGAGGAGCTGCTTAAGGATGTTCCTCAGCAAGCTGAAGATCCTGAAGCTGGGGCTTCTGGTTCGACCAAGGCCACGGAGTCACTGCTTCCCCAAAAAAGGGCGAGGGGAGGAGGATTGTCGGCTGCAGATGAGTAGCGTGTGGAGGAGAAGTTTGACGAGTTGGCTGTCATGCTGCAGGTGAAGGCTCCTACTTCTAAGGTCGACCAACCAAAGAAGAAAAGGAAGAAGACGAAGAAGTCGAAGGATCGACCCCCAAAGGAACGACCGAGGGGGCGGCCCTTGAACAAGCCGAGGCCATTGTGAGGGAACTCCTAACTGCTAGGGAAGAGTCGCCCCTACAAACTCTTTCTCCCTTATCTCTGCCCACGGAGGACGTCCCTAAGGAGGGGTTACATCCTTAGGTCAGTGAAGTTTCCGATCACTAGGTGCAAGGGGCTGCGGTGGCTGCAGGGGATGCCCCAATTGACGAAGGGGTTGCTGTAGCTTCCCCTGAGCTGACTCAAAGGCCAGGAAAGTAGTCGGTCATCTCCGACGAATCAGCATCAGGGTCGGCCCTCCTTGGTTCCCTTAAGGATCTCGGTATTGAGCTTTCTTTTCATCATCGGACTGCTGAGATTGGCAACTCGAGATGGAAAGAGCTGCGTGCTCAGATCGTTGGTCAGCTATGGGAAGGATACTCGGCTAAGGAGGAGCCTTCCGAAGCCGATAGGTTTTCCCCCAACCATTTTATCCACAAGGAGGACTTGGTTTTCTTATCGGGGAGGGCCCAACACACCGCGGTCGACTAGTTCTCCCTCCCAAGGGACCTGGATCTCTTGAGGGAGGTGCCGTTGATTGGCCTCCGATATGCTCTCCAAAGCTACCACATTTGCGGCGCCCTGCTTGGAGAAGAGCTCTTCGACCGCCTTGACCACATGATGAAGGCTTATGAGGAATCGGCTGGGGAGCTTGCTCATGGGAGGAAGGCTCGAGGGGAGCTCGAGGTGAGGACGGCAACTCTAGAGGCAGAAAAGGAGGAGGCCGATGCTAAGTGGCGTACTGAACTGGAGGCTAAGCAATCTACGATTGCTAACCTCCAGACTCATCGCACAAAGCAGACGACCACCATCAATAAGCTGAAGGAGGAGGTCGCTCAGCTAAAGAGGACGGCCGAAGGCTCCCAAAGGGAGATCGAGGAGTGGAAGGCTCAAATTGAAGCCGGGAGACTCGAGAGGCAATCGGTTCAAGAAAAACTTCAATCTAAACAGCTTGTCCTCCAAAACTTGCGGGTCGAGCTGGATGAGTCGAAGGTGGCTCACCAGAATGCCTTAGATGACGCCCGATCGATTGAGACCCGGCTCAAGTTTATAACGTCGGAGGAGGGCAAGAAAGAGGTTATCGAAGAGTATAGGCAAGGGCCCATGGGAAAGATAGAGCTGTCGTTGGCTGTTAAAGCCGGCTACGACTACTTAAAAGCTCAACTTTCCTCGGATGCTCTCCCGACTTTGAGTCTTGCGTATCCTCCCAGGGTGGAAAGTAGTCTGCGCGTCCTACAAAGCCTGGAGGCCAGGGGAGCAGGAGTGCAGCTTGGCGTTGAGGACGACGACCATGACGAGGATGAGGACGAGGATGGAGATGAAGATGAGGATGATGAAGGGGGAGACGGCGACGAGGGAGGAGATTAGGACGCTAAGCATTTTTTGTAGTTGTTGGTCGAGAAGACCATTGTACATTTGTAATATATGCTTTGACTTGAATGAAAAATTGGGTCGCACACATTCCTGTGTCGAATTTTCTATTCTTTATGATATGTTTTTCTAAGATTTTGCAAGAATGTTGTGCTGACCTCGAATTCAACTGATATTTATAAGCCAGGTGAGAATCATAATTTGCACAACATAGTTAATAATCTTACTTTCGATTAGTGTTTGACCTTGTGTCGGTCGAGTCGACCTCCATATCATGTCGGTCGTCAAGATGAGATAGAGGTTCACGACTGAATAAACTGCGATCGAGTTGACTCTGGCGTGAGCAAAAGTTCGCCGTTTGACAACGCGCGGGTTGTGTCTAGGACTTAAGTGGCACCTAGGTCTTAAGGAGTTGGCTTACGTGAGAGCGGCGACCCTGTAATTTGACAACCCTGTAGGCTAGGTGCCTAGGACTTACGTGGTGCCTAGGTCTTAGGGAGTCGGCTCACGTGGGAGCGACGACTCTGATTTTCTAAGCGGGAGTCGGCTCACGTGGGAGCGATGACTTTGCGAGTGACAACCCTGTAGGTTGGGTGCCTAGGACTTACGTGGTGCCTAGGTCTTAGGGAGTAGGCTCACGTGGGAGCGACGACTCTGATTTTCCAAGCGGGAGTCGGCTCACGTGGGAGCGACGACTCTGCGAGTGACAACCCTGTAAGTTGGGTGCCTAGGACTTACGTGGTGCCTAGGTCTTAGGGAGTCGACTCACGTGGGAGCGACGATTCTAATTTTCCAAGCGGGGCTTGGCTCACATGGGAGTGACGACTCTGCGAGTGACAACCCTGTAGGTTGGGTGCCTAGGACTTACGTGATGCCTAGGTCTTAGGGAGTCGGCTCACGTGGGAGCGACGACTCTGATTTTCCAAGCGAGGCTTGACGTCTTGTTGTCGTTTCGATTTGGCGAGCGAACACGAGAGTTTCTTTTTGGCTTCAAGGGGGTAGATTAGCCTGTTTTAGTTTTAGAGTAGGGCGCCTCCTTAATCGAGTGAGTTGGATTACCAGTCGCGACGAAACGAGAAGGGTTCCTTGACTCGTTTTGACGAGAAGGGTTCCTTGACTCGGTCTAATCGGAATGGTTGCCCGAACCCATTCTCTCTTAGGGGTTTCCTTATCTCGTTAAATGAAACAGGGTCGTCATACCTCGTTTTGAGCCAGCAGGTCATTTCGTGCTGCTGCCATGAACGGTGTGTTATGAAATCCCTTGCACAATGTGAAAACATGTAATAATAGTTAGTAATAAAAGTATATTTATACTGAAAGATCTTGAGTAAGATTTACAATACAAATTTTATTGAAAAAACTTCCTAAGATGCTCGATGTTCCAAGGATGCTGCAAGATCCTTCCATCAGGGCTTCTTAGTCGGTATGTTTCAGGGCATAGCTCTTCAAGGACGGTGTATGGTCCTTCCCAATTAGGCGCCAGCTTGCCACGCTTGGTGTCCTTGTCGAAGGCTGCTTTCCTTAGTACCAGATCGCCGACACGAAACCTCCTTGGTCGGACTTTGCTGTTATAGTATCGGGCGATCCGTTGCTGGTTGACAATTTGCTTACGCAGAGCAGTCGCTCGAACTTCATCCACTAGGTCTAGTTGCACTCGAAGTCCGGCGGAGTTTATCTCTTCATCGATGTGTTGCAGTCGAATGGTTGGCATGCCGACCTCCACCGGAGTCACTGCTTCGGTCCCGTAGGCTAACCTGAAGGGAGTTTCGCCAGTCGAGTTCTTGTGGGACGTCCGATACGACCATAAGATGCTCGGCAATTCTTTGACCCAGTTGCCGACTGCTTTGTCTATCTTCTTCTTCAGGGCTTGGAGGATACATTTGTTAGCGGCTTCTGCTAGTCCATTGCATTTGGGATGGGCCACCGAAGTAAATTTGAGCTTGATCCCCCATTCTTCACAAAAATCTTGGAATCCCCCGCTGCTGAATTGGGTACCATTATCGGTGATGAACGAGCGAGGGACGCCAAAGCGGCAAACAATCGACTTCCATGTGAAGCTAGTGATGTTGCTCTCTTCAATCTTTGCTAGGGGCTCGGCTTCAATCCATTTAGTGAAATAGTCAATAGCCACTATTAGAAATTTGCGTTGCCTCGAAGCAAGAGGGAGCGGTCCCACTATATCCAGGCCCCATTGGGCAAAATGAATGGGACTGAAGATGGAAGTCAGCTCTGTGGCAGTGGCTCTGGGGATTTCAGCAAAGAGTTGGCACTTCTTGCATTTTGAGACAAGCCTCCTGGAGTCGGCCATTATTGTTGGACAATAATATCCTTGTCGAATGATCTTCTGAACGAGAGCTCTCGCCCCTGGGTGGTTTTCACAGACGCCTTCATGAATTTCCTTCAAAACATACTCGGCTTTGGTCGGCCGGAGACATCGAAGATAAGGTCCCACCCCTTTGCTCTGATATGACGACCTGTAAAGCTGGTCGTCGATCATGAGGTAACGGCAGGCGATCCTCGCAAATTCTTAACCGGCCGGTAATGCGTGGGTAAGACTCCACTGATTAAAAATTAGATGATGGAGTCCATCAGCGGGGCTCGAGGGGATGTCGATCGCATGGCGTCGAAGAAGCTTCCACAATCTTTGGAGCAGCGGAGTGTATGCGTGAAGATGGGTCGAGGCGCTCATGGAGCTGGTGAGCGAGTTCGACAAAGCGTCCGCTCGGCGTTAGCGAGCGTGGGACTTGTGTGATCTTAAAGTTGGTGAAGCGGGTCAATAGATCCTTAACAATCTTCAGGTACTGAGCCATCCTCTTGTCTTTGGCAGCATATTTGCCGTTAACTTGGTGAACGACCAGTTGAGAGTCGGCTAGTACACTTAAGCTTTCGGCTTTAACCGCTAGGGCGGCCCGCAGGCCAGCAATGAGGGCTTCATACTCGGCTTCATTGTTCGAAGTGGAGAATTTAAAAGCGAGGGATTGCTCGTGCTTGTTCCTTCGAGAACTGCAAGGCGGCGCCAGGCCCTTCGGCTTCACTTGAAGAGCCATCTACTTTCAACTCCCACCAAGAGGCGACTCCAGGGGAGTCGTCCTCAAGGTCGGAGCATAGGGGAAGTGTGGTTTGCTTCTTTACCTTCTTAGAGGATGTTGGTTGATAGGGGATGGTGAGCTCTGTCGATTCGCCATCTGGCGAAGTGGATTCTATGAGGAAGTCGGCCAAAGCTTGTGCCTTGATGGTGGTTCTAGACTCGAACTGTACATCATATTCGCTAAGTTCGATCGACCACGCAACCATTCTTCCAGATGTGGTGGGGCTTCCCAAGGACTTCTTCATCGGTAGACTCGTCCGTACAATGATGGGGTGTGCTTGAAAGTATGGACGAAGCCTACGAGCAGTGGTGATGAGGGCAAAAGATGCTTTTTCAACTAAGGGGTAGTTTAGCTCTCCCGCTCTGAGAATCCGGCTGACATAGTAGACCGGCTTCTGGATATGATCTTCTTCTCGAACAAGCACAGAGCTTACAGCTTCGGGTGAGACGGCCATATATAGATATAGGGTCTCTCCCACTACTGGTTGGCTCAAGAGTGGCTTGGTGCTCAGATAGGCTTTGAGTTCTCTGAAGGTGACACAGCATTCTTCTGTCCACTCTAACTTCTTCTTGGGGTCTTTGGTTCCCCTAAATATCTTGAAGAAAGGGAGACTTCTCTCGGCTGATTTGAAAAGAAAGCGTCCCAATGCGGCTATTTTGCCGTTGAGCTTCTGAATATCCTTCATGGTGCGCGGCTCAGGAAGTCGTTCGATGGCTTCTATCTTCTCCGGATTGATCTCAATTCCCCTCTGGGTAATCATAAAACCCAGAAATTTTCCCAACTGTACCCCAAAAGCGCACTTCATCGGGTTGAGCTTCATGCGGTAATGCCGGAGAGTGGAGAAGGTTTCTTCGAGGTCGGGGATGTGAGCCGCAGCTGATCTCGACTTTACCAGGATGTCGTCCACATAAGCCTCCACATTGCGACCGAGTTGAGACTTGAAGATCTTGTTGACTAGCCTCTGGTAGGTCGCTCCGGCATTCTTAAGACCAAAAGGCATGACATTGTAGCAAAATGTGCCTTGGTCTGTAATAAAGGATGTCTTCTCCTGATCATGTTCCGCCATGCGGATCTGATTGTAGCTCAAGAAAGCATCTAAGAAGCTTAGTAGTTGATGACCTGTGCTCTCGTCCACCAATTGGTCGATACGAGGGAGAGGATATCTGTCTTTGGGACAAGCTTTGTTGAGATCAGTGAAGTCGACACACGTTCTCCACATGCCGCTAGATTTCTTTACCAACACTACGTTGGATAGCCATTCGGGATATTGGACTTCCCGAATGAAGCCGGCCTTCAAGAGTCGCTCGACCTCTTCGGCTGTCGCCTTTTGTCGCTCAGGCCCCAGATGCCTCTTCTTTTGTTAAACCGGCTTGGTATGTCGGTCGACAGAGAGTTCATGGCAAATGACATCGGGCGAGATGCCTGGCATGTCTTCTGGGCCCCAAGCAAACACATCAAGGTTAGACAAAAGAAAAGAAATAAGCGCACCTCTTAATGGTTCTGAGAGGTTAGATCCAATCTGGCGTCTTCTTGCCTTCATTGTCGACCGGAATCTCATGCAAGTCTTCGACCGGAGTCGTCCTTTCTCGTTCCATCTTCTTTTCAAATTGGTGAGTTGTCTTCTCTATGGGCATGGCGGTTACGATTCCTTTCCCCTTGGTGGAGAGCACATAGCAAGCTTGGGCTTCTTTCTGGTCGCTCCGGGCCACCCCGACCCCTCTTGGAATAGGGAACTTGATCATTTGATGATAAGTGGATGGAATAGCCCGCAAGCGATGGAGGGAGGTCCGACCCAGGATGACATTGTGCGCTGACTTGATGTCCATTACTACGAATTGGACATCGACAGTCGACTGGCATGGAGGTTGACCAATAGTCAAGGGAAGAGTGATTAGCCCCTCTGGTAGCTGTGAATGTCCAGTGAAGCCAATCAAGGGACCCAGAGACGGTTGTAACTTGGACTTGTCAATACCCATGCGGTTAAATGCATCCAAGAACAATATATCGACAGAACTTCCAGTGTCGATCATGATTCTTTTCACCTTGAAGCCGTCAATATCGGCTGAGATGACAATGGGGTCGTCATGAGGCGCCTTGACTCCTTCTAGGTCGGCCTCACTGAAAGAAATGGATACATCCATTCTCGGCTTCTTGTCACAGCTATCCACCCGTAGAGCATGCTTGGCATACCTCTTGCGAGCGTTATTGTATTCTCCTCCTAGAGTAGGGCCGCCACTGATAGTGTTGATAACTCCTCATCTCCCTTGCCCCACTTCTCGATGCTCTGGGTTGGGTCGAGGTCGGGGAGACCGAGAGCGAGGTCTCTGGTCGTCTCTCCTGGGAGGCTGATCTCTGCGAATCAAATTTCTTAAAAATCCTCTCTGAATGAGGTCTTCGATGTCTCTCTGGAGAACATGGCAATCTCCAGTGTCATGGTCGTGATCTCTGTGGTATCGACAGTACTGTCGTGTGTCCCTCTTGTTTGGGTCCGACCTCATTTGCGGTGGGGGCTTATTGAGGAGTCCCTCTCTCTGAGCTTTATCAAGGGCCCCAGAGAGGGATGTGTTGAGGACTGTGAAGACCGGGGGAGGAGCGTCTACTCTCCTGCCCTCCCTCCTGTCAAAACGACCATTACGATTGTTGTTCTTGGGGGGAGGATTTCTTAGAATATTTCTGGGCTCTTCCCTCCGAGGCGGGTCTTGAGCCGGCTTGGTGGGGGAGACGACTGGAGTTGAGGAGGGAACTACATATGGAGTCGACTGTGGAGCTTGGTGGACGGTCGGAGTGGTGTGTGTGATGGCTGGTGAAGTCAGAGTGGTCGGCTTGCTGGGTTCTGCCTCGGTTGCGATCTTGTAAGCTTCAGTTTCTTCCATATTCATGTAAGCATGAGCTTTGGACATCAACTGCTCATAACTTCTGATCGGTTTCTTGTTGAGAGCCTTAGATAGGTCACCTGGTCGTAACCTCGCCACCAGAGCCGCCATAGCGACTTTGTTCCCTGGGTCTTCAACTTCTAGCCTCTTTGCTTGAAACCTCTTTATGTAAGCTCTAAGGTTTTCGTCCGGCTCTTGCTTGGTCTGAATGAGTACACTGGACGGTAGCTTGGGCTTGGCATTGGCCAAGAAGTGGTGGATGAACTTCTGACTGAGCTCCTCAAAGCTCCCAATAGACTTCTTCTCCAAAGAGTTCCACCAAAGCTTGGCGCTTCCCGTCAAAGTGACTGGGAAGCAGCGGTAGATGGTCGCCTCTGGTGCCTGCATCATGATCATGATATCATGATAGTTCTGGACATGTTCGGCCGGGTTCTTCTCGCCTCCATACTTGTCCATAGGTGGCATCTTGAATTTCTCAACCGGCGCCATCATGATGGCGTCGGTAAAGGGAGTGTTTCCCCCTATGGCGTCGACAACAGGTTGGTATACTTGGTTATAGCCGCCTGCGGGCTGGTGGATTGTGGGAGCTGGAACTGTGGGTGACGCATAAGGTCTTAAGACTGTGCCTGCTGGTTCCTTTGTGCCTTGGCTAGGAGTAGGGCTCTCATCAGTCACGTCGAAGATGAGGGGACGACGCCTGGAGTTGGCGCTACCGGGTCGGCCGCGTCAGAAGCGGTTACGGCGCTTGGTCTCTCCTCGGTTTGTTGATGTGAGGCGTTTCTAGGGCTAGAACCTACTGCATGGTCAATTGCTGAGCACCATGGGCAGTAGAGTGACGGCTTGTTGAAGGTTGAGGCGCCGCAGAAGTGGTTGGTTGTGTTGCGGGAGTGGGAAAACGGCTGAAGAGCTTGTCAGCGAAGGCTTTGAGCTGAGCTTCTACTGCATGTGTGATCCTCTCGGTGGATTCCTGGAGCTGGGCTTGAGTAACGTAGCCCACTGGTAGGTTCCCCAACCTAGTGAAATCATTACCACCGGACATATTTGCAAGAAGAAGAAAGGAGGCCCCACGGTGGGTGCCAAACTGTTAATGTATAGAATCACAGTCACTAATCTCGTGTGAGCTTAGTTCTTTAAGAGAGCAGAGTCCGCCTTCCCTTCTTACATCCGGTGATGTTGCTCTGGCCAGAGGTTCACCTGCGGCAAGAGAACATCTGTGGAAGAGGCGGAGTTGGAATCTCCGGTGGTTCCTCCGACGGTCAAGTTAGTATGAGGAAGAGAGCAAAATATGGAGAGGGAATTCACTGAGAGGGATCACTTACCCGTTCTTTGTCGCGGTGCTACTTATATCTAGGGTTTTTGGGGTATTTTCATCTTTCTATCTGATAGGAGACAGCTGATGGGTGAGCCCTCTCTTCCACGTGTTAGCTAGTAATTGGATGAGGGCCTGTCCTTATCGGCCACGCCAGCTGCCTTTACAGATGTTAAGTGATGAGTGGATTTAAGAGTTAGTGTTGTTCATTCCCCATTAATGAGATGGGATTGGCGGCGCCCGCAGCCTTATTAGTCCGAGATACCTTAAATACTGTGAGAGATGGAGGAGTAAAGGGGGGCTGACAGTGCATTTAATGCAATGTTGATGGATTGTCGGGATTGGATTTTAGATAACCGTCATTTAGGTAGGGGGAACCACGTAGGATGAGAGAGGGGGGAGTCGGGGCCGAAGGGCCGACCTGCACCGCCCCTCAAGTCGCCTATGAGGTTGATAAGTTGAAAGGACGACTAGTGCCGCCTCTCGCGTCGTCTAAGGGGACAAAACGACTAAAAGGGGGGTGGCTAGCAGTCTCCCATGTCGTCCATGGGGATAAGCAACTGAGAAGGTAGCTTCAAGGCAATTGACTGGTTAGGCGGACGACTAGTACCGCCTTTCGTGTTGTCCAAGGAGGAAAACTGGTGGGAGGTCGGTCAACCCATCCTCCTCGTCGTCTGGGGGGGTAGTCGTCCGACCCAGTTGAACTCGAATGGAGAGTGCAAGATGTCCATTGGACTTGTTATGGAGATTAGCGTCGCCCTAAGGTAATGGATTAAAGTGTTCGTCTCGATTATCACTCAATGTTTATCTTTAATCACTGATTAGTGGTTATGACCATAACAATGAGGTAGTGCTATTTTAGCATACCTGTATAGAGAAATGTCCAAAGTGACTTTTAAACAAAATAAAGAGCTCAAGGGATGTCTGACTTTATTATAAGTCTGGGTGTGGGAGAGACTAGTTTTGAAACCAAGATTATACGAGAAACGAGTTTTAGATGGACAGATTCCACTAGGTTGTAGGTAAACACTTTCGAATCTAACTACTGCAAACTTGATTTACAATTTTAGTTACTGTATTAGATCCTAAACTTTGATCATTCACGCAGATGGAACGTCCAAAAATGCTATGATGAGGCCTCGGCAAGACAGCTAGACTTTTACAGAAATGAGCTTGATTGCATGAAAATTTATCAGGTATCAAATTTTAATTTAAGAAAATTTAATCTACCGACCACTTTTAAAGAGTTACTAATATGTAGAATATTTTCTAGTTCGAGTGGCAACCATACCGTGAGCACCTACCTCATCTACCACTAATATGCACGGAGGGGCAAGCTATATGGAGAGCAAGAGTTCCTCTCACATGCTTTGAAATTGTGGAGATCCATGTGACGGATTGCGTGCTTAAACAGTTTGGTTTGGCACAACACGTTCCACAAGAAGTTGAAAGAATAGAGAGAAAGACCAACAAAGGTGGGCATCAGATAAACTGGGAAAATGCACATCATCAGTACATACACGGATGGACTGATTGACATTTGAGTATCGTGGAGCAGATTGATCCTCCTCTGCAGGAATCATATTATATCATATGGTATTGGGGATTACTAGAAGATGGATAATAAATCAGACCATGGCTCCAGTCGATGAACACGAACAGCGTGCCCTACAATGGAGATATGTGCCAAGGGGTGTAGATGAGAGAGAACTTGTAAGTAATTTACTATTAAATCCATTTATTTGGTATTACTACAGTTTGCTTATATATATATATATATATATATATATATATATATATATATGTGTGTGTGTGTGTGTGTGTGTGTGTGTGTGTGTGTGTGTGTGTGTGTGTGTGTGTGTGTGTGTGTGTGTAGGCATAGGCCAAGGGTGTAGATGAGAGAACTTGTAAGTAATTTACTAGTAAATCCATTTATTTGGTATTACTACAGTTTGCTTATATATATAAATCCATTTATTTGGTATTACTACAGTTTGCTTATATATATATATATATATATATATATATATATATATATATATATATATATATATATATATATATATATACCTTTTACATAATTACAAATAGATGCTATGGATGATATAGAAGGCATTACAAATGAGGGCCTAGCACTTTCTATCGCAGGAACAGATCCAGGTGTACATGCATCTCTGTATCAGAGGATAGTGCGGAGGGTTCGTAGAGCTTTTCATCGAACTCATGAGGATCTTCATGATGGTGGCGAGGAGATGGCGCAGGAGGATCTCTTATATGCATGCCGACCAAATAGACGAAGACGATATGGATCTTGTACGCACCACAATGAAGTTGGTCCATCACAGCCACACACGCAATTGGAGAGCGAGCTCGTACAAGCTCAAGTTGATGGAGGACAACGACGATCTGAGCGGGTACGAAGAGGGAGACAAAGGGGAAGGGGCGGACTTCTAGGTTGTATGTGATAGATTAATGGATTTTCTGCATGGACTCTATTTGTAAATAAATATACTTGATATATTTGGATTTGTGGTCATATTTTGGCGTATGGATATAAAATGTGTTGCCGTGGACTGTTATCTATTATGTTGTGATGTTTTGGATTGATTAGATGTGTATTAAGTTATGTTTATTTCTTAAAATTTATAAGTTATATAGGGATTATACTGTTTAGATATGTATATGAGGTGAATTTAAATTTTTTTGCACAGGAAATATTGTATATACGTAGGATATAAGTTGGAATAGAAGCGTGCATGTTTCGTGCATGTTTTGGGCTTTCTGTAAAACACACGGGACTACTAGTCCCGTGTATTTTTTGAGACTGTTCAGAAAACACACGGGACTACTAGTCCCGTGTATTATATAATACTGCATAGAAAACACACGGGACTATTATTCTCGTGTGTTTTCTGGGTTGTGCTTAGGAGGTGATTAGCGAATGCTAAACACACGGGACTAGTAGTCCCGTGTGTTTTCAACACCAAATTTTGTAAAATCGACCTCTTTTTTACCAGCTCAGGTAGATTTTGCTAATTATTTAGCAAAAAGATCATTTTTGCTAATTATTTTTAAAAAATGGTCTTTTTTTTTTAAATTCTCCTTATTGAAAAAACACACAGCATATTAAAAAGAGTGGGTCCCAAATTCTGTAGGTGTCATGTGCTTGGGTCCAGCGTTTAAAAAGCTAGCCAGCTTACTATTACATCCTAAATTGAAAGAATTTTAATGTCCTAATTTCTTCATTTGGGACCCACTCTTTTCAATTAGCAACACATTATTAAGTCAAGAAAGCTAGCTAGCTATAAGCATTACATAATCAGATATGTTCGAGAATTAATACAGAAATGGACATGTAATATGCAAGAAGTACGTGAGTATATAAAGCACACTAAAATAGTGGACTTAAAATAAGAAAGATACTAATTTTATTTCCATAGACACTTAGTAACTTTCAGATCTAAACCCTAACATTTTTCATTCTTCTGCAAGCTACGTCACATGACATCTGGAGTTATCATTATTATTTTTATTGATACACCTGGAGGTTTAAGTGTTAATGACCAAAAGTAATGTCTAGCCTCTATAGTACATGACATGATGTGTACAATCAACCGTTTCACTTATTTATGTATTTATTTTAGATTGTTTTAGTTTCAGATAGAAGAAAGAGACTATTTTATCACCTGTCCCTGTATTCAAGCACCGGCTAAGGTACTATGGCATGTGGAAGAAACTCAGCGGATGGAGAAATATTGAAGACTCAATTGGGTTGAATCATGAGAAAATTTTGAGGTACTCTAAAATACCTAAGAAGAAGGGAAATTAAAATAAAAAAAACAGCAAGATATATAATTGTTCAGGATTTCTTTGCATAACCATGTACGCTGAAGTTCCCAGCAATTCTCACCTTTTACAAATTGAGGTAGGCTGCAGCTGACATAATGCAAACATAGCCTCTGAAATTGATCAACTATTTCATTCATGTTGCAAATCAAGCTCCTGTGAGCCGCAAATAATAAAGATAGCCTGATGACCACAAATTAAACTGACCCTCAAACAAGTTTAGTAGCACATTCATCCCAACTTTTTTTGTGAATTTAAGAAGTAAAACATGTCCTACATCAACAAAGCTGGCGCACCGGTTGGATTTTGTTTAGTAAAAAAAAAACGTATAAAAAATGGTTACGGAGTAGCAAAGCAAAGATTTCACTGTCAACGGGCACACGTACAAGCATCACCAATAAAATTGCATTTTCTACGCGTAGAGAATTAAAAAGATTACAAGAGATTTGTTCGAAACGACCAGAAAACCTACGAAATGTGGATCACCACTCTACCTCACAAAACTTACAATGTTCGATTCTCCATTAAGCAACATGGAGCATTGCAGAACTGAAGCAGAAGAAAACTGTTCCAGGCCCCCAATTACTTGATCTATTCATTTTGCCAAGCTCAGATAGCAACGTAGCCGCTAGAATTTCAGGAATGTCCATGCAAACTTAAACGGGAAGCAGGGGTACGAAGATGATCTTCAACAGATATTTGCATCTCAAATTAGTCAAAAGCGCCGTGCACTTACACATGTGAGCTTATGAACAGCATTTTGAACGAACAATGCTTGCCCAAGCGCAGTCATAATTTACTTATCTACAGAAACTTATTTGTATATCATTATTTTGTTCAATGAAGAAAAGCTGATTAACAGTAGCCAATATTCCAATACAAATGCTTCCTCTTCATGTAACTATATGGTACAAAATCTCGTATCAAGCAACTGGAACTTTACAGCAAATGTTGAGGACTTCATCTAAAGATGCATGATCACCTGTCCCTTCATCTTTCCTTGCAAACAACAACTGCTTCCCTTTAAACACAAACATCCCGCCCTAGCAAAACAAAAGGTAAAATTAAGAAATGCGAGTACCTAAGAGAAAACTTACATCAACAAACACATGATACAATAATTTTCATTTTTCCGTTTCCCTGTGTTGGTTGCCATTGCAGGGTATAAGGGGGAAACTATAAGCACCTTCTTTTTAGGGAAAAGGGGTATTATTTAAAATATCAATATGAAAGGAAAATTCGGTTTGCTGTATTGTTGTTAACTTGTTATGCACTGATAGGAAATTGAAAGTCTTTGAATTAGGTTGCATGAGGAGTTATATATTGCTAGTTGACTCTTCATTGGTTAATAAAAAGAGGAAGAAGGATATTCACCTGTTGCAGGACACCACTTCTATCATCTGGTGTAGCTTCAATTGTGTAGTTCTTGACCGCTTTCTTCAGAGACTCAAATCTTGAACTTGAAAACACTTTTGTCTGTTGCATGGGAATTGAAACAAGATAACGACACCGAAACTATAACTTGTAAAAAAAAATTTAAAAAAATCTCATATTTAAAATGTATACAGATGAGGATAGTACTAGGAAACAAACATGATACTTACACTGGCAGGATTGAGAAAAGTACGTGCAAAACCATAATATAAGCCCAAGAGGTCATACGCCTGTAAAGGTTTTCCATATGAGAACATATTGGCCACATTAAGGCGGAAATTAAGTGGGTTGACAATTTAATTAAAAAATCATCACCTTGCGATCTGGGTCTGCATAAAGACAATCCAGCGGAAATGGTAGCTGCCAAGGCAAATCAAAGAGAAGAATTAACCACAAAACCAAAACGAAATAGTCTTTAAAAGGGAAAAAAAATGGGATTATTTTTGTACCAAAAGTATTCAATAAAAATGTCTAGTAAGCTTTGACTAAAAGAAGCGGATGGGTATATACCCGCTCTGCAAGCAAACGAGCTTTATTAGGAGTACCAACACCAACAGCAATCAATTTCACACCAGATGCATCAAATCTCGGCTTTGACTCTTTCAAGACAGAAGCAAGTTCCCAGCTAAATGTACACAAACAAATGAGAGGGCAACGTAATTGAAGATTTAAATACGATGAGTCAATTATTTGTTGTATCCTAGTGAAAGTATTCTCACATAACTTATTTGCACATACCAGCAAGGACATCCAAAATGCCTCAGAAGTGCAACCACAGCAATTCCCTGCAAGTGTAAGAAAAACACGAAAGAAATAAGCCCAAGATAACAACAAATTGATACCAAAGTAATAGTAAATATAGTTTCAGATTAAAAAAAATATATGTATATGGACTAGACAATACATGTTGCAGTTACACCTTTAGAAAATAAATGCTGGAAGCAACTAGCGGATGCTTTTATCTGGACAACCGATTCAAGAGGGATTCTCGCTGCACTCAACTAAAACCTCCAACCTAGCAACCCACTTGAGCAAGCAGAAGATTTGGAAGGCTGCAGCACCATTGAAAGTGCACTGTATAATGTGGCTGACACTTCAAGCAGACTACACACGGGTGATGTGCTTTCATGACAAAACGGCACACCAAGTTCAGAGAGTATATCTTCTATCATCTTAACTCAGAAAACACCACAGAGACTCCACTTTCGAACTTGTAAGATTGTTTGGGACCCTTTCATTCTTCAATCGCATCCATACATATCCTTCCCTAAGTATTATGGAGCCCCTGGCGAAGGCACAGAGTTGATTCCTTGCCGTTTGGCTTTGGGACTCCATTGTATTAGCCACATGTTGGTCCCTTTGGCTCAGAGACAACTAAGAATACTTCAGAGCAAAGGAGCAGCCTTTCAAAAGCTAAATGATGTGAAACAATGCGTGTGCAGGTAAGGAGATCAGCAACAGCAATGCTTCACCAAATCGGCGGTCGATCTAGGCAGGAAGCTCAAAAATAAAGCGACGCTGACGATGGTTTTTAAACAAAAACTGCAATGTACTCAGTTTATGACCTTGTAAATTATTCAGAAAATAATTGTAATGATTTATTCTTGTAATAAAGTTCGACTTGTAATATTTAGATTAGCAATTGTACGCAGTCCGACAGAATCACTCGCTAACTAATCAAACAGAATACAGCACAATCGCAACTGATAATAAAATTGATAATAATATGCACGCAATAGCAGTTCCGAAAATATTAGAGCGAAAAAAAGTTAAACCTTCGTCGGGTTGAACTGCTCGATGAGGAGCTTCAGCGGTCGCGGCGACTCAATAAATCGAGGCAAGTGAACCAAACCGAAACAAACCAAGTGAACCAACTCCAAATAAATCAAACCAATTCAATTGAACCAAGCTCTAATAACCCAACTCTTCTCGAACGATCAACTCCGTTCACTTCTTCCCAAACCCGAAGCGACAAGGGGTCTTCGACCGGCTAGGGAGGCGGCACGGCGACGGGTGACTTGAGCGGAGGCGAGGCGACGACGCCGGGTGGCGACGAGGGCTCGAGGCGAAGGGTGCCTACTACGGATCGGCCGAGCGGATCTGGACAAGGGCTTTGGGCGACGGATTCAACGACGATGAGGCGCTAAGTCCGGACGAGGGGCTTGGCCGGGATTTTGTGGTCGGGCCTGGGAGGCCGCAATGGGAGGGAGATGGGGCGTCGGCTAGGGTTTCACACCCGGGAGAGAAAATTAAGGTTTCACACCCATGCAATTAGCATTCAAAATTTTCTTTCATTCCATAATTCATTTCTCTCATTTGATTACAACTGTTTAAATAGACTTTTGAAAAATACAAGATCTCTCAAATCTCTCTCAATCAATTACAATCCATCAGATTAACTACTAAATAAACCATAATTTGAAATTCAAAATTCAAAATTCGAAATTTAAAATCAAACTAAAATGGAAGCTCGATGTCCACATCATTCTCCCCAGGTAGGAGAGAACTCGACTCGCCGAGTGTAAGTCGAGCAGTGTCGTCTTGCTCAAGGAGATCTGGATCCAACCTCTGTAAGTCACCTCGATTGAGCCAAGTATCATCCGACTCAGGTCGACCTTTCCAACGCACTAAGTACCTGCGGATACCACCATTGCTAGTAGAAACAATATTATCATCAATAATACTATCAATGTCATGTGTTGTATATGGGGGTGATATCGGGGGAAGTGGTGGTAAATAAAGCTCTCAGAAATAGGCTCGGGGTTCAAATGGGGCCTTTGTATTCTACTAAATCTTTAATATTAAAAGTCGAACCAATATTAAAACCTTCAGGAAGGTCAAGAACATAAGCATTATCATTAATTTTCTTGAGAATTTTGAAAGGCCCTGCACTTCGTGCATGCAATTTTTTTAACAGTTCCCGGAGGAAACAGTTCCGGACGTATCCGGACCATCACATGATCACCAACACTAAATTCTTTGAACCTCCTTTTTAGATTTGCACGCAGTTTATAGTTGGCATTGCTGTTATTGAGCTTTTCACTTATTCTTTATGCAAATCATGAATGCGAGATGCAAATGCAGATGTAAAGTAGATGAAGTGTCTAATATGCATGACGTCCTCTATCAAATGGAATTATCAAGCGTTCCTTCGTTAATATGCATAATAAATTTTCTGTTCTAGCAGTGATAGTGAGGAAGATGCAAACAAATGCATGAATGAGGAGTGTTTTTGTGCGCTTAACATAAGAGAGAAAAGAAATACGTTTCAAAGTATGCGATTCATCTAAAATGTCAAGCTTAGGTTGAATATCAATGAAAACACTCGTGCTCAAACTCGTATCCCTAATCACTATATATTCCCAAAATGGATCAGTGTATGTGTGAGTGACTATCGGGACAATGCATGGGGGTTTGATATCTAATATGGTAGGTATTTCGCTATGCTCAGTTTTGGATTCAACTCCCATACAGATATCTGAGTGACTCACTTTAGGAACGTGTTCAGGGTCATGTTGGTTCGGGAGGACGTCGTGGGGAACATCAACAACGTTTTTAGTCACTGGAGTTAGTTCAGGAGGAGTTGGAGTTTCAATTTCAAGAACTTCAGAGACAACATCAGTGAACTCTGTGATCAAAGGGGTAGCTTGGGGAATAACCGGAGTGTTGTCATTGCATGAAACTTTAGTCAACTCCTCAATTGTAGGGGTAGTTTCAAAAGAAATGAAAGTGCATGGTTCGTCAAATTTAATATCTCGGATTTTCTTGTTAGAGTTAGACTCTGTCAAATCTACGGCGAGGTCAACAGTTTCCTCAATAATAGATTGTGATGCCGTTATAGGAGGTTGATTCACTCTAACTCTGAATGGGGTTGTACAGACGGTAGCGACGTGCCCATATCCTTGATCTTGCGGAGGCGGAGTTGCAACACGCGCTTTTCCTAGCTTAGCGCGCGTCTCGTTGGTTGCATTTTGGAAGGCTTCGCGGGTAGCTCTGCTTTCCTGGGCTAAGTTACCTATTTGTCTTGTTAACTCATCGAGTTTCTTAAGAAGTTCGGAATCTATACTGCCTGACATGTTGGACTCACTAAATGAGATGAATGGTATGCGTTAACAGCTAAATGAACTGAATGGTAATAAATTTTTTTTGTTTTTATATGAATAAGACTCAACTATTTTTTTTATTTTTATATATAAGACTCAACTAAACTAGTCTTTTTTTTGTTATTTTTTAAAATAAAGACTCAACGGATCAAAAAAAATAAAATAAAAAACTTCCTAACCTAGAACCATGCTCTGATACCAAAAATGATGTGAAACAATGCGTGTGCAGGTAAGGAGATCAGCAACAGCAATGCTTCACCAAATCGGCGGTCGATCTAGGCAGGAAGCTCAAAAATAAAGCGGCGGCGATGGTTTTAAACAAAACCGCAATGTACTCGCTTTATGACCTTGTAAATTATTCAGAAAATAATTGTAATGATTTATTCTTGTAATAAAGTTCGACTTGTAATATTTAGATTAGCAATTGTACGCAGTCCGACAGAATCACTCGCTAACTAATCAAACAGAATACAGCACAATCGCAACTGATAATAAAATTGATAATAATATGCACGCAATAGCAGTTCCGAAAATATTAGAGTGAAAAAAAGTTAAACCTTCGTCGGGTTGAACTGGCTCGATGAGGGGAGCTTCTGAAAGCGGTGCGACGACTCCCAATAAATCAGAGGCAAGTGAACCAAACCAGAAACAAACCAAGTGAACCAACTCCAAATAAATCAAACCCAATTCAATTGAACCAAGCTCTAATAACCCAACTCTTCTCAGAACAGTCAACTCCGTTCACTTCTTCCCAAACCCGAGCGACAAGGGGGTCTTCGACCGGCTAGGGGAGGCGGCGACGGCGACGGGTGACTTGAGCGGGGAGGCGAGGCGATGACGCGGGTGGCGACGAGGGCTCGAGGCGACGAAGTCGGACGGCTGGGATCGGCTTCGAGCGGCGGATCTGGACAAGGGCTTTGGGCGACGGATTCAACGACGGCGAGGCGCTAAGTCCGGACGAGGGGCTTGGCCGGGATTTTTGTGGCCGGGCCAAGGCCGCACGGAGGGAGATGGGGCGTCGGCTAGGGTTTCACACCCGGGAGAGAAAATTAAGGTTTCACTCCCATGCAATTAGCATTCAAAATTTTCTTTCATTCCATAATTCATTTCTCTCATTTGATTACAACTGTTTAAATAGACTTTTGAAAAATACAAGATCTCTCAAATCTCTCTCAATCAATTACAATCCATCAGATTAACTACTAAATAAACCATAATTTGAAATTCAAAATTCAAAATTCGAAATTTAAAATCAAACTAAAATGGAAGCTCGATGTCCACATCACTAACATCCAACATGTTCCGATGTACATACTACACTACCTCCACCTTTTGTATCATTGACTAGTATAAGGATGTAATATTTCAAATATTTAAAATATATACCTGTGATAGTCATTTGGCTATTGTTTTTTTTCAGATAGGAAAAAGGTGTTAATTTAAATGTATGTCTAGCTAGGCCTATATGTTACAGTTTACACACTAGTATTCCATCCTTCTGACTTGCATAATCCAAACATGTTTTGTACATCCTAGTTATGCCTTACACAACGTCCAGCATGGTTGACCAAAGCTGAAATGATCTCATCAAATATAATGCATGGTTCTTCAGACTCATTTAAAGCATGCTCTAGATTTGACAGGGCTGAACAAGATCCCTTCATACAGTAAGAGTTGTGAATCTTATGACACAACTCAGCCCTCTGTCCTTTATCAAGGTTCCTGGAATATAAGTCCCTAACAAAAAGCTATAGTGGATATTAGCTCACAAACTGATATATGGATACTAGTCATCTGGAATGTCACGTCCTCCCATCAATGAGAATACTCTCCTTCAACCTCTTTGGTTATGCTTTTTTCTCCGGACTCCACAACTCCATATAAACTTACTCGAATCTTTAAATATTTGTTATAGTTGATATACTGCAAGCCAGGTTCAAACTATGCTGTCAAAAACTTAACTTGAGCTTCCACTAAGAATTACGTCAAGGACTGGGAATATCTAGATCATCTACCCTGCTACACTACTGAGATTCATTTTTTAGGAAATAGGATATAACATTGCATGAGGTTTTAACCCCTCCCTCTGGCATAACTATGAGATGCTTCACAGATGCGAAAGTGGATCTCACCTATTGAGGGCTATCAAACATACATGCACATTGCACTAGCAAAATTCAGCGTCTTGTCCTTAAACCAAGCTCTAAGGCACTCTGAAAGGTAACCGGTCCATGTTTTTGATTGCGCACGTGTATACTTGCACGCATATATGTAATCTCGTTTGAGTATTAGGGTACATTGCACATAAACCCCATATCTGCACCTCCGATCGCACTAAACCCCACTCAACTCATTTACTAGCACTTAGGACCCCATGAAATGCCATATTAGAAAATTAAATTGCAAGTGACATCCCTCTTCCTCATGAATTGAGGGGGGTTGGGGCTAAGTGCCAATAAATGAGTTGAGAAGGGTTTAGAGCACTTGAATGTACAGATGAGGGGGATTATGTACAATTTACTCTTGAATGTATAACTTTGGACGAACATCAGATAACCCCCAACACCCCACCCCACCCCCCCCCCCCCCCACCCCCCATGCCCCGCATACTTTCAAAATATTAGAAAACCCCCTGTGGTTGTTAGAAAGCACTCTTTTTTGAGGAATAGAAAACACTCTTTAACTACAAGATTTTTCCAGAAAACCCCCTAAAAACGTGAACCCCAATTTTCACCGACAAAAATATCCCCTCATGTAATTTTACCCACCCACGTGAAAATTGCTATTAACGCTGTTTAGGGGGGCTTCCTGTTAAAATCTTAAAGTTAAAGGGACTTTTCTGATAATCCCAGAACTTAATTTTTTTTTTCTTTTTGATATTTTGAAAATTATGGGGGATTATCTGATAATCGTCCAAAGTTAAGGGGGTTTTCTGAGATTAAGTCTACTATTTATATGACTCAGAAGGAAATCAATGTTTTTCTTGTATAGATGATTGAGCTTCTGCCCAAATAAAGGTCCTTCTAGCTATTTCATAGCTAATTTCGATGTGAATATCATCATAAAAGCCTCAAAAAGATATTTAATGCTGTTTGTCAAATCCTCTAGGGCTCTGCAGCACTCTAAACTTAATTTCCAAATTCTAAGATTAAAAGGACAAATTAACGAACTGAGAAAAGAAAGGTACACATATTACATCAAACACTTGAAAGATTAGAGTTAAACCTCCTCTTGATCCCACAAATCCCTAAAAAGCACAGGCTCCCCGCTGGACGCTGAAAACACACTAACATCTCCGAGAGCAGAAGAGGACGATGGAGAAGAAGCTCTCGCAATCGAAGAAGATGAAGATGAAGATGAACGCATCGTCTTTGTCGTTTGAATTGGCGGCAGGACTTGGCTGAATTTATGAGAGGAGGGGAGTTTGGGGGAAGAGAAAGGTAGGGTTTGGGGATTGAATTTGACAAGAGTTGCCATTGATTTTCTCCTCCTCCTTCGAGAGTGAAAGAAGTGAGAAAATTAAAACCCTAATTTTTTTCGAAGGGGAAAGGTAATGAGAGAGAGAGAGAGGCGCAGTGTTTAGAGATAATGTTATCAAAAGTGAGAACTTTATGTTATTCTCACATAATTAATAGGACAATTCTTGTGGTCATTTTTTTAAAAAATTGCTATCGAAATTTATGAGTTATCGAGGGCTCCACCTTTTTTTTCTCTCTTTTTTCTAAATAAAATAAGTAATTTAGAGTTTGCATCACAAATTGTAGACTTTCATGTACTATCATAAAACTATTATACACTTTTTAATAGCGTAATAACATAAAACTATATACAATTCATTTCAACAAAAAACTATAATACAGTTTTATTTTTAGTTTATTTTTTGATCATTTATAAGTTTTGTATTATCTTTCTCTAATTGAAAAGTTAATGTTAGTTTTGTTCAAAATTTTTTATAGTTCATAATAATTTTACGAGATTTATTCTTTGTATGGCCTTTCCCGCACTTTAAATGACCAATTTTTATCCAAGAAAGAGTACAGCACAACAATGTAAGATCGGCCTATTTTAGGATCGGCCTATATTAGGTTTTGTTAAGACGACCCACCACGCTAACATTGGTTGGGCCTTAAAAAGATTATGGGCCATGTTGGTTCTACTTCCGAAGGCTGATGTACAAGTCTTCTGCAGTCTTCCAAATCAAGGCCAAACAGCAATTAAATACTTTATAGTTTCACTCACTTCCCACTTATATAACCTCACTTGTTTTCAAAGCATTTATATAACTTAAGTTTTTCAAAATTAGCAATTTGATACCTCTGTTGTGCAGACGTTAAAATTTTTATTCGAATGTTCTCGTATGACACTTAGAATCAATAAGCATATGTGTGTCATATGAGAATATTCATGTGAAAGTTTTACGTATGAATAATAAAGGGTACCAAAGTGTCAATTTAAACAACTTCGGTATATGAGTGCTGTAAAAAACAAGTGAGGGTATATAAGTGCGAAGTGAGTGAAATTATAGGGTATTTAAGTGCAATTTATCATACTGGGCCTAAGGTATTTCACCCTCCACTCCTTTGGCCCAACACTCTAGCGTTCCTTAAGCTTGCCTCAGTTCAGTATTTCGTGCGAGATGAACTGATGAACACATTTTGTTTTCTTCTTAACTAATTGTTGTAGTTCTATGAAGAATTATCATGGAATTATGCAGATATAGACTGCAAAGAGCATAAATTGGAAGACAAGTATAACAGTAACTGATTAGTTTTATTATTTTCGGGGAAAAGCTAACTTTATAGACGATTCTCAAACATTATTTTCAGTTATATAAAAACAAGATCATACAATTTCTTATCCCGGGAAAAAGATTACAGAACCAAAATTAACATTTTATTTTACCTATGTGAAACTTGTTTAACAGTAGAACATAGATTTTGTATTATATAAAGGGAGATCTTATGAATTGGGAGAGGTATAATATACAAACAAACACCTACAAGTTGCTATAATTAAGAGATTAAACAGATCATTAATTAGTTCGTTCGACATTCGTGTGTTTTCACATTTCAAACCTAATCGAAATTAAAAATTATGGATGCGTGCGGACATAGAACTCCAATCACATGTTCATATCGATCCCTTTGATTCGCTCCACTTCTGTTTACGTTTTTATTTTGTCGATACTCTATTATTTCTCTCTCAATTTGCATCTTGCATTAAAATTTTAACTCATATAGATCTAACCATACTTTTTTTTGTATAAACTATAATAATTCGTATATTGACCATTCTTTTGAGCTACATATGGGAAGTTAGACACATGCTCAAATCCCAAAACTAAGAACATGTACCATTGCCTTTTTCCTCTCTTAATTAATCAAGCATCATTAAACTAATCAACATTATCAACCCTATGCATGTGAGCCAACGCATGCATTAGTACTCATCGGTTAACGAGAAACGGTCACCGTAATAGACTATAAAATACTAATGTTAGTTGAAGGTAATAAGATAATGGATGTGGGAGATTATATCCTCTTAGTTTTATTAAGGCATGATGTGTGGGGGGCATCTTGATGTCGTCCTAGGAATGCGTAAACTAAACCGAGGGCACGCTTCTTCGGGTTTGCCCCGATCTCACTTGCATGACTTCTCTTTTGTTCTCTTCTGCTTTCATAGAAATTAAATAATGTAAGAACGTCTTGTATACGGGAATATTATACGAAGGCCACCGTATAGAGAAAGTACTCAGTTATCTTTGTTTAGTTCAATACAAAAAGGTCGAGTATATCCAAGGTTGTTTTCACCTTGGTATATTAGTAATCAAGTAGACAGTGTTTACTAGATAGTTTTCTTCCTATCTTTGGTTAGTTGTATATTGGGTAGAGAATAGTTGTTGGATCTGTATAGTAAATCCATTAATGTCTCATATTACAATTATGTATGGTTCTTAGCACCAACTATCACCTATAGAAATGTATTTATACATGAAATTATCCTCATGTTTTGTCTTAAGAAAGTACTCAATAATTCTTGTTTATTGTATTAATGATATGCCGAAAGATGTTTGTTCATTGGTTAATTGGTGCAATATAAGAGGCCTAGAGATTAGTGTATTGATCCAAGAGTTGCTTTTTTTTCGATATATCATTAATGGCCAAGTAAGGGTAATTGAATAATTTTTAAGGATATATAGTACACCAACAAGATAAAAGGGAGATACTTGCTAATCTATTTATTAATTAATTACAGAATTATTATACTCGATGTAAACAAAGTTTGATGTAGCTTCTATATAGTATATATAATGGTCACTCGATGGTTTCTCATCTTAAACGAGTCAATGTATCTAACTATTTTTTCTATGGATTTGCTAACCATTGCCCTTAGAGCAACTGTTAAGAATGAGAGAGATAGAGAGAGTTGGGAGTGAGTGGGGCCCTATGTTTCCCACTCACTTCTCTCTTCTCTCTCAATGCTCTTTACCTCTCTTCTCCTTAATCATTATCCTAAAGATAGCAGTTAGCAAAACACTTTTTCTATTAACTAATCCTTTGAACAGCTTTACAAGTTTGTTTTTTAGGTTTGCGGGGTACGAAGAGAGAAAGTGAAATGAGAGAAGATACAATAAGGTCCAATGAAGTATGTATATATTTTGTGCGTCTTGCTTGACGGAGAAGAGAGTGAAAACACATTATTCTATAGTTCATTTTCTATCGCTTCTTAAATCCTTACAATTTGGAAAATTTCTTTTCTCTTCTCATTTCTAATTGATTTCAAGTTATCTCCTACTCAGCTCACCTCACCCTGCCTTAGCTTCTAAAAACCCTAAACCAGAGTCCTTTGCCTATCCGAGTTTACCAGAGTCCTTTGCCTATCCGAGTGACAGTTGTCGTTTTTGTTCCCCATATAGCCTCAAGCATTGCTAGCGATAGCTATTAATTAATTCTTTAATTAATAGAAAGATTCCACCTACTGTGTATAATATTAGCTCCAACACCAAGGGAGAGCTACTCCTAGCTAGGCCTAGAGCTGATGATGAAGAACATATATACCCAATTGGAATTAATTGTATACGTAAGAATCGATGCCATAAAACACCTACGGCCTAATAGCGTAGCCAATTAGCATTGGAACCGATACCCTGTTCCCAAGACATAACAAGTTAGAAGACATGTGCTTGAGCCTTGTGTAGAACATGCACAAAAACATGCACAAACAGTTTTCAGAACAGAGTAGTCGACTACTAGGCATTGTAGTCGACTAATCTGATGAGTAGTCGACTAATCTGATGAGTAGTCGACTAATCGTGTTGTAGTCGACTAATCGTGTTGTAGTCGACTAATCGTGTTGTAGTCGACTAATCTACGATGAGTAGTCGACTAATCTGATGAGTAGTCGACTAATGCAGGCGGTCAGCGGTTTTGGTTTTAAACCGGTTCGTTTAGAGTTTATATATAACCCTAAACCTGATTATTAGGGAAGTATTAAGCACGTTTTGGAGCAGCCTTTGAGAGGGTTTAGTGCATCTTTGGAGAGGAGATCTTTGGAGAGATTGAGAGGTTTGTTTTTTAGGGTTTCTTTGTGAGAACTTGTAATCCTAATTTGTATTCTCTCTTTCTATTAGTGAAAATCCCCCCTCCTTACCCCGTGGACGTAGGCAACTTGCCGAACCACGTAAATCTCGTGTCTTTACTCTTTTATTGTGTTTTTTGCCTGGGCTTTTCTGTTTGTGGTGGTTTCTCTCGACGGTTCCGCGGTCCGCGCGCCCAACACCTTGAGGAGAGGACAAGAATGAGGTACTGATGGTGATAGTTTAAGTGCTTGAAAGAACAAGAAAGCATCCGTAAGAGCCACCGGGATGCCGCTACCGAGGGTAGTATATTTGTTATTATCAGTCCATTCAAGTTTTGCTGTTTAGATCTTGTCGCGTGGGCCTTCAATTTATAAGAGACCTTAACATTTCGTTTCAATTAAGAAAAAAATTGAAAGAGAAACAAATATTTCTCTACAATGCACAAACATGCAAAAGTAATCATAAAAAATATCCCAATTTTTTTAACCTCGAAGGCATTGTGTGTGTATTGAGGCATCACCTCCTTCTATGATTAAAAAAAAAAAAAAACAGAGTAGCTATGGGGTTGTGTGGGCAAAGACCCAAATGAATCAATTCCAAGTCCTTAATTGACGTACTAGGAATTAAATGGTGAACCAAAAGGCTACTTTCCCAACCACACATGCACGAGATATGCACACGCATAACTCCTAGAGAGAGAAGATCTAAATGGTTGAAGACAGAGAGAAAGAGAGAGCCCCAAAGCACAACATGTGCATGGGGAACTGAAGTTTGGCTTTCTAGAATGACGAAATAACCTACACATAGGAGTAGGAGCCTTTTATTTAAGTGGGAGAGTGATCTTTAAGGTGCCGCCGTCTCCTTGTAGGAGTGCTCTATGTTTGTGTTGTTGGGAGAAGAACAGCGTGTTTTGCTCCTCAATGTCTTGGGAGCTAATGGACATGCATGAGACAATGCTCAGAAGAGAGTACACATTTTCATATGTGTTTTTGTTTTTTAATCTCTTGCAATGCTCAAAGGATAAGATGAATTGTAGAGATCAATATGGATTTAGGCCAACAAGACAACTAATGTTTCGTACTCTATTAACTAAGAGTCTCTCCTTTCTTTTATCTATAGATCTTTCTTGCACGCTCATTTCATTTACTTGCTATCAAAATATTGACATTTCATCTAGATTGGTATTCTTGAGAGATCTTTGTTGGCATACATTTGAATATTCAATATGTTGTGCCGAAAACTCTGACCTCTAATAGAGGCCAATAAGATGACACCATGTTAGAATTATTGAATTTCGGTTAAAGATGAGATGATGACGTAAGAAGTTTTCTCTCTCTTTGATCTATCCCTCCATAAAAGCGGCCAATAAGATGATGACATGTCACAACGGCCAGACATTCACAAGACATTTTCTACTATATTTCAATTTGTTCTTCAAGTCACTAACTTAAGTATCGTATAGTCATCAAGGTTACAAGCCTTGGTGCCATCTAACTGTTTATTAGTCTTGTAGCAGAGACTCAATCCAAAGAACACCAGCAGAGGAATCAAGGGCCCTTCAATATCAACCCCAACTCTAAAGATCTTCATCAACTGTTTTTCACCCCCCTAACAACATACATATTGTATCTACATATAAATGCATACTCTTTTGCATAAACTAGATATTATAAAGAGAATGATTTATTTTAAAGTAAATGCGGCTGCACAAGTTGTTGGGATTATGGAGCCCCCCTCAAGGTGTCGTTATGGCCTTCTGTCAGGAGGAAGAAAAGGGAGTAAATAAAAATGAAATAAAGATAAGTTATCAGTGTTGCAAAGGGGTACATATAGATTAGAGAATGAAGATCACGTAAAATATGGGTTTATCTTGTAGGTACTTTAATAATGTCCATCACATATAATACCCAAAGCGATAAATAAATACATAGCATCATGACAACGGAGTTATCTTATCCCAATCAAAACAATGCAATTGCGTTATCTTACATATATCCGAGATCAAATTCACTGGTACTTTTTTTTAAAAAAAAAAAGTTAAAATAGGGCAAGCTGCCCTTATAATAATATATATACATACTTTACTAGGCGACCAAAGGCGATAACCTAGCAAAGAAACATCCGACTACAAGAGTTTATGTAAACGAGCTACAAGAGATTATGTGGTGTTAACCATAGCACATATCCTACAAAATAACAACCAGATCTATGTAGTTCAGCAAAAGATTAAGTTACAAAACAAATATTGAGGAACATCCCAAAAGTTTTCCCCAACTTTCTCTTCATCATCACTGAGAATAATTGACAGCAAACCCTTTTTTTGGTAGTGTTGTTGATCTTTTTCACTTTTTATTCTTTAAGTTTCATGTCCAGAACAATATGAAGTAGGCAATGTTAGAGGCAATTTTTTTGGGAGTTGGATCCTCCCCACTACAAAAAGTAGTGAAGAGACGGCTACTATATCGCATCCATTGATTTGTTTAGTGAGTGATTGTGATTTATCTTTGAATGTAAATTAAGAAAATGATGCAATTTATGAGGATATGGTGGGTGTTAGATATGGAATGAATCATAACCATCTAGTACATAAATCAACAACTGTAATTAATGTAATGTAGTGGTCTCTTCATTACCTTTTTTTTATTGTGGAGAGGGTCCAAATCGATTTTTTTTGGAGTGTGACAGAGATCTCATTGAAAATCAAGTTGTTGTGAGGCCTCCATATACTCAAACACAAAGCAGGATACAAAATGTTTCATAGAGTTCTTTCATTACAATCTGCAACGAAGCTATCATTTGATAACATGAATTCCTCCAACATGGAAGGCCAATTAACTATTGCTGAACATATGAGTGAAATATACACAGATATCCTTGGTACTTCTTAGCTGTTGGCCGATACTCATTCACAATCTAGACAGGTGATTTGGATCCTTTTTACTATCATTTTACTATCAAAATAGTAGTGAAGAGACCAACAACTTTATCACAAATCATTTGTTAATTACACTTTAAGAATAGATCTTCTAATTACATTTAGAGAAATTAATTTGCTGCATACAGCTTCATATTTTGACCAATAGAAGGAGAGTCAAGAGACAATCATATATCTTAGCAATGATTTATCTACAAGCTAGTGCCCTTGGGACTGAGTCACATATAGCTTGCATTTGTGTCCTCCTCGTTGAAACCAATGAATTAAGAATCATTGTGGCTTCTCTCTCTTGAAGCTCTTCATCCCATATTGTTGCTTCTTTCTTTGTTTGATCATTGAGTTGCAGCATGAGCAAGACATTGAAACTAGAGAGAGAGAGAGAGACAAGACAGACCCAATCTATATCTATATATATAATTTTATCGTTAATCTTGTAGCGTGTATATATATATATATATATATATATATATATATATATATATATATATATATATATATATATATATATATATATATATATATATATATATATAGAGCTCTATGAACTTAACTTCATAATGAATAGTGATGCACTAACTTTTTTATCCACTCATCTTGTCTTGAGATTTGTGATACACAAATCTCAAAGTGGGCTTTATATCTTTCACAGATCCCAAAGCAAGATGAGTGGTTAGAAAAGTTGGTACACCACTATTCATTATGAACTTAAGTTCATAGAGCCTCTTTATATACATATATATATATATATATATATATATATATATATATATATATATAGAGAGAGAGAGAGAGAGAGAGAGATATGGAGAAACTTGGTACCAAGTTCCTTAAAGAAACTTGGTAGTGAGGTGGACAAATCCGATCCACACCTCAAGGGAGAAATAGAGATGAGAGAGAGATTTTTTTAATAGCTAGACTTGTGGACCAAATTTGTCCACATCACTACCAAGTTCTTTTAAGGAACTTGGTACCAAGTTTTTCCATTTTCATATATATATATATATATATATATATATATATATATATATATATATATATATATATATATATATATATATATATATATATATATATATATATAGTAAAAGCTCCTATAAACTTAAATGAATAGGAGCCCTTTGTCCACCAATTTTTTATCCATTAATTTTGTATTGAGATTTGTGCTAGCATGTGATGCAAATAAATGCACAAATCTCAAAGATATCATTGATTGGTAGCACAAATCTCAAAGCATAATGAATGAATACAAAATTTGGTGGACAAGTGCTCATATCCACTTAAGTTTATAGAGCTTTACTATATATATATATATATATATATATATATATATATATATATATATATATATATATATATATATATATATATATATATATATATATATATATATATATATATATATATATATATATATATATATATATATATATAGGCGAAATGGCTTATCAAGGCAATGGATAAAATTAGACGAAATTTTCTTTGGGGAGGGAGTGAGAAATCATCTGGCATCAAAGCCTTCGTTAATTGGAATACTGTTTGTACCCCCAAGAATGTGGGGGGTCTCGGTGTCCTCAATCTTGATATTTTTAATTCCTCTCTCCTATCTAAATGGATTTGGAAATTCTTATCTCCTGACTCTTATGTGGGATCTGTACTTAAATCAGTCTAATCATTCTGTGTCTAGTAGCACTCTCTCTAGTAACTACCACTCTAAATTTTGGAAAAACATTTATTCTAGCTGTCAACCTTTTCTAGATATGGTTAAGTGGCGTCTAGGTAGAGGCTCAAGAATACGTTTTGGGAGGATAAATGGACTGGTGACAACTCTCTAGCGAGTCTTTTCCTTTTAGCTTACAAGCTAGCAATTAGTCAACAAGTAACAGTAGCCTCTCAAGGCATCTTCCATGAGGATCAATGGCTATGGAGACCTACTATCAGAAGACCTATTGGGGACACTGAGCGTGTTCAGGGTGAGGCCCTTAAACTCTTACTCTCCTCTTCCAATCTTTACCCCTCTTTGGAGGTGGACCAGGTGTCATGGCCTCTAGATAAGACTAATACTTATATAGTGAGCTCCATGTACAAATTCCTCAATGATGGTGGTATTCGTAGTCAATTTTATTCAATATTATGGAAAAATGACCTGCCTAGCAAAGTTAAATTCTTCCTCTGGCTCCTTTCTAAGTATAGACTCAATACAAAAGACAACCTCAGCAGTAAAGGATGGACAGGGGATCTTCTTCGTTCTATATGTCAACTAGCCTTGGAGAATCATGATCATATTTTCTCACATTGTGACTTTGCTAAGCAAGTCTGGGGTTTCTTCCTCCCTCGTTTGGAACAACTCGCCTTACCCACAAATATTCGACAATGTTTAAGTTTATGTACTGATGCTTTTTCTGATCCTAGAGATCAAAATTTCTGGTGTACCTGCTTCCCAACTGTTTGCTGGTGTATATGGAGGGCTCGTAACATTCTGATTTTTTTATGGAGTGACACCCCAAGCAACTAAGCTGGCTTCTACAGTTGCTCACTTTATAATTTTTCAGACAGGTCAATCAACAAGCAAGAGGGGTGCTAAGCTGAAGGAGATTATCAAAGAGAAAGGACTTGCCGAGCTGCTATCATCCAGTGAGAATAGCAATTAGAAGAAGGGTGCTGTTAGAAGAAGGATTCTGAACTTTTGTAAATATTTCTTTTATACTCTGGTTCTTTTGTTTTGGTGAAGATGTTGGTCTGTCAACATCTTTTTATGTTGTTTTGTGATTTATGTTTGGTTTCTCAGGGTGACTTCTACTGGTCCGATCATTGGTGAAGAGTAACGACACGGTCCGCTCCTCTTCCCATGGTCAGCTTTCTTTGAAATCACAATGAGATACAAAAACTCTGTATATATCAGTATTGTTATATATATATAATTTTTGATAGGGCAATATGCCCTATTTTACTTTGAAATTTTTTTTACAGTAGAATGCAAAAATATATAGATGTTTATAGATATATTTGTATATGCATTCGATAAAACATAAATATATGCAAATATTTATATCATGCACGGCATTAACACAAATATAAATATTTTTAAACATTTAAGTAGCTAGGACATGAATATGATATAAAATTAAATATTGGATCAATATATTTATATTCAGGTATGTGCAGACATGAAATGAGTGAAATTATTTTCATCATAATTTTTAGATATCTCTATAGTTTGAGGAGATTGTTTATTTAAATAGCTCATGCATCTCATGATCTTATATTTTCCAATTTTACTTATTGTTATTATATATTTATATTCATCTTATGTTCGTATTTATGTTGTCTCATTTGATTAAATATGATTTTTCTTTATGCAATCATACGCATGTTTTTATATGCATTCATAACTATAAAATGAATATGGATAACAAATAACGCATCCGATCAAGATACACAGAAATTGCTCTCTAAGTTAACGCGATGCGAAAGTGAAAATCTCCAAATCCATCAAGGAGTGAGTTATGACAATACTCTAGTAATAGACTAATATCAATCACACAAAAGCGCAGGAAAATATCAAGAATAAAAATAACACACGGATATACGTGGTTCAGCTTATAGCGTACGTCCATGACCGAAGGAAAAGAATAACTTTACTAAATTATGCGGAATAAAATGTGGAGATCTCTCAATCACTTAATCCCAAATTACACCCTAAAAGCACTTAACCTCTCTAACAATTTCTAACATTTGTAGAACTAGCCAAATAGAGAGCCAAATCAAGAACCTCTTGAATTTATTGCTTCAGTTTGCAGAGCCCTTCTCAATACTTACTGCTGGCGTCAGGTGGATTAATTGCCTACAGCAAAGAGCTATTTGTTCTTTTCCTTGATGCTGCAATCCTAGGTTGGGTGAATTCTCATCAAAGAGCTTTTGCCATATTTATAGAGATTAAGGATAAGAGTTGTTGCTAACCATAAATTTAACAAGATAAGAATTTTAATCTCAATAGAATAAACAAAGTTGTTTATCCTTATCTTAACACTAGGCATAGCTAATAGAAACTCTAATTGGATTAGATATCTTATTCAAGGATTAGGATTTGAATCATCTGTAACAGAGTGTTTTGTGAATCTATAAAGAATGATCTTTGAATACACAAGACAATCTCAAACCACAAAGTAATATTAAAAAGGAATTTTGTTAATAAAAGAGTAATACCTCAACAATTTATAATCCTCTACCTTAAATTGAAAAGAAAATTAGATTCGATTAGGACGAGAAATAGAAAGTAGCAAAACCAATCAGTCAAAATCTAAGATCAAATCGGATTCATTTCCTAATAAAAAAAATCCTACTCATACGTCATTACCAACAAAATTAAAACAAAAACTGAAAAGCTGATATCTCTCAATCTGGAGGAAAATCTGCGAAATACATGATAACAAATCAAACTTCAGTTGGTTTGATTGACTCCATCTTGAAAAAATACACAATTTTCATATATTATTTGTTAGTATTTTTGTTTGTAAAAATAATATAGTCCCACATCGGATACTTGAGCATTATTTTAGAGGTTTAAAAGTATTTAATGTTTATTGGGCTTTGATAAATGGGCCAAAGCATAGACTACTAAGCCCGCGCGCGGGTAGCGCGAATAATGCGCGATTTTGACGCGATTATTAGACGCACATTGCACTTTGCACGCTTGTCACTGTCGCTAAAATATTATAACTTTTTTCTATATATATTTTTGAATATTATTTCTTTATTGTTATTTTGAATATTCAAATTTATCAAAATATCAAAAGACAAATGACTGTTGAAATTAGACTGTTAGAAAATGACTGCTTATTTTAAAGGGGTGTTTTGAAAAGTTGTGACTATTGGAAATACTTTTTCAAACCTATAAATAGCCTATAATTTCAGACATTTATTTTTTTTACTTTATTCTTTAAAAAATATTTCTCTCAAAACAATCTGCAATACTACAAACTCATTTCACAAAGAGTTGGTGGAAAATTCCAGATTTGCTTGCTGAAATTTTTAATTTTTCTGTTGTATCTTGGGAAGAATATTTGCATTAACCCGAAGCAAATTTGAATATCAAGTGGGGCAAATAATTCTTTAAGGAAAGTATTTCACGCCTCAGAAATTTTATCTCCTACATTATTTTACTAACAATATTAAAGAATTATTATCTACTACAATGGAGTCAAAGTCAATCAAGGTGATGAATCAAGACATGGTCAAACTGGACCGATTCGACGGGAATAATTTCTCCCGCTGGCAAGACAAGATGATGTTCCTTCTTACAGCATTGAAGATTCCAACATCCTCAATCCCAACCTGCAGCCTATAGAAGATCCAAAACCAAGTGCAGATGGGAAACAACCTACTGAGGACGAGATAGAAGAAATCAAGAAACAAAAGGCGAAACGGGAGGAAGATGAAGTGCTGTGTCGCGGCCACATTTTGAACACACTTTCGGACCAACTATATGATCTTTTCACCAAAATAAAGTCAGCAAGGGAAATCTGGAATGCATTGGAATTTAAATACAAAGCCGAGGAGGAAGGTACCAACAAGTATTTAATTACAAAATATTTAGAATATAAAATGATTGATGATAAATCTGTCCTGGAGAAAGTTCATGAATTGGACGTTCTGGTTAATAAGATTCATGTTCTCAAAATAGTTCTTTCAGAATCTTTTCAAGTTGCTGCAATTATTGCAAAACTACCCGTAACTTGGAAAGATTACTCGAAGAAACTAATGCATAAAACTGAGGACATCTCTTTGGAACAACTTTAGAAGAATCTTCGAATTGAAGAGGAGTCACGCGTACGTTGTAGGCGTAAAAAATTGCCTAAGTCCCCGACATAGCTCGTGATAGTGGGTGGTCAATCGACAAAGCCATCCGATAACATGGCAACGATAAATTGACAATCGACGAGACGTCCAAGTCAACGAGTCGACGAAGCGTACGAAGCAAGTCAGCGAGGCATCCAAGCCGACATACCGATGAAGCGTATGAAGCAAATGTGAGTCGACGATAGGGTCAACGAAGCGACGAATCGTGTGCAAACAATGGGATAAACCTGACTCCGAAGCAACGAATCGCGTGCGATGGGCCGCGTGCAAGCAACGGAATAAATCCAAACCGCGAAGCCTCAAATCAAGCTCGGAAAATAACCAGAGAAAAGCCATGGGGAAGCTCGGCCAAATGCCAAGACACCAAGAGGTGTCTCGGTGGCCGAGACACCTGATGGTGTCTCGGCCAAGCCGAGACACCTAGAGGTGTCTCAGTCAGCCGAGACACCTAGGTTTACTGGGCTTTTTGCCCAGTTTTGACCTGCATTTGCTTTCAAATCCTATAAATACGAGGTGGGGGTCTCATTTGCAGGGATCTGAAAATTTTTGAGAAGCTGAAGCTCTGCTAAATTGCCTTCTCATCTCAGATCTAAACACGGCAGCGACGACCATTCTTCTTCGACACCAGATCCAGATCTCGGCGAACTCCATAGGGCTATTATTCTCCTTCGTGAGATAATCCCTAGGGCTATTATCCTTCTTCGTGAGATAATCCCCTCAAAGAGAACGGATCTTAGATCTACACGCGTTTCCTCCGGATCAAAACCTTATTTTTTATATCCCAAGAAGAGCCTTGATCTCGCTTGGTCGATTTCATTCGCTTTGGGCTATTATTTCCTTCATGAAATAACCCCCTTTACCGCGTAGATCTCACAGCAGATCGGATCACGCGACGGTCCACGGACGGAAAAGAAGTCCCCGGCACAGGCAAAGACACTCACGCAAGCGAGGATTCGATAAACGGATCCCGCGTTTGTTTTGGTGAAAGAAAGTTATAATTTTTATTCGATTTTCATTGTAATCGGGTCTTATAAAAAGACTTAGCTTTATTTTTGAATTTGTTTGTAATTCCATAAAGGTTTAACAAATTCAAGCAATGACAATCATCCCGACTTTCACCGCGAACAAGCTGGCGACCACAGTGGGAGCCAACGGTCTCAGATCTGAGATCGTTGTGTCACAACCGCGGATCCCGATCCCGGTCGAAGAAGAGGTCGAATACGAGTTCGACCAACAGAAGTTTGAGGAGTATCTTTCGTCCTCGTCCCGATCGTCCTCCCCCTGCAGATCCAAAAGGATCCCCGCTGCAAGGAGGATTCGTTGGTCCTCGGATCTTGAATCCCAATGCGAGGAAGCAGCACTTGCCCGACCTCCGAGACGGCTGGATCTGGAGATCTCAACTCCTTTACGAAGGAGAAAATCACTGATGGCGCGCTGATACTTTTGAAAAGAGCCTGCTAGCATCGGCGCCAAACTTTGGCACGCCGATTTGCTAAAGCCATGGAGTCAGTAGACGGGATCCGTTACGAGGCAGATCTCAAATCTAGGAGAGGTAGAAGGCCTCATAAACAGGTGACTAGCGGCCCCTTCAAGTCGCCGGCAAATGAATGGGTCCGAGTCAAACGGAACCGGTCAACACTCCAGGAACGCATCCGGAAGCGCCGCGCATTGCTTGCACACACACGGGCTTTGTTTCGAGAGGCCCAGAAGCTGAAGAAGGAAGATGTGGCCAAAAGGCCACCAAGAATGCGCCAAGTTTGGAGGCCGAAACTCGGAGCAACGGTTCAGGCCAAAGCCACAACAACAAAGGATCAGTCAACCCAGGCTGATCCAACAAAGGGTCCGCCACCCCAAGCTGACTCGAAAAAAACTCAGCCATCTCAGGATGAGCTCCAGCAAAGGAAATCCATTTCAGCACCAGTTCCACCGCTGGCGAGCACATCCAAATCGTCGACCACCTCAAAGTCCCCTTCGGTCGATCCCGCCGGTTCGTCTCGAAGCAAGAAGACGGTCTTAGAACGCCTCGGCCCAATGCGTGAGGATCGAGGTAAAATTCTGATTAAAGAACGCTTGGGCCCGTTAAGGAAGTCCTGGGTCACTCCCAACGCAGGAGGCCGCACCCACCTCAACCAAGACAAGAAGAATCCTACAGCTGCTCACACTGGGCAACGAATCAAAGTCTAAGAGCCCGTCAAAGATTCACACTCACGAAAGCGTACGTCACGGCGAGTGACTTATGAAAGGCCTATTCATCCTCAGAAGGAGACACTCTCATTTGACGATGACAACGTTATACCTGAGAAGTCGTGCCAACACACGATAGGTTGCTCTGGTATTCATGCCGACAAGTTGTACTATCGTGCTGAGGGTACGAGTAAATCCCGAAAGAGGAATGCCCCAGAATCAAACACGCCTTGCTTGTGCTCAAAACTGATCAAGGCAGTGTTATCGGAGTGCAACTGTGCTAAAATGACTCCGGAGAAGGTGTCGGTCTTTGATAGGCTCGACGCTAGAATGCCAGAACCCAGGTCAAGATGCTTTCGCAAGAAGAGATTGGTGCCTCAAGGCGATGAATTGCCGAGTGTTACCATCAATATGACCAGCAGAGAGATGTCATCACGTGCCATTCCTAGGACATCGCAAAGAATGACTCGATTGCGGTCTGGGACTGTCAGATGACCCAATTATCGCAAGATGCAGAGGAGATTACCGTAAGATGATGAGGTGTCGGATGTCGGCTCCGCAATGGCTTCCAATAATACAGTTTCTAGCATAGGACAACCCGTGAGGAGTTCATGATCAGTGCAGAACAAGTATCCCAGATGCTTGAAGAGGCCCTGACCAAGCAAAGGGACAACTTTAAGCTTGAAATGGAGCTGGCCATGCAGCAGATGAGAGCGATGCATGACCAACAGATCCAAGCAATAATGAATCACCACGGCGAGTCAAGTCATCGCAATAATGTCAACTTAACAGACAGCGACACGGATCGGGATGAAGGTCAAAATGCCGAGGATCGTGCTGGTCAACAAAATGCCAGTGACAACACCATCGTTCCTCCCCAAAATCACCCGAACGGAGACGTAAGGGAGAATGAGAAAATAAAGGACCTGGAGAGCAAAATCAATACTCTGATTTCCGCTCAAGAGGTAAAGAAGACGGGTATACCATGTCCTTACCCGAGAGAGTGGGAATCAATTCCATATCCGGCAAAGTTTAGTCTCATCAACTTCACACCATTCGATGGTAAGGGATCGCCCACTCAGCACTTGATCTATTTCAAGTCTCACCTGGGGGTTATTTCTGACAATGAGCCCCTGATGGTTCGGTCATTCGTTGGCACCCTTCGTGGAGCTGCCTTCGATTGGTACCGCCGTCTCAAACCAGGGAGAGTTAACAGCTGGGATGACATGGAGACCATGTTTCTCACCAATTTCTTCGATGATGACACCGAGATATCCATCGGGCCGTTGTTGGACGAGAAACAGAAAGATAGGGAAACTGTGGATAACTTCATCAAACGGTTCCGGAATAAGGCAATGAACTGTCGGGACCCGATAACTGAGGAGTTTATCCTCCAAACCTGCCACAACAATCTTTCATTGGATGTGCTCGAAGTAATGGGAACGACACCATCCAAAACGTGGAAAGATTTGAAGGTACGTGGGGAACACGCCGAATGGTTCCTCAAAAGGAAGAAGGCAGAAAGAGGTCAACAGACAGCGAATGTGTGTAATCCAAACTTTGTCCCACGCGGCAAGGGGAAGGCGCAGGCGAAAGCGGTGGACGCCAACCGACGCTCCAGCCTACAAATAATAAAGAACAACCGCAATAAAGAAGCACCGCAGCAGTCACGGCCCCAATGGCAGCAACGACCTCAGAATCAGAAGTCGTCAGAACCAAGATTCCCCAAGACTTATTCTTTCAAGGATGACGAGGTTCCCGGTATTTTCAAATACCTCCTGGATAACAATAAAATCTAGCTACCACCGATTGTGAATCAAGAGGAGGCAAAGAGGGTTACAGACCTTGAATACTGCACGTATCACAGGGCAGTTCATTACCCGATGAAATTGTGCTACCATCTTAAGGACAAGATCCAGGCCCTGATTGATGTGGGAGTTATCACCCCAAAGCCGTGCAAGGAAAAAAAGGTAGGCACGAATGTAACGTCAATCAGCTTCGGGTCAGTACCTGTGTCCTGATTTTAGGTGGAGCTCGTCGTGAAGGTAGGCATAAAGACGGTGAATGAGGATCCTTATGGGCAACGTGAAAAAGGGCTCGTGCCACATACGTCCCTGAACGGCGAAATCCTATGGGTTCACCCTGATTTGCTGCAAGACGATCAGTGCGCGGCCTCTTCGTCCAAGAAGAAATCAAAGGGCAAGGGCAAACTGTGTCATGCCACCTCAGCGATTGTGGAGAAAGATGACGAACATATGATGACGTTCCAGCTCTTTGAGGAGGAACATGAAGTCTTTGCCACCAGGAGCGGGCATGAGTATAAGTTTAAGTATCCCAAAGTTTCCAACCCAGATGCCAAGACGCTGACGGAGCTGGGGGTGGCGGTGACTCCTCCTTTGCTTGTTGAAAATCGTAGCAGTAGGCGATTGCCCGGGTAGACATGGCTAAAGAGAAGCAACCCAAACAACAGGAAGTTCAAGTTCCGAAGCAGTCTCGTTTCAATCGCCCGATTGGAAGAGACAAACCGGGAAGTTTGGGCACTCCCTATCACTTCGATGTCATGACTCAATTGGCTAACATCCCGGCGAGGATAACTCTCTACGAGCTTCTGCGGCTGTCAAAAGAAACCAGGGAAGCCCTACAAGAGGCCTTGGCTGACTCTGAAGTGTTTCTCACTCAGATCAAGCCAGCTACTGAAGAACCAGAGTTATCGGTTCATCAGTGCAACCTCGCAGCCAAACATCTCCCCTACATCATCTTTACCAAAGAAGACATGCAGACGAAGAACTCGAAGCACGACAGGCTACTGTATTTCACCGGGCACATTGGCTTCAGCGAAGTCAACCAGATCCAAGTTGATCCGGGTTCCGCTGTGAGTATCATGCCCCTTCGCCTGATGTACAGCCTCGAAATTCCCGCCGGTAAGCTGGCATCCATAGGCACGATAATTTATGGATTCAATACTAGTGGGTCTCGGCCACTAGGTAAGATCCGAATAAAGTGCCAAATGGGAGACTAAAGTCTGAAGTCACCTGCTATGTGATCGATGCAGAGACTTCCTATAACTTATTATTGGGTCGGCCATGGATCCATAATAACGTTATAGTCCCCTCCACTCTTCATCATTGTCTAAAATATGTAGACACGAATAATAAAGTCAAGACGGTGGTCGCGGATAAGCAACCGTTTAAAGGATTGGAGAACTATTTTACGGACTCCCTCCTTTATGGTAACGAATCCGATACTGAATCATCAGCCCACGGCACGGACAACGGCGAGGAAGCTGATAATGAAGCCGGGCTTGATTACGATGGTGGTTTTGTCATAAATGACATTGTACCCTTTGTAGTCAATCTTGACGATGAAGAATCGTCAGATGATAGTTGTAATTGGCAACTTACCGATAATGAAATAAATGATGATTTAGAGTACTCGTCATCTCTGACTGATGTAATGAAGCAATTGTACGATGATCCCGAGTTGTACATACCAATTCGATCATCATGTGTCACATAGAAGTGTCTCCGGGACTCCTTCGAAACAACACTAGTCATCCCTGCCAAAATAAGAGGCGAGAAAGACTTGATCTATGGCAAAAGAGAGACGTTCCCGCTACCAGATCACTTCCCAAAGGGAGATGATGGTGATGACAAACTTGGCGCTCACTTGTCCAGGTATAGTCCAAAGGTGCAGAGATTAATGAATAAGTGGGGGTACGACCTTGCGTGAGGAGAGGGTCTCTGTTTCGATCGAGTTCCTCGAACTCCACCCAAGGCTACATATGTCCCCGAAGGGAAGCCTGATAACTACTACGGATTCAGGAGAGGACTGGGATATGTCTCTTCATCAGATGATGAGTATTGCTGGTTGATCAATGACCAATCATCCGATCCGGGAGATGGACATTCATCTGAGTCCTCTGCTTGGGATTCTGATGTTAGCATCGGTGAAATGTTCAAGGGTTTGATGTCGAATATGACAACAACCGATCCCGCCACGATGGAGGATGACGAGCAGACGCCGACATGGGAAGACTCGTGGATTCATCACTTAAACATTCAGTATGGAGACCGGTTCGAACAGAGAGAACCTCCGACCGAAGATATAGTGATTCAGGTCAATATGGGGGACGATGTTAATCCGAAGCCCATATTCATGAGTAGCAGCCTTCCCCCAGAGGAGAAAGAGGAATTGATTGCTCTTGTCCGAGAGTATATCGATATTTTCGCTTGGAATTACGAAGATATACTGGGGCTTGACCCAAATGTGACGACCCACCGCCTCAATATTAAACCGGATGCCAAACCAGTCAAACAACAACAAAGACGATTTTATCCGCAGATCATGGAAGCAATCGTAGCGGAAGTAAAGAGGCTCATAGAGTCGGGTTTTATCGTGGAAGAACAACACCACGATTGGCTGCATAAATATTATCGGTTCTAAAAGAACGGTACAATCGACCGTGATCGACATGAGATCCGAATATTGCGTGCCTGAAAGACGATTTCCCTCTCCCAATCACGGATGTGATCGTCGACAATACGTGTGGATTCGAGAGGATGTCCTTCGTGGATGGCTTTTCGGGTTATAATCAAATCAAGATGCACCCGGACGATGCAAAACACACGGCGTTCAGAACTCCTCTCGGCGTTTTCTGCTACACGGTCATGCCATTCGGGCTGAAAAATGCAGGCGCCACATATCAGCGAGCAATGACAAAGATTTTCCAGGAACATCTCCGGAAGACGGTCGAATGTTACGTTGATGATTTAGTGGTGAAAAGCCGCGACAAAAAAGACCACATCAAGGACCTGAGGACGGTGTTTGATCTCATGCGGAGTCATCAATTGAAGATGAACCCCACCAAATCCTTTCTCGGAATGTCCAGCGGCAAATTCCTTGGATTCGTCGTTACCACTAAGGGTATCCACATCGACCCAGATAAAGTAAAGGCGATAAATGAGTTGCAACCCCCGAGAAACCTGAAAGAGCTCAGAGGGTTGCAAGGGCGCCTAGCGTATATCCGACGATTCATACAAAATCTCTCTGGAAAGTGCCAGCCATTCTCTAAGCTAAACAAGAAGGGCGTATCATTCGTTTGGGACGACGCCTGTCAAAAGGCATTCGAAGATATCAAAGCATATCTGGCAAATCCTCCCGTTCTTATCGCACCAAAGTCAGGTAAACCGTTCTTGATTTACATCAAGGCGACCAACCATTCGTTAAGCGCCTTACTCGCGCAATACGATGACAACGGTCATGAGCAGGCGGTGTATTACCTGAGCCAGGCTTTAGTGGGTGCTGAATCCCGCTATTCGATGATCGAAAAAAAGTGCCTGGCATTAGTCTTCGCGATTCAGAAAATGCGGCACTACTTGGTTGGACAAATGATTTACGTCATCTCCAACGTAAATCCAGTCCGGATATTCATGACGCAACCAGCCTCCGTGAATTGGCGTTTAGCGAAATGGGCCTTGCTCTTGTCTCAATATGACCTACACTTCAAACAGCAGAAATTGGTCAAAGGACAAGCAATTTGCGACCTCTTGGCCACCAACCCGATAAAGGATGCGGTTGAGTTGTACGATGACTTGCCGGATGAGACTCACGAGGTCAACACTACATCGCACCAACAAGTATGGCAACTGTACTTCGATGGAGCTTCTCGAGCAACCAACGTGGCAAGTGCCCCTGGATGTTCTAAGATTTCTTCCGGAGTCGGAGTCGTCTTAGTTTCCCCAGGAAAGCATGTGATACCTCGGGCTTACTCACTAACCGAGCCATGCTCCAATAACGTGGCCGAATACAACACGCTACTTATTGGACTTAGTTTCGCCAAAGAGCTGGGGGTCGAATATCTCGAAGCTTTTGGGGATTCCCAACTTATCGTCAGATAGATCCATGGAGACTATGAAGTCAGAAACCCAGACTTAATGCCGTATCATCAGGCAGTCGTTGAGATGGCAGACTTGTTTGAAGGATTTTTCATCGAGTATATTCCGCACCTCCAGAATGCATACACTGACGCATTAGCAGCATTAGCAGTGTCATTGGCGCAATCTCCTGAGTCTGAACAGTTAGTCACTGTAAGAACTCACCAGCTCTTCATGTCAATATATAACAAAGAAGAGTACGACAAGGGCGAGGTCATCAAGGAGTCACACTCGACCCGAGTTGAACTAGAGCCCCAGGATTGGCGTTTCCCCATAATCGACTATGTTCTGCATGGTATTCTGCCAGAGGATGTAAAAGAGAGGGAATCGATCCGACGAAGAGCTCCGAGGTTCTTTTATGATGCAGACCCGCACATTATATCGCCGCTACAGATGACGGCCTCGGCCGCTGGGTGTCTCAACAAAGAAGCGTATGGTCCTGAGGAAGTGCACGGAGGAGAAGGTGGTGCACAGCAACCTGGCCCCAAGCTTTATGATCGTGTCAGAAGAATGAGATACCTCTGGCCAACGATGATTAATGATGCAATCGAGTATGCTCGAAAGTGCTACGCGTGTCAAATACACGTGAATTACATGCATCAACCCCCAGAGCATTTGCACCCTTCGACTACGTCTTGGCCGTTCGAGACGTGGGGTATGGACATTGTAGGTCCTATTTTTCCCCCGTCAGTTAAAGGTGACCGGTTTATCCTTGCAATCACCGACTACTTCTCTAAGTGGGCTGAAGTAATTCCACTTAAAGAGGTGAAGACGAACAACGTCATCAGATTCATCAAGCATCACGTCATTTATCGACACGATGTGCCGAGACGGATCGTGCACGACAACGGCCCTCAATTCGTCAGCAATGCCTTCATCAGGTTTTGCGAGAAGTTCAAGATTCAAGACGTGTCATCGACGGCTTATAATCCTGCTGCAAACGGATTAGCTGAAGCATTCAACAAGACAATCATTAAGATCTTGTCGAAGCTCATGAAGGCTAATAAGCGTGACTGGGACGATAAACTTGGAGAAGCACTCTGGGCATAGTGCACCATAATTCGCACGCCGACTGGAGCCACCCCGTATTCTCTGGTATACGGGTGTGAAGCCGTGCTCACATTGGAGATCCAAATCCCGTCGCTCCGTATCGCCCTCGCAACCAATATGATGACGGAGGAACAACATCGGAGGCGACTTGAAGAGCTCGAGGTGTTGGACGAAAAAGACTTGGAAGCTCAACAACGCATTGAGTTTTTTCAAGCCAGAATGTCAAAAGTGTTTAACAAGAAAGTCCGACAGAGGACCTTTAAAGAAGGAGATCTGGTCCTCGCTGCTCGACGGCCGATAATTCTCACTTTCAAGAAGAAGGGTAAGTTTGAACCCAAATGGGAATGACCGTTTGTGATAGAGACAGTCTATTCAAATGGTGCATATCGCCTAATCCATCAAAATGGCAACAGACAATTAATGCAGATAAATAGAAAGTTTTTAAAAAAGTACTACCCTTAGTACATTCGGGATAACCCATCTTAAAGGGAAGTTTCTCAGAAAATAATTCATCCATTGTCCTTGAGGATAATCCTAAAATTTATCCTCCACCATAAAATCCCTCACTGATCAAACTCATTGATAGTGAGTCCAAAAAATTTTTCTGGTCCAATCCATCAGTAAAATCCCCTCTTGATTCCTTCCATGAACAAGATGTCCACTTTCAAAGCTGGGATCCCCTTTTGATAAACAAGAGGGCCCCACTTCCTCCACTTCGGTCACGCCTTCCCACGGTTAGGGCTAAAGTTGGAATTTCATCTCGATAGACAAGAAATTCACTTCCAGATCAGGTAACGAATCCTATAAAAGTGAAAGTTACCTGAATCTTTTCGATTCTCGGAGTGGAGATCCCACTCTTAGTTTCACCTCCCGCGATTCTCGAAGTGGAGATCCCACTTTTAGTGTTTTTTTTTCCTAGAGATAGAATATAAAGTTCTTCCTCTCCAGGAGCAAGAGATAGAATATAAAATTCTTCCTCTCTTGCTTTGGGTTTGTCTTTATCCTAAAAGAAGACTTGGAGATAGAATATAAAATTCTTCCTCTCCACCGTCGAAAAACAGAATATAAAAATTTTCCTTTCCCACGTCAATTTTTACCTTTTCATCAGTTTAGTCTTTCCTCCATGAAAAAGACACCAAGATTCATCTTGGGGTATTTTATTCCGAAGTCTAAGAAGGGATAAAGCCAACGCCTAACACGCGTTGCCGGTTTAGTCTTCTTTCCGATTGAAGAAGACATTAAGTCTCATCTTAGGCATTTTATCCCAAAGCCTAAGAAGGATAAAGCCAACGCTTAACACGCTATCGGGTTTAGTCTTTTCTCCGATTGAAGAAGACACCAAGTTTTATCTTGGGGTATTTTATTCCGAAGTCTAAGAAGGGATAAAGCCAACGCCTAACACGCGTTGCCGGTTTAGTCTTCTTTCCGATTGAAGAAGACATTAAGTCTCATCTTAGGGCATTTTATCCCAAAGCCTAAGAAGGGATAAAGCCAACGCCTAACACGCGTTGCTGGTTTAGTCTTCTCTCTGATTGAAGAAGACACCAAGTTTTATCTTGGGGTATTTTATCCCGAAGCCTAAGAAGGGATAAAGCCAACGCCTACCATGCGTTGCTGGTTTAGTCTTTTCTCCGATTGAAGAAGACACCAAGTCTCATCTTGGGGCATTTGATCTCGAAGTCTAAGTAGGGATAAGCCTGCACGTAATACGTGTAGCCGGTTAGTCTCTTGCCCGTAAAAGATGATAAAGTCTATGTATTCAACATCGTAGCATTAAGTCTAAAAGAGTTTCACTCTTTTAGCACAAACGTTACGTGTGGAACGGGTTTAGACAATCCGCACGCTAGCCCGATTCAAACGGTAATCAGTAAAGGTTAATTAAATCCGTTGAGGACTGGGGGTTGACCAATAACCCTAAAGTCAGCGCCTAACACGCTTCGCCGATTAGTCTCTTGCCCGTAAAAGATGACAAAGTCTATGTATTCAACGTTATAGCGTCAAGCCTAAAAGAGTTTCATTCTTTTAGCACAACATCACGTATGGAACGGGTATAGATAATCCGCACGCTAGCCCGATTCAAACGGTAGTCGGTAACGGCTTATCAAATCCGTTGATGGCTGAGAGTTTGCCAAAAATCCTATAAGTATTATGGTGGATTATTTCAAACGAAATGAGAAATCATAATAAACAACAAATGAAGAAAAAGGAGAATGAAAATTTATTCAAGAGTCGAGTCTTTCAATTTGCGGCTAATCAAACATCAAGTTTGTGGCAAAAGATTTATTGTTCTAATTTGGATAGCTCATCGTTTTAAGCTTTTTAGAACTCCTCCTGCAATTCAGCTCTAAAAGATTCCTTCGAAATGTTCAGCGTCTTTACAGCTTCTTCCTCAACTTCAGCTAGTTTTTATTCTGAGAGCTCCAGTTTTTTGGATAGGACGGTTTGAGCTCCCTCTTCGTTGACCCTGGTCAGCTCTAAGATACTTAAGTTCTCTTCCTTCGCCTGAAGTTCCTGCCTAAGCTGCACTATCTCGGCCTCACTTGATACGATGCAAGAATAAATGTAGCTCAGGGATGTGGATTTCTCGGCAAGTGCGGTCTTAAACTGGTCTACTCGGCCCTGCTGCATCTGAACCTCCAGTCCAATATCAACCCGAGCACCGCGCCATGCTTCCAAGCGAGACTCCACCTGACCAACTATATACGAAGAAGCACCTGCTGCTTGTAATTTCTGAAACTTCTGAAGTTTGAATTCTAGGCGGTCAAGGTCATCAGCAATGACTTTGGCTAACTCGGGATGACCCGCATCCCGTATCAAAGCCATTCTAGAGTCAAGGGCCGACCTGAACCAATGAAGAGAAAGTCCACTATGGAGAATCTTGTCAATCATCAGGTTCATGAAAGGAAAGAACGACTGGACCTCCATACAGATGATAATCCGATCTGGATCGTCATCTGACATCAGTGCCCTAGCCAGATCATGGAGATGAGAGGTTAATCTTGTAAGAAGATGAAAGGGTGAACATGTTAAAATTAGAAGTCAAAGGTCGGCGTAGATGTCGTTAGCTGAATAACCTGTACCTGGCTCTATCGGCATGGCTCCATGGGTTATCGGGTCTATCGGAAGATAAACCGCCGTTGGCGCACCAACTTTTGCAGTTGGTCTCGCGGCATGTTTGTCAGACGCAGCTACCATCGTGGTATCCAATTCTGGAGGGGCGTCAGAATGAGGAATCGGAGAATGAGCTTTAGTAGGAGTTCCTGCCAGCAACAAAATAAATTCGTTAGCTTCATCAAATTGTAGTTGTATTAGTCAAGACAGGACTAATCCTACAATCGACGGGAGGATGTCGTATCGTTAGGGGAATGAACCTCAGTATGTGCGGGGATCTCTGGCTCAGGCGGCATGACATTGAGGAGATGCTCATCTCGGGGAGAGTCATATATCGAATCGATTATAGAGGTGTCCATAAGCAGGCTATCCTCATCAAAATCCTCTATCGAAAAATTTGATACGAGAGGATATAAGTGAAGGAAATAGAATCAAAAAATCTGCGATCGACAGAAATGGCTTACCTCCTACAGGAAAGTCAGTCTCTCTAATCCCATTATCCATGTTTGCTCCCTGCAATTTCTCTAAAAGAGCGAGAAGCATAGAGACAATTAGGGAAGGCACAGATTCCTGTTTCGGTCGAAAGCTGGTTTCTTTGTTATTTCCATTACAAAATATTTTGATAATGAAAATAAGAGAAAATTACACGTGTAACTCTCTATTACAAATGAATTTGAATCGCTTTCTCACAAACACGAACAGAAGACACTACACGTGTAGATCTCCTGCTTGCGTGGATTCTTGGCCTGTGCCGGGGAGGCGTCGTCCGTGGATCACCTAAGCAACGATCGTTGAATCGACGGGGTTAAGTTAATGCTTCGCTAAGGAAACAAGAACTAAAGTAAATATCTTAGCCAAGTAAGATATCTATTCTTCCCAAGAATAAGTCTAAGCTTAAACTCGAGGATCTCCACGTGGATAAAGTTCTTGAAGTCTTCTTGGCTGAAGCTCAAAATCTCCTTCTCTCTCTCTCTACGCAAGGCTCTTAGCTTATGAAATTTCTAATCTCCCAAAACTCTGATCTTCCATCGATTCCCCCGCCCAAGTGGACGTAGGGGGGTATTTATAGCTTTTGGGAGGCGTCACATCTGAAAAGAACACAAGTCGTCAAGTGTCCAAAATCAGAGGGCGCGACAAGAGTTGATCGCCACAAGACCGAATCTGTCACAAGATGCCGGGCGCCGACAGTTGTTGATCGTCGCACCCCAAGAGGAGACGTCTCCCTCTGTTGTAACGGCTTTCCTCTATTTTAGCCCCAATTAAATACCCTAATTTCATGCTTAGTGGGCGTATTTTTAGCGTGTAACCGCCCACTAACGTGGCTGAACGTCCCTTTGTGTTAAAAAAGTCAAGTGGACCCCACAAGCATTAATTTGAACACTTTAAGAGCACATACCAGATATTCTTGGTGTCTCACCTTTGGCGAGACACTATAGGTGTCTCGGGCATTGGTTTCACCCTGTGATTGACTTCCTAAGACTTTGACGACGTCGTCCTTCGATCTTCTCATGATTAAGTCACATTTAGGGTTCTTTAGTAATTTTTGATGCCTACAGATACCCCCTCCAAAGTTTTCGTGACTCTCTCAGATTTTGTCGAGGGTCCGAATACTTTGGATAAGATACTTTGCTTCGCTCAACGCTGAACTTTATAGAAGAGGCCTATATCTTGCTTCCGCCAAACCCTAGCTACGACATCACGACTATATTTTGGGATCAATAGTCGTTGCATTTGTATTTGGATTGGTTAAAATGGCGAAGTCAATTTAAGCGATCATCTTCATCTTGAAAGTCACCACTGGGTCGAATTGAGTGACTCGAGAATCATGCCGCCTCATCACAGGGGATGGCGATGATTCTTCTTCAAAGAACGAATTTAGAGAAGAAGTGTCGTCCGCCATCAACACTTGGAACATAAGTTGTTCATTGTCGGACTTCCCGAAAACTTCAATGTAATATGCGACCAATTTGCCTTGAATATACTGCTTCAAATCTCGCGTGGAGGATAATCATCGAGTCTCGAAGTTACCGAGACAGTTTGGTGTCTCTCTTCGTCCACGGCAGTTGAAGGTGTTGCGCTCGAAGAGGGCATACGGCAGCCACGACTATCGCCGCCGGGGCACATGCGCTGGCTACTGATCGCCGCCACCAAGAGGCCGGTGACAGTTTGGCCCTATATAAGCCGGCAATTTGGGTCTTTCTCAACACTTCAACCCTCCTCTTGGAATTCAAAACTCCTCTAAAACCCTTCCTTACCTTTGTAGAAGCTTAAAGATCCTCTTTAGCCCTTCAAATCTCTCAGTTTGCTCGAGAATCCTCTCTAGATCTAGGGTTTTCTTTCGGTTTTGTTAGGGTTTCTCCAGTTTTGATCGATTTTCTTCACGAGATCGGTCTTTTTCTTGATCCAACATCAAAGCCGAACCCTAGCCTCACATTTCCCGGCCTTTTAAGCTTTTCTTGTCTCTACCTTCATCAAAACCCAAGTTTTTTTCTTGTTTAAGCCAAAAAAAACTCAACTTTCATCATGTCTCCCAAGAGATCTCGGGTTTCCAAGGCCAAATCTGTTCCCCAGGCTTTCGAAATTGAAGAACCAACTGCCTCGTCCTTAGGGGGTGAGCTTTTTTTGCTTTTTGTTAAAATAAATTGTGTTTGTGTCGAAAAAAACTAAATCTTTGTATAGATATCCCTGATTGTTCTCCTTTGCGAGGCATTCGGGAAGAGTCGAGATCCTCCTTCATAAGGATCTGGGCTTAAACGAGTGTTTTGCATTGTCAAAACACTCGTAAAATCAAAAGTATATCATTAGTAAAACTGCGTTGCGGTCCGGTAATCTCGCCACTAGCGAGATAGTTTGGAATCTCATTTGTTGGCGAGGCGGTTTAACTTAATCTCATTGTGGCTGAACGATTTAATCTGCGCCTACTAGTCGCGGCGATTTTGGGCTGTCTCGGCCGCTGCGAGACAGTTTCCTCATTTTTTGATTTCAGCTAAGTGTTCTTCACACCTAGTATTGCTCTCTGGGTTTATTCTGACGTATCTTTCTGTGTTTTGCAGTTGAGTTTCCCCTCGGCATTTCGCTCCGCGAGTCAGTGGACTACATAGTACTATTTTCTCCTCCTCTCGTGAAGCGCCGTTGGTGAGTGACATTCCCCTGCTTGGCCCAAGTGCTCCTTCAGAATTATTGGAATTGCGTTGAAACATGGGGAGCGTCGTGATTTGCGGTGATGGTGATGCTCAGCTTATGAAAGTCTTTGGATCCACGAAGTTATGAGGAAGTCCGCCATTTGTTCGAACTCGCTGCGCACTAAGTCCTATCTTCCCTTGAGTCACAGGTATGATGAAGCTCATCTACACTACCTTCTTTCCTCGCCATTACTGTTTGGTGCACTTGCGCAACTTATCAATCGAGAGGAATATGTCTTGGAGGTTGACCGAGGATCGAGCGCGGTACATTGCGGGTATGTTAGCCAAGGTGCTACCCTGTGCTCTAGCGATAGGGATTACATTAAGTGGGCTTTACCACGGAATGTTGGTCAAGATAGTCCGCCACAATGAACCGATGGTCAAAGGCGTCTGATGAAGAATGGCTTGGCGAATAGGAAGGGAGTTGCGCTCAAAAGCCTCACCGATGTTTTGGTTGGGTCCACTCTACCGCGATCGATGGTGGGCCGGATGACTAAGTATGTCCTCGGCGGTGGGCCAAGGCTTGGCGAATGGCTTATATATCCCCATCCAAGCCAGTATGTACGGCTTCCTATCAGCGTGAATCACTTCCTCGCGCTTCTAGAGATCTACAACTCGGACACCAATACCTTCTTGACAAGGAACGGAGAGTTGGGCCTGCCACTCCATGAGATGATGAAGGTATCTGGCCTGCCAATGGGTGACGTGTCGTACCAAGAGTATTTCCCTACCAACCATCAGCTAAAGCAAATGAAGGAGAAGGGCTCTGCGAGTTACGAGATTTTGTGGGATTTGACCTGCCATTACCAGACGGCAATAGCATCAACTGACGTGAGGGCTAGGAAAAGTCCGCATGTCAAAACAAATACCGACATTATCCGCTCGTGAACTGAAGGCGATGATGATGTGAGCGAACTGGATCCTCTGACTCCTTCTATCATCAACAAGCTAATCGAGAAGACAAAGGCTCAGTCTTTTACTATCCCATTTGCTGAGGGTAAAATTCCCAAGGGTACCAAGTTCGAGACTTTCTTGTGGCAAGTGCAGAAGCAGATCAAGCCACAAACTCTTTTGGCGGGCTACTTGGCAATTTGGTTGAAGAAATGCGTTGTTCCGCATCAATCCTCAGACGCCATGCCTCTGGAAGTACTCTTCCTAGCCGTTGAGCTAGTCGTCGGTCGTCGACTTTCTCTCCTCTCGGCGATGGTAGCAGATATCCATTGTGGGCTTCGACGCTTAGTTGCTAGCTTTATCCAGAAGGGCAAAGGGTCCTCCAACGAGATCACGGCTGTAAAGGTGAAGCTACCATATACCTATTTGATGGCTTGGCTCGTGCTCCATCGCCCGGACTTAATGACGGCGCCCGAGACAGTTGACCCTGAACTTCCTCTGCTGCAAACTTTGGAGAAGATCAAGTGGGGAGCGAGGAAATGGCCAGAGGTAACTCGCCAATTCAGAGTCTCCAAGTGTTGGGAATTTTTCAAGTGTTTCCTGCACTTTTCGGGTCATTACGATGAAGTACTCATGGATGCGGCTGAACCCAATGGGAGTAGGACCATATTGGACCTTGGGTGTTTCCAGTGGTTGATAAACATTCGGCCTGGCTACCTCATCTTTCGAGTCAAGAATTCTTGCGACATCGAGCCTTATTTTCCATGCCGATTCTCTCGTCAATTCGGCTACGACCAAATTTATGTTGGGAATCCGAATCGAGGGATGAAGACCCATGGAGGTCTCATTGACGGTGCGCGCCTGGTATTCGAATATCAGCGACTGCACCAATACCAAGTTCAGCCTCCCTGCTGCAGAGCCTAAGCTTCAGATAACTTTCTTATATTGCAAGTGGCTTATTGCGGCTAACGCTCCAGCTGAAGTGGGGCACAGAAGAGAGCCTACGCCAACTCGTGCTTCTCCTCCGCGAGCTCAACCGTCGTGGAAGTCAAAAGGCAAGAAGAAGGTCAACAGAGAGGAGAGTGAGAAGAAGATTTCGACGATACAATTCGGACTTCCGAAGAGGAAGAGATTGTTCGTCGTACGGGTGTCTGAATACGGAGTGCAGTGGTAGTTCCTCCTTCACGTCGTTCTCCAACTCGACGAGATGCACCAGTCAGGGCTTCTCCCCGTGTCCCATCTCCTCCCAAACGTCCTTTAAAATAGCCTTGAAAGAAGGTCGTTCTTACCTATCCCAACAAGATGACTGTTGAGACAGGAGAAGAGGAAGAAGAGGAAGAGGAGGCTTCCGATCTCATTCTGAGGAAGAGGGTCCGCATGTCGACGACTGTTCCTTCCCCAACGTCCATTGTCAGAGCGTTGTTGCGGACAAAGAAACTCGCACATAGGCCTTGGTGTCTAATCTCTCCAACTCCTGAGGCGGCGGGTACTGATTTTCCACTTGGAGGAGACGGTAAAATTTTGTTAACTTAAACTTCATCATTCTGTTTGCGACCGATATTTATTACTTCACTCTCTCTTCCTAGTTCCCTCTGAAGAAGGTGAGATTCGGGCTGAACCTTCTCCTCCGCCAGCGTTTGTTTATGAAGATTCGGGCTTCACGACGCAAGTACCAGAAACTATGGATGAGGGTGTTCTGGATACTGTTGCTGACGCAGATGTTGACATACCTTAGGTTCCCGAGACTATCGTCGCAGGTACAAATACCTCCTCTGGATGTCTGACTTTGTTCCCCCGCTAATCGCTAATGCGCTTCATATTCTTTTAGAAAAACTTCAAGAAATGGGCACAAGTGTTAGCTGCCGGAGCCGAAGTCCCTGTGATGAAGTCTAAACTTTACTTTGTTCTCCCTTTGTTGTATTGAAGAGCTAACATGTTGTAGCTGCAGTGATGGAGGAGCAGGCTGAGGGAGAGGCGCCTGCCGGGCACTCGATAAGTCTTCAACCCACTGAACCGTTTCTGTGATGTACATATATTATTACGATTCTAACATACGTGAATATATGCAAACTAACACTCGAGTGTATTGTCGATGTCACAAATAAAGGTCGATGCAAACGGAGCCCGCACATGAAGAGGGTTTCGAGGAGTCATCTCAACAAAGCCTAGCTCAGATGATCTCTTTCTCTGAGTTCGACCAAAATCTAATTTCTGAGATGTTATTGGAACATACTCATAGGAAATCTATCGTAGAGGCTAGCTCTTCTGCTGGTACGTGTCTTATCATTCAAATCTTCTTAATCTCCTAGCCGATAGTCGATATTTGATGGTATTTTTACCGCAGCCCCGCATTACTATTGTAGAGCAAGCTCGGGCGTTCAAGACTTGAGACTCAACCTCTCGTCCTTCCAACAGAGTCCATTATTGTCTCGACCTTAGCTGAGAGTTCTCTTGTTCAACCTGGACCACTGGCTACTCAAGTTGAACCTAAATCAACTCCGGTGGTTCCCGAGGCTGTACCGACGAGCGTGGGAGAGACAACACCAGCTGGAGGATCTTCTAGCCACATAGGTATATCTCCCAACCTTGTTTCTTATGAGAGTTTTAGCATTTAAGGTGTTCAGAAACTTACAATTCTTTTTAGCTTAATTCTTCCGTATTGTACGACACGATTAGAGCTTTGATGGCGGATGAAGACCTGGAGAAAATGGTCATCAGTGCAGAGCTTGAGGGTTTCACATTCCTTCTCAGTAAGTTGATTGAAAAGGTCGTGAATAAAGGCTCTTCCTTCAGCTCTGCAAAATGGCTTCTCGATCGGCATGTGAGTATTATAAGAGGAGAGGGCTTTCCCGACCTGGCAGACTCTATTACAGAAGACCTGGTTGTAGACAATTAAAAAAAGCTCTAGGCGAGGGTCATGCGCACCCTAGATGTTAAAGCTTCAAGACGAGGCTCACTCAAGTTTGACGAGGCTCGCCCACAACATCAAAGTTTGACGAGGCACGCCTACAACATCAAAGTTTGACGAGGCTCGCCTACAACATCAAAGTTTGACGAGGCTCGCCCGCAGCATCAAAGTTTGACGAGGCTCGCCCACAACATCAAAGTTTGACGAGGCTCGCCAACAGCATCAGAGCACGATGATCACCTAAGGACGAGGTTCGCCACGTACCGCGGAACTTTGACTCTTGCCTTGCAACGGCTCGTATCCGACGGCTCAAGCTTAACCTCGCAGTCAATCTAAAGGCCACGAAAGCCACAACAACCACGTGGGTTAAGTGGTGGGCATCGCTATGCCCACGCCCATATCGCTAACCCACGCTTCCATAATTCTTGCATGCGATTCGTGCTAAAAGCCCTATAAATGGCGGTGAGCAGCCATTAGAGGGGAGCTTTTGGGAACTTTTGAGATCAACACTTGCGCACGAAAGAGATCAAGCTCTTCATCGCAATCTCAAGATCATCTCGCAACTCGTTTCGATCGCCAACGGAAGCAATCTCAACGGAGCATTGAGTGAAGCATCCTATCGCTACCAAAACCCACCTTAAAAGAGAAGTCGAATCAATCTTCTCTTCCTCTCAGAATCGAAAATTTGATTGTAAACCCATTCATTCAATCAATAAACTTTTTTCGACTCTACGTAAGATGGCTACCACAAGGGGAGCACCGCTCTTTCCAATGAATCGGTGGTGGCTAATCGACAAGATTGCAGCTGGAACCGAGGTTCAAACCTTGGTCATTAAATTTGATCGAGTAAGTATGAGGAGTTCCTCTCCTGCAGGGCATCTAGCCGGTGAAGACACACAAGTGTCGACGAAGTCTTGTATGAGACTTCACCCCGTGGCTCATGTTGAATCTTCTCGAGCTTAATTCGAGAACCAGCCTATGTCTCTCGACAAGGCTCCAAAAGCTAGCCAACAAAGCTAAGAAGTGGGTGGTTAAGCAGCCCCACCCAACCTCGAGGCCATTAGCCAAACTTTGGCTTCATGTAACCTCACCGGCTCGTGGAAAGGCGTGATCCGCCAAGGGTCCAATTTCACGACGTACAAACAAATACAACGACAGAACCAAGCTCGCCGTAGGGCTCGAGCTTTGGTCTCATTGGACGGGTTTCACTATCGCCCAAAGATGGTCAAACGAACTAGGGTCGAATCGACGAGGAACGCCACTAACCTCGCCATAGCACTCCCAAGTCGCGGAACCTCGCCTTCATCTAAGGGTTCATTCAAAACAAGACTAACGCCGCCTACCGCTAACTCGCCCACATGGCTAACCTCGCCAACAATTTGAGGTCCCCTTGAAAAGAGATGAGCTCGCCCAAGTGGCTAACCTCGACAACAACACGGTCCGCTTGAAACACGACGAGCTCGGCCCAAGTGGCTAACCTCGCCAACAATTTGAGGTCCCCTTGAAAAGAGATGAGCTCGCCCAAGTGGCTAACCTCGCCAACAATTTGAGGTCCCCTTGAAAAGAGATGAGCTCGCCCAAGTGGCTAACCTCGCCAACAATTTGAGGTCCCCTTGAAAAGAGATGAGCTCGCCCAAGTGGCTTAACCTCGCCATAGCAAGCGCCAAAATGATGAACCTCGCCATCATGAACCTCGACATGGGGTGTCATCAAAGCAAGGCGAAGCTCACCCGGTGGGCCGAATCTGCGTCGTAGGAAGCGTCGAGAATGGCGAACCTCGTCATTTGAACCTACCCAACAACATGAGGTCCATTCTAAACAAGATGAACTCGCTCAAACAAATAACCTCGCCATAAGCCGTCGCCCGAAACCAAATGAGAAGACACCGCCAAGCTCGCCAACCTCTATCCGAGGGTCTCGCCAGGCGGCTCGGCTGTAATCAACCGGGGTATTCCCACTTCGATCTCCGGAATACCTCACTCGCAAGTGTGATGCCAATCAAATGCAATCTCATTGCCGCCGGAGAAACTCATATTCATGCGCTACCAATGTTCATCGACACATCAACCTTCAGATTTGAGCGACATCGACCGCCAACTAGACGGGCGTTTCGCCATAAGAAACAAGTACCAGGTGGTCATTCCTCCGAGTGACTATTAACATGGTTGGGAGAAGCGGAGCAAAACCCCAACAGCAGTCCGAATCGCCCGACTCGAGTATTCCCGTGGTTACGAGGCGCATTAATCAATAGTCAAAGCCTATCGAAGCACCCGCCTTCGCATCGAGCGCAATTCCGCTCGACATAGACAATTGATCGGGGTACTTCAAGAATTTGAGAACTCGCATCGCTACGCCTCAACCTTCAATATCGATTTCAGTGATCGTGCCGTCCTCATGGTCAACGAGAAGAAGAGATGACATGAAGAATTGAAGAGGAACAGCTACTATTCTTGCGCAACAAGAATCTATCGGCGTTTAGAAATAATGATGGAGAAACTTGTAGGCAAGAAGAAGACAGACGAAGGAGGATCCAAATCGCAGAAGGCTACGAGGGGATCATGATGTCCACTCAAGTCATCCAAGCGAGTCGAATCCGCTGCACAAAAGAGCAAGATCATACGCTATGGGATTTCCAAAAGCAACCGGATGCTCTCAAACTCCAAGGGCAATCTAAGGAGTCGGGGTGGCGAGGCCATATCCTATAGAATGGGATGATGTCCCATATCCTCCAAATTCAAGCCACTTAACCTAGTGCGCTCGACTAAAAAGTTCTCCGTCACAACACATCTACTATTTCAAGCGCAAACCGGCATATAAATGTAACGATCCTATTATGACCCGACATTCATTAGCACTCTTAAGGGAGTCGCTGAAAGTGATTTCAAGGTTAGAGCCCGTTCTATCGCCTCTTGGAAAGATTTGCAAAGGCTTTTATGGCCCGATTTTTCGATGATGACACCGAGGTGTCTATGGCCACTTTGTTGGCGAAAAGCAAAAGAAGACTCGAGTCCGCCAAGACTTTTGTCAAGAGATTCAAATCAATCCTTACACTCCCGTGACCAAGTCTGGAAGCAACATTCATCGAGATGTGCGAGCCAACCTCTCGATCAACATACTTTCAAGATGGGTGCGCTTGAAGCACACTCTTGGAGAGACTTGGTGAGGCAAGGAGAACAGGTTGAAAACATGCTTAAGAAAATAGAGGCAGAAGAACCTCAGGACTATCATCCTAAAAAAGGGGGTAATCAAAGCAATTTTACGCCTCAAAAACAATCGAAGGGGAAGGAGACTCTAGCTGTAGAGACTCAACCTACTTCAATGTCTTTTAAGCAGAAGCCGAATGCCTCCGATAGCCGTTCTATGAAGAAGTATGATTTCACGGATGATCAGGTTATCCCGATTTTCAAGACTTTGCTCAAGATGAACAAGATCACACTTCCGGAAATAAAAAAGCTGGAGGAAGCTTCAAGGACGGATGATCCAAAATATTGCATGTACCATCGAATGGTGCATCATCCGACGGGGGCATGTTACATTTTGAAAGACAAGATCCAAGTCTTGTTAGAGGCAGGGGTTATGACTCTTCGGGAGGATCAGAAGAAAGTGTCTGCAAATATGGTCGCTCTCCAATTTGGTGATTTTGCGGAGTTCCAAGTGCAAGATGGAGTAAAGCCAATCCCTCAAGCAGAAGCCAGAGTTGTGAACTTTGACCTCCAGCAGCGGGAGGCACAAGGTATGGTCCCTTACACTACGCCGAAAGGCGAAATTATGTGGGTTCATCCTGACTTGTTATCAGATGAGCAATGGACTTCTTCGAAGTCCAAAGGGAGGGCGTGTAATGCCACCTCTGCCGTACCGGAAAAGGAGCAAGTCAATGACTCCACCGAGCAACAAATCACCCCCGTTGCACAACTTGTACCAGCATTGGCTACCCGAGGTGGAAAAGAGTTCTTAAGGGAGTATCCCGAGGTAACACCCGACATAGCAGTAAAGGAACCAGTTGGTGGGTCCAAGACAAGGGAGATCCGCTACAACAAAGCACTCAGGAAGGACACGCCTGAAACTTCGAAGGCCCCTTTCCAGTTTGATGTTTTAGCCCAACTCTCCAACATCCCTGCGAGGATCACTTTATTTGAGCTCTTGCGTCTCTCTCAATCTACCAGAGAAGATCTGCGAGAAGCGTTGGCAGATAACGGCTGCCTCGCCATTTCCCGTAAAGGACAATAGAAGTTTGTGCCCAATGTCATCAGGTCTTCAAAGGGCCGATACCTTGCATTACTTTTTCATCGGAGGACATGCAAGTGAAGAACCCAAAGCATGATAGGCCGTTGTACTTCACTGGCTATATTGGTTCTCGTCCGAATCAACCGAAGTTCAAGTTGACCCGATCTCGCATTGAGCATCATCCCACCGAGAATCATACAACATCTTGGGATACCACAGATCGGTTAGCGACAACCGACTACCATCTACGGTTTCAATGCTACCACCTCGCCCCTTGGGCAAAATCAAACTCAAATGCCAAATAGGAGACTTGAAGACGACGCTACCGCTACGCCATTGATGCATACATCCTATAATCCGCTATTGGGTCGCCTCTTGATCCATGAAAATCGATCGCTCCATCCACGCTGCATCGCATGAAGTACGAGACGAAGAAGGGATGGTTAAAACATTGGACGCGAAAGGCAACCATTCAAAGGTGTGGAAAATTATTTTATCGATTCTCGCCCACTACCTTGAGGAAGGCCAAACCGTGAACCACGATCGAGGACTATGACAAATGAAATGAAGATGACATAGAGTCCTAACAAGGAGTTGTTTTCAATGATGTAAAACCCTTTGTAATCGATCCAATGATCCCGATGATGACATAGTCATTTTAATGGAAATTATGATTTAGCTTACGATCGGTGTTAAAAGTCATCTTGACTTGATGTCGAAATTCTTCCACGGTTGTATCTTTGAACTGCATTGCACATGCCCATTCACCGCCATTTATGACAACTCAAAGGCATCTTAATTCTTCACAAGCTGTTTTTAGATACCGCCCGTAATAATGATCGAAGACATTATCCTTGGGCAGTCAACAAACCATTGCAAGCCGAGGTGGAACAACTCAAGCAAAGAAAAAGAACCCCAATTTTCATATTTCACGACGGCGCAACATTTGATGAAGAAAATGGGATATGACTTCCTTCAGAAAAGGGTTTAAACTATGGGAAAGGCATCGTGACACCGATCCGACCGCTTATGTCCCTAAGGCCACCGATGATTACTATCATAAAACTCATAAAGGGTTGGGATATGAGTCACCGCATCATGGCATGTTACGATCGAGGGTGAGTCGATCACTCATCTTCTCAAACAGCCTCGATTCTCGACGCCGCTTTAGGACATGAATTTAGGTCCCTTATGGCCAATATGACCTCAGCCAGCCCAATTGAGATTCAAGAAGGTGACCTCGTGCCACTATACGAGGATCCGCTAAGTCAACAGCTTGGAATGCAATGGGAACATCATTTTGAACAACGAGAACCGCCTACTGATGACAAAATAGTCCAAGTTAATATGGGGGATGAAGCCAACCCAAAACCCATATTTATAAGTTTATAGTTTGACCGCCAAGAAAAAGAGAGTCTTATTGCTTTGGTACGGGAATACATCGATGTCTTCGCATGGAATTACGAAGATATGCCCGGCTTAGACCCTCAAGTGGCTATGCACCGCCTTAATATCAAGCCGTACTAAGCCCCGCCAAACAAAGAATAACGCCGATTTTCCCTCAAGTCATGAAGGCCATCGAGAAAGAAATTGAAAACTAATCAAAGCAGGTTCATTCGAAGTGCAACACCCGATTGGGTAGCCAATATAGTACTTGTTTTGAAGAAAACGACAGATCCGACCGCAAGGCCGACATCGAGATTTAAATTTAGCATGTCCGAAAGATGATTTTCCTCTACCAATCACGGATCTTATTATCGACAACACACGTGGATTTGAAAGGATGTCTTTTATGGATGGCTTCTCAGGGTACAATCAGATCAAAATGCATCCTGATGATGAAAAGTACACTGCTTTCCAAACACCGTCAGGAATATACTGTTATACAGTCATGCCTTTTGGCTTGAAAAATGCGGGCTACATACCAAGATAGCATGACCACTATTTTCCCAAACGCTATTTAAAAACAAGGAATGCTACGTAGACGATTTAGTAGTTAAGAGTCGTCACAAAGGTGAGCACTTGCATGACCTAAAGACAACATTTGAGATAATGCGGGCGCATCAGTTGAAGATGAACCCAACCAAGTCTTTTCTGGGGATGTTAAGTGGTAAATTCTTAGGGTTCGTGGTCACAGCAGATGGTATACGTCTTGACCCGGACAAGGTCAAAGCTATCTAGGAACTTCCACCTCCTAGAAGCTTCAGAGAGCTTCGAGGTCTCCAAGGGCGTTTGGCTTACATTCGCAGATTCATTTTCAATTTATCGGGGAAATGTCAACCATTCTCGAAACTCATGAAGAAAGGTGTATCGTTCGTTTGGGATGAAGATTGCCAGAAGGCATTCGAAGAGATTAAAACATATCTTTCTAATCCCCCTGTGTTAGTTGCACCTAAATCAGGAAAGCCCTTCCTGATTTACATCCGGGTAGTATGCTAGCGTGTCTTTAGCACAGACGATGACAATGGCCACTTAACAGCAGCCTATTACCTCAAGACGCCGTCGGGGCCGAATATCGATATCCTCCCATTCAGAAGGAATGTTTGGCTTTGCTCTTCACCATCCAAAAGATGTGGCATTATCCGTGGGACGACTATACACGCCATCTCTAAAATCGACCCCATACGGTATTTATGACCCACCGCACGCTGAATGGTCGAATGGCTAGATGGGCACCGTATTATCTCAAGACGACATTCACTTCAAACCTCGAAGCGATGAAGGGTCAAGCTGCAGCGATCTTATGGCTAACCATCCATTGAAGGAAAAATCGAAGTTGTATCGATATGCCCGATGAACCTTATGAAGCTAATCGGTCTCTAAGGAGCAGGTATGGCAATTGTTCTTTGACGGAGCCGCGAGAGCTTAATTCCCCGATGGCCCCGCTGTAGCCGAGTGGGGTAGTATTGATATCTCCACAAAACCACGTGATACCACGAAGCCGCGGTCGCTATCGTAACCATGCACCAATAACGAAAGGCAGTATAATGCTATTGATTGGTCTTGACATAGCCAAACATTTAGGCGGAACACCTTGAAGCATTTGGGGATTCACAACTAATCGTGAAACAACTAAGAGGAGAGTACGGTCGCACGAGGACCTTATCCTCATCATGCCAGCCGCGGACTTTAGTCGACTCGCTTGAAAGCTTTTACATTGATCATGTACCCCGCTTGCGTAACACTTATGCCGATGCGTCATGCTCTTTGCAGCCACGCTTAGCCCCGCCTCGAGAAAGCTACTCAGCAGATTATTGTGTCTAGTCAGCAACTATTTCGGCCAAAATATGCATTACAGATCCAAGCAGTCGAAGATGAACCTAAGTCACTTGAAGCATGAGACTGGTGGTTCCCGATCATCGACTATGTCTTGCATGGGATATTGCCCGAAGACATAAAAGAAAGAGAGTCAATTCGTCGACGAGCATCAAGATTTTACTATGATTCCCAATTACAGACTTTATATAGAAGGTCATATGATGGGTTATTGCTTCGATGTTTGTCAATCAAGGAAGCAGAGCAAGTCTTGAAAGAAGCTCATGATGGCATTTGTGGAGCACACCAGCCTGGACCTAAGTTATGGGACCGATTGCGTAGACTTGATTATTATTGGCCAACAATGGTAAAAGACGCCATGGCTTATGCTAAACGGTGCCATGCATGCCAGATACATGCTAACTACCTTCACCAAACGCCGGAACACTTGCATCCTACCGCCATGTCCTGGCCATTTGAAACATGGGGAATAGATATTGTTGGTCCCATTTCTCCGCCTTCTTCAAAAGGACACTGCTTCATATTGGCGATAACTGATTATTTATCAAAATGGGCTGAAGCTATTCCATTGAGAATGGTCAAGACTAGTGATGTGATCAAATTTGTCAAACATCACGTCATATACCGTTATGGTGTACCGAGACAGATTGTCCACGACAATGGTCCACAATTCGTCAGTTATGCCTTCACGCTGATTTTATGATAAATTCTGATTCGAATTTAGCATCAACAGCCTTATTACCCTATCATAATGGACAAGTCAAGCTTTTAATAAGACGATCATCAAGATCCTTACCAAGATGGTCTCTTCCAATAAAAAGGATTGGGATGACAAGCTGGGGCAAAGTTTGTGGGCCTACCGCACAACGGTTCGCACACCGACGGGTACCACTCCATATTCTCTAGTTTATGGTCAGGAGGCCATTTTGCCGTTGGAGATTCAAATCCCATCGCTCAATAGCTTATCCACCTAATGACAACCGAGGAAAATCATCACGACTTTGAGGAACTTGAAATGCCGGATGAAAAGCGACATGTGCTCAACAACATATCGAGTTTTACCAGACCCGGATTTCTAAAGCATTTGACAAGAAAGTCCGATGTCGTATTTTCAAGGAAGGCGATCTTGTTCTCGCTGTCCGACGCCCAATGATTATGAATTCCAAAAAGAAGGGGAAATTCGAACCAAAATGGGAAGGACCATTCGTAGTGGAGTCGGTTTACTCGAATGGAGCCGCATCGCCTAACCAATCAAGAAGGCGACAGAATCATGATGCCTATTAATGGTAAGTTTCTGAAGAAGTATTACCCATAGCGATAATGATTTATCATGTGTTGACTCATTATTATCTCGTCGCTTTTGAATTTGGTCTACCAAGTGATGTACCAATTTTCTTTCAATTCATTACAAACAATGTCCGCCACCCTATGTTAGCCTAACGAGTATGCACTTCTATTCCCATCACGCTTGTTATACTTTCGAAGTTAATGAACAACTAGATTCTTCTTGGTCATATGTCGCCATACTTTTATGTCATCAACGATTTGATCAATTCCATATTGTCATTTGGTAGTGGCCTACCAAGTGTTGTGCCGCTTGTCAAATTACCACAAACGATATCTATTACCCTATCACAGCTTGTTATACTTCTATGTCATCAACAACTTAATGTTTTTGATCAAATGTCGCCATACTTTTATGTCATCAACGATTTGATCAATTCCATATTGTCATGTACCCTAATGACTTTGTTTTAGACAGAGCCTACCGTGATGTGCCCCTATCAACCCCTTACCTAATAGTAGCCTACCATGCGATGTGTCTCTATTTTAACCATAGTCGCTATACTCCCATGTCATCAACGACTTGACTACTCCCACATGGTCATTCCTCTAAATGATTTTGTTCGTAATCACCGTTGTTATACTCTCACGCCAATCAACAACTTGATTGCTTTTTGATCACGATCGCTATACTTTTATGTCAGCTGAGCGATTGATCATCCCCACATGATTTTATTCCTAATAATGGCCTACCAGCGATTTGCCCCTATCTTTTAATCCAACGCCTTGAACGGCTAAGGATAGAGGGAGATTTTAGCACTAAGCCTAAAAGAAACTCCTCAAAACTCACCATACTGAGGGAAAAAGTATGGCTAGTCCAACTCAAACGGCAGTTGGTAAAGACATACCAAGTCCGTTGATACCTGGGGGTTTGCTAAAAATTCCAGATTGAAAATGCAAATGGCACAAGAAAATATTGAGTGAACACAAAAGAGGGAATTTTATTCATAATTTAGTCAAAGATATACGAGTTACAAGCGCTCGATGGCCTGACGGATTTCTGCAGCAAGCGTGAGCATAGTCTCCCGGTGAGCGGTTTTAACCTCTTCCATAGCTTGACTATGAAGATCAGCGTCAGAGAGTATTGGCATGTGGCTCACGGCAAAACTTAGCTTATCCAATTCATCAGATTCAGCTTGCACTGTCGCCTGGTGTTCTGTCCATTGAGCCGTCAGGGTCTGATGCCTCTCGGTAGTAGCCATTAGTTCACTCTCTGCCTCCACTAACTTGGCTTGGATATTGATGAGCGCAGCCTTGTAGGAGTCAACCAAGAGTCGTTGGTTACGCTCGATGTCCGCAATCCTCTTGTTTTCATTAAATATAGTTGCTGTCACTTCCCCGAGTTGGTGAACCGCCTGCTTCTTCTCAAGTATTTGACGCTGGAGGTCAAATTGAGAATCATCCCTTTGCCTTATAAGCTACATGACACGATCTTCAATCTTGGAACGAAGGGGCTGATCGCGCTGACTTTGCCACTTGTGGAAGAGGGCCTCTACCTGTGCCAGACGTGTGCGATAGGGCAATGTAGCCTTAGCATTAGTCAAGCTCTGCATCACATCCAGGAGGGGTTCCAATACAGCCTTGATCCCAGCAAAGTCCCCACCACGCTCCAACACTTGAGTAGGAGATTCTTTTAGGATGGTGAGGAAATTATTGCGAATCATAGATACCCCATAGTCTTTTGACAAGTCAAAAGAAGAGGGGGTAGCAGTAGAAGGGCTTGACCCCAACGGACAAACCGATGCCGGGATTGGCGGAACTTCAATTGAGGGGTGGTGACGCATACCAAAGCAAGTGAAGTTTCGTGCATAGTCGCCGCAGGATCGCCAGATCATCATCTTGAGTCACGGTCTCAGGCTTCGAAGCGATGGCGGTCGCCGTGGACATTCCAGCATGGACCGGAGCACTCTCAACAACGTCAGGGACGCCTTCAGCAGTCGTACTCAAACCGGTAGCAGGACTAATCAGAGCCTCTTGCCGTACTCGCTTGGCCAAACGTTTGGTTCGTGGAGGCCCTGGTCTTTGAGCTCGAATCGTTGGCACCGGCTTCGCTCTCCGCATGCTCTCCTTAATAATAAAAAAAATAAGGAGATGAAAAGAATTAGACAAAGTGATAATCTAAAGGATTATGACAAGTCAAAATTATCATACCAGCAGGTCCTGGAGTAGGAATGGGCTCCTCGGGCACCACAGGAACAGATGCAGCCCCAGCTGCATCTTTAACACCGGCAGCAGAAGGAATATTGCAGCCATATTCATTCAACCCAGAGGGGCTTGGAAACACGTTGCCATCTAGAGCCTCGTCTATTTCTGCTTGAGTTTCGTGGGGGCTAGATGGGTGAGGTGCCTCTGTACCAGCAGTCGTCGGGGGCTCAGCAATGTCAGCATCCTCCTCAGCGTGCAGGAATTCCTTCAGCCCTGGCATTCGACTTTTAGCTGAAGTGTGTCCCTCTCTGTAACGACACCGAATCGAACGTAATCCCGACAAATTGATGTTAAAACCTGGGATCTCTGCGTTTGCCATGCAATGCCACTTGCAATAAGCTTAACGCCGTCCGATTGAGGATCTCGCTATGAAGAGAAAACGAAGCACCCGCGCCGCCAGCCGACGGTCCAAGCATCAAGCCCCGCTCCCACAACTAAGCCGCAACCGCTGGATTGTAATTGAGAATTGGGATTACCGACATACGCTGATCATACCCAATTGATTCGCAAAGCTGCAGGTAGATAAGGCTCCAATATGCATACAGACCTAAACGGCAGATAAAATACCCCACGGATGTTCATGAGCCATAAGAAGCGACCAAGTGACAAAGTGGTATAACCACGAGCATTGGGTTCATCCACCAAAGCTTGTCCATAGTCGACTCCAGAAAATGAGGGAGGCACCGCTAAAAGAATAACTCTTATAGTCCCTGAGAGCTACGACCGAAGCCATGTAATGTTTGCTCCAATCGACGCTTCTAGCCTCGATGAAAGGAGTAATTTGTCCCTCTATATGAGCAGAGGGTGTACCCATGAGAGTAGGGCAAGCAGATGACAAACCACGCCATAAGATAGGCGTATGGTAATTCCACCCTTGGGTTCTCAAAGACTACGGCGTATATGGACAAAGACGCCGCAATCCCCAATGAATATGGGCAATCATGGCAGGAAGAAGTGCATATTGACGCCCGTGTGCTAAGCAAACAGCAGGGAAAATCACCTCGATGCCAATGAATCAAAGCCGCCGTGGGGACGACGATGTGTTTAAGCCACAACATGAGGTAGCCTGCTAGCACAGCCTTCGAAGAAATCGGCTCCCCGCTCTGATAAAGATAAGTGTCAAACGTCGTCCCTTCCGGGAAGTCATGCTCGTCTGAGAAAGTCACATATGAAAGCCGAAGGTTGTCGAGCACAAGCGTGACAAAGTACCGCCTCAAGAGGACCTGTGGGCACCACAAGATTTTCCTTATCATCTAGCCCTTCAAAGAGGTAGTGGGCCCAAGTGTTGTGACTAATGAGCTTCTACCCCTTCTATCGGGCCGCATACAGACGCAAATATGGTAGTGGCACATCACTTCCCAATAAGTCTCCACTACTTGGGGGTGATCTTTCTCCAAATCTGTCAACTCTTTATACCCCGGGATGTACTCCTCGTACGGATACCTTCCATGAGGTAGTCCGTAAATCTCGCCATCTCATGCAAAGCAATCCCCAATTCGCCATCCTGAGTGAAGAAAGTGCGGTATCGTGATTATACAACTCCAAAACTCTAAGGAATTGCCGAGAATTATTCCTCGTGCCCAATTGAGTTGCCCCGACGGAGCCCCGAGGCCAAACCTCTCCAATTGCCACGATTTTCTTTTAGAATGTATTGATGATGTGAGGCCACCATTGAGAAGAACCCCATCGAGACCACCAGAGTCCGAAATCTTTGGCAGGAATTGTCCCTCCACCTCATGGAAAGCACGACTAAAAGTGTTGGCATGACGGTGATTCACCAACAGAAGCTCCCTTTGAAAAGCCCAGATTGTAGACCGCTACATGATGACCATGGCGGTCCACCTGCACCATCTCGAAAAGCCACCACACATTACTCCATCTTGAGTGGGAGTTAGATCCCAATTCATCCTTCTAGAAGCGTATGCTCTTAGTGAAGTAAGTGAACAGCCACGCTCCATCATGGGCAAGAACATGTAGCGGAGTTCACCACTGAGCCACCTATACTAACCCAAATCCAATAGATCCGATCTTCAAAGATCATCACCAAATAAGAAGATAGGCTTTACAATCTGGTCCCTGCTGATGATTCCGTGGGGCATCTCAGAATCCAACGCCTAAGTGTGGGTGTCGAGGGTTCAGAGAGCGCTTCAATTCTTCTTCATTTCGGTCCACAAATCTGAGGATATTCACCGGCAAGGATAGAAAGTCGTTCCGCCTCGAAAGTACCATTTGTTCAAAGCACCCCGCTGAGGGATGGGGGTAGAGGGATGCTCAACTACACAAAAGAAAAGAGAGAAAAAGGTTAGTCTCGTGAGGTTTAAATCGCCACTTCAAAAGAACAAAGTCACTCGATGGCGAGCCTCGTCAAACAAGACTAATCTTTCAAGAAAACGACTCGCCAAACGAGACTCATCTTTCAAGAAGACGAGCCTCGCCAAACGATGAACTTCGCCATCAATGGGCTTAACCTCATCAAACGTATCTAACTGCCATCAATGGGCTTAACCTCATCAAACGTATCTAACTGCCATCAATGGGCTTAACTCGCCAAACGCATAAACTTCATCATCAATGAGCTAACTCGCCGAAAGACGGATTTCATCTACAATAAATGAACTCGCCCAACAAGAAGACGACCCATCTTTCAAGAAGACGAGCCTCACAAACAAGACTAATCTTTCAAGAAGACGAGCCTCGCCAAACAAGACTAATCTTTCAAGAAGACGAGCCTCGCCAAACGAGACTAATCTTTCAAGAAAACGACTCGCCAAACGACTCATCTTTCAAGAAGACGAGCCTCGCCAAACGAGACTCATCTTTCAATCGAGGAGGCAAGCTCACTGAAATCGCACGCAGCTTGGAAAGTCACAATCTTTTAGACGCATCTCATGCCACGTAACCAATTTTAAGATGTTTTTGTTGTTTAAGAAGAAAAAGGTCGTGGTCTTCGAGCCATGTTCGGGTCTTTACTTGTGAAGGTAGGCGGCGCTGGAGGAATCGAGGTTCTAACGGTCTTTTGCCTTTACCAAGAGCGCTTTGGGGCCATAGCCGAGAGAGCAAAAGCTTCGATTGAGAGATTCCGTGGCTTGAGAAGATGAACAAGGGGATCTTTCAAGTCCCTCACCGATATATATAAGGCGGTGAAAGAAATCAAACGACCAAATACGCAATAAACGACCAAGCATTAATCCTCAAGGCGAGATCTGCGGTTGAGATTAGCGAAAGTGAAAAGTAATTCCAAAGACATTAAGTCTCTCAGTTGCCACGTGGACACAAGCTTTGATCATTACAAAGCGTCGAGTTGACTAGGCGAGGTTCGCTCCTCACTTTATATTAGAAATTCGATGAGGGTGGCTTATGCAGCCTCGCCTACAGCAGTTATAGAAATTCAAAGTATTCCGCACTTCACAACCCGAATCAAGTCCGAAACTTTGAATGGGGTCTTGTAGACAGTCAAAAAAAGCTCTAGGCGAGGGTCATGCGCACCCTAGCTGTTAAAGCTTCAAGACGAGGCTCACTCAAGTTTGACGAGGCTCGCCCACAACATTAAAGTTTGACGAGGCTCGCCTACAACATCAAAGTTTGACGAGGTTCGCCTACAACATCAAAGTTTGATGAGGCTCGCCTATAACATCAAAGTTTGACGAGGCTCGCCAACAGCATCAAAGTTTGATGAGGCTCGCCCGCAGCATCAAAGTTTGATGAGGCTCGCCCACAACATCAAAGTTTAACGAGGCTCGCCAACAAAGATCGTGAGCACGATGATCACCGAGGACGAGGTTCGCCACAACATCAAAGTTTGACGAGGCTCGCCTACAACATCAAAGTTTAACGAGGCTCGCCACAACATCAAAGTTTAACGAGGCTCGCCACAACATCAAAGTTTAACGAGGCTCGCCACAACATCAAAGTTTAACGAGGCTCGCCACAACATCAAAGTTTGACGAGGCTCGCCACAACATCAAAGTTTGACGAGGTTCGCCACAACATCAAAGTTTGATGAGGCTCGCCCACAACATTAAAGTTTGACGAGGCTCGCCCACAACATCAAAGTTTAACGAGGCTCGCCACAACATCAAAGTTTGATGAGGCTCGCCCACAACATTAAAGTTTGACGAGGCTCGCCTACAACATCAAAGTTTGATGAGGCTCGCCCACAACATTAAAGTTTGACGAGGTTCGCCACAACATCAAAGTTTGACGAGGTTCGCCACAACATCAAAGTTTGACGAGGCTCGCCAACAAAGATCAAAGTTTGATGAGGCTCGCCTACAACATCAAAGTTTGACGAGGTTCGCCACAACATCAAAGTTTGACGAGGCTCGCCAACAAAGATCGAGCACGATGATCACCGAGGACGAGGTTCGCCACAACATCAAAGTTTGATGAGGCTCGCCTATAACATCAAAGTTTGATGAGGCTCGCCCACAACATTAAAGTTTGACGAGGTTCGCCACAACATCAAAGTTTGACGAGGCTCGCCCACAACATCAAAGTTTGATGAGGCTCGCCTATAACATCAAAGTTTGATGAGGCTCGCCCACAACATTAAAGTTTGACGAGGCTCGCCTACAACATCAAAGTTTGACGAGGCTCGCCTACAACATCAAAGTTTAACGAGGCTCGCCACAACATCAAAGTTTGATGAGGCTCGCCTATAACATCAAAGTTTGATGAGGCTCGCCCACAACATCAAAGTTTGACGAGGTTCGCCACAACATCAAAGTTTAACGAGGCTCGCCAACAAAGATCGAGCACGATGATCACCGAGGACGAGGTTCGCCACAACATCAAAGTTTGACGAGGCTCGCCAACAAAGATCAAAGTTTGATGAGGCTCGCCTATAACATCAAAGTTTGACGAGGCTCGCCACAACATCAAAGTTTGACGAGGTTCGCCACAACATCAAAGTTTAACGAGGCTCGCCAACAAAGATCAAAGTTTGATGAGGCTCGCCCACAACATCAAAGTTTGATGAGGCTCGCCTATAACATCAAAGTTTGACGAGGCTCGCCCACAACATTAAAGTTTGACGAGGTTCGCCACAACATCAAAGTTTGATGAGGCTCGCCCACAACATCAAAGTTTGATGAGGCTCGCCTATAACATCAAAGTTTGATGAGGCTCGCCCACAACATTAAAGTTTGACGAGGCTCGCCACAACATCAAAGTTTGACGAGGTTCGCCACAACATCAAAGTTTAACGAGGCTCGCCACAACATCAAAGTTTGATGAGGCTCGCCTATAACATCAAAGTTTGATGAGGCTCGCCCACAACATCAAAGTTTAACGAGGCTCGCCACAACATCAAAGTTTAACGAGGCTCGCCAACAAAGATCAAAGTTTGACGAGGTTCGCCACAACATCAAAGTTTAACGAGGCTCGCCACAACATCAAAGTTTGACGAGGCTCGCCAACAAAGATCAAAGTTTGATGAGGCTCGCCTATAACATCAAAGTTTGACGAGGCTCGCCAACAAAGATCAAAGTTTGACGAGGTTCGCCACAACATCAAAGTTTGACGAGGCTCGCCACAACATCAAAGTTTGACGAGGTTCGCCACAACATCAAAGTTTGACGAGGTTCGCCACAACATCAAAGTTTGACGAGGCTCGCCAACAAAGATCAAAGTTTGATGAGGCTCGCCCACAACATTAAAGTTTGACGAGGCTCGCCCACAACATCAAAGTTTGATGAGGCTCGCCCACAACATCAAAGTTTGATGAGGCTCGCCCACAACATTAAAGTTTGACGAGGCTCGCCACAACATCAAAGTTTGACGAGGCTCGCCACAACATCAAAGTTTGACGAGGCTCGCCAACAAAGATCAAAGTTTGATGAGGCTCGCCCACAACATCAAAGTTTGACGAGGTTCGCCACAACATCAAAGTTTAACGAGGCTCGCCAACAAAGATCAAAGTTTGATGAGGCTCGCCTATAACATCAAAGTTTGATGAGGCTCGCCCACAACATTAAAGTTTGACGAGGTTCGCCACAACATCAAAGTTTGACGAGGCTCGCCCACAACATTAAAGTTTGACGAGGCTCGCCCACAACATTAAAGTTTGACGAGGCTCGCCACAACATCAAAGTTTGTGAGGTTAGCCTACAACATCAAAGTTTGATGAGGCTCGCCTATAACATCAAAGTTTGATGAGGCTCGCCCACAACATTAAAGTTTGACGAGGCTCGCCAACAAAGATCAAAGTTTGATGAGGCTCGCCCACAACATTAAAGTTTGACGAGGCTCGCCACAACATCAAAGTTTGATGAGGCTCGCCTATAACATCAAAGTTTGACGAGGTTCGCCACAACATCAAAGTTTGACGAGGTTCGCCACAACATCAAAGTTTGACGAGGTTCGCCACAACATCAAAGTTTGACGAGGTTCGCCACAACATCAAAGTTTGATGAGGCTCGCCCACAACATTAAAGTTTGACGAGGCTCGCCCACAACATTAAAGTTTGACGAGGCTCGCCACAACATCAAAGTTTGACGAGGTTCGCCACAACATCAAAGTTTAACGAGGCTCGCCAACAAAGATCAAAGTTTGATGAGGCTCGCCCACAACATTAAAGTTTGACGAGGTTCGCCACAACATCAAAGTTTAACGAGGCTCGCCACAACATCAAAGTTTGACGAGGTTCGCCACAACATCAAAGTTTGACGAGGTTCGCCACAACATCAAAGTTTGACGAGGTTCGCCACAACATCAAAGTTTGACGAGGTTCGCCACAACATCAAAGTTTGACGAGGTTCGCCACAACATCAAAGTTTAACGAGGCTCGCCACAACATCAAAGTTTGACGAGGCTCGCCACAACATCAAAGTTTGTGAGGCTCGCCTATAACATCAAAGTTTGATGAGGCTCGCCTATAACATCAAAGTTTGACGAGGCTCGCCAACAAAGATCAAAGTTTGATGAGGCTCGCCCACAACATTAAAGTTTGACGAGGTTCGCCACAACATCAAAGTTTGTGAGGCTATGCATTGAATACATAGACTTTGTTTGCCACGATATTGAATACGTGGGCTTGAGCAATTATCACGGGAATTGATTACCCGACGGCGTGTGTTAGACGCTGACTTATTCCTGATTTAAGGACAGGAATAATACCAACTACACATAAATAGGCGTAGGTTTAACAAACCATTAAGTCAGTAATGAGACTGGCTATGTATTGAATACATAGACTTTATTTGTTGTTTTTGTTATCTCCTCCTAGGGCAAAGATGAACTCGTTGTGTCTTCTCTTGGGGCAAAGACGAACCCGTTGTGTCTTCTCTTGGGACAAAGACGAACCCGTTGTGTTGAAGAAGAAGAAGGTATTTTCTTATCTCTCGCTTCAATTGATGACTCTTCGTTCCGTGGTGAGAGTCGGAAGAATTCACGATGCCGTGCACGGAGAATCTATAAAGAAACTCAAAGTGGGATCTCCACCTCGAGAATCATATTGGAGTCGGGCCACGTGGCTTTGACTCAGAGATAAAAAGGGGTTTTTTAACTCAGGTGGGTAAAAAGTAAAAGTTAGAGAAACCTAAGGGATTTGGTTACTCAAATTTATACCTTCTTGGGGCAGAGACGAACCCGGTACTGGAGTGGAGTTCTCATTCATAAAGGAAATCGAGAACAGATTTTGATTTTATTGGTGGCCTCAACTATTGGGAATTTTGGCCAAGTGGGAGTGGAGGTTTGAAATGACCCTAACTGTTCAAAAGTTTGGTCAAGTGGGAGTAATGATAAAGACATTTTGATTTTGGTCCTAACTGTTCGAAGGTTTGACCAAATGAGAGTTTAGTGAATGTGACTATTCAAAAGCCTGATCATCTAAAACTGTAGGAACGGGTTATCCTGAGTATATTAGGGGTAATATTTCTTTAGAAACTTCCCGTTGATTGGGATCATTAACTTGTCGCCATCTTGAGTGATCAGGTGATATGCTCCATTTGAGTAGACTGTGTCGATTACGAACGGTCCTTCCCATTTAGGCTGAAATTTTCCTTTCTTCTTGAAATTAAGGATCATTGGTCGCCGGACGGCTAGCACCAAGTCTCCCTCCTTGAAAACCCGATGCCGAACTTTCTTATTAAAGGCTTTGGAAATTCTGGCCTGGTATAACTCAATTTGCTGTTGAACTTCCAAGCGTTTTTCATCTAACATCTCAAGCTCTTCGAGACACTTCTGATGTTGCTCGTCATCCGTCATTCTCGTCGCAAGTGCGACACGAAGGGATGGGATTTGTATTTCCAACGGCAGGACGGCTTCACATCCGTATACCAAGGAATACGGGGTGGCCCCGGTTGGTGTTCGGATCGTGGGGCGATAAGCCCAAAGAGCATCACCGAGCTTGTCGTCACAATCTCGCTTATTGGTCCTCACTAGCTTCGCCAAGATCTTGATGATGGTCTTGTTAAAGGCTTCGGCTAAACCATTTGCAGTGGGATTATACGCTGTAGATGAAACGTCTTGGATTCTGAACTTGCTGCAGAATCAGACAAAGGTGTTGCTGATAAATTGAGGGCCGTTATCATGCACAATTCGTCTCGGGACACCGTATCGATAGATGATGTGGTGTTTAATGAACCTGATGACATTACTTGCCTTGACTTCTTTAAGCGAAATTGCTTCAGCCCATTTGGAGAAGTAATCGGTGATTGCTAAAATAAAGCGGTCACCTTTTGCCGACGGGGGGAAGATGGGTCCTACCACATCCATTCTTCAGATTTCAAACGGCTAAGAAGTAGCTGACGGATGTAGATCTTCTGGCGGCTGATGTCTGTAGTTAGCGTATATTTGACACGCGTGACACCGTCTCGGCGTCCATACATCTTTGATCATGGTTGGCGATAATAGCCCAATCTTCTCGGCCTATCTCCTAGTTTAGGACACGGCGTCGCACCATAAGTACCATCATGCGCCTCTTTGAGGACTTCCTCTACTTCCTCAGTTGAAAGACATCGGAGTAGCAACCCATCGTACGTACGACGATAGAGTGTTTGGGACGCGGCGTTATAGTAAAATCTTGGTGCCCTTCTTCGGACTGATTCCCTTTCTTTCACATCTTGCGGTAGAATACCGTGTAAGATGTAATCTATGATGGGAAAGCACCAATCTCGGGGCTCGAGTCTAGTTAGGGTGGCATGCGCTTCTTTGATGTCCACAGCGCATTCTGGTATAAAGAGCTGATGCGTCCTCACAGTGATGAACTGCTCTGTTTCTGGGGGTTGCACCAATGAAATAGCTAATGCCGCCAGCGCATCTACATAGGCGTTCTGGAGATGCGGTATATATTCGATGAAGAAACTTTCAAATGATTCCGCCATCTCTATTGCCGATCATGATATGGGACCAAATCCGGATTTCTGACTTCGTAGTCTCTGCGGATCTGTCTGACTATGGATTGGGAGTCTCCGAAGGCTTCGAGATATTCGACCCCCAGATCTTTGGCAAAACTGAGGCTAATAAGTAGCGCATTGTATTCGGCCACATTATTAGAGCATGGTTCGGTCAGCGAATAAGCCCGAGGCATCACATGTTTCTCTGGGGAAACTAAGACTACTCCGGCTCCGGTAGAAATCTTAGAACATCCCGGAGCACTTGCCACATTGGTTGCGTGAGAAGCGCCATCAAAATATAATTGCCACACGCGCTCGTGGGAAGTGTGGTTGACCTCGTAGGTTTCGTTAGGTAAATCTTCATGCAGTGTAGCTTTGTACTTGCCGGGTCGGACTGCTAGAAGATCACATATTGTCTGTCCCTTCACCGACTTCTGCTACTTGAAGTGAATGTCGTATTGTGAAAGGAGTAATGCCCATCTTGCTAATCACCAATTCAAAGAGGCCGGTTGTGTCATAAATACTCAAATTGGGTTAACATCCGAGATGACATGTATCGTCTGTCCAACCAGATAATGGCGCATTTTCTGGACCGCGAATACCAAGGCCAGACATTCCTTTTGAATATCTGGATATCGGGATTCGGCACCCACCATTGTCCGACTCAGATAATAGATTGCCTGTTCGTGACCGTTATCATCATCCTGTGCCAACAATGCACTTAATGAATGGCTGGTCGCTCTGACGTAAATCAGGAATGGCTTCCACGATTTGATTACCGCGAAACGGAGGATTTGATAAATATGCTTTGATATCATCAAAAGCCTTTCGGCAAGCATCGTCCCATACGAATGAGACGCCCTTTTATATAAGCTTGGAGAACGGTTGACATTTGCTTGCAAGGTTTGAAATGAACCGTCTGATATAAGCCAATCTTCCGTGCAACCCCCTGAGTTCTTTGAGGTTATTCGGGGGTTGTAATTCATTGATTGCCTTTACTTTTTCAGGATCAATATGAATTCCCTTCGATATAACGACGAAACTAAGGAATTTACCACTGGCCATTCCTAGGAAGGATTTAGTTGGATTCATCTTCAATTGATGACTCTGCATGAGGTCAAATACCGTTTTGAGATCTTTGATGTGATCACTTTTATTGCGGATTTTTACCACTAAGTCATCGACATAACACTCGACGGCCTTTCGGAGATGCTCTTGGAAGATCTTCGTCATCGCTCGTTGATACGTAGCGCCTGCGTTCTTCAAGCCGAAGGGCATGACAGTGTAGCAAAAGATGCCCAGAGGTGTCCGAAATGAGGTGTGCTTCTCATCGTCGGGATGCATCTTGATTTGATTGTATCCAGAGAATTCATCCATAAACGATATTCTTTCAAACCCACAAGTGTTGTCTATAATGACATCTGTGATGGGTAGTGGAAAATCATCCTTTGGGCATGCAAGGTTCAAATTCCTGAAGTCAATGCAGATTCTAATTGTCCCATTCTTTTTTAGAACAGGGACAATATTTGCCACCCAATTTGGATGTTGTTCTTCTCTGATAAAACCCGATTGTATAAGTTTCTTTACTTCAGCTACAATTGCTCCCATAATTTGTGGACGAAACCGTTGCTATTGCTGTTTTATGAGTTTGGCTTCCGATTTAATATTAAGACGGTGTACTGCCACATCTGGATCAAGTCCTGGCATATCTTCGTAATTCCAAGCGAAAACATCGATATATTCCCGGACTAGAGCAACCAATTCCTCTTTCTCTTCCGGAGGTAGACAGCCGCTCATGAATATGGGTTTCCAATTAGCTTCGTCGCCCATATTGACTTGAACCACTACATCTTCAGTCGGCGGTTCTCTTTGCTCAAACTTATCACCGTATTGGATGTTCAAATGGAAAGTCCATGGGTCTTCCCAAGTTGGTGAGTGAGCATCCTCTTCGGGTTCTACCAGGCCTATTGTGGTCATATTAGACATTAGTCCTTTGAACAATTCACCGAGACTAACGTTCGAATCCCATGCTGAAGAATCTGACGAATCGTCATGATCACCGATTTGCTAACAGCACTCATCGGAAGATGAAGAGGCGTAACCCAGACCTCTCTTATGTTCATAATAGCGATCGGGTTTTAGCTTCGGGACGTGAGAAGGTCTAGGTGGAACCCGAACCCCACGTCCGAAACAAAGACCTGGTCCGTGTGCGAGATCGTATCCCCATTTCTCCATGTAATAGTGCACTCGCGGACTATAGTTGGAAAAATATTTGTAAGGGCCTTCATTGCTATCATCAGATTCCCAACAAGGGTCTCGTGGTGGGGATACTCCCCCTTTCCCAAATATTGTTTGCTTTGCGTCTTTTGAAGGGAGGATGAAAGTCGACCCAATCGAACTTTGAAGGCATTTCTTCACCTGGCTTGATGATAGGAGTGGTACATGGGCACCATGGTCCCTGCATTATAGTATCAACACTAGGTACATACTCTAAATCGCCATTTATTAAATGTTCATCGGCAAGCTGTCAGTTACAACTTTCCTCTGACGATTCAGATCCGTCAAGATCGATTACAAGAGGTTCAATGTCATTAAGTACAAAGTTTTCATCGTAATCGAAGCTCGCCTCAGATAGCTTCGCTTCTACCGCTCGCACTCGGCCGATGGTTTAGTATCGATTCACCGCATAAAAGAGAGTCAAGAAAATAATTTTCTAACCCTTGAATGGTACGCTTATCGCGACCACGTCTTGACCACATTATCGATTAATCGACATACTTCAAACACTGATGTAACGTAGATGGGAATATAAGGCTGCCATGGATCCAAGGCCGACCCAATAGTAGGTTATACGAAGTCTCTGCGTCGATGACATAACACGTGACTTCGGACTTAAGGTCTCCGAAATGGCACTTTATTCGATTTTACCCAAAGGTCCGACCACCGGTATTGAACCCGTGAAATGACAAGGTTCAGAGAAGCCAATTTGCTTGCCCAAATTCGAGATGATACATCAATCGGAGTGGCATGATGCTACTGCAGACCAAGGATCAACTTGAATTCGGTTGACAGCAGCAGAGCCAATATACCCAGTAAAGTACAAGGGCCTATCGTGCTTCAAATTTCTCACTTGCATATCATCTCGGGTGAAGGTTATGCAAGGAAATTATGTCACGCCAAGTTGCGTTGTTCGTGCCTCTCTGGAACCTGCTTGACTTGTGTGATGAAAGTTTCGAAGTCACCAAAGCTTCCTCAGAGCCTCTCGATTTCCTTAGAGAGCGTAGCAACTTCGTAAAGAGTTATTCTCGCAGGGATGTTGGCCAACTGAGCCATGACATCGAAGCGGTATGAGGAGCCTGAACTTCCTAGTTTATCCCTTGCAATCGGACGACAAATCGGACTGCCTCGGCTTGAACTTCTTGGGGTTGCTTGTCCTTTCGCTGGTCATATCCTCTTTGGCTACTTCTGCTTTGTGACTTTTGGGTGCGATGCGGTGGAGTTATCATCACCCCCAGCTCCGTTAGCGTTTTGGCGTTCGGATCGGAGGCTTCAGGATACTTGTAACTGAACTCGTGCCCACTTCTAGTGGCATAAGCTAGGTTTCCTTCCGTCACAAGAACTTCATGTTCATTTTCGCATCTAATTTAAAGAGTTGGAACCTTTTCATCACCTTCCTCGAAATTCTTTGAAATGTGGTACTACGACTTGCCTTTCGCCTAGATCTTCATCTTTGAGAATGACCGGTCCTTTGCTTCGTCTTGAAGAAGGTCCGATGAATCCAGTACTTCGCCATTAGGGGTCAGATATGATAGTAACCCTTCGGGCGCTGCCCATGTGGATCATCGTTGACTGTCTTGACTTCAACCTCTGGAACAATCTTCTGCTGGTATGGCATGGGCGGTATGGACCCGAAGCTGATAGCTACCATGTTCGAACCGATTTTCTTCTCTTTCTTCGCTGTGATGATGCCGGCATCGATCAAAGCCTGGATCTTGTCCTTAAGTACAAAGCAATTCTTGGTAGGATGATGGACCCTCCTGTGATATGCACAATATTTGGGGTCCGAAGTCTTGTTAGCCTCCTCTTGATTTGTGATTGGAGGTAATTTGATCTTGTTGTTATCCAAGAGATATTTGAAGAGGACCGGAACTTCGTCTTCCTTGAAGGCGTATGTTCTCAGGAACCTAGCATCCGGAGCCTTCTGTGATTCTTGAGGTTTTTGTTAAAACCTCAATTACGATTCTTCTTCTTTGTGATTCTTTGGTGTTCTTTGCTGGAATATCTAGTTCGTGATAACAGCAGAATCGGTGCCTTCCTTTGCCACGGGCACAAAGTTTGACTTTTGAGCCATGGATTGGCTCGCCTCTCGTTCTTCTTCCTTTTAAGGAACGCTCGGCTTGTTCTCCATGAAGCTTCAAATCCTTCCATGTAGTCAGTATACGACCCCCATGGCTTCCAAAAGTCCAGAGAAAGATTGCCGTGGCATGTTTGCAATATGAATTCTTCTGGATCGGATCCTCGCAGCTTCACGCTTTGTTACGGAAGCGCTTGACGAAGGCGTCCACCGTCTCTCCGTTCTTCTGTTTCTCATCTAAGAGGGTTCTTATCAAAACCTTTGTATCATCATCGAAAAAGTTATTGAGAAAGGAACTCTCCATGTCATCCCAGCAGTTAATACTCCCAGCCTTGAGTCTTCAATACCAATCGAAGGCAGCCCCGCGAAGGGTGCCGACGAATGACCGAACCATCAAAGACTCATTCCCTGAGATCACCCCTAAGTGCGACTTGAAATAGATCAAGTGTTGTGTGGGTGAGCCTCTTCCGTCGAATGGCGTGAAGTTAATCAAATTGAATTTCGACAGGTAGGGAATTGAGTCCCACTCTCTCGGGTATGGACACGGGATACCGGTCTTCTTGACTTCCTGTGCAGATATTAGAGCATTGATCTTGCCTTCAAGCTCCTTTATTTTTTCGCCGTCGTCCTCCCCGTGCTTTGGATTACTCCCAGTAGGAGGGACAGGGCCATCTCCACTTCGAGCACCGGATATAGTTTTCTTAGGAGGTTGATCGGCGAGGATGTGTTCATCCACTTTCGTATCGCTGTCTTCTATAGCATGTGCGATACGGTGATTGGATCCACCTTGTTGATCAATTCGGCCGCAGCCTTCGGGTTTGTAACTCCTCATCCGCCGCATGGCTAGCTCCATCTCCATTTTCATCTCGACCTTAAGCTCTTCTCTGCTTAGCTAAGGCTTCTTACAAAGATTTGGGCTAAGGTCTCGTGAGTAATGGTATAAGCCTCTCTAGCTTGATGACCCACACTTGATATTGTGTCATCGGACGCCACTGTTGAGCATGCATCGGAAGTCTCATCTTCAGATGAGTCTCCTTCATGCATTCTTCTATAATCTACGCGTTTCGTGGCTCGCAATTACAATCGAGACATCTTCTGGGAAACCCGGTGCCGACTTTTCCCGCAGCGTGAATTCGGTCTCCGGGCCCTGTCGGGTTCTTTTCCTTTGTTCACCATATTAATGGTGACTTCGGGGAATTCATCCTGCCGAATGGCGGATCTTCTTCTTCTCCGAAGCGCCTTTGAATTCGCTTCAATCTTCCATCGCCGCGTGAAAAGCCTTTCAATACCGGCTCTTTGTGACCGAAAGTGTTCGACTCGAAAGCGTGCACATCCTGATAGCAACATCTTAATTAGCTGCGCACACGAGCAAGAACAACCTATTTCGTCGATTGCCCTTTTTCGTGTGTTGCCACACCCAACCTGATGGTGTGGTTGGTGTGGTTTGTCACAGATTACATTTCCACCCCCAAGTGTAACGTCGCCCTTAACTGGGGGAGACGTCTTCTTTTGGGGGCGTCGGTCGTTTGAACTGCGAGACAGCTTCAGTCGTTTAGCTTCGTCGCCTAAAGTTGTCTCTGCATGAATCACCAGGGTATGGTCATCTCTCGTGACTTTGCGAGTCACATGCCTCAACTTCTTCTTCTCAGCAGATTCGCAGACCCCCTGAGGGATGCTCAAATGAGAAGTAATAGGAACTCTTGAATCTTGAGATGCCCCAGTTTGCTCGGGACACCGTTAAGCTACAGTTGGAGTCTGGGTACGACCCTCAGTCCGTTGTTGTGTGCGGACTGGATGACCCAAGCGTTCCATCACCGGTGCCTTGTCTTTGGTTCCCGGCTTTGGACCAAGATGACCGAACACCGAAGTTGAAGGATTTACCGTCGGTACATCAACAGGATAAGTGGACGGAGGAGGCGGAGAAGAGCCCCTTGGCCGGTGACAGCTGGGAGTGTCTCGTCCGGAATGGGCCGACAGCTCTATCGCAAGGCCGGGCGCGATAGCTTAGATCGCTCAGAAGCCGGCGCGGTAGCCTGACTGTCGCGCTGCCGAGACAGCTTTCACCGCCAAGGCAGATTTTGAGCTCCAGACTTGGCAATTTTGAGTCGACCCCTTGGTTGATTTCGACTCTTGTGCCTTTGCGATGATGGCGCTGCGGCTCGAAAGCAACACGCTGATGCTTTTGCGCGCTTTCGCCAAACGGGTCCTTTGACGAGGACCCATTCTTCCTGGCGTGAGGCCGGCTGTGCTGAAGCGCTATAGTTTGTTGACGCCTCTGATTACGTGAGTTCGTATGATGGTGAACTCCGTCCGTCGACTCCAAAGCCTTGGCGAATTGACGAGCCAACTTCTGACGCTGTCTCTGACGAGCCCTCTTTGTCAGAGCAGTGGAGACCTTGTGAGATGACTCCTTTTGAATAGAGCCACCATGAGCAGAGCTCCCGGCTTTGCAGTTTGTCGGGGGTGTTATTGAGAGGGGAAACCGTCGTGAGTGTGCGAGATTCATTGCGCACAACGACAGAACGGACCTCCCTCTTTGGAGATGAGATCCTCCGATGCTCGCAGGAAGAGGAGGATTTCGATGAAGAGGAGGAGAGATACTCTTCGAACTTAGCTTGATCGAAGACGTAATCCAACCCATCGACCATGAGGTCGGCTTGATCGTTGCTGGGCTGCGACACGATAGCCTCAACGTTGAGACTATTGACTCCCACTGTGGTCGCCATCGTGTTTCGGTCGAAAGCTGGTTTCTTTGTTATTTCCATTACAAAACGTTTTGACAATGAAAGCAAGAGAAAATTACACGTGTAACTCTCTATTACAAATGAATTTGAGTCACTTTCTCACAAACACGAACAGAAGACACTACACGTGTAGATCTCCGCCATGTGATTCTGGCCTGCGTCGGGACGCCGTCCGTGGACCACCTAAGCAACTATCATTGAATCGACGGGGTTAAGTTAATACTTCGCTAAGGAAACAAGAACTAAAGTTAATATCTTAGTCAAGAAAGATATCTACTCTTCCCAAGAATAAGTCTAAGCTTAAACTGGAGGATCTCCACGTGGATAAAGTTCTTGAAGTCTTCTTGGCTGAAGCTCAAAATCTCCTTCTCTCTCTCTACGCAAAGCTCTTAGCTTATGAAATTTCTAATCTCCCAAAACTCTGATCTTCCATCGATTCCCCCGCCCAAGTGGACGTAGGGGGGGGGGTATTTATAGCCTTTGGGAGGCGTCACATCTGAAAAGAACACAAGTCGTCAAGTGTCCAAAATTAGAGCGGGCGCGACAAGGTTGATCGCCACAAGATCGAATCAAGCCGTATGCCGGGCGCTGATAGTGTTGACTGCCGCGCCCTAAGAGGAGACGTCTCCCTCTGTTGTAATGGCTTTCCTCTAATTTAGCCACAATTAAATGCCCTAATTTCACGCTTAGTGGGCGATTGTGGTGTAACCGCCACTAACGGGTCAACGCCTCTTTGTGTTGAAAAAGTCAAGTGGGCCCCACAAGCATTAATTTGAACACTTCAAGAGCACATACCAGATATTCTTGGTGTCTCACCTTTGGCGTGACACAAGTAAGTGTCTCACCAATGGCGAGACACAACAAGTTGTCGCGCCAATAGCGCGACACAAGAAAGTGTCTCGCCAATAGGTGTCTCGGGCATTTGTTTCACCCTGTGATTGACTTCCTGAGACTTTGACGGCGTCGTCCTTCGATCTTCTCATGATTAAGTCACATTTGGGGTTCTTCAGCAATTTTTGATGCCTACAATTCCGAGTCGTCCAATTCCCGCCATCTAAATGGAATATTGCCAATGATAGATGTACCTGGATTCGCTGGATCAGGTCCTACATTGGTGGTCTCACCAATCTCAGTAGATACCACATGTTCTTCTACCATGGACTCGTACATCTGTTGAGTGAAACTGAGGTCTGCGGAAGAGGCGAAATCGTGATGAGGAATGTCAAAGTTGGTTTCGCACTCTCCTGCACAAAAAATGGAGAGATATGAGTCCTGAAGTCGAAGGAACTACGGAGTGCTTAAGCATTACCTTCCTCGCCAACAAAGCCATCACCGGTTAAGTCCATCATAAAAGCCCGCGGGTCTACGTGTGCCTTATGGGCTAACTTCTTCCGCTTAACGGCTTGAGTCCCCGCTCGAAAGGCGCGAAGTCCCTCTTCTTCCTCGGCTGACATGCCTCAAGCTTCAAAATTGATGTTAGAATCAATAAATCCAAAGGAAGAAAGAGAAAAAGAGAGAGTAAGTATTGGCAAACCTGTCCCAAAGTCCTCCTCATGATCGTCGTCATGATCTCCTCCAGAGGCTTCGTTGGCAGAGTTGAAGGTCTCTTCCTCTTCCTCGTCGGTTTGACGAGTAGTGCGTCGCTTCCTCTGTGACTGAGCGGCCTTCTGAATCTTCTGAGCATTAGCACGGGAGGCCTCTTCAGCCACTAACTCCGAAATTGGCCTCACCTGAATAGGTTCATTAGCTGCTAACAACCACATGCAGCACAAAAATGTCAGCTCAAGCCGACGCTCAGCACTTGGAAGGCTAAACCTAGCACCAGTGCACCCGGTCACACTCCATAGCCATGCCCGGACGCCGTCCACTAAGCCACCGTGAGTCCGAAGGTACCGATTTGGATTGCCAACATAAAGTTAGTCATAACCAAGCTGGCGGGCGAATCGGCTAGGTAGATACGGCTCGATGAAACACTCATCCCTCACCCGGAATGTCAGGTAACCCGGCCGAAAACCCTAAATTCTTGGGGGGGGTCGGCCAAAATTTTTTGGTTGAAAATTGTTTTCTCTTGTGAAGGGGAGGGGTTCAACCTGATTTATAGGGGAGATATCAGGTTTGGTTTGGCCCAAACCAAGTAATAAAAGGAAAAGGAAAGAAAGAAAAGAGAAAAAGGCAAGTTTTCGGCGAATCCTACAATGAATAGGAGAGGAAAAAGGGGCTGGATTTTTACCTAAAAAAAGTGGATTTTTGGGTGCCCAAATCAGTCCTAATTGGGCCCAAATTAGTCCCAAATCAGGTCATACCAAGTCCGGGTCGAGAAAATTCAAATCAGGGCCGAAATGGGCATCAAATCAACCCCGAATCAGCCCGACGATTGACGTTTTCTCCTGATTTCTCTCTCCCACACACTTGGAGGAGTCCCTGGACCAATCATTCAGCGGGGACATCACCCATAAAGAGTCAATTTTCATCCAGCTCAGTTTATTCGGGCCGCAGAAATACTCTAAAATAGTATATGAGTATAAACTATTTCTTATTTTGTCGAGAAGTTTCTGGAGGATATTTTATAAAATATTCTTAAGGATAACTCGACAACCCTCAAATCTCCTCCCACAGTGGTTATTTACTCCAAAAAGGTATATGAGTATAAACTATTTCTTATTTTGTCGAGGAGTTCCTGGAGAATATTTTATATTCTTAAGGATAACTTGACAACTCCCAATTTACACCCACTGTGTTTAATTTTATGACGCCGGACAACGCGTCACAGTGGAAAATTGCCGATTGGATTTCAAGAAAAAAATTTCTGACGCCGGTCAACGCGTCGCAATAGAGAATTCACCGATTAAGAGATGAATCTCAGAAAAATTTCTCATGTTATGGCAAGCGATGTAACGAAGAATTCGTTAGTTCAGGGTTAAGCCTCACGAAATTGGATGGTCAGTCCGACGACAACTCACCAACGCGAGCTAAAACAAGAAAATTCATTCATCGGTTTTCGATTCAAGACTTCAACAAAGTGGTCAGACAATAAATGCAGCACCATGATACTTTCAGCCATCCTACAAAGCACTGGATAATCCGAGAGAATTGGAGAAGTCAAGATTCGAAGCCATTTTCAGGTCCTATTATACCGACTGAAGGTCGGGGCCTATCATATTCAAAGATTTTCGGCTTCTTCTATAAAAGAGCGAGACTGAAATACTTTGGAGGGGGTATCTGTAGGCGTAAAAAATTGCCTAAGTCTCCGACATAGCTCATGATAGTGGGTGGTCAATGGACAAAGCCATCCGATAACGTGGCAACGATAAATTGACAATCGACGAACCGTCCGACGACGTATCGACAAATCGTCAACGGCGAGCGAGCCGACGAGACGTCCAAGTAGACGAGTCGACGAAGCGCACAAAGCAAGTCAGCGAGGCGTCCAAGCCGACATACCGATGAAGTGTATGAAGAAAATGTGAGTCGACGATACGCCGAAGTCAACGAGGCTAATTTAATCGCGGTGCAAACAATGGGATAAACCCGACCAAGCAACGAATCACGCGGCGATGGGTCATGCAAGCAACGGAATAAATCCAAACCGCCAAGCCTCAAATCAAGCTCAAAAATAACCGAGAAAAGCCACGGGAAGCTCGCCAAACGCCAAGACCAAGAGGTGTCTCGTGGTCGAGACACTGATGGTGTCTCGCCTAGTCGAGACACCTAGAGATGTCTCTGGCCACCGAGACACTCTAGGTATACCGGCTTTTGCCCGCCAACCCGTATCCACTTTTAAATCCTATAAATATGAGGTGGGGGTCTCATTTGCAGGGATCTAAAAATTTTTGAGAAGCCGGCTCGCCAAATTTCCTTCTCATCTCGTGATCTAAACACGGAGCTTAATTTAATTATTCTTCTTCGACACCGTGATCCGTGATCTCTACTAACTCCATAGGGCTATTATTCTCCTTCGTGAGATAATCCCTAGGGTTATTATCCTCATTCATGAGATAATCCCCTCTAAGAGATCGGATCGCAGATCTACACGCGTTTCCTCCGGATTAAAACCTCATTTTTTTTATCCCGAGAAGAGCCTTGATCTCGCTTGGTCGATTTCATTCGCTTTGGGTTATTATTTCCTTCATGAAATAACCCCCTTTACCGTGTAGATCTCACATCGGATCGGATCACGTGGCGGTCTACGGATGGAAAAGAAGTTCCCGACACAGGCAAAGACACCCACGCAAGCGATGATTCGATAAACGGATCCCGCGTTTGTTTTGGTGAAAGAAAGTTATAATTTTTATTCGATTTTTATTGTAATCGGGTCTTATAAAAATACTTAGTTTTATTTTTGAATTCGTTTGTAATTCCATAAAGGTTTAACAAATTTAAGCAATGACAATCATCCCGACTTTCACCGCGAACATACGTGATTCGAAAAATTCTGTCCAAAGTGATTCTAAGGTCCACAGTGGAAAAGAATGAATCTTCGGTGAAAAATAGGAACCTTCAAGTAAAGAAAAGTGGACAACACTTTAAAAGAAAGAATTTTCAGAAGAAAAAGGGATCCTATTTTAGTTGTCGTAAGCCTGGGCATTTTGCTAGAGAATGTCATCACAGAAAAAATAATAATGCAAAACCAAAGGCTTCTACAAATATGATAGAGGAGAATCTGGTTGCTATGATTTCTGAAATCAATATGAATTCTGTTAAGTCTGGATGGTGGCTTGATTCTAGTGCAACAATCCACGTTTGCAAGGACAAATCCATGTTCAAAGGATTTGAAGAAAATTTAGAAATTACAGAAGTGCAAATGGGGAATAATACTTGTGCAAAAGTTGCCGAAAGGGACTGCTGATATTGATTTTACTCGAAAGAAATTGACTCTTATAAATATTCTCAGATGTAACCAAATTAGAAAGAACTTAGTTTCGCTAATCTTCTTTGTAAGAAAGGGTTTCGGTTGCTTTTGAGACAAACAATGTAATCCCGCCTAAGAGCCGGATGTTTGTGGAAAGGGCTACTCTTGTGATGGAATGTATAAACTCAAGATAATAATAAAGTTATATCTTCTCGCTATATTGTTAAATATTCTTATTTATGGCATGATCGCTAGCACATTTAAATTTCCGCTATTTAAAAAATATGAAAAATTAGACTTAACTTTAATGGTGAATTTGATAAATGTGAAATCATGCTAAGTCTAAATTAACAAAGAAATCTTTTCCAAGTGCTTCTCACAAAGATTCTAAAGTTTTAGATTTAATACATTCGATATATGTGAATTAAATGGCATGCTAACTAGAGGAGGAAAAAGATACTTTATTACTTTTGTTGATGATTGCAGTAGATATATGCATGTTTATCTTTTAAGAACAAAAGATGAAGCTTTTGACATGTTTAAGAAATACAAAACAGAAGTTGAAAATAAACTTGAAAAGAAAACTAAAGTGTTACGTTCTGATAGAGGCGGTGAATATTTTTCTGATAAATTTAATATATTTTGTGAAGAACATGGCATTATTCATCAATGCACAGCACCTTACACTCCCCAACAGAATAGCTTAGCAGAAAGAAAAAAATAGAACTTTACAAGAAAGGATAAATTGCATGCTTAATAATGCTAAGTTACCTTTAAATTTATGGGGAGAAGCACTTTACACAGCATGTTACTGTAGGCGTTGAAAATTACCTATAAGTCCCCGAACATGACTCGTGACAATGAGTTGACAATCGGTGAGCCATTCGACGACGTAACGGCGAACCGTTGATGACGTAATAACAAGTGACTGCGACGCAAACGCATAAAGCGAAGCCGACAAATGCGAAGCGAAGCCTACGAGGCGTAAGTCGGTGAAGCCGCATTTAACCGCGATACCTAATAATGGGATAAACCCAGCAATGAAGCTTCAGATTAGCGAACATCGACGAGACTGAACCAGATCGGACTCAAAATGACGAAAAAAGCCACGTGGGTGGATCGGTGGCCGAGCCACCAAATGGTGGCTAGGCGCGACTTTTTCAACCCGACCTGCTTTAAAGCCTATAAATACACAGGGGGGGTCTCATTTTTTAGATCTAGCCTTTTGAGGAGAAGGGGAGGCTCTGTCGGATTTAACAGTGATCCACACTTAGATCAGACACCGAGATCCGAGATTTTAGCGAACCCGTCAGCATAAAGCAAAGAAGTTCGATAGATCTAAGGATCGGATCTACACGTGACCCCTCCGGATCAAACTTCGTTTTGATCCTGAGAAGAGTGGTGATCTCGCTTGGTCGATTTCACTCACTTTGGCGATTATTTCTATCATGAAATAATTCCCTTGATTGTGTAGATCTTTCACCGGATCAGCCACCTCAGGCTGATTCGACTAAGGTTCAGCCACTACAGGGTAACCTGAATCAAAGAAAGGTCACCCCAATACCGATTCTATCTACAGCGATCACATCCAAATCTCCCTCTAACTCGCTCCCGCCTCGATCCCATCGGGCTTACCCCAAGCAAAAAATGATAGAGTGCCTCGTCCGCTACACGATGATCGAGGCAAAATTTTAGTTAAGGAACGCTAGTCTGCTGAAGAGGTCCCGACAACTCACAAGATCGGGGTCGATCCACCTCCACCACGACAGAAGGTTCTTGTAGCCGCCGCGACCGGCCGCGAATTGAAGTTCAAGAGCCCGCCGAACTACACCCGCAAAGCCAACGCTGAGACGAAAGTGACTTTGAAAGCTCGATAACGCCGTTCATCCTCGAAGGAAACGCTTATCCGACGACGATGACATTATACCCGAAGTCGCACTCAACACACGATGGTTGCTCCGCATTCATGCCGGCGAGTTGTACCGCCGCGGCCGGGGTATGAGTAAATCTCGAAAAAGGAGTTCCCCAGAGTTAAACACACATTATCTGTGTTCCAAGCTGATAAGGGCAGTGTTGTTGAAGTGCAACTGCACCAAGACAGCTCCGGAGAAGGTGTCGGTCTTTGATAGGCTTGGCACCGAAATGCCAAAACCCAGGTCGAGGCGCTTCCGCGGAAGAAGATCGGTGTCTCAAGGCGATGAATTGCCAAGAGTCACCATCAACATGACTAGCAAAGGGGTGTCGACACGTGCCATTCCCAGGGTATCTCAACGAATGACTCGGTTGCGGTTCGGGACTATCAGATGACCTAACTATGGCAGAGTGCAGAGGGGGTTACCCTCAGATGACGAAGTGTCAGATGCTAGCTCTATAATTGCTTCCGATAATACGGTTTCCAGTGAGGGACAACCCCGTGAGGCATTCATGATCAGTGCAAAACAAGTGGCCAAGATGCTTGAAGAGGCTATGGCCAAGCAGAAGGAGAATTTTAAGTTCGAGATGGAGATGGCCATGCAGCAAATGAGAGAGATGCATGACCAGCAAATACAAGCACTAACGAATCGCCAGGGTGAATCAAGTCGTCGCAATAACATCAACAAAATGGATAGCGACACGGACAGGGATGAAGACCGTAACGCCGATAATCCCTCTGATAAACCGAATGCGGGAGGTAGCCTCGAGAATGCCAGTGGTAACACCGTCGTCCCTCCTCAAAATCACTCGAACGGAGACGTAGGTGAGAATGAAAAGCTAAAGGACCTCGAAAGTAAGATCAACACTTTGATTTCCACCCAAGAGGTAAAGAAGACGGGTATACCGTGTCCGTACCCAAGGGAGTGAGAATTAATTCCGTATCCGGTGAAGTTCAATCTAATAAACTTTACGTCGTTGGACGGGAAGGGCTCGCCCACTCAGTATTTGATCTACTTAAAGTTCCACTTGGGGGTTATTTCCGGTAACGAGCCCTTGATGGTTCGGTCATTCGTTGGCACTCTTCGAGGAGCTGCCTTCGATTGGTACCGCCTTCTCAAGTCGGGGAGCATTAACAGCTGGGACGACATGGAGATCATGTTCCTCACCAATTTCTTCAATGACGATACCGAGATATCCATTGGGATGTTGTTGGATGAAAAACAGAAGGACGGAGAGACAGTAGATAGCTTTGTCAAGCGGTTTCGAAACAAGGCAATGAATTGTCGGGATCCGATAACTGAGGAGTTCATTCTCCAGACCTGCACAACAACCTTTCGTTGGACGTGCTGGAAGCAATGGGAACGACACTGTCCAAGACATGGAGGGACTTGAAGGTGCGCAGAGAGCAAGCTGAGCGATTCCTTAAGAGGAAAAAAGCAGAAAGAGGCCAGCAAACGGCAAATGCTCACAAACAAAATTTCATCCCATGCGATAAAGGGAAGTTGCAGGCGAAAGCAGTGGACGCAAACTAAACGTTCCAGCTGGAACCGCAACAACAACCGCAATAGCGAGCGCCGCAACAATCGCAGCCCCAATGGCAGCAACGACCTCAAAAATAGAAGTCATCAGAACCAAGGTTCCCCAAAATCTATTCTTTCAAGGAAGACGAGGTTCCCGATATTTTCAAAGACCTCTTGGAGAACAATAAGATTCAGCTGCCACCAATCGTGAATCAGGAGGAGGCAAATAAGGTCACAGATCTGAGGTACTGCGCATTCCACAGAGCGGTTCACCATCCAACAAAGTCGTGCTACTATCTTAAGGATAAAATCCAGGCCTTGATCGATGTAGGGGTCATTACCCCAAAGTTGTCCAAAGAAAAGAAAGTGGGGGCGAACGCAGTATCCATCAGCTTCGAATCGGTGCCTTTAACTTGGTTTCAACCGAAGCCCATCATGAAAGTAGGGATGAAGATGGTGAATGATGATCCTCACGGACAATGCAAAAAGGGGCTCATTCCACATACAGCCCCAAACGGCGAAATTCTTTGGGTCCACCCTGACTTGCTCGAAGATGATCAGTGGGCGGCCTCTTCATCTAAGAAGAAATCAAAGGGCAAGGGAAACCATATCATGCCACTTCAGCAATCTCAGAGAAGAATGATGAACAAATAATGACATTCTAGCTTTCTGAAAAGGAACATGAAGTCTTCGCCATAAGGAGTGGACACGAGTACAAATACAAGTATCCCGAAGCTTCTAATTCAAATGTTAAGACGCTGACGGAGCTGAGAGTGGCGATGACTCCTCCTACGCGCACTGAAAAATCACAGCAGCAGGCGATCGCCAAGGAGGACATGGCCAAACTAAAGGAGAAGCAACCCCAATATCAAGAGGTTCAAGTCCCGAAGCAGTCTCGATTTAATCGTCCGATTGGAAGGGACAAACCGGGAAGTTCGAGCTCCCCGTACCGCTTCGATATTATGGCCCAATTGGCTAACATCGCAGCGAGCATAACCCTCTATGAGCTGCTATGGTTGTCAAAAAAAACCAGAGAGGCCCTACAGGAAGCCCTGGCTGACTCTGAGGTGTTTCTCATTCAGATCGAGCCAAGTCCTGAAGAACCAGAGTCTTCAGCCCAGCAATGTAACCTCGCAACTAAGCACTTCCCCTACATTACTTTTACCAAGGAAGACATGCATATGAAAAAATTCAAAGCACGCCTACCGGAGCTACCCCATATTCTCTGATATACGGATGTGAAGCTGTACTTCCATTAGAAATCCAAATCTCATCATTCGTGACGCCGCGAATCGAGATGACGGCGAAGAACAACATCGAGACGCCTTGAAGAGCTCGAGATGTTGGATGAAAATGCCCGAAGCTCAACAACACATCGAAGTTTTACCGCCGTAATGTCGAGGGCTTTTAACAAGAGAGTCCGATGCAGAAGCTTTAAGGAAGGAGATCCGTCCGCCGCCTACGACCAATAATTCTCAATTTCAAAAAAAGGATAAGTTTGAACCCAATGGAAGGACCGCTTGTGATAGACATGTTCTATTCAAACGGTGCGATCGCCTAATCACTCAAAATAGCGACAGGCAATTAATGCCGATAAATGAAAAATTCCTGAAAAAGTACTATCCTTAGTATATTTGGGATAACCCATTTTGACGGGAAGTTCCTCGTGGAATATTTCACCCATTGTCCTTGAGGATAACCCTAAATCTGTCCTCCACCATAAATTTCCTCACTAATCAAATTCATTAACGGTGAGTCCACTAAAAAAATATATTTCTGGTCTAATCCACCAGCAAAATCACCTCTTGATTCCTTCCACGAATAAGAGGTCCACTTTCAATGCTAAGATCCCCTTATGATAAACAGAAGGGCTCCATCCTTTCCTCTTCGGTCACGCCTTCCCAAGGTTAGGGCTGAAATTGAAATTTCATCTCGATTAACGAGAAAGTCATTTTCAGATCAGGTAGCGAATCCTATAAAAGTGAAAGATATCTGAATCTTTTCGATTCTCGAAGTGGAGATCCCACTCTTAGGATCACCTCCTAAGATTCTCGGAGTGGAGATCTCACTTTTAGTTTCCTTTACACTGGAGATAGAATATAAAATTCTTCCTCTCCAGGAGCAAGAGATATGATATAAAATTCTTCCTCTCTTGTTTCGGGTTCGTCTTTACCCTAAAAAGAAGACCTGGAGATAGAATATAAAATTCTTTCTCTCCAGTATCGAGAGACAGAATATAAAATTCTTCCTTTCCCACATCAATTTTATCTTTTCAACAAAAAAAACAAAAAAAAATAAAAAAAATCCTTCAATCCAGGATTCATCTTGGAAAATTTTATCCCGAATCCTAAGTAGGGATAAGTCAACGCCTAACACGCGTTGCCGATTTAGTCTTTTTCCGATTAAAAAAGACACCAGAATTCAAGTCTGGAGAATTTTATCCCGAAGTCTAAGTAGGGATGAGTCTACATCTAACACGCGTGGCCGGTTAATCTTTCTCCGTGAAAAGGATACCAAGACTCATCTTGGGAAATTTTATCCCGAATCTTAAGAAGGGATAAGTCTACGCCTAACACGCATTGCCGGTTAGTTCTTAACCGTAAAAAGAACGAAAGCCCACATATTCAAAATGGTGGCAGGTTGTTATTAATAACACCACAATCCACGCCTTACACGTGTGGGGAATTTTATCCCGAATCCTAAGTAGGGATAAGCCAACGCCTAACACGCGTTGCCAGTTTAGTCTTTTACCGATTGAAGAAGACACCAGAATTCAAGTTTGGGGAATTTTATCCCGAAGCCTAAGTAGGGATAAGCCTGTATCTAATACATGTAGCCGGGTAGTCTATTCTCGTGAAAAAGACGATGCCTATGTATTCAACATCATAGCACCAAGTCTAAAAGAGTTTCATTCTTTTAGCACAATGTCACGTGCGGAACGGGTTTAGATAATCCGCATGCTAGCCCAATTCAAAGGGTAATCGGTAAAGGCTCGTCAAATCCGTTGATGGCTGGGGGTTGGCCAATAATCCTAAAGTCAACGCCTAACACGCGTTGCTGGTTAGTCTCTTGCCCGTAAAAGAAGAGGAAGCCTATGTATTCAACATCATAGCACCAAGTCTGAAAGAGTTTCATTCTTTTAGCATAACGTCACGTGCGGAACGGGTTTAAGTAATCCGCATGCTAGCCCGATTCAAACGGTAATAGGTAAAGGCTCGTCTCCGTTGATGGCTGGGGGTTGGCCAATAACCCTAAAGTCAACGCCTAACACGTGTTGCCAGTTAGTCTCTTGCCCGTAAAAGAAGACGAAGCCTATGTATTTAACATCATAGCACCAAGTCTAAAAGAGTTTTATTCTTTTAGCACAACGTCACGTGCAGAATGGATTTAGATAATCCGCATGCTAGCCCGATTCAAACGGTAATCGGTAAAGGCTCGCCAAACCGCTGATGGTCGAGGGTTGGCTAATAACCCTAAAGTCAACGCCAACACGTGTTGCCGCTAGTCTCTTGCCCGTAAAAGAAGATGAAGCCTATGTATTCAACATCATAGCACCAAGTCCGAAGAGTTTCATTCTTTTAGCACAACGCCACGCGTAACGGTTTAGGTAATCCGCATGCTAGCCCGATTCAAACGGTAATTAGTAAAGGCTCGTCAAATCCGTTGATGGCTGAGGGTTTGCCAAAAATCCTATGAGTATTGTGGTTGATTATTTAACAAAATGAGAAATCATAATAAACAACAATAAAAAGGAGGATAGAAATTTATTCGATTAATGAAGAGTTGAGTCTTTCAATGAAGAAATTGTAGTTATTCAAACATCAAGTTTATGGCAAAAGATTTGTTGTTCTAACTTGGACAACTCATCGTTGTAAGCTTGTTGGAGCTCCTTCTGCAACTCACCAAAGACTCCTCGCATGCTCAATGTCTTCGCGGCTTCTTCCTCAACTTCAGCTAGCTTTTGTTTCGAGAGCTCCAGTTTCTTAGATATGGCGGTTTGAGCTTCCTCTTTGTTAACCCTTGTTAGCTCCAAGACACTTAAGTTCTCTTCCTCCACCTGAAGTTTCCGTCTAAGCTGCGCTATCTTGGCCTCACTTGACGCAATACAAGAATGAATGTTGATCAGGGATGTTGATTTCTGCTAGCGCGTCTTTAACTCGATCTACCCGGTCCCGCTATATTTGAACCTCGAGTCCAGTAAAAACGCGAGCATCACGCCATGCTTCCAGATGAGATTCTGCTCGATCGGCTATATACAAAGAATCACTTGATGCTTGCAACTCCTGTAATTTTTGAAGCTTGAGTTCCAGATGATCAAGATCATCAGCAATTGCCTTGACTAACTCTGGATAACCAGCATCCCTTATCAAAGCCGTTCTAGGGTCAAGGATCGGCCTGAACTGACAGAGAGAAAGCCCACCGTGAAGAAGCTTGTCAATCATCATGTTTACGAAAGAAAAGAACGAGCGGACTTCCACACAGATGATAATCCGATCTGGGTCATTATCTAACATCAGCGCCCTCGCCGGATCATGGAGTTGAGATGTAAGCCCTGTAAAAAATAAAGGGATGGACATTTTAGAATCTTAAGTCAAAGGCCGGTGTAGACATCCTTAGCTAGATAACTCGTACCTGCTTCCATCGGTATAGCTTCATGGGTTAGCGGGGCTATCGCAAGGGTAACCATCGTTGATGCACCGACTGCTGCAGTTAGTCTCGCGGCATGTTCATCAGGCACGGCAGCCGCCATGGTAGCCAATTCTGGAGGAGCATTAGAATGAGAAATTGAAAAATGAGCCTCAGTAGGAGTTCCTGCCAACAACAAAATGAATTCCTCAGATTCATCAAATTATAGTTGTATTAGTCAAAAATGGCTAGTCCTACAATTAACGAGAGAGGGAGCCCATACCTTTAGAGGAACAAACCTCAGTATTTTTGGGAATTGTTGGCTCAGGTGACATATCACCGGGAAGATGATCATCTCGGTCGACCATGGGGGTGTCCACAAGCAGGCCATCTTCATCAAAATCCTCTATCAAAAAATCTGACACAAGAGAACATAAGTGAAAGAATCAGAATCAAGAACATGAGATCAGCGAAAATGGCTTACCTCCTACAGTGAAGTTAGTCTCTCTAATCCCAGTGTCCATGTTTGCTTCCTGCAATTTCTCTAAAAGAGCAAGAAGCATAGAGACAATCAGGGAAGGCACGAATTTCGAGTCATTCAACTCCCGTACTCGCCATCTAAATGGGGTATTACCAATGATAGATGTATCTGGATTTGCTGAATTAGGTCCTACATTGGTAGTCTCACTAATTTTAGCAGCTACTACAGGCTCTTCTGCCATAGACTCGTACACCTGTTGTGTGAAACTGGGTTCTTCAGAAGAGGCGAAATCGTGATGGGGAAAATCGATGCTGATCTCGCCTTCTCCATATCCTCCCCGCATTTAAATGGAGAAATGTGAGCCCTGAGTTCAAGAAATTAAATGATCGAAGGGACTACGTGGTGGTTAAGCATTACCTCCTTCGTTGACAAGGTCATCACTAGCCAAGTCCATCTCAAAAGCTCGCGGATCCGCACGTGGCTTATGGACTAACTTTTTCCGCTTAACAGCTTGAGTCCCAACTCGAGGTTTCGCCCGGTAAGAGGGGCGAAGTCCCGCCTCCTCCTCGGCTGTCATTTCTAAAGCTTCAAATTGCTGTCAGACCCAATAATTCTAAAAGAGAAAAGAGAAAAAGGGAGAGGAAGTATCGACAAACCTGTCCCAAAGTCCTCCTCATGATCTTTGTCATCCGCATGATCTCCTCCTGAGGTTTCTTCGGCAGAACTGAAGGTCTCCTCTTCCTCCTCGTCTATTTGATGAGTCTTGCATCGCTTCCTCTGTGACCGAGCGGCCTTCTGAATCATCTGAGTATCAGCCCGGGAGGCCTCTTTGGCCGCTAATTCTGTAATAGGCTTCACGTGAACGGGTTCATTAGTTGCCAACAACCACCGCAAAGATAAGAATGTCGCCCACCGACGCCAAAGACTCTAAGGTCGAACCTAGCACTAGTGCACTGCCACACTCCATAGCCATGCTCTGACGCCGCCCACTAATCCGCCATGAGTCCGGCCGCCGCCAGATTTCCAACATAAAGTTGGTCACAACCAAATCAAGGCAAATCGACAAGGTAGATCCGACTCTATAAAGCACTCATCTCTCACCCGGAATGTTAGGTAACCCGGCCTAATGTTCATCAGCCAATTGAAGCAGCCAACATCAAGAGAGGTCCGGCTCGCCCTCGGCCTCTCCTCATCAATCAAAGACTCGCCGTACTGACCAGAGAATCGCGGGAAATATCTGGAGAAAACCCAACCTTTGTGAACCTGTAATTGCTTTCTTATTTCTGAGAATCCTCGTCCCTTCCATATGTAATTCTCTAATAATTGTAGTAAGGGGGTGGATTGATCTGCAGTGCTCGGCGCTGACATCATATCTGAGCGGTGAAGGACGAACCAGGTCATCAGGTAAGTGTATGGAAGCTCCACCTTAGCAAGAGGAATCCGAATCAACGGCTCACCCTCCCCCTGAGTGAAGGCACTGACTATCTGCCGAAGCCCACGATGAATGTTAGCCACCATCACCGGAAGGAGAGAAAGTTCCTTCTTGTGAGCAAGCTGAACTGCAGGATAAAACACTTCTAACGGCAAAGCATCACCAGACTGATACGGTACCATGCACTTCTTCAACCAGATCGCGAGGTAACCGGCTAGGAGAGTTATCGGTTGAATCGACTTTAGTGCATGCCATAAGAATGTCTCGAATCTAGTCCCTGCAAGAAAATCACCCTCGGTGCTACTAATGGTATAAGAGCGAGCGTTGGATTTCTTGATTAGCTCGTTAACCTCTGAAGGAGTGAGCGGTGCCAATCCGTAAATCGCCTCGCCAGAATTGCTTTCCAGGTGCCTGAACAAGTAACTTGCGAACTACTTCAGGCTCACTTGTGACTTGGTCCTCTTTGCTAGTGGCTCAGCCTATGCCAAAGCAATATGATAGTGGCAAGTAAGATCCCATAAGGTATCATAGCGACTGGGCATTCGATCTTTCAGCTGACTTAACTCACGATTTGAGGGAAAGTACTCCTGGTATAACATCCTCCCCATGGGTAAGCCGGAGACTTGATGCATCTCAAGGAGAGCTAACCCTAGCTCCCCATGCTTGGTTAAGAAAGTATTCAAATCCGGGTCGTAGAGCTCTGACAATGCAAAGAAATGATTGGCACTGATCTGCAACCCATACATGGTGGCACGAATTGCTGCATGTAAATCACAGGCATGTAGCTCCTCACCCCATCGGCTGAGGACATAGTTCGTCATACGAGCCCACCAAAGCTTGTCTGAAGAATGAAGCTAGCCGTAAAATCTATGACGGGTCGCAGGCATTTCTCACCTCAGCCTCGCAAGACGATTCTTCAAGGTATGAGCAGTAGTGAACAGCTCGTCGCGGGGTGGTGTGTCTAATCCCAACACATCAGGACGCAGTCCAATAACATGGTTCCTACTCGAACCCGGAATTACCTGGTGGGTAATATACCGACAATGTATGTGATCATGCTCCTCTGTCAAGCGCCACGACATCTCCCGTGTCACAGCCTGACACCTCAACTCAGTCAATGAGCGATGGTGAGGTATCCATGGGAGATATAAGGACCCTCCGTCATCTTTATGCAACCATTGCTCACTTTTAATAAAAGTTGCATCTGGATCTTTAATAGAATCACCAACGTAATCCGCCTTCCTCGTGAGGTCGAGTGGAACCGTGTCCCTCACAAGCTGCGCCAAGAACCAATAGTCAAAGCACACGAGGGCTCCTCACGCATCGCCCGATGGCCTCCGCCGACGCATCTTGCAAATCGAGGAGTAATCAAAACATCAAGAATCATCTAAGTGGCATAATGCTCGCCGCAAGGCCCGCCAACCGCATGAGAGGGAAATGCTCCAGGGGTATTCAACCGAAACGAGTAATTAATATTTGTTAGATTCAGTCATAAAGAATATTTAAAGGCAATATAAGGCTTATTTAACTCATCTCGCACCTATGAGATAAAGTCAACGCCTTATAATGGGTGAGACGATTCTAGCTGCATTATGCACTCATAGGACAATGTATACCATCGCACAAGTAAAGCGACAATATAGCCTGTCCTACGGAACATGATGCGGTATGGAATCGCCCCCTTTTAATTACTTTGAGATAGGTGTTGACCAAGCAAAACCTATCTGTTAAGCATCAACCCTCACAAAGGAGAATCTCGGCTCTTCCCAATTGCCTCACGAAGGAGAACAAAGCTGCGATGCGGTATGCCATATGCAAATTTTGAATGCACTAAAAGATGGGGAAAAGGCTCACCAATAAATGATGGAGGCGCACTCTCATACGGCGGGGTAGCTGGCTGACTCTTCGGAGCACGTGATCTCCCCGACGACATGTCGATCTGCAAAAGAACCGAACGGGTCAGATACTAAGATAAATCTAGAGGATCCGAAATATAAAGGAAAACTATGAATTTTAACCAAAATTCTACAAAAAATATATGGGATTTTATGGTTAAATTCTAGTTAAACCTATAGGGTCCACATACGCCGAGATCGGATTCAATTTTTGCTCGAAACCTCTCCTGATCAAATTTGGGCATAAAATGACTAAAATACCCCTAGATCCAGGTTGAAATTTGGGTTATTTAAGTCACTTTCAAGCCTAAACTTCTCAGCCATTCAAATCACCCGCAAATCCAAAGTTTTGGGCCGTCTTTGCACCTAAACCCCCAAAATTTCAGCCCTTTTTGCAATTTAGCCCAAAATTTCAGCCACCTTTTCACATAAGCCCCCCAAACTTCGGCCAACACGTGCACAAAAAAATTCCAGCAATCATTGGCACATTAACCCCTCAAACTACAGCCTAATTTTTGCAACAAAACCCCTCAAATTTCAGCCCCTTTTTCTTGATTAAAATCCTTCAGATTTTATGCAATTTCCCCCTCGAAAACCCTAATTCGAGGCGTGACATCAAAACCCTAAATCCTTGCGTATCTACCCATAGATTTGTGTGTTAAAATAAAAATTAAATATGAAAAAGTTATGGGGAATTTACCTGAAGAAAAGCTCGAGGACCTGATAAACCTAAATCTGAAAGAAGGTTTAGTCGAGCGCTCGAGAGGCCTGAGAGATCTAGAAAAGTATGAGGATTTAAAAGAATTTTTGAGTCCAAGATGTGGAGAAAACTTGGATCTTAGATGCTCATTAGGGTTTGAGGGAGACTGTTCGATGGGAAAGTTGTCTCGATTGTCATTGATTTGAATTGTTACAAACTTCAGTCGCCTGAAACAAGTTTAAAGAAAAATATTGCCTTTTTATAAGGCTTAAAATGAAAAAATCGAAAATTAGAACTTGTTAACCCTTTGGTGAACAAACGCGGGATCCGTTTATCGGATCCTCGCTTGCGTGGGTTCTTTGCCTGTGCCGGGGACTTGAATCGTCCGTGGACCACCGCGTAATCCCGATCTTAGTGGAGATCCGTGATGTCGGATCTCAGATTCGAGGCGTTTATTTCACGAAGGAAATAGAACGTCTGACGGGGATCAACTCACGAAGGAAGTGATCGCCGAGCGTGAGATCTACTAGGAGAAATCACACGCCGCCTCGAGACTAAGACGGCTTAGCCTAGAGGGCGACCGCAACCGACTGACCGGGCGGACTCGAGCCGATTCTCTACCATGCCGTAGATCTGAGCCACAACGAAGCTCTTCGAGATCCGATCACGCCTTTTCTTGATCAACGCCGAATCGGTGCCAAGTCTTGATCTTCATAACTTCAAAATCCGCATCCGCAAGGCTCTCCAATCTCCTTGAAAATCAGCCCGAAATCCCCACCAACCCCCGAATCGAGGAAGACCCCCTATTTATAGGATGGGGTAAACCGCCACGCAAGTGGCTCGGCCATGATGGTCGAAAGCACCTCGCCACTTGGCCGAGGTAACTCACGCGGGCCTTGGTTCGCCGTTTTCATCGTTTTCGCCATTTTCTCGATCTTCCGCTTAGGTCCCGCTTATTCTCGACTTTTGGTCTTCCCCGGATTTAGATTCCGCTCAGATTGGTTCCGGACTAACTCTTGGTTTGTTCCGTTCAACAGCTTCAAACCCGACGCTTGTTCAAGTCCGCTTAAACCGCGTTTGTGACGCCGGGTTTGCCGTCGTTCGTGGTCTCAACGATTCGACGTCCGTGATATCCGATGGGTTGTCATTCGCCACTTCCGCCACGAAGTTGGTTTCGGGATCTTGTAAGTATTTTTCAATGCCTACAGATACCCTCCAAAGTGTTTCGCCTCGTTTTATAGGCGAAGCTTGGAATACTTTGGACATGATGGTTCCCTACTTCAATCGGCAGAGGGTCCCAAAAGTTAGCTTCAAGTCTTTGATTCTTCGGATCATCCGGTGCTTTGTAGGATTTCGATAAGGTCACTTGCTGCATTTATTGTCCGACCGCTTGTTTGAAATTTTAATTCGAAGCTGGTGGGCGAATTTTGTTTGTAACTCGTGTTGGTTGGTTGTTGTTTAACTAGCCATTAGACTTTTGGACTTCTCCGTATATCGGCGAACTCCTTGTTGGCGACCCGCTGACTGGTGTCGAATACGTGGAATTTCATAACCCTCAATCGCTAACTCTTCCATCATCCGTGTGTTGTTGGTTTGACCATAGCGGGAGGAAAAATCTTTTCATGGAAATATCCTCCGAGGATTCCTTGTCGAAACAGGAGACAATTTGGCCTTGTATATCATTTTCCGGAGCATCTGACCGCGATGTGTTGACCGGCATTGGGATAATCTTCGCACTTTATCGATGATAATCAAACTATCTGTGGGAGTATTTTTATGGAAAATACCCCTCAAGGATTCCTGGTTGGAACAGGAAACAATCTAGTTTTGCAAATCCTTATTTCTGGAATTTCACAGTGGGAGGGATTTCCGAGACGCGTTGACCGGCGTCGTTATGACCCTCAAGCTTTATTGGTGATGATCGAGTTATCCCCAGGAATACTTTTTATGGAATCGGGAACTCCTCGTCAAAGCGAAGCGGTTTAGACTTCGTATACCTTTTGGAGTATCACAGCATGAAATTGAGGGTTATCGAGTTATCCTTAAGAATATGGGCTTATTCTCCAGGAACTTCTCGTTGAAAATTGGGGAATAGTTTATACTCATATTCCTAATTGGAGTGAATTGGGTGACGCGTTGATTAGCGTCGATGCAATCCGCACGATCGAGTTATCCCTAAGAATATTTTTTATGGAAATATTCTTCCGGGAACTTCTCGATAAATTAGGAAATAGTTTATACTCGTATTCCTGATTGGAGTAGGATTAGGCTACGCGTTGATTATCGTCGATGCAATCCGCATAATCGAAGTTATCCCTAAGAATATTTTTATGGAAATATTCTTCCTGAACTTCTCGACAAATTAGGAAACAGCTTTATACTTGTATTCTGATTGGAGTAGGATTAGGCTACGCTGATTAGTGTCGATGCAATCCGTGCGATCGAGTTATCCTAAGAATATTTTTATGGAAATATTCTTCCGAACTTCTCGACAAATTAGGAAGCGGTTTATACTCGTATTCTGATTGGAGTAGGATTAGGCGACGCTTTGATTAGCGTCGATGCAATCCGTGCGATCGAGTTATCCTAAGAATATTTTTATGGAAATATTCTTCCGAACTTCTCGACAAATTAGGAAGCGGTTTATACTCGTATTCTGATTGGAGTAGGATTAGGCGACGCTGATTAGTGTCGATGCAATCCGTGCGATCGAGTTATCCTAAGAATATTTTTATGGAAATATTCTTAGAACTCTCGATAAATTAGGAAATAGTTTATACTCGTATTCCTGATTGGAGTAGGATTAGGCTACGCGTTGATTATCGTCGATGCAATCCGTACAATCGAGTTATCCCTAAGAATATTTTTTATGGAAATATTCTTCCGGGAACTTCTCGACAAATTAGGAAACAGTTTATACTTGTATTCCTGATTGGAGTAGGATTAGGCGACGCGTTGATTAGTGTCGATGCAATCCGTACGATCGAGTTATCCCTAAGAATATTTTTTATGGAAATATTCTTCCGGGAACTTCTTGACAGATTAGGAAACAGTTTATACTCGTATTCCTGATTGGAGTAGGATTAGGCGACGCTTTGATTAGCGTCGATGGGGGCCTTCGCGAGGTGTTATCCTGCCAAATAAATCTTCATAATCTTTCCAAATATAGCGGAGGGAGTAGGAGCCAATCAACGGACTGATTTGGCACTATTTTGACATCCGGATAAGGTTCCAATTAGGACTCCTAATTAGGGGCTGATTAGAGTCCTAATTAGAATTGATTTGGGCTCATTAGGAGTTGTTATAAATACCCATGATCACCTCTGACCTAGGCCGCCCCCCCCCCTCTGCTCTTTTTCTCTTGTTTTCATATCCTCTCGCGCCATCTCATCTCCTTCGATCAACAAGGTACGTGCACGTAACTTTTGCAATCAATTTTCTTCTCTTTCTTCTCTCCTTTTTTTTTTGTTTGTTTCTATGCATGAACAGGTGCATAATCGGCAAAGCGGGAGAAAAGCGTCGGCAGCGACCGGATAAGCGATCGGTAGCGCCGTGACTAACAAGAGGCGGCAGCGCCGTGACGAGGCGCCACTGGTAACGCTGGAGTCGCGGCTGGCGGCAAACGCCTGAGCTGCGCTGGAGCGCTGGGCAACCCGACGTTTGAAGTACGCGGCAAGACGCTGTTTTGAGCGCCTGTTAACGCGGGCAGCGCTGGTATGGCGTCGGTCGCGTTGGTTGTTGCACCGATTGTGGGCTCTTGGTCTTCTTTGATGCCTTTTGTTGATTTTTAGCGCATATCGACTTTATTTGTCTTCTTTTGCGGTTTAGATGTCGTCGCGAAGATCTCATGTTCCAGGTCGATCAACTCACAAGGAATGCAAGCCACCTTCTTTCGGTGGTGCGCCCGGCTTTATCATCTTCATTATATATATCGTTGTATCCCCGCCGTTCTCCTTTGTGAGGCGATTGAAAGAGCCAAATCCTCCTTTGTGGGGACCGGCGCTTGGTCTGTTTCATCTTCTCATGTGTACACTTGTTACGACCCCGCTTCGTTCTCCTTTGTGAGGCGATTGGGAAGAGCCGAGATTCTCCTTTGTGGGGATTGACGCTTCAAAGATTGGTTTTGCTTGGTCATCACCCGTCTCGATATCTTTAACGGGAGCGATTTCATACCGTACCCATGCTCTGTAGAACGGGATATATTGCCGCTTTGTTTACACGACTATATTTATCGTTCTCTGAGTATTCGATACGGATGAAATCGTCGTACCCGTTATAAGGTCGTGACTCTATCTATGTAAGATGAATTCAAAGCCTTTTACTAACTGAATATTTTTTGATTTTAGTTGATTATTCCTCGGGAGCTTTTCCGACTTACGCGGTTGATGGACGCCATAGTGAATATTATTCCACGTGTGACGATCCCGCGATTTTTATCTCGCCTCGATTTACACCCGGTACATCAGCAGAGACGATTCAAACTGTACTTGAGGGGAGTTTCCGCATTCTCAGATTACTGGTCACCGATGCCCCACTTGTAAAGACACCGGCTCAGCGAACGCTGCGGAAAGCAGTTATGCGTTGGCTTCGATTAAGGATCGGATCTGACTTTTGTCGAGGCGGCGGTGGTTGAACAAAGACGACGGAGGTCCCTAATATATTCCTCGGATACCTCGTCAGCTCTCATTGGTGATTTGAGACCTGCGCCGTGACACGCCGTATGTCTGGCGTCGTAGAGAGCATGATCATATTCATTATGGATTTATTACCCAGCCAGCCCGGTTCCAATAGGAATCGTGTCATCGGCCTTCACCACAGGATTGTGGGGTTGGACACCTGACCCGTGATGAGATTTTATTCTTGCCTCAACTTTGAAGAATCGCCTCGCTAAGTCAGCGAGATGCCGCCATCCACCATAGGTTTTACTACCGGGTTCACTCGTCAAGTAATCATTGGTGGGGTCGACTGACCAATTACGTCCTCAACCGATGGGATGGAGAACTTCGTGCTTGCGGCCTATATTCAGCGATTCGTGCCACCATGTATGGCCTTCCAATCAGTGCCAACCATTTCTTTACTTTATTCGAGCTCTATAATCCAGATTCGAATATGTTTTTCACTAAACACGGCGAGTTGGGGCTGGCTCTACATGAGATGTACCGAATCTCAGATTTACCCATGGGGAAGATATTGTATCAGGAGTACTTCCCTTCCAGTCAGGAACTAAGTCGGCTGAAGAAACACACACCCGACCGTTACGAGACTTTATGGGATCTCACCTGTCATTATTATATAGTTCTGGCCCAATCTGAACCTTATGCCAAGAGGAAATCACAAGTGAGTCTGAAGTAGTTCGCCATCTATCTGTTCCAGCATTTGGAGGACAAGTCTGACGAGGAAATATGTGAACGGTCACCGTTAATCCCATTTTCGCCGTTTTTCTCGGTCTTCCGGGTTTGAATCCTGCCTATTCTGACTATTGGTCTTCTCCGGACTTAGGTTCCGTCTGTATTTGGTTCCGGAACTAACTCTTGGTTTGTTCCGGTTCAACAGTCCTGAAATCCGATCGTCTGTTCAAGTCGGTTTAAGCCGTGCTTGTGTTGTGGTTTCTTGATCGGATTAGTGTCTCGGCGTCCGTATTATCCGGTGGGTTGTCATTCGCCGACTTCCGCCACGAGTTGGTTTCGGATCTTGTAAGTATTTTTCAACGCCACAGATACCCTCCAAAGTGTTTGATCTCGTTCTTTTATAGGCGAGCACGGAATACTTTGGACATGATAGTTCGACCTTGATCGTGAGAGGTCCCAAAGATTAGCTTCAAATCTTCAATTCTTCGGATCATCCGGTGCTTTGTAGGATTCACGATAAGGTACGATGCTGCATTTATTGTCGACCGCTTGTTGAAATCTTGATTCAAGCCGGTGGGTGAGTTTTGTTTGTAACTCGTGTTGGTTGGTTGTTGTTTGACTAACCATCGACTTTTGACTTCTCCGTGATATCGGCGAACTCCTTGTTGGCGACCGTTGGTGGTGTCGCATCGTGGAATTTTATGACCTTCAATCGCTAATTCTTCCATCATCCGTGTGTTGTTGGTTTGACCAAAGCGGAGGGAAAATCCTTTCATGGAAGTATCCTCAGGGATTCCTTGTCGAAGCGAGGAGACCATTTGGCCTTCAACCATCGCCCTAGCCTTCAATCGGCGAGTCGCGGCGTTGACCGTTGTTGGGATATGATTATCCCCAGCGGGAGAAGTTTCTTCGAGACTAGACACTTTGTCCGGTGTCAACATGATTTTCATGCCTCGTCAGATTACTCCTTTTTTGGATATTATGGTGGGAGGAAATTAAGGGTTATCGAGTTATCCTTAAGAATATGGGTTTATTCTCGGGAACTTCGTTGAAAATTAGGAAGCGGTTTATACTCGTATTCTTGATTGGAGTAGGATTAGGCGACGCGTTGATCGGCATCGATGTGATCCGCACGATCGAGTTATCCTAAGAATATTTTTGTGGAAATATTCTTAGGAACTTCTCGACAAATTAGGAAACAGCTTTATACCGTAATCCCGATTGAGTAGGATTAGGCGGCGTTGATCGGCATCGATGTGATCCGCACGATCGAAGTTATCCCTAAGAATATTTTTGTGGAAATATTCTTAGGAACTTCTCGACAAATTAGGAAGCGGTTTATACTCGTAATCCTATTTGGGTAGGATTAGGCGGCAGCGTTGATGGCGTCGATGTGATCCATACGATCGAGTTATCCTAAGAATATTTTTGTGGAAATATTCTTGGGAACTTCTCGACAAATTAGGAAGCGGTTTATACTCGTAATCCTATTTGGGTAGGATTAGGCGTAGCGTTGATCGGCATCGATGTGATCCGCGACGATCGAAGTTATCCCTAAGAATATTTTTGTGGAAATATTCTTAGGAACTTCTCGACAAATTAGGAAACAGTTTATACCGTAATCCTATTTGGAGTAGGATTAGGCGGCAGCGTTGATTTGCGTCGATGCAATCCATACGATCGAGTTATCCACGAGAATATTTTTATGGAAATATTCTTAGGAACTTCTCGACAAATTAGGAAGCGGTTTATACTCGTAATCTGATTGGGTAGGATTAGGCGGCAGCGTTGATGGCGTCGATGCAATCCGCGACGATCGAAGTTATCCCCGAGAATATTTTTATGGAAATATTCTTAGGAACTTCTCGACAAATTAGGAAGCGGTTTATACTCGTAATCCTATTTGGAGTAGGATTAGGCGGCGTTGATGCGGCATCGATGTGATCCGCGACGATCGAAGTTATCCCCGAGAATATTTTTATGGAAATATTCTTAGGAACTTCTCGACAAATTAGGAAGCGGTTTATACTCGTAATCGATTGGGTAGGATTAGGCGGCAGCGTTGATTTGCGTCGATGCAATCCGCCGCGATCGAGTTATCCACGAGAATATTTTTATGGAAATATTCTTAGGAACTTCTCGACAAATTAGGAAGCGGTTTATACTCGTAATCTTGATTGGGTAGGATTAGGCGGCGTTGATGCGGCATCGATGTGATCCATACGATCGAGTTATCCACGAGAATATTTTTATGGAAATATTCTTAGGAACTTCTCGACAAATTGGGAAACAGCTTATACCGTAATCCCGATTGAGTAGGATTAGGCGGCGTTGATCGGCATCGATGTGATCCGCGACGATCGAAGTTATCCCTAAGAATATTTTTGTGGAAATATTCTTAGGAACTTCTCGACAAATTAGGAAGCGGTTTATACTCGTAATCCTATTTGGGTAGGATTAGGCGACGCTGATCGGCATCGATGTGATCCATACGATCGAGTTATCCTAAGAATATTTTTGTGGAAATATTCTTGGGAACTTCTCGACAAATTAGGAAACAGCTTTATACTGTAATCCTTATTGGAGTAGGATTAGGCGGCAGCGTTGATTTGCGTCGATGCAATCCATACGATCGAGTTATCCACGAGAATATTTTTATGGAAATATTCTTAGGAACTTCTCGACAAATTAGGAAGCGGTTTATACTCGTAATCTGATTGGAGTAGGATTAGGCGGCGTTGATGGCGTCGATGCAATCCGCGACGATCGAAGTTATCCCCGAGAATATTTTTATGGAAATATTCTTAGGAACTTCTCGACAAATTAGGAAGCGGTTTATACTCGTAATCCTATTTGGAGTAGGATTAGGCGGCGTTGATGCGGCATCGATGTGATCCATACGATCGAGTTATCCTAAGAATATTTTTATGGAAATATTCTTAGGAACTTCGACAAATTAGGAAGCGGTTTATACTCGTAATCGATTGGGTAGGATTAGGCGGCAGCGTTGATTTGCGTCGATGCAATCCATACGATCGAGTTATCCACGAGAATATTTTTATGGAAATATTCTTAGGAACTTCGACAAATTAGGAAGCGGTTTATACTCGTAATCTTGATTGGGTAGGATTAGGCGGCAGCGTTGATTTGCGTCGATGCAATCCGCACGATCGAGTTATCCCTAAGAACATTTTTTTATGGAAATATTCTTCCGGGAACTTCTCGACAAATTGGGAAACAGTTTATACTCGTAATCCTGATTGGAGTAGGATTAGGCGACGCGTTGATCTGCGTCGATGGGGGCCTTCGCAAGGTGTTATCCCGCCGAATAAATCTTCAGAATCTTTTCAAATATAGCGGAGGGAGTAGGGGCCAATCAACGGACTGATTTGACACTATTTTGACATCCGGATAAGGTTCCAACTAGGACTCCTAATTAGGGACTGATTTGGTTCCTTTTTGGATATCCAATTGGGTTCCAATTAGAATTCCTACTTGTTGCCAAATAGGACTCCTTATTCAAAGAGGATTGGGTCCATATGGGGTTGTTATAAATACCCATAAATCCTCCTTCTTTTTGACCTAGGCCGGCCCCCTCCCTTCTCTGTGCTTTCCTCTTGTTTTCATCTCGCTTAGCCGTTTAGATCTCTTTCAAACAACAAAGATGCAGCGCCACGAGAGTTTGCAAATTCTTTTTCTTCTTTTTCTTCTTTTCCCTTTTTTTGTGCGTCACGGTGGCCAGCGGACCACGAGGAAGGGCCCGAGGGCCTGAGCAGCGAAGCGTGGCGCTAGGCGCGGCGAGCGCCGGCGCCAGCACGCGGCGGTATTCTTTACCAACGCCAGCCAGCGCCGCTGTTGGCGGCTGGGGCTGCGGCGCTTGGCGCAGGCGCTCGTCGGTGCTTCGGCATCGGACGGTGTAGTCCATTGGTGTCGGGATTTTTGACACTTTATTTGTTGATTTTTATTTGTGTATCGACTCTATTTGTCTTCTTTTGCGGTTTCGATGTCGTCGCGAAGATCTCATGTTCCTGTGGGTCGATCAACTTCGCATGCGGCGTGAATGCGCCTCCTTCTTTGGTGGTGCGCCCGGCGTTATCATCTTCGTGCATATATCGTTGTATCCCGCTTAGCTCTCCTTTGTGGCGATTGGGAAGAGCCGAATCCTCCTTTGTGGGGACCGACGCTCAGATTGTGTATACTCGTTCACGACCAGCCGTTCTCCTTTGTGAGGTGATTGGGAAGAGCCGAGGTTCTCCTTCGTGAGGATTGAGGCTTCAAAAATCACCCGTCTCGATATCTTTAACGAGAGTGATTTCGTACCGTACCCTTGCCCTGTGGAACGAGATATATTGCCGCTTTGTTTACGCAACTATATTTATCGCTCTCCCGTATTCAATACGGGTGAAATCGTCATTACCCGTTATAAGGCGTGACTCAATCTCATAGGTTTACGAGAGTTCACTTCTGTTGTTTTCTTTTTTTAAGATATTCCTCCTACACGATCTGTTAACTCTTTGTTCTCTTGTAGTAGACGGATGCTCCGGCGATTACTCGTCTATTTTGAAAGCTCCAAATGTCAAGTCTCGATTCTTAAGGTCATCGGGGAGAATACCTCTTTCCACCGAGGAAGCTTAACTAGCTGAGGCAAACGCCTCATAGAGGAAACCAAATAAGCCTCGAGCCTACTATCATAATTTTGATGATGAGTCCGAGGGATCGCTTCCATCGTCCGATCCGCTGCCTTCCTCACAGCCTCAGCCGAAACCAGGATTTCCCGACCCTTCGAGTATAGGGCGCGGGTGGAGGCCTCAGGTTAATCTTGACGGACCACTTCCACGGATTCAACCTATCGCCGAGATTGCCCCGCCAAAAATCACTGCTCCTCGATTCCAGCCTGCGGATGGGTCTCCTTCAGCTGTTGGAGAATGGTTTGAAATAGGCATCTCTATTATCGAGGTTAGATGGGCTTACCTTTATGGTCTTCTACCCATTCATATTGAGTAGCTTGGGGAGATTCACAGGTCGGGGCCCTCACCGGCTAACCGCTAGAGCAAAGGCTCACCACCGCTAACTCTTGTGTATCGTATGGATAGTTTAGCCTTTTTGATTCATGCAATGAGGTGAGGCGACTCATCGGCGAGGCTCGGATCAAGGCTTCTCGTGAACGCGCATCTCGCGAGAGGAGAATATCAAAGCAAGAGGTTATTTTCGCGAACTCATATGAGCGGCAGCGTCACTTGCAGCGTCAGATAGACTTGTACCACACCCATGTCAATCGCACAGAATCGTGACCGCTCAAGTGGAGAAAACTTTGAAGAATTTCACGCTGAGTGCACCGTGAGTCCGTATGCCATCGAACGGGAGAAGCAAGTCCTCGAGGCGACGCGTCGGAACATGCGGCCGCTATTGCCGCTAACTCAAGAGGAACTTGAGAAGGAAGCCAAAGCTCGGTTCGAGCTAAACAGAGGAAAACTAGCCGCCAAAGCCGACCTCGCCTTCACATTACTAGATTGCGCCAATGAAGTCCGATGTGTTGCTTTGGTCTCGACTTTTCTCGTTTCTTTGTTCACCACGCCGTTGTGATTTTTATTTAGATGTATTATCATAACTTTGCTTGAAACGATTGTCTCAACATTCCTTTATAAATGAAGTTCATTGCTCGCTTAACCCTCTCGTTGATCAACTTCTAGGATTTTAGCAAACCCTCGCCTATCAACGGATTTGATTAGCCTTTACCGACACCGCTTGAATCGGCTAGCGCATGGATTGTCCAAACTGCTCCACACGCGACATTATGCTAAAAGAATAAAACTCTCTCGCACTTAATGCTACGATGTTGAATAATGAGGCTTTGTCATCTTTCACGGAATAGACTACCCTACACGCGCGGTGAGACGCTGACTTTAAGGTTTTGGCAAACCCTCACCATCAACGGGTTTGATTAGCTTTACCAACTACCGCTTGAGTTGGCTAGCGGCTAATTGTCCAAACTGCTCCACACGCGACATTATGCTAAAAGAATAAAACTCTTCGGACTTAGAGCTACGATGTTGAATAATGAGGCTTGGTCATCTTTACGGAATGGACTACCCGAACGCTAAAATTTACCGACAATGCCCGCTAGGCATAGGCTTATCCCTTCTTAGGCTTTGGGATAAAATACCCCGTAATCAACTCGTGTCTTCTTCAATCGAGAAAGACTAAACCGCAACGCTGCAGGAGGCGCTGGCTTTATCCCTTCTTAGGCTTCGATAAAATACCCCGAATCGAACTCGGTGTCTTCTTCAATCGGAGAAAGACTAAACCGCAACGCTGCGGTGAGACGCTGACTTTAAGGTTTTGGCAAACCCTCACCATCAACGGGTTTGATGAGCCTTTACCAACTACCGCTTGAGTTGGCTAGCATGTAGATTATGTAAACCGCTCTACACACAACGTTGTGCTAAAAGAATGAAACTCTCTTAGACTTAATGCTACGATGTTGAATACGAGGCTTCGCCTTTTCACTCGAAGACTAACCCAAACGGCTAAGAATTTACGGCAATGCACGGTAGGCATAGGCTTATCCCTTCTTAGGCTTCGATAAAATACCCTTAATCAACTCGTGTCTTCTTCAATCGGAGAAAGACTAAACCGCAACGCTGCAGGAGGCGCTGGCTTTATCCCTTCTTAGGCTTCGATAAAATACCCTTAATCAACTCGTGTCTTCTTCAATCTGAGAAAGACTAAACCGCAACGCTGCAGGAGGCGCTGGCTTTATCCTTCTTAGGCTTCGGATAAAATACCCCGAATCGAACTCGGTGTCTTCTTCAATCTAAAAAGACTAAACCGCAACGCTGCAGGAGGCGCTGGCTTTATCCCTTCTTAGGCTTCGATAAAATACCCCTAATCAACTCGTGTCTTCAATCGGAGAAAGACTAAACCGCAACGCTGCAGGAGGCGCTGGCTTTATCCCTTCTTAGACTTCGATAAAATACCCTTAATCAAACTCGTGTCTTCTTCAATCTAAAAAGACTAAACCGCAACGCTGCAGGAGGCGCTGGCTTTATCCCTTCTTAGACTTAATGCTACGATGTTGAATACGTAGGCTTCGCCTTTTCACTCGAAGACTAACCCAAACGCTAAGAATTTATCGCTAATGCCTGTTAGGCATAGCTTATCCCTACTTAGGCTTCGGATAAAATACCCTTAATCAACTCGTGTCTTCTTCAATCGGAGAAAGACTAAACCGCAACGCTGCAGGAGGCGCTGGCTTTATCCCTTCTTAGGCTTTGGGATAAAATACCCCGTAATCAACTCGTGTCTTCTTCAATCTGAGAAAGACTAAACCGCAACGCTGCAGGAGGCGCTGGCTTTATCCCTTCTTAGGCTTCGGATAAAATACCCCGTAATCGAACTCGTGTCTTCTTCAATCGGAGAAAGACTAAACCGCAACGCTGGCGCGCCGCTTTAAGGTTATTGGCCAACCCCACCTCAAAAGGTTTGATGAGCCTTTACCAACTACCGCTTGAGTTGGGCTAGCATGTAGATTATGTAAACCGCTCTACACACAACGCTGTGCTAAAAGAATGAAACTCTCTTAGACTTAATGCTACGATGTTGAATACGTAGGCTTCGCCTTTTCACTCGAAGACTAACCCAAACGGCTAAGAATTTATCGCTAATGCCCGTTAGCATGCTTATCCCTACTTAGGCTTCGGATAAAATACCCTTAATCAACTCGTGTCTTCTTCAATCGGAGAAAGACTAAACCGCAACGCTGCGGTGAGGCGCTGGCTTTATCCCTTCTTAGGCTTCTCGGATAAAATACCCCGAATCGAACTCGGTGTCTTCTTCAATCGGAGAAAGACTAAACCGCCACGCTGCAGGAGGCGCTGGCTTTATCCCTTCTTAGACTTCGATAAAATACCCCGTAATCAACTCGTGTCTTCTTCAATCTAAAAAGACTAAACCGCAACGCTGCAGGAGGCGCTGGCTTTATCCCTTCTTAGGCTTCAGATAAAATTCCCAAGATGAACCTTGGTGCCTTCTTTGACCGGAGAATGACTGAACCGAATAAGATTGATTGAGGAGGGAAAGGAAGAATGTATTCTATTTCCGGAAGGTGGAGAGGAAGGAGGATTTTGTCTCCTATCTCCTGTAAGGGATGAACAAGAGAGGAAGGTTTTGTATCCTATCTCTGCTGGAGAGGAAGGAGGATCTTGTCTCCTATCTCCCAAGGGATGAACAAGAGAGGAAGGTTTTGTATCCTATCTCTGCCAAGGAGAGGAAGGAGGATCTTGTCTCCTATCTCCCAAGGGATGAATAAGAGAGGAAGGTTTTGTATCCTATCTCTTGTCGGTGGAGAGGAAGGAGGATCTTGTCTCCTATCTCCCAAGGGATGAACAAGAGAGGAAGGTTTTTATCCTATCTCTGCCAAGGAGAGGAAGGTTTTGTGTCCCATCTCCAAAGCTCACGATTCAAAATAAGAGAGGAAGGTTTTGTATCCTATCTCTTATTGATGGGGAGGAAGGAGGATCTTGTCTCCTATCTCCCGTGTTGGAAAGGAAGGATTTTTGTCCCTGCTTCCAAAGGAAAGAAACTAAAAATGGGATCTCCATTTCGAGAACTGAAAGATCTAAACTAAGAGTGGGATCTCCACTGAGAATCTAAGACAAGAGAGGAAGAATGTATTCTATCTCTTGCTTCCGAGAGGAAGAATGTATTCTATCTCCAGGTGAAATGTGGGAAAGGAAGAATGTATTCTATTTCCCGATGCGAAACTAAAAGTGGGGTCTCCATTTCGAGAATCTTGAAGGGTATGGATAGCTTTCGCTTATAGGATTGCTAACTGTAATTTGAAGTGGACCTCTGCTCGTGGAAGGAATCGAGAGGGGACTTTGCCGATGGTTGGACCAGTGGAGATTTTAGTGGGCCCACCACAATGAATTTGATCGGTGAGAGAATTTTGGAGGAAACACAATAACTTAGGGTTATCCTTATGAAAATGAGTGAGATATTCTCGAGGAACTTCCCATCAAAACGGGTTATCCCGAATGTACTAAGGATAATACTTTTCGTAAACTTCCCATTTATCTAAGAATTGCCTGGCCGCCATATTGTGTGATAAGGCGATATGCACCGCTTGAATAGACTGTGTCTATTATAAATGGTCCTTCCCATTTGGGTTTAAATTTACCTTTCTTCTTGGAGTTGAGAATTATCTACCGCCTAGCGGCGCAGGACGCAGATCTCCTTCCTTAAAGATTCTCTCACAACTTTCTTGTTGAAAGCTCGACATCCTAGCTTGATAGAACTCAATGCATTGTTGAGCCTCCAGCGCTTCTCATCTAACATCTCAAGCTCTTCGAGACGCTTTTGATGTTGTTCTTCTGCCGCCATCTCGCTGAAAGGGCGCGCGGCGACGGAATCCGATTTCCAACGGAGAATCGCTTCACACCCGTGAAACCGTGGAGTACGGGTCGCCTCCAAATGGCGTAGCGCATCGTTGTGCGATATGCCCGTGAAAGCTCCGAAGTTTATCGCCCCAGCCTTGTTATTCTTCACAAGCTTCGACAAAATCTTGATAATCGTCTTGTTAAATGCCTCAGCTAACCCATTTGCAGCTGAGTTATAGGCTGTCGACGAGACGTCTTGTATTTTGAACTTTTCGCAAAACCTGATGAAGGAATTGCTGATAAATTGGGGACCGTTGTCATGCACGATCCGTCTTGGAACACCGTGTCGGTAGATGACATGGTGTTTGATAAATTTGACGACGGTACTCGCCTTCACTTCTTTTAACGGGATTGCTTCAGCCCACTTGGAGAAGTAGTCGGTGATTGCTAGAATAAACCGATCTCCTTTGACTGACGGAGAAAAAATGGGACCTACAACGTCCATTCCCCATGTCTCGAATGGCCAGGATGTGGCCGAAGGATGCAACCGCCAGAGGCCGATGCATATAATTCGCGGAATCGACACGCTGGCATTTCCGAAATGCATCGACCGGCCATTAATCATTGTTGGCCAAAAGTAGCCCATTCTCGATTCGATCGTAGAGTTTGGGACCGTGTCAAGACCGCATTCACCTTCGTGTGCTTCCCGAAGGACCTCTTACGCCTCTTTGTTTGAAAGGCATCGGAGTAAAGACCATCGCACTCTACATATAACATCCGGGTCTCGTGTTGAAAAGAATCTTGAGCTCTTCGCCGATTGACTCTCTCCCTTACGCCTTCTCGCGTAATACCATGCAAAACGAGTCGATGATAGGAAAGCCAATCTCGGGGCTCCAATTTGGTTTGGGTTGTATGTACCTCTTTGGTAACTACCCCTTCATCTTCTTGTACCTCATCATATATTGGTACGAAGACTTGGTGAGTCCTGACCGTAACTAGTTGTTCGGTGTCGGTTGTGCTACCGATATCGCTAATGCGGCCAATGCATCCGCATAAGCGTTCTGAAGGCGTGGAATATATTCGATGAAGAATTCTTCAAACGAGTCTGCCATTTCGATTGCTACCTGATGATAAGGAATTAGATCTCGATTGACTTCAGAGTCTCCGCTGATCTCGCCGACTATCGGGCCAGAATCGCCAGATGCTTTGAGATATTCGACCCCCAGCTCCTTGGTGAAACTAAGTCCAATAAGTAGCGCATTGTATTCGGCCATATTATTAGAGCACGGTTCGGTGAGTGAATAAGCACGGGGCATGACATGATTCCCCGGGGAAACTAAGACTACCCCGACTCCGATGGAAATCTTAGAACATCCGGGGGCACTTGCCACGTTGGTAGCTCGAGAAGCTCCGTTAAAATACAGTCGCCATATTTGTTGGTGCGATATAGTGTTGACTTCGTGGACTTCATCCGAAAGATCATCGTATAGCTCAACTGCGTCCGTTGTCGGGTTGGCAGCCAAGAGATCGCAAATCGCTTGTCCTTTGATCGACTTTTATTGTTTGAAGTGCAAGTCATATTGAGACAAGAGCAAGGCCCATTTTTCCAGGCGCCAACTCATGGAGGCAGGCTGGGTCATAAATATTCGGACCGGATTTACATTAGAGATAACATAAATCGTCTGTCCGACTAAATAGTACCGCATTTTCTGAATCGCGAACACTAATGCAAGGCACTGCTTCTCTACCATTGGGTATCGAGACTACGCACCGACTAGTGTTCGCCAGTAATACATCGCCGCTCGCGGACCGCCGCCGCCGCCCCGCTACAGTAAAGCGCTTTAACGAAAGTGATCCGCTGCCTTGATGTAAATCGAAACGGTTTTCCATCATGTGCAACAAGAGCTGAGGTTTAGCAAGATACGATTTGATCTCTTCAATGCTCGGCAAAGGCCGCCCCAAATAAATGACACTCTTCTTATTCAACTTTGAGAATGGTTGACACTTCCCGGATAGGTTCGATATGAACCGCCGGATGTACGCCAATCGCCTCTTGTAACCCCCGAAGTTCTCTCGCATTTCTGAGGTTGCAACTCTTGAATCGCCTTCACTTTGTCGATCGACGTGGATGCCCTTATTAGTGACAACAAAACCGAGGAACTTGCCACTCGACATCCCAAGGAAGGATTTGGCCGGATTCATCTTTAGTTGATGAGTTCGCATGAGCTCGAATACCGTTCTAAGATCTTTGATGTGATCTTCTTTGTTACGGCTATTCACGACTAAGTCGTCGACGTAGCATTCGACCATTTTCCGGAGATGGTCCTGGAAAATCTTAGTCATTGTCACGATACATGGTGCCGATTTTTCAGCCGAACGGCATGACCGTAGCAATATATACCGATGGGTGTCTCAACGCCGTGGTGTTTGGCATCATCGGGATGCATCTTGATCTGATTGTAACCCGAGAAAATATCCATGAATGACATTCTTTCAAATCCACACGTATTGTCGACTATGACATCAGTGATTGGAAGAGGGAAATCATCTTTCGGGCAAGCAACGCTCGATCTCAGGCTCCATACGCATCCTAATCGAACCATTCTTCTTCGCGGACCGACTATATTCGCCACCCAATCCGGATGTTGAACTTCCTTGATGAATCCCGATTTTATGAGTTTCTTCACTTCGCCAACGATTGCCTAAGATTTGTGGATCTAAACCGCCTTTTGCGTTGCTTGACAGTTTGACATCCACCTTGATGTTGAGGCGATGTGTCGCCACATTAGGGTCAAGTCCCGCATGTCCTCGTAGCTCGGTGAATACATCGATATACTCCCCGATTAGGTGACCAACTCTTCCTTCTCTCCGAGGGAAGAGTATTGCTGATGTTTATGAGCTTAGATGCTCTTCGTCACCCATATTAACCCGACTACCTCGCCTTTAGTGGGTGGTTCTTTGTTCAATCTATCCCCAAACCGCTTTTGAGTTGATGGATCCATGGGTCTTCCCATGTTGGTATGTCTTCATCATCCTCAATAGTAGCAGGATTAATCAAGCCATATTTGACATCAAAGCCTTGAAAGCTTCTCCGAGGTCGGTGTCTAATCCCAAGCCAAGAATCGCATCTAATGTCCGCCTCCCTCATCGTGGATTATTATCAATTAGCCACGAGCATTCATCTTCGAGGAGGATTCAGATCCCAATCCCCTTCTAAATGCGTAGTAGTTATCCCGCTTCCCTCTTGGGACATATGTCGCTTGGGAGGGACTCGAGGACCTCGCCCAAAATATAGACCTTCTCCTTGTGTCAAGTTGTACCCCACTTCTTCATGATACCTGTTTCGACTATATCTCAATGTGTGGAGATAGGCCCATCGTCATCTTCATCTTCTTCTAAGAAATGATTCCGCTGAACCGTGATCTCCTTTTCCGTAAACCAAGTCTTTTCACTACTTGATCTTCGTGGGATGACGAAGTGTTGTCCCAAAGGAGTCTCGAATCGCTTTTGTGTAAAGCAAGATGACCGAAGTTGGTAAGTGCAACTCGATCGCTGTATAAACCTCGCCATCACATCATTCAAAGACAAAGGGTACTCTAAATCGCCATTTATTGATTCATCTAATTTGCCAATTACAATGTTCATCCGACGATTCTTCATCGCCAAGATTGATTACAAGGGGTACAATGTTATTTAAAACAAAACCACCACTATAACCAAGCCCGCCGTATCGGCTTTTCACGCTGTCCGTGCCTTGGGCGATGATTGATTTGGACTCATTACAGTAGAGGAGAGAATCGGTGAAATAATTCTCCATCCTTAAGCGGTTGTTTGTCGCGACCACCGTCTTGACCTCATTATTAGTGTCTACATATTTGAGACGATGAAGAGTAGATGGGACTATAGCGTTCTTGTGGATCCAAGGTCGCACCCAACAATAAGTTATAGGAAGTCTGCGTCAATCACATAGCGGTGACTTGGACTTTAAGTCCCCATTTGGCACTTTATCCGGATTTTACCAGCGGTAGAGCGGTGTTAAATCCGTAAATCACCGTGCTGTTGATGCCGACTAGCTGAGGGATTCAAGGTGATACATGAGGCGCAGGGGCATGATGCTGACAGCGGAACCCGGATCGACTTGGATCCGGTTAACTTCGCTGGAGCCGATATACCCTGTGAAGTATAGTGGCCTATCATGCTTTGAGTTCTTTGTTTGCATATCCTCCTTCGTAAAGGCGATGCAGGGAAAGTGCTTGGTTGCCAAGTTGCACTGTTGTATAGATTCTTCCGGAATCGGCTTGATTTGAGTGAGAAACACCTCAGAGTCAGCCAGAGTTTCTTGTAGAGCTTCCCGGGTTTTCTTTGATAATTGGAGCAACTCGTAAAGAGTTATCCTGGCCGGGATGTTTGCCAACTGGGCCATGACGTCGGCGGTATGGAGGCTTCGATGTTCGGTCTATCCCTCTGTCAGGCGATTGAATCGGAATTTGCCGGAGTTGAGCTTCACGGACCTGAAACATTTCTCCTTTGCCTCGGTGCTTTTTCTTTAGCGGTTATCTGGCTGTTGTCCTTTCTGCCGCAGTGATAGGAGTCATGGCCACCCGGTTCGACAGCGTCTTCGCGTTTGGATTTGGAGTCTCCGGATACTTGTAGGTGTATTCGTGTCCACTCCTCGTGGCAAAGACTTCATGTTCTTCTTCGGAAAGCTAGAAAGTCGCCACTTCTTCATCGTCCTTCTGCGGAATTTGAGCGGCATGGCATAGTTTGCCTTTTCCTTAGACTTCTTTTGGCGAGGATGTAGTCCATCGATCGCCTTCCAAAGAAGTCGTGGTGGACCCAAAGGATTTCTCCGTTTCTTTGCGTGTGTCGCGATGCAGAGCCTTCTCCACGTTGCCCATGAGGATCTTCATTCACCATCTTCATTCCTACCTTCACAAGCTGGCGTCGGTTGAAACCAATCAAAGGAACGATCGAAGCTTATAGAGGCGCATTTGCTCCCACCTTCTTCTCTTTAGAGGGTTTTGGAGTAATGACTCCAACATCGATCAATGCTTGAATCTTGTCCTTGAGATGGTAGCGTAATTTTGTAGGATGATGTACAGCACAGTAGTAGCGATACTTAGGATCTGTAACCCTCTTTGCTTCCTCTTGGTTCACAATTGGGGGCAACTGGATCTTATTGTTCTCCAGAAGGTATTTGAAGATGCCCGGAACCTCCTCGTCTTTGAACGAGTAAGTCTTGGGGAACCTCGAACCGGAAGGTTTCTGATTTTGAGTTTGTTGTCGCCATTGAGGCTGCGATTCTTTGTGGTGCCTTATTGTTGCGGCTAACATTGTGGTTGCAGTTTGAACATTTGATTGGCGTCTGCAGACTTTGCTGGCGCCTTACCTCTGCCGCGTGGCACAAAATTCTATTTGTTCGTGTTTGTTGCCGGCTGGCCTCTTTCTGCTTTCTTCCTCTTAAGGAACCTTTCAGCTTGCTCTCCACGAACCTTCAAATCCTTCCACGTTATAGATGGTGCTGTCCCCATTGCTTCAAGCACATCTATCGATAAATTGTTGTGGCAGGTCTGGAGGATGAACTCCTCTGTTATCGAATCCCGGCAGTTCATTGCCTTGTTCCGGAACCGTTTAACGAATATATCCACGGTCTCTCCGTCCTTCTGCTTTTCATCGAGTAACGTCCCAATAGATACTTCGGTATCATCATCGAAGAAATTGGAGAGAAAGCTGGACTCCATGTCATCGGTATGAATGCTCCCGGCTTGAGGCGGTACCAATCGAAGCGACCCGCGAAAGTACCAACGAATGACCGAACCATCGTGGGCTCAAGTCGATATTACCCCAAGTGGGACTTGAAGTATATTAGGTGTTGAGTTGGTGAACCCTTCCCGTCAAACGGCGTGAAGTTTATTAAGTTAAACTTTGTCGGGTATGGGATTGATTCCCACTCCCTAGGATATGGGCAAGGGATGCCCGTTTTCTTCACCTCTTGAGCGGAAATCAGAGAGTTGATTTTGCTCTCGAGGTCTTTGATCTTCTCGCTCTCGTGAACAACAATGTCTACATTATGCCCAGCGTTGCGTGGTTGGGAGGGTTATCATCCTCTTGTGCTTACTGCATTAGTGCGAATGTTGTCATCTTGATGCGGCGTCGATCGTGACTCGATTCACCTCGATGTTTTGTCAAGGCTTGGATTTGTTGGTCATGCATTTCTCTCATCGTCTGCATGGCCATATCCATTTCTATCTTGAAGTTTTCCCGTTGCTTATTCAACGCTTCGTCTAGCATTTTAGCCACTTGATGCATGCGATCATAAAGCGTTTCTTGGGGGCTCCCTTCACTAGATACAGTATGATCAGAGGTGATTGCGGAGCCAATATCCGACGCAACATCCTCCGCGGGTATTCCTTTCAGAAGTTTGTCGTATCTGGACCATCGGATAGTCGGACATAAGCGAGTTAACGTTGCGATGTCTTTGGGAATAGCGAGTGGCGGCGGTTCTTTGCCGGTCATATTATTAGTGACCTCTGGCAATTCATCCTCTTGGGATGCCATCCTTCTGCGGAATCGCCTTGACCTAGGTCTTGACGTGTCGGTGCTAAGTCTCTGGAAGACCGAAACTCTTTCTAGAGTTTCTTGCCGGCAATTGCACTCCGAGAGCACTGTTTTGATAAGCTTGGAGCATAAGCATGACTGTGTTGGCTTGGGGGAGCCCTTTCGAGCCTTCTTCGTACCCCCAGTACGGTAATATAACTCATCGGCATGAGTGCCGGAGCAACCTACTGTGTGTTGGCACGATCTCTCGGGTATATTGTCCTCATCGTCAGATGAAAACGTCTTCTTCCGAGGATGAATTATTTCGTCAAAACTGCCGAAAGTGACTAGTCTTGACTTCCGCCTACGTGAGTGTGAAGCCTCAGCAAACTCTCGGACTTTGACTTTCAGTCCGATAGGAGGGGCTGCAGGAGTCTTCTTGTCCTTGTTGGGCGGAGTGCGACCTCACGCATGAGTGACGTGATTCTCGAAGGACGAGCGATCCTTGATAGTCGGTTTGGTGGTGGTGGCGGAGTCGCCTTCGCCACCGCTTAGATACGTACACCTTTGACTTTGGCGCCATCGGACTTAGACTTTGGCTGAATTTGTAACGCTCGTCGCCTTCGCTTAAGTGCCGGACAGAACCGGAGTGTGGGCGTTCTTTAGGTTTTAGGGCGTGCGGTTGGGGTTGGGGCACCGTTAGACTTGGGCCTCCAAACCCGTGGTATGTTGGCGGCTTCTTTACCACTTCCTTTCAATTCACGAAGCTTGTTGTACCAACGCCGTGTTTGTGCAAGAAGTGCATGACGCCCGGATACGCCTCGAAAGCGGAGCGTTCCGCTTGGACACGGACCCACTCGTTGGTTGGCGGCTTGGATGGACCGTCGATCACCGAGGCCGAGCCTCTCAGAAGTTCGATCTTAGATCCGCCAGAAGGACCCCATCCATGGATTGCACGGCCTTGGCGTATTCGCGCGCCATGCTTTGTCGCCGCCTCGTGGGCTCGCTTGGAAGTCTTGGTAGCGTCATCGGCGTTCATCTCGGGCGCCGTTGTAGTCTAGATTTCGGCCGGCGGGATTTTTCACACCAAGGCAGCGGGTTGGACTCACCGCCCCGGGCTCTACATCGAGGCCCATCGGGTTCTCCTTGCGGCGGAGACCTTCTTGGAGCGACGGGGAACCGGATCCGAGGAGGGTGAGGATAGGTACTCCTCGAACTTCTCTGGTCGAACTTCGAACTTCGACCTCTTCCTCCACCGATAAGAACTGCTATGCACGACGACCTCCGATGCCTGGTGGGTTCCCATGCGGGTCGCCAGCCTTGTTCAAGGAAAGTTGTTTTATTCATTGTGGTTGAATTAGTTTACGGCCGTTGGCCTACAACAAAATTCAAAAAATGCCTTTTATTTTAAAGTACAATGAAAGCGAAAATTACAACTTTTTTCGAACAAACGCCGGATCTCTATTATACGGATCCTCGCCAGGTGGGTTTTTCACCGTGTCGGACTTTTATTCATCAGTGGACCACAGCGCAATTCCGATCAGTGGAAACGGGTTACGGAACTTCTGAGATGTGAAGGGCTCGTTTCAAGAAGGAAGCGAAGCGCTGAGGGATCACACTCCGCGAAGGAGAGGATCGCCGGGATCACACTCACGAAGGAGAGGATCGCCGGCGGGTGAGATCTACTAGGAGAAATCCGCAGTTACGTAGCCGACCGATTTAAACACCTCGCGATTTGTAGATCGGCGTCGGTGAATTACGTGCTTTCGCCGGTGCTTTCGGCGTGCGTCAGCGGCTCGTAGATCTCGCAATAATTCTTCAAAAGATCGAGAAAGTCGGACCCCAAGAAAATCCCGAAATCCCAACCTCAAAAATCCCGCCCTCAAATGTCCAACCTCGAAATGAAGAAAACCCCTATTTATAGAATAGAGTGATAATGGCTCGGCCACTTGGCGAACTCCCTCGACCAACGGCGAAGGTGGCCTCGGTACTGGCGAAACCACCTCCGGTAGGTTGGTAGAGTTGCCGTTAATCCGTTTTAGCCGTTTTCGGTCTTCGGGTTTGAATCCTGCCTATTCGACTCTTGGTCTTCTCGGACTTAGGTTCCGTGCGTATTTGGTTCGGGACTAACTATTGGTTTGTTCGGTTCAGCGATCTGAAATCCGATCGTCTGTTCAAGTCCGGTTTAAGCCCGTGCTTGTGGCTGTGGGTTTCTTGCGTCGGTTCGTGTCTCGGCGTCAGTATTATCCGGTGGGTTGTCATTCGCCGACTTCCATACGAGTTAGTTCGGGGATCTTGTAAGTATTTTCAGCGCTACGGCTTGGTCCCGGGGCGGCCTTGATCTGAGAATATGGGTCATCTGAGCTAGCTCAAGCCATTCTTGGCGACCTTGCTCACTTAGAGGGGAAGCTTCAGATACTTCAAGAATTGCGGTGCCGGAGCCTCCTCGTATGTAGGCTGTTGGACGAGCAGCTTAGAGGTATGGCGTGATGCTCGTGCTTTCTTGGGCTCGAGGTCGGATCTGAAGACAGCGTTGATCATTTCGAATTTGTTATTCTTTGAGACATGTTCTTCCCTAAGCCATATCGGTGGTATTGTAGCGAGTGCGGAGAGGATATCTTGCTTTCGGGAGAGCTCCATGCGAGAGGAAGATAAGATGAGTATTTTGGGTGGCCAAGGCCAACAAGGAAGAAGCTCTCGCCGTCCGTCTAGGGAACTTCGAGCTGTCGAAGCGGCCATTTGAAATCGAAGAGGCGACCACAAAGACGAATCTGGATGAGGAGTCTTTCGTGGCTAAGCCGCAGGAGAATTCCACCGGGCTTATAGTGATGAAGTGTCTCACCAACAACAAATCCTTTGTCATAGACTTGATGTTTAGGCGGTTGTAGCTCCTTTTATATTTGCTTCAAATGAATTAGATTTATTCCTTTCATTGTTTATTATGATTCTTTTACTCGCCGTAAATAATTAACCATAATATTTATAGGATTTTGGCAAACCCTCGACCATCAGCGGGTTTGATTAGCCTTTACCAACTACCGTTTGAGTTGGGCTAGCATGTAGATTATCTAAATCCGTTCTACACACAACGTTGTGCTAAAAGAATGAAACTCTTCTAGACTTGTTGCTATGATATTGAATACATAGGCTCGGTACTCTTTTACGGGCAAGAGACCACCGGGCAACGCGTGTTACGCGTAGACTCATCCCTTTTAGGCTTCGGATAAAATACCCGGTGGATTACGGTGTCTTCTTCAATGGGAAAAAGACTAAACCGACAGCAGCGTGTGGCGTTGGCTTTATCCTTCTTAGGCCGGGATAAAATACCCGAATCAAACTACGGTGTCTTCTTCAATCTGAAAAAGACTAAACCGACAGCAGCGTGTGGCGTTGGCTTTATCCTTCTTAGGCCGGGATAAAATACCCGAGTCGGACTCGATGTCTTCTTCAATCGGAAAAAGACTAAGCCGGCAATGCGTGTGGCGTTGGCTTTATCCCTTCTTAGGCTTGGGGATAAAATACCCGAATCAAACTACGGTGTCTTCTTCAATCGGAAAAAGACTAAACCGACAGCAGCGTGTGGCGTTGGCTTTATCCCTTCTTAGGCTTGGGGATAAAATACCCGAATCAAAATCGATGTCTTCTTCAATCGGAAAAAGACTAAACCGACAGCAGCGTGTTAGGCGTCGGTGTAGGGTTATTGGCCAACCCCGACCCTCAGCGGGTTTGATGAGCCTTTACCAACTACCGTTTGAGTTGGGCTAGCATGTAGATTATCTAAATCCGTTCTACACACAACGTTGTGCTAAAAGAATGAAACTCTCTTAGACTTAATGCTACGATGTTGAATCGTGAAGCCGTCTTTTCACGGAAAGACTAACCCGGCGGCGTGTTAGGCGTCGACCTATCTAGCAGAATTAGGGATCAAATTCCCAAGAAGAATCTTGGATTAAGGAGTTTTGGTTGATAGAATTAAATTGGTGAGAGAGGAGGAACTTTTGTTCTATTTCTCGAATGAAACCAATAACAGGGGCTGCTATAGGAATCAAGAGGGTTGAGCGTCCTTGGTTGGGCGACTTGATCCAAACAATCTCGGCTTACCTTGGTCGGCGCCACCTAGAATGAAAAATGGGACTAAGAGTGGGATCTCCACTCCGAGAACCGAAGGGACTCAGGTGACCTTCAGGCGGACAACCTGGTCTGAAAACCTTGGCGCATACCTTCAGTCGGCGCTACCTAGGAGAGGGATGGAACTAAGAGTGGGATCTCCACTCCGAGAACCGAAGAGACTCAGATGACCTTCAGGCGGACAACCTGGTCTGAAAACCTCGGCGCATACCTTCAGTCGGCGCTACCTAGGAATAGGATGGATAGAACCCTTCCGTTTATCACGAAAGGGATCTTGCGCTTGGAGAGGAAGAATTTTATATTCTATCTCCGGCGTGAAAGGAATCTTGAGTGGGCCTCTTGTTCATAGAAGGAATCAAGAGGGGATTTTGGTAATGTACCAGAAAATTTGTAGACCTACTGTTAAGGAATTTGATCGGTGGGGGAAATTATGATGGAGGATAAAACTAGGGTTATCCTCGAGGAAAGTGGGTGAACATCCCACGAGGAACTTCCCGTCGAAACAGGTTATCCCGAAGATACTAAGGGTAGTATTTCTTCAGGAACTTCCCATTTATCGGCATTAATTGCCGGTCGCCATTTTGGGTAATTAGGCGATACGCACCATTAGAGTAGACCGTTTCTATTACAAACGGACCCTCCCATTTAGGTTCGAATTTACCTTTCTTCTTGGAGTTGAGGATTATCGGCCGTCGGCGGCGAGGACGGATCTCCTTTCTGAAACTCGTGTCGTACTTTCTTGTTGAAAGCTCGACATCCTAGCTTGGTAGAACTCAATGCATTGTTGAGCTTCGGGCACTTTTCATCCAACATCTCGAGCTCTTGAGGCGTTTTTGATGATGTTCTCGATCGCCATCTCCGCTAGTATGGCGCGAGACGAACTCGATTTCTAATGGGAGAATTGCTTCACATCCGTAGACCAGAGAATACGGGGTCTCTCCAGTTGGCGTGCGTACGGTTGTGCGATATGCCCAGAGTGCTTCTCTAAGTTTATCATCCCAATCTCGCTTGTTATTCTTCACAAGTTTCGATAAAATTTTGATGATTGTCTTGTTGAACGCCTCAGCTAATCCATTTGCAGCTGGATTATAGGCTGTCGATGAGACGTCTTGTATCTTGAATTTCTCACAAAACCTGATGAAGGAATTGCTGATGAATTGGGGACCGTTGTCATGCACGATCCGCCTTGGAACACCGTGTCGGTAGATGACATGGTGTTTGATAAATTTGATGATCTGCATTCGCTTTACTTCTTTTAGCGGATTGCTTCACCACTTGGAGAAGTAGTCGGTGATCGCTAGAATAAACCGACGCTTTGACCGACGGAGGAAAAATGGGACCTACAACGCCCATTCCCCATGTCTCGAATGGCGGGATGTGGCGAAGGATGCAACTCCCGAGGCCGATGCATATAATTCGCGGAATTTGACACGCGGGCATTTCCGAGCGACATCGCATCGCCATTAATCATTGTTGGCCAAAAGTAGCCCATTCTCCTGATTCGATCGTAGAGCTTGGGACCAGGCTGGTGTGCACCGCATTCACCTTCGTGTGCTTCCCGAAGGACTGCCTCTTTGTTCGAGAGGCATCGGAGTAAAAGACCATCGTACCCCCGGCGATATAACATCCGGGTCTCCGTGTCGTAGAAGAATCTTGGAGCTCTTCGCCGGATTGACTCTCTCTCCTTCACGTCTTCTGGCAGAATACCATGTAAGACGTAATCGATGATAGGAAAGCGCCAATCTCGGGGCTCCAATTTGGTTTGGGTTGCATGTACCTCTTTGGTAACTACCCCTTTGTCTTCTTGTACCTCGTCGTATATTGGTACAAAGAGTTGATGAGTCCTGACCGTAACCAACTGCTCGGTCTCAGGAGGCTGTGCCAATGATACAGCTAACGCCGCCAGTGCATCCGCATAAGCGTTCTGAAGACGCGGGATATATTCAATGAAGAACTCTTCGAACGAGTCTGCCATTTCAACGGCTACCTGGTAATAGGGGACCAGATCGGGATTTCTAACTTCGTAGTCTCCACGGATCTGCTTGACTATCAACTGCGAATCGCCGTACGCTTCGAGATACTCGACCCCCAGCTCTTTGGCGAAACTAAGTCCGATAAGTAGCGCGTTGTATTCGGCCACATTATTAGAGCACGGTTCGGTGAGTGAATAAGCACGGGGCATGACATGATTCCCCGGGGAAACTAAGACGACCCCAACCCCAGCGGAGATCTTAGAACATCCGGGGGCACTCGCCACGTTGGTAGCTCGAGAAGCTTCGTCAAAGTACAGTCGCCATATTTGTTGGTACGATGTAGTGTTGACTTCGTGGACTTCATCCGGAAGATCATCATATAGCTCAATCAAGGCCCGCTCCGTCAAGTGCTCAAGAGATCGCGAAATCGCTTGTCCTTTGACCGACTTTTGTTGTTTGAAGTGCAAGTCATATTGGGACAAGAGCAAGGCCCATTTAGCCAAACGCCAACTCATTGAGGCGGTGGGTCATAAATATTCGACCGATTTACGCTAGAGATAACATAAATCGCCCGTCCGACTAAATAGTGCCGCATTTTCTAAATCGCGAACACTAATGCAAGGCACCGCCGACCATTGGGTATCGAGACTCAAGACCACTAATGTTCTACCGAGGTAATACATCGCTCGCTCGCGGACCGCCGCCGCCCCGCACGAGTAAAGCGCTTTAACGAGTGATCCGTTGCCTTGATGTAAATCGAAACGGTTTTCCGGACGCTGTGCAACAAGAACAGAGGTTTAGCGAGATACGATTTGATCTCTTCAAATGCCTTACGGCAAAAGGCCGCCCCAAATAAATGACACGCTCTTCTTATTCAACTTTGAGAATGGTTGGCACTTCCGGATAGGTTCGATATGAACCGCCGGATGTACGCCAATCGCCTCTTGTAACCCCTCGAAGTTCTCTCGATTTCTTGGAGGTTGTAAATCTTGAATCGCTTTCACTTTATCGATCGACATGGATTCCTTTGTTGGTGACGACGGCCGAGGAACTTGCCACCGGACATCCCAAGGAAGGATTTGGCGTGGTTCATCTTTAGTTGATGAATTCGCATGAGCTCAATACCGCTCTAAGATCTTTGATGTGATCTCCTTTGTCACGGATTTTCACGACCAAGTCGCCGACGTAGCATTCGACCGCTTTTCCGAGATGATCCCGAAAATCTTAGTCATTGCTCGCCGATATGTGGCGCCGGCATTTTGAGGCCGAACGGCATGACCGTAGCAATATATACCGATGGCTCAACGTGCTTTACGCCATCGGGTGCATCTTGATCCGATTGTAACCCTAAAACCGCCCATGAATGACATTCTTTGAAACCACACGTATTGTCAAGCTGTGACATCGGTGATTGGGAGAGGAAAGTCATCTTTTCAAAGATTCGTGTCTCTATAATCAACACAGATTCTGATTGACCCATTCTTCTTCATGACTGGGACGATATTTGCCACCCAATCAGGATGTTGAATTTCCTTGATGAAACCCGATTCTATTAATTTTTTCACCTCTTCGACGATTGTCCGCCAAGAGTCGCGGGATCTAAACCTTCTTTGCGGTTGTTTGACAGGTTTGACATCCACTTTGATGTTGAGGCGATGTGTCGCCACATTAGGGTCGAGTCCTGGCATTTCCTCGTAGCTCCAGGCGAACACATCGATATACTCTCTGATTAGGGCGATCAACTCTTCTTTCTCTTCCGGGGGAAGACTATTGCTGATGTTTATGAGCGTAGGATGCTCTTCGTCACCCATATTAACCTGGACTACCTCGTCCTTAGTGGGGGGGTTCTCTTTGTTCGAATCTATCCCCAAACTGCTCTTTGAGTTGATGGATCCATGGGTCTTCCCATGTTGGCATATCTTCATCACCCTCAATAGTAGCAGGATCGACTGTAGCCATATTTGACATCAAAATCTTGAAAGATTCTCCGAGGCTGGTGTCAAAATCCCAAGCAAAAGAATCGGACGAGTATCCATCTCCTTCACCAGGTAGATGATCGTCAATCAACCACGAGCATTCATCTTCTGAGGAGGATTCATATCCCAATCCCCTTCTAAACGAGTAATAGTTATCCGGCTTCCCTCTTAGGACATATGCCTCTTTGGGAGGGACTCGAGGACCTCGTTCAAAACATAGACCTTCCCCTTGTGTCAAGTCATACCCCCACTTCTTCATGATATCCCGTGTTTCTGGGCTATATCTGAATGTGTGTAGGATAGGCTCGTTATCATTTACACCTTCTTCTAAGAAATGATTCGGCGTTGGAACTGCATCTCCTCTTCCGTAGATCAAGTCTTTTTCACTACCTGATCTTCGTGGGATAATGAGTGTTGTCCCAAAAGAGTCTCGGAGCTGCTTTTGCGTAATGCAAGACGACCGAGTCGGTAAGTGCAACTCCGGATTGTTATATAAACCTGTCATCACATCATTCAAAGACAAAGGGTACTCTAAATCGTCATTTATTGGTTCATCGGCAATTTGCCAATTACAATGTTCATCTGACGATTCTTCATCGTCAAGATTGATTACAAGGGGTACAATGTCATTTAAAACAAAACCACCACTATAACCAAGCCCGGCTTCGGTATCAGCTTCTTCACCGCTGTCCGTGCCTTGGGCCGATGATTCAGTTTCGGACTCATTACCGTAGAGGAGAGAATCAGTGAAATAATTCTCCATCCCCTTAAATGGCTGTTTGTCCGCGACCACCGTCTTGACTTCATTGTTTGTGTCTACATATTTGAGACATTGATGAAGAGTAGATGGGACTATAACGTTACTGTGGATCCAAGGTCGACCCAACAATAAGTTATAGAAAGTCTCTGCGTCAATCACATAGCAGGTGACTTCGGACTTTAAGTCTCCCATTTGGCACTTTATCCGGATTTTACCAAGTGGCCTAGACCCACTGGTGTTAAATCCATAGATCACCGTGCCTGTTGATGCCAGTTTGCTGGCAGGGATTCCAAGGTGATACATGAGGCGCAGGGGCATGATGCTCATTAATGAACCCGGATCGACTTGGATCGGTTAACTTCACTAGAGCCAATATACCCGGTGAAGTATAACGGCCTATCGTGCTTGGAATTCCTTGTCTGCATATCCTCCTTTGTAAAAGTGATGCAGGAGAAGTGCTTAGCCACAAGGTTGCATTGTTGGGCCGACTCTTCTGGGTTTGGCTTAATTTGGGTGAGGAAGACCTCTGAATCGGCCAGGGCTTCTTGAAGAGCTTCTCTTGTCTCTTTTGACAATCACAACAACTCGTAAAGAGTGATCCTTGCGGGGATATTAGCCAATTGTGCCATCACGTCAAAGCAGTATGGAGAGCTTGAAGTTCCCGGTTTATCTCTTCCAATCGGGCGATTGAAGCGAGACTGCTTCGGGAGCTGAACTTCCTGTGGCTGCTTCTCTTTTGCCATAGCCTCTTTGGCAACTGCCTGTTGTTGTGCCTTTTCGGCTCGAGTGAGGGGTGTTGTTGGTACCCCCACTTCTGACAGCGTGTTGGCATTTGAATCGGGAACTTCCGGGTACTTGTATCTGTACTCGTGTCCACTCCTGGTGGCGTGGGCTTCAGGTTCCCCTTCGGACAGCTGGAATGTCGCCACCTGCTCGTCATCTCCCTCCAGAACTGCGGAAGTGGCATGGCATACCTTTGCCTTCCGCTTTGACTTTTTCTTGGATGAAGAAGAAGCTACCCATTGATCATCTTCAAGCAGGTCTGGGTGGACCCACAGAACCTCGCCATTCGGGGCCGTATGCGATACGAGTCCTTTCTGGCGTTGCTTGTGTGGGTCGTCATTCACCGTCTTCATTGTGACTTTGACCACTGGTTTAGGTTCAAACCATGTCAATGGCACTGACCCAAAGCTTATGGACACCGCATTTGCTCCGACCTTCTTTTCTTTGGACGGCTTCATAGTGATGACCCCTACGTCAATTAAGGCCTAGATTTTATCCTTAAGGCCGAAACACGATTTAGTGGGGTGATGAACTGCCCTGTGGTAAGCGCAGTATTTTGGATCGTTCGTCCTCATTGCTTCCTCTTGATTCTGAATCGGAGGGAGCTTGATCTTGTTATTTTCCACAAGATATTTGAAGAGACCGGGAACCTCGTCATCCCTAAAGGAATAGGACTTCGGGAATCTCGGCTCTGAGGCCTTCTGTTTCTGTGGCCCCGGTTGCCACTGCGATTGTGCCTCGCGGCGGCGCCTTTGCCGCTTGCCGCCGCGGGTTGAGTTGAACGTTTGGTTCGCGAACCGCCGCCCCGCTCTTTCCCTTTGCCAGCGGGACAAAGTTACGTTTGGGGCTTCGGTGGCCTCTTTCCACCTTCTTCCTCTTGAGGAAGCGTTGACTTGTTCACCCGCACCTTCAAGTCTTTCGGTGTTGGGCGGTCTTTGTTCCCATTGCCTCAAGCACGCCTATCGACAAGTTGTTGTGGCAGTGTCCGAGGATGAACTCCTCGTTATCGGATCCGGCGGTTTATTGCCTTGTTCCGAATCATTTGACGAAGGTATCCACAGCCCGCCCTTCGCTTCGTCGAGTAACGTTCCGATGGATACTTCGGTATCGTCATCGAAGAAATTGGAGAGAAACAGGGACTCCATATCGTCCCAGCTGTTGATGCTCCCTTGTTTAAGACGGCGGTACCAATCGAAGGCAGCTCCACGAAGGGTGCCAACGAATGACCGAACCATCAGGGGTTCATTAGGAAATAACCCAGAGTGCGACTTGAAGTAAATCAAGTCTTTGCGTCGGGGAACCCTTCCGTCAAGCGGTGTGAAGTTTATTAAGTTAAACTTAGGCAGTGCGGGATTGATTCCCACTCCCTCGGGTATGGGCAAGGAATACCCGTCTTCTTCACCTCTTGAGCGGAAATCAATGAGTTGATTTTGCTCTCGTGGTCTTTGATCTTCTCGCTCTCATGAGCAACAACGTCTACATTATGTCCAGCGTTGCGTGGTTCAGGAAGGTTATCATCCTCTTGTGCTTCCTCCTGGTCTGAATCACTGTCATCTTGGTCGACGTCGATGCACTGACTCGATTCACCTCGATGTTTTGTCAAGGCTTGGATCTGTTGGTCATGCATTTCTCTCATCGTCTGCATGGCCATATCCATCTCTAGCTTGAAGTTTTTCCGTTGCTTTGTCAATGCTTCGTCTAGCATTTTAGCCACTTGATCTGTACTGATCATAAGCGCTTCTTGGGGGCACCCTTCGCTAGATACGGTATTATCAGAGGCAACTGCGGAGCCAACATCCGACGCATCATCCTCCGCGGGTATCCCTCTCAGAAGTTTGTCATAATTGGACCGTCGGATAGTCCCGGACTGCAAACGAGTTAGCCGTTGCGATTTGGTGGGGATAGCTCGTGATGATGATCCTTTGCTGGTCATATTATTAGTGACCTCTGGCAATTCATCCTCTCGGGATGTCGTCCTTCTACGGAATCGCCTTGACCTAGGTCTCGGCGTGTCGGTGCTAAGTCTCTGGAAGACCGAAACTCTTCCTGTAGTTTCTTGATGGCAGTTGCACTCCGAGAGCACTGTCTTGATGAGCTTAGAGCACAAGCATGACCGTATTAGTTTTGGGGAGCCCCTTCGAGATTTCTTCGCACTCCCCGCACGGAGGCGTACTCGCAAGATGAGTACCGAGCAACCTCGGCTGCAGGTCGACGATCCTCTGTATAACGCCATCGCCATCGACGAAAGCGCCTCCTTCCAGAATTACCGAAAGTGACTCGCCTTGACTTTCGCTTATGTGAGCGTGAAGTCTCGGCGACTCTGACTTCGACCTTTAGTCCGGCTGGTGGGATTGTAGGAATTTTCCTATCCTTCTTGGAGTGGGTGTGACCTCCTGCATGAGGAGTGACCCGTGATTCTTTCAGAGGACCCAAACGATCCTTGATAGTTGGTTTGGTGGTGGTGGCGGAGTTGGCTTCACCACCGGTTCCATGCGCACGCTTTGACTTTGAGGCCGGACTTGGGCTTTGGCGCTGAACTTGAAACGCCTGTAGCCTTCGGCTTAAGTGCTGGGACAGGAACTGGAATGTTGGCAGTCTTAGGTTTTGAAGTCGTGCCAGCTGGGGTTGGAGCACCGTTAGATTTGGGCCTCCAAACTTGATGGTATGTTGGCGGCTTCTTTACCACCTCCTTCTTCAATTCACGAGCTTGTTGTACCAACGCCCGTGCTTGTGCAAGAAGTGCACGACGCCCAATACGCTCGAAGCGGAGCGTTCCGTTTGACACGGACCCACTCGTTGGTTGACGGCTTGGATGGACCGTCGATCACTTGAGGCTGGAGCCTCTGCGTAAGTCTGGATCTTAGATCCGCCTCGTAGCGGACCCCATCCATGGATTGCACGACCTTGGCGTACTTGCGCGCCATGCTTTGTCGTCGCCTTTGGCGGGCTCGCTTGGAGAGTGCGGGCGCGTTGTTGGCGTTCATCTCGGCCAGTCCGACTTCGGGGCCGGCGGGGATTTCGCTACTGCGGCGAAGTTGGACTTCGCCGTCACGGGGCTCTACATCGGAGGCCCATCGGGTTCTCCTTACAGCGGAGACCTTCTTGGAGCGGCGGGGAGAACTAGATCTGGAGGACGAGGATAGATACTCCTCGAACTTCTTCTGGTCGAACTCGAATTCAACCTCTTCCTCCACCAGGATAGGAATCCGGGGTTGCGGCACGACGACCTCCGATCTGAGACCGGTGGCTCCCACTGTGGTCGCCAGCTTGTTCGATGGGAAAGTTGTCTCAATTGTCATTGATTTGAATTGTTACAAACTTCAGTCGCCTGAAACAAGTTCAAAGAAAAATATTGCCTTTTTATAAGGCTTACAATGAAAAAATCGAAAATTACAACTTGTTAACCCTTTGGTGAACAAACGCGGGATCCGTTTATCGGATCACCGCTGCGTGGAGTTCTTTGCGTCTTGGGGACTTGAATCGTCCGTGGACCACCGCGTAATCCGATCTTAGTGGAGATCCGGATCTTTGGATCTGCGGATCTGGCGTTTATTTCCGCGAAGGAAATAGAGCGTCGGCGAGGATCAACTCACGAAGGAAGTGATCGCCGGAGCGGGTGAGATCTACTAGGAGAAATCACACGCTCGCCCTGAGACTAAGACGAAGCTTAGCCTAGAGGGCAGATCTGCAAATCCGACCTGGACCGGCGTGGACTCGAGCTGGCTTCTCTACCTTGCTGTGTAGATTTGAGCCACAACGAGCTCTTCGAGATCTGGATCGCGTCTCTTTTCTTGATCAATGCTCGAATCGGTGCCGAAGTCTTGATCTTCAGAACTTCAAAAATCCGGATCCGCAAGGCTCTCCAATCTCCTTGAAAATCAGCTCCGGAAATCCCCGACCAACCCCACAGGCGAGGAAGACCCCCTATTTATAGGATGGTGGGGTAAACCAGAGCGCAGCGGTTCGGCCACTTGGCCGAGCCACCTCGGCCACTTGGCCGAGGTAACTCGGTCGCGTGGCCTTGATTCGCCATTTTCGTCGTTTTCGCCGTTTTTCTCAATCTTTCGGGCTTAGGTCCTGCCTATTCTGACTCTTGGTCTTCCCCAGATTTAGATTCCGTCTGTATTGGTTCCGGGACTAACTCTTGGTTTGTTCCGGTTCAACAGTTCTGAAACCCGATCGTCTGTTCAAGTCGGTTTAGCCGTGCTTGTGGCAATGGGTTTGCCGTCGGGTTCGTGTCTCAACGATTCGACGTCCGTATTATCCGATGGGTTGTCATTCGCCGACTTCCCGTCACGAGTTGGTTTCGGGGATCTTGTAAGTATTTTTCAATGCCTACAGAGACGAGGCGAAAGAAAGAAGAAGAAAACGAAAAGAGAAAGGGGAGGGGGTTCGGCCGAAAAAGAAAAAGAAAAAAAGAGAGGGGGAGTCGGCCGGCCGAAAAAAAAGGGGAAGTTTTGGGGGTTTTAAACCAGCCCCAAGTCGACCCAAACCAGCCCCGAACCGGATCGAACCAGTCGAACCAGACCCTAGACTAAAATTCAAACCAAGGCTAAACCAGGCATCAAAACAGCCCCGAATCAACCCGTCGATTGATTCATTCTTTTTCTTTCTCCCTCCAACACATCCGGAGGGGCCCTGGATATTCATTTAGCGGGGTTATCACCCATTGAGGGTCACTCTTCATCCGGTTCGATTTATTCGAGCCTCATAATTACTCCAATAACGTATACGAGTCTAAACTGTTTCCCATTTTTGTTGAGAAGTTTCTGAAGAATATTTTTATAAAATATTCGTAAGGATAACTCGACAAACCTCCAATGGAAATATTGATTGCTGAAACTCCCGGGAGTATACAAATATAAACTGGTTCTCCCAGCTCCAATACCTTAAGAGCTTAAACTGTGCTGACACCGGTCAATGCGTCGCAATGGAGAATTCACCGACTAAAGGAGAGATCTCAAGAAGTTTGATGGTCAGTTCTACGACAACTCACCAACACGAGCTAAAGAAAAAATTTAGTTACTAGCTTCAGTTCAAGATTTCGACAGCGGTCAAACAATAAATGCAGCACCGTGACACTTTCAGTCGTTCGACAAAGCACCGGATAATCTGAAAGAATTGAAGAAATCAAGATTTGAAGCTATTTTCAGGTCCTGTTATGCTGATTGAAGGTTTGGGTCTATCATATCCAAAGTATTTCAGGCTCTTCTATAAAAGAACGAGACTGAAATACTTTGGAGGGGGTATCTGTAGGCATTGAAAATTACCTATACGTCCCCAAACATGACTCGTGATAATGAGTTGACAATCGGCGAGCCATACGACGACGTAACGGCGAACCGTTGACGACGTAATAACAAGTGACTGCGACGCAAACGCATAAAGCGAGTCGACGAAATGCGTAAAATGAGTCGGCGAGGCGTGTAAGTCGGCGAAGCGACGAACCGCATACGAATAATGGGATAAACCCAGGTATGAAGCTTCAGATTAGCGAACATCGACGACCGAACGGATTGACTCAAACGATAAAAAAGCCACGCATGCTCGCGGGTTGCTACAAAACCGAGCCACCAAATGGTGGCTCGGCCGCAATGGCCTAGCCACCAAGAGGTGGCTAGGCGCGACTTTTTCGACCCGACCCGCTTTAAAGCCTATAAATACACAGGGGGTCTCATTTATCAGATCTGGACTTTTGAGGAGAAGGGAAGGCTCTGTCGGATTCAACAGTGATCCACGCTTAGATCCGACAGCGAGATCCGAGATTTCAGCGAATCCGTCAGCATAAAGCAAAGAAGTTCGAGAGATTTAAGGATCGGATCTACATGTGACCCCTCCGGATCAAACTTCGTTTTGATCCTGAGAAGACTGCTGATCTCGCTTGGTCGATTTCACTCACTTTGGCGATTATTTCCCTCGTGAAATAATTCCCTTGATCGTGTAGATCTTTCACCGGATCAGATCACGTGGCGGTCCACGGATAAACCCCGGCAGAGGCAAAGATCCCACGCAAGCAGGAGTTTGATAAACAGGGTCCTGTGTTTGTTTCAGGAAAAAGTTGTAATTTTTTTTTTATTTTCATTGTAATCAAGTCTTATAAAAAGATGAACTTTTGAATTCATTGTAACGCATAAAGCTGTAATGAGTTCATCAATGAAGATCAACCCGACTTTTCCCGCGAACAGTTATATACATAATAGAATTCCCTCTAAAAGTCAAATTTAAGCCCTTATGAGTTATGGAAAGGTAGAAAACCTATTCTATCATATTTTAAAGTGTGGGGGTGTTTGGCTTATTATAGAGTTCCTGATCCTAAAAGAACAAAACTTGGAACTAGATCCATTAAAAGTGTTTTTGTCGGATATGCTGAAAATAGTAAAGCATATAGGCGCTTGATTTATCTTCTAATATCATTGTTGAATCTAGAGATGTTGAATTTTTTGAAAATAAGTTTTCTCTGATTAGAGAATGTTGAAAATGTTCCTATTCTCGCCTAACTCTAGTAATATTCCTAGTTCGATTTTCATGCTAAGGAAACTAGTACATCTAAAGAAATATTGGAACCAAGAAGAATTACTAGAGCAAGAAAAGAAAAATCTTTAACTTCAGATTTTAATTCTCCGAACAAATTATTTTTCTTGTTGAAGGTGATAGGAACAACAATATTTTAAATAAACATCCTCTAAGTTTTAATCCGGACAATGATCCTAAAACCTTTATAGAATCAATGTCATCTAGAGATGCTTCATTTTCGAAAGAAGCTGTCAATGATGAAATGGATTCTATAATGGGTAATAATACTTGGATTTTAGTAGACTTACCTCAAGGATCAAAGCTAATAGGATGTAAATGAGTTTTAGAAGAAAATATCATTCGATGGTTCTATTCAAGCTTTTAAGGCTAGATTAGTAGCTAAAGGGTTTACACAAAAGAAGGCATAGATTATTTTGATACATATGCACTGTTGCACGCATAGCATCTATTAGAATTTTAATTGCTTTGGCATCTGTACATAAATTATTTATACATCAAATGGATATCAAGGCTGCATTTTTAAATGGAGATTTAAATGAGGAGGTTTACATGGAACAACCGGAAAGTTTTATTCTTCCAGGAAATGAAAGAAAAGTATGTAAACTAATTAAATCTCTTTATGGTCTTAAACAAGCACCAAAACAATAGCATGAAAAGTTTGATTCTGTTATTTTGTCTTATGGTTTCAAATATAATAGTGCTGATAAGTGTATTTATTCTAAATTTACTGATAAATATGGTGTACTTGTTTGCTTGTATGTCGATGACATGTTAATATTCGGCACTAACATGATTGGCATAAATGAGACAAAAGAGTATCTATCTTCTATGTTTAAAATGAAAGATTTAGGAGAAGTGGATACTATTTTAGGGATTAAAGTTAGAAAACATAGTGGGGGTTTTTCTTTAAGCCAATCACATTATATTGAAAAAATATTAAATAAATTTATTCATCTTGGTTTTAAAGAAGTTAACACTCCATTTGATCCTAGTGTCAAATTGACTGCCAATTCTAGTAGAGCTGTAGCACAGCTTGAGTATGCTAGTGCAATTGATTCTTTAATGTATGCTATGCATTGTACTAGACCTGATATTGCATTTGCTGTATGCAAATGCAGTAGATACACTAGTAATCCAAATGTAGAACATTGGAAAAGCATTTCCATGATTTTTGGATATTTAAAGAAAACCAAAAATCTCTGTTTGTTCTATAATGATTATCCGGATGTGTTAGAGGGATACACCGATGCAAGTTGGATGACTAGTGTTAGAGACGACCAATCCACTTCTGGAATGGTTTTTACACTTGGTGGAGGAGCAATTTCTTGGGCGAACAAGAAACAAACATGTATCTCACACTCCACCATGAAATCTAAATTCATTGCTTTAGCAGCAACTGGTAAAGAGGCTAAAGGGATTAGAAATTTCTATCTAGATATTAAATTATGGCCTAGTCCAATGCCTCCTATTTCTATCCATTGTGATAGTCAAGCCACTTTGTCAAGGGCTTATAATTGTACATATAATGGTAAGTCTAGACACATAAGTCTAAGACATGAATATGTGAGACACTTGATACAATATAGTGTCATAACAATTTTCTATGTTAAGACAAATAAAAACTTGGCCGATCCATTTACAAAACCTCTAGCAAGAGAGATAGTAAAGATAACATCAAGTGAAATGGGGCTGAAACCTTGTATTTAAAATCACCAGGAATGGTAACCCGACCATTTACTAGAATTGAACTAGTTAAAAGATTTAAATGGGTAATAACAAGTTTCTAAAAGTGATTGATTGATATCGACACATTAAGCCCTAAAAGATAATGTCAATATCGTCCATTACGAAATAAGAGGATGAGTTGTGCTCTTAATGAAAGTCTAATACATTAATGTTGTGTGTTTAAAGTAATGGAGAACACATTGTAGACGTTTCACCTATATGAACTTAGAAGTGGTGCCGCTTCTTAAAAGAGCTAAAGGTTTGCTCTTTAAAAGAGTTCATGAACCGGGAATAACACAAGGCCATAATAATGCTAAAATATTAATTCTCATTGAAACAAGAGATTAGTATATGTACGACATTCTCCGGTTCTATCACAAAGAGTAATTAGTTTAATTTTAAGGCAACTAAGGACTTTGATAGAACTTTGAAGTGTTTGTACTAAGTAAAGGTTTAAATCGAAGATACCTCTACGTATGTATACTTATCTCATTTTGTACATATTACAGATTATTTTTAAATAAAAATAATATATTTTAAAATTTTGTTTTTCACAACAAAGTGGGGGATTGTTAGTATTTTTGTTTGTAAAAATAATATAGTCCCACATCGGATACTTGAGCATTATTTTAGAGGTTTAAAAGCATTTAATGTTTATTGGGCTTTGATAAATGGGCCAAAGCATAGACTTCTAAACCCGCGTGCGGGTAGCGCGATTTTGACGCGATTATTAGACGCACTTAGCACTTAGCACGATTGCCGCTATTGCTAAAATATTATAACTTTTTTCTATATATATTTTTTAATATCATTTCTTTATTGTTATTTTGAATATTCGAATTTATCAAAATATCAAAAGACAAATGATTGTTGAAATTAGACTGTTAGAAAATGGTTGTTTATTTTGAAGGGGTGTTTTGAAAAGTTATGACTGTTGGAAACACTTTTTCAAACCTATAAATAGCCTATGATTTCAGACATTTATTTTTTTACTTTATTCTTAAAAAATGTTTCTCTCAAAACAATCTGCAATACTACAAACTTGTTTCACAAAGAGTTGGTGGAAAATTCCAGATTTGCTTGCTGGAATTTTTAATTTTTCTGTTGTATCCTGGGAAGAATATTTGCATTAACCCGAAGTAAATTTAAATATCAAATGGTGCAAATAATTCTTTAAAGAAAGTATTTCACGCCTCAGAAATTCTGTCTCCTATATTATTTTACTAACATTATTTTCCTGATTCTGACTAACTTATAGATTGGCGCATACAACTCATTTTTGATTACAAGTTAGTATGTCTTTGAGAGCTTCCGTTGAAAGACTTCTTCCACTCCAACTTTCTATAAACGCATCTGCTAGCGCGTTGTATATTATAGTTAGAGAGTTTTAAAGTTTACCCTATAAAATTTCTTGTTTACTTTTCTTAGGGACAGAATTATCCACATATTATCATTTAATTAACCACGCAATAAATAACTCAATTCACGTCGACCTCAAAGAAATTAGGTTTAAGCTTAGACGTACCTTTGTCTGGTTGGCATGGGGACCACTTTCTGTCGGCCATGAGGAAGCCACGCTAACAAGGCCCCACCAAATTTTACACTCTAGTCCTTTGTTGCATTTAATGTTCGGCTTTGGTCCTTATCGATCCTCAAGTTTCACCATCCATCACCAAATTTATGTTGATTTTTCTTTAATCTTTATCTGACTTTTTCCTTTTGTTTAAGAAAGCATTTAGTTACATAAAAGAGAAAGGAATTCATGTTTCTTTCTGCATCTCTCTCTCTCTAGCCATTAAGAAAATAAAATAAATATTTGATTGGATAATCAATATTTCTTTTATGTCTTAAAGTTGTTTCTTGTTAGACAAATTCTTAATAAATATATAAATTGTGTATGTTTCTTATTTATGTAAAATTTCTTAATAAATATATAAATTGTGTATGTTTATTATTTATGTAAAGACTGATATCACTATTCCTTCAAAATAGATGACTATTAATCAAAATAGGCAGAACATACTAAAGTCTTGACTATTATTAAAGAACTGCAGTTCCCAAAGGAGGCCAATATTATAATTCATGTGATCGAAGTAGATTACTTGGGAGTTGCCAAGAGATTGGTGGTCGTGTTCAGTGGCGGAGCCAAGACCAACGGAGTAGTAGGGGGTGCAAAAACTATAAATAAAATATTTATATTTATGAATTGATGAAAATAAATTTATTAGTACATTTCAACATCAAAAGATAAGACATTTTATAATTATCATATTTTGAAATCTGTACAATCAACACATTATCAATCATCTCAAATATATTTCAATATAAATAAAATTCTACCGGTATAGTGTTTTGATCGATTCTAGCCATCAAGCCATATTTTTCATTATGCAACTAAGTTTTCCCCATATATCACAATTCACAAGTTCTAATCTTATGCAAAAACAAAATAAAAAATAAAAAATAAAAAAAAATCTAATGGATCTTATGCAAAGTATTTAGAACATATAAAGTTAAAAGCTTAGAGATTGTAATATTATTTTCCCCAAAATCCAAAATCAGCCTATGCCTCTTGTAGTCGCAATTCTCGTTTTGATTTTCTCTTGAAACAATCGATCTACGATGATGTCAAGATAAGAGGGATTGGTTAGAGTTAACAAGGATAAGTTAATGGGTAATTGGGTTTAATTAAATGAACCTTTAATCAAGCCATTTGGAATAAATTAAAATCAATTATGAATTACAATTTGAGCCTCTATTTAATTTATGTGAACCTACAAGTAGCCTATATAAAATTAATTAAATTGTAAACCTCATAATAGTTATGTAGTCAAGAGACTAAGTGGGTGCAAATACTAAGATAGGATCTCAATAACAAATTTGTTACATGAGAGGGGAAGGTTGCAAAAAAAATTTTTGAGTGGGGGCATTTGCCCACCCTTCGTTAAATGTCGCGTTTGAAGAACTATTCGAGCTCTGGATGACATGTTTATCTCCATAGATTTTATATGTACCTTACGACACAAATAAGGTGGTCCACCATTTAGCATTATTTAGAGGAAGACTGAATGGCGAGAGATTTTTACTCGAGAAGCTTCCTGAAGAGCTTTCTCATCTATTGGTTGCTGATAATGCTAATTAGTGTTTTTGGAGGGGTCTCTAGTTTGTGGAGACCTCTCTTTCAAAAAAAAAAAAAAGAAAAGAAAAAGCAAAGAAAAATGAAAGAAGAAGTGATTTTTAACATGAAATAAATATAAACAAAAGTTAATTTGGTTCAGATAAAAATATGAATACAATCTTTATGCCATAACTCAATAGATACTAAGGTAGTTATCGTGTTAGAAATGAGATTATACACCCTATACAGCTTACACTAAATGCTCAACAAAAAGAATTTAAAATAAGAAGAAAATTCTCTTATTTAATTAGCTTTAAATTCCTTTTTCCTTTTTTTAAATGTTAACAAAAATATCAAGTCCCAAACCTTCATTAACATGATGGGGTCAAAGAGAAGGATGGAGCACATGGAGGGGTCACGTGGACCAGGGCGGAGCTGTACACGTCGCTTTCGTGGGCTCCCTGCTACGGTGAAGATAGTATCTTCATTTTATTGGGGCCCACACAGTTGAATAATGGATGGCCGAATGATTGTTGGACCAGTGTTGGACCTCAGGGAACACCAAGATTTTTAGGTAAAGGCCCTTCTTTCATTTTGTCATTAACTAGTAATTACTAATAGGACATGAGTTAGGTGCAACTTTCACAGAAATAATTTGCATTCTGTAGAAACCTCTCTATCCCTTTTATGTTATACTTTTAAGCAAAAGTCTCTTTTTTAAAGTTTGTTACTTACGTTTTGAGTAACCTCTAAGAAAATTATTATGAGTTTTGCTTTCTTTTAAACATCTATCACGAATTTTGCTTGTGTACTCAACTATACTTAAGTGTGATTTTTCTTGAATTTTTAAGAGCTCCTTATTTTAAATTAGCCCTCCAAATCATTAAAATTGATTTTTGTCCTTCAATTTATATATAAGTCACTCAAAATTGCACTCTCAATTACTTTTTCATGGAAAAGATATAGGATCCTACACTAATGTTTTGGCATCACTAAAATTCTCCTGCAAATTTTTGTTTGTTCTGAGGGATAAATTATTTGAAAATGTAGTTCAGTCTTTCTGTCTATCACACCAACAAATTAAATCCTATATCATAAATCCTCTCTTTCATAAGGATATTGGAGGATTTTTGAAGAACATGAAGAATGGAACTCGCATCTACTTTTTCATCCAAATTTCTATGCAAAACATAAAATTAAACAATTAAAAGTTTGAAACTTCAATGAAAGATAATTTTCGCACAAATTAACTCTTTATTTTCCTGGTGCTAATAACTCGGATTGGTAAAATATATACCTATCTAGTTAGTGCTAAAATATATTCATAAAAAAAATAGTGCTAAAATATCTTCATATAGAACTCCGTCCAAATTGAGACTGGGAAATTGGCTATCATCTAGTCTGAATACAAACTTCATTTTTGTTCAAACTAATTCTAAAAATTAATAATCAGTTTAGCAACTTTCCTCCTAAACAAGTTTTGTTCTAAATCAGTTTAATCCTACCCTAAATCAGCTGTCAGCCTTAATACAAGCCTCATTTATGTCCATACTATGTTTTGAGTTCAAGTGTCAGTTTGGCAACTACCACCTAAACCAGCTTTACCCTAAATCAGTTTAGTTCTGAAAGGTCCATAAAAAACAAAAAGTAGTTTAAGAGCAAAAACCAGCCTTAAACATAAGTTTAAATCTATTTTTTGCCAAATTAGTCTTAAAAATCAGTTTAAATCCATTTTTTGCCAAATTAGTACTAGAACAAAACTATTTTTGTTCCTTTGAATCCACTCAAAAAATAGAATGACGAGGATCACTGGCGGAGCCATGACCATAAGATAGTGAGATCAATAACTAACATTGGAGGCAATATTAAGGCTAGATCTCAAGAACAAATACTATTAGTGGCAGTATTGAGGCAATATTAAAACTCGATTTGTAAAAGAATATAATTTCAATAAAAATATTTGCCCACACTTCGCTATATGTGGCTCCGCCACTAATACGGAATAAATTGAGTATAAACCATCCAACTTTCATCCCTAGTTGGTACCTAACTTTTTCCTCTGTGATAAAAGCGCACAGCCGTCCTACCTGCCCCAACTAACCCCCTTCCACACCGTCACATCTCTCTCCCTCTCTCCCTCTCTAATGTCTTTCCATGTGCATACCAAAGCATACATTGTGTGGAGTATATCCAACATTCTCTTATAAAGATCAACATAAATAATACCAAACTGTTTAATAGGTTTGCAATAAACTTTTATGGCCCCTCCCTAACTCATACATCCCCTATACATCCAATGCAAGCTTCCATTGTCTCCTCCCACCCTCTCACCAAACATAAGTTTGACTTTTGAAACATGCATTGAACTTTTGGCTAACAAGCTCTCTTTCAGCTTAAGAACCTAATTTAGGGTTATTTTCAATATGTAACCAACTCAAATATTTAATCTTGTGGAATAATGCAAATAATTCAACAACAAATTTTGCAGCATCCATTCCCGAAAACTACTTACAACCTATTAACGTCTGATACCTGTAATTTTAGTGTAAAAAATAGTTTGTTTTAATATTTATTAGATATTTGATTCAGAAACGATTGGTAAAAAATTACTACATTTGAAATTAAAAGGCATAAGGAGGTGGTGTCATTGTATCTTTTTTAATTATCATTCCCGAAAGCTACATCTTTTGCTGCAACCAAATTGTCCGTCAAATTTGCTTCATTTTTGTGCAAGTTCTAACTTCACCTACCTTTTCTAGTTACAATATTGCTAATCAGAAGTTGACCGTATAGTATTTGCTTCTGCAATTCTATTTCCTCTCAACAACTAAAAAAGAAATCCTCATCAACAGAAGATGGGAAAAAGAAGAAGAAGAAGAAGAAGAAGAGATTACTACTTTGACATGTTTTTATGATCAGAATGAAGGTCAAAATCTGATTTTTAACCAAAAATTCCTATAATTATTTGTTTTTGTACTAGAATTATCCTTTTAAATTAATTATAAAATGATGCAAAATACAAATGAAGTACTTTATGATTTTCAAACTATGTACAACATAAAGAAGGTGACTTGCACCAATTATGAGGATGGAGCTTATATTGGCTGTCATATATATATGCAAATTACAAATGAAGTACTTTATGATTTTCAAACTATGTACAGCATAAAGGTGGACTTGTATATATATATATATATATATATATATATATATATATATATATATATATATATATATATATATATATATATATATATATATATATATATATATATATATGGAAAAAAAGAAATATGAGCCACCTCATTTAGTAAAATGAGCTACCCATTAATGTGTATAGTGTTTGGGGCCACTTAGTGGTCACATCAATTGAGTGTGGGGTATGATGTTTATGAGTGGGAGCTCATTTTACTAAATGAGCCGCCACCTCATATTCCTTACTCACTATATATATATATATATATATATATATATATATATATATATATATATATATATATATATATATATATATAGAGTAAGGCTCTATGAACTTAAGTTCATAATGAATAGTGGTGCACCAACTTTTTATCCACTCATCTTGCCTTGAGATTTGTGATGCACAAATCTCAAAGTGGCCTTTATATCTTTCACGGATCCCAAAGCAAGATGAGTGGTTAGAAAAGTTGGTGCACTACTATTCATTATGAACTTAAGTTCATGTGAGTCGCTTCATATATATATATATATATATATATATATATATATATATATATATATATATATATATATATATATATATATATATATATAGGGTAGAATCAAATGAGAACCCCTTATAAATGTGAGAACTAAGAACCTAATCTCTACCCTTAGATCTTAAACCAATCAACGATTGTGATTAAACTCTATTAAATTCAAAAAGTTAACTAAAGGGCACGCTTGTCATTTTAGTTATACAATCAGTTACAATATAGGTAGTTTTTTCTTGCATAATTAACCGTAATTATTGGTTTTCATGGTGGCGTCTCCCACATGCTTCCGTTTCTTCTTCATAGTGGCGTCTCCCATATGCTTCCGTTTCTTCTTCTTCTTCATTAAATTATATATATTTTAATTTTCATGTTGGCGTCTCCCACATGCTTTGCGCTCTTTCCCATTTTTTTGTCTGGAGGCGGCTCTCCCCTCCCCTTTTCTTTTTATTTTTTTTGTGTGTTGCTGCTTATCATGGATCACAGAATCAGTTACAAAATCTTTTTGCTCTGATTTTTGCTTTTTTTTTCACAGAATCTCTTACAGAATCACATATTCTAATTTACAGAATCATCTAATTATTATTACAAAATCTCTTAGTTTTCAAAACAGAATCTCCTTTATCAACGTGTAGAATCGCATATTATAACTTACAGAATCACCTTGTTTAAAAAACAGAATCTCCTTTATCAACGTATAGAATTCGCATATTATAACTTACAAAATCACGTAATCATTGTTATAGAATCACCTTGTTTAAAAAGCGAATCTCCTTTATCAACGTGTAGAATGCATATTATAACTTACGAATCATGTAATATACGATAAAATCTAGAATTCGTAACAATATGTGATTCTTTAAGTTCATAAAGAATATTCTGTTTTGTAAACTTAGAGATTCTGTAACAATAAATACATGATTACGTAAATTTTAATATCGATTACGTAAGTTGATAAATGAAATTATGTTTTTATACTAGGTGATTTTGTAACAATGATTATGTGATTACGTAGAATTATAATATGTGATTACGTAACTGAATTATATTTTTTAATAGCGTATTTTAGACAAAGTTTGTGAGGTGCACGAGAATCTTGACATATCTTAGTTTTTCTCTCATCCTTAAATATCTCAAATCAAAACTAACTTATATTCTTACCTTTCTTAATCTTATCTTTTTTTATTAATTATGTAAATCTGCGTTCTAATTGATTGTCGGTTTCCGTGATTATAGATTTATTAGTTTTTCCATTATCTCTCTGCTTTTACCATGTTACCCTTATTTCATGTTCCAATATCTATTTAATTACAATTCTACCACCTTAATTTTTGGAGAATCTCACCATTTTATTTTGTATGATGGATGGTTGATATTGGGTTCTTGGTTCCCATATTTATTTGGGTTCTCATTGGAACCGCCTATATATATATATATATATATATATATATATATATATATATATATATATATATATATATATATATATATATATATATATATATATATATATATATATATATATATATATATATATATATATATATATATATATATATATATATATATATATAGGTAACATTAATTCATGAAGCATGATGCATATAGAATTTTTGTTTTCGACCTATGTGTGAACCGGTATTAGAATGGGGTTGAAAGGAGGGGACTAAGAGCGTTGATTCTATATGTAAGCTGTCTCCTTTTATGAGCTTTTGTTTCCGCTTCAATTATTTTGAGATAAAGACACTGGTTGTGTAAACCTTTTGCTCATATATACACGGATATTAAAGTAGACATTAACACTTTTATAGTGAAATAGAATGTTAGGCAAATGGGGGTCTTCATTGAACTAATTAAGATGTTCCATAATCCGTTCTTAATTCTTTTCTACTTGGCTAAGGTGAGGATATCTGATCAAAAGTCTTCCACTATATCAAAACTTTGAAATTGCAAACTAGAGTTTAAAGTTATATATAGTTCCATACAATAACATGCTTCCGCATGTTGAGGGCCCTTTTAATGGACCAAAAACTGGACAAACACAATGATGAACGGAACTCACGCAACAAGAATTATTTTAATCTTTCAAATTAGTTGCCAATAACATTTTGACACAGTGCGGAAGAAGGTTCCATATAATAAAGAAAATAAATGAGTCTAATTTGAATCAAAACTTAATTTGTTTCCTACCGTAAGCTTTATTACTAAAAATAACCTAGAAACTGATTTTTTTATAGATTTTTGCCAAATCTGATATTGCTAATGGAATTTCAGTAATCTGTCAATCTGGCTGGCTCTGTGTCACTGAGATAAGCGATTTTCATACATAATACGTTTGATTCTGCCTTTTGGATTAAGAGATATATTATGTTTCCTCATGGCCAAATCAACAATTAATGCATTTGTAACCACATTTAGCTTGTGACAGTCACCTTCAATTGATGTCTAATTGAATACTTTGAGAGGGTTGGGTGGGGCTTGCTTGTAGGCAAAAGAGGGATAGACATAAAGCTAAGACGTATAAAAGTTACAAAAGCAGCAAGGAGAAAGATTGTTGATGGTTGCCAATGGATGTCTAATTGAATACTTTTGGAGGGGGAGAGGGGGGTTAAACCTTTTAAAAAGGAGTAGGGTGGTCACCTTCAAAGCTTTCCCTCTCCTTCATTAGGAAAAATATACTTCAATTAGTATCTTATTATTTGTTTGACCAAGAATTACTCAAAAGGAGGTTAGGGACAAAACCCAAATCAAAGTTAGCCCAAAAACATCAAATGGGCATAGAGGCCACGTGACTGAGGAGCTGGACACCTCCCCACTTGCTCTCTTACTTATGAACACATTTGCATTATTCTAGCTAAGTACCATTGTATGTCCTTGGATATTCTATTGCCACGCTCTTAAGAAACTGAGAAACCAGCAATAGTTATCATACGGTTGGACTACTTAGACTCAAAATCAAGAGCTATCTAGCTCGTGTTCTTTAATATCCATATATTAGCTTGAAAGGCCTAAATTTTCTTGATAGCAAATAGGTAAAAACTATGATTATAGATAGAATTTTCTTTGTCTATTAAGGCCTCCTGTCAATATCTAACCATGCCGCGCTTTATATAATTAATTAAACAGATCTAGCTTCAGAACAAGTAGAAGTTAATGTACAGTTCTTAATGCTACTAGTAATTTATATTCATAATACAGTAGTCTCTGGTGAAAGAACATGATAGATACAACAAAACTATGCGGTAGTATCACTTAAAAAGTGAATTAACAATAACCAAAGCAATAGGTTAAGTGAACTAGTTATAAATCATATATATTACCATAATAGCACCTCTATGGATTTCTATCTAAATTGTTGATATTCTATATTGAGATATCACGCGGAAAACATGCGCCCAACCCTAACATCCCTTGGTCTACCTAATTACTTCCGAACCCATGTTTTTTCTTTCATTTGTTTGTTAGTTATTTCTTCTTTTTTTTTCCCTTTCTTGGGTTAATTTTATAAAACCACAGAACTTTGGGTGTGTGTGTGGGGTGGGGGGTGGGGGGGGGGGTTGTTGTAGATGATTCCCTGAACTATTTTAACCCGAGAACCCCCCGGAACTTTGGGGATGTTGGATTTGACTCTCCTAAACCTTGTTTACCCCTTGCCACCCCCCGCCCCCCCTCTAAATTTAGGGTGTCTCACAACTCCACCCCCACTAAAATTTAAACTTCTTACCATTAACCCCCTATATGTAATTGGCAAATAACTAAAATTGTCCTTAAAAAAACTCCTCTATTGATAGAGGGAGAGCACAATGCCCTTAATTAAATAGATTAGTAATTTTTTCCTCAAGAAAATTTTAGCTATTTGGTAAGCACAGATAAGAGGTTTTGGTGAGAAAAGTTTTAAGTTTAAAGGGGATTTGTGAGACACCTCAAAATTTGGAAGGGTTTAGAGGAATAAGAAAAGCTTAGGGAGTTATCTCCAAAAACCCATAAATTTGGGGATTTTCTTGAATTAAAATAGTTTAGGGAGTTATTCGCAACACCCCCCTCCCCAAGCGTTGTTTGCATACATACCCCTGAAATCATGTGTACTTGAAAAACTATCCTCCAAAATTTAGTATTTGCAAAACTACTCTCAATCATCAGCTTTGAAAAAAAAAATACCCCTAAAATCTACAAATCATAAACATGGTGAGTAAAAATTTACTATTGTGTTGGTTTTTTTCATTGTAGTTACAAATTAGCCTATAAAAGATTATGATTGGTTGATTAGATGCATTTTTTTTAAATCAAAAAGAGATATTTTCGTAAATACCAATGATTTAAGGGGTACATATGTAAATAACCCTTGTTCCTTTTATCAGCCGGTGAAAAGGGTCCTCTAAGTTTGACGGGAGATTTTACTAGGGCTTAAGGTTTGGTGCGGCGTCACGTGCCAATGCAAACTTATTCCTTACATAAATGTGAGAGAGAGGGAGAGAGGAGAGAGAGAGAGAGAGAGTAAAAAACAAGACAAGTGGGCCAACAAGTATTATGGCCAACAACTACGCAAGCAAGGGGAGAAGCTAACCACAAGAGGAAAGGGGTTCGAAGAAGCAAAAACTAACCAAGTAAATGCTTGTTGCAACCTCTCGAGACTCAAGAGGAAGAGAATACACCTAAAAGAGAAAAAGGCCGCAACTTCCTCTGATGTCACGCACCCAAGCCCCAATGCAATATGAATTGCAAACCCTGGATATACCTTAGGTCCAACCTCACGAGTCTACTCAAAGGACAAAAGAGGGATTCTAGAGGGTAACATTGCTCATCAAAAAATTGCAACAAGTTAATAGTGCTCTCAAATTGTGTACAATCAATACCATGTATGTTTTGGTTAAGCTATGGAAAAATTCCCATAGACATAGACTTGTAGGTTGTAGCTCTCTCAGTTGGATAGTAGTTAGATATTTGCATGGAGATGGAGATAGCATTTTTCAATTATGCATTGCAGTTCCTTCTTTTAACAAATTTGTTTATAAGTTTAATATTTCTCATTCACAAATCATAATATTCTTTTTCACATTGCCCGCTAATCTTTAGACGGTTGAGATTCACTCATTTCCAGATGAAGAGATGAGAACATCCCGCATCTGCTTAGGATGTTCTGAGGAAATTTGTACTCCTCTAGATGCACATAGCTTATGAGACTTATTTGACAACGGATATTGTGGCTACTCAAGTTGAGATGCGGTTGGTCAACAAATTAATGTCATGTATGGCCTAACAATTGAAAATCCTGATGTTCACACATTATTAGCTCTCTCTCTCTCTCTCTCTTTATGAAAATTAGTTGTCTACTATGGTTCAGATTGTAAATTGGATCACAAGAAAGTTATTTGAAAATACATATAATGAGAGGCAAATAATGCAGTTGCTATACCTTTATTTTCACTCTGTAGATTGTTGGAAACATGCACCAAAACATGCACAAGGCAGATTTTGGGCTTAGTAGTCGACTACTCTGAGTAGTAGTTGACTACTCTGCAGTTGACAGAAAGCGCTTGCTCAGCTTTGAGCCTTAGTAGTCGACTACTCTGAGGTTGTAGTCGACTACTAAGGGCGATTCCAATCAGATTACTTTTTGGGTTTGGTTTTAAACCCGTTTCGTTTTGAGTTTATATATAACCCTAAACATGATTAATTAGGGTATGGGGAACTCGTTTTGGAGCGACCTTTGAGAGGGTATTGTGCATCTTTTGTGAGGAGATTTGGTGAGAGATTTGAGAGCTTTGTTCTAGGGTTTTGTGGTGAGAATTTGTAACCCTAGTTTGTATTCTCTCTCTATTAGTAAAATTCCCCCTCCTTGCCCGTGGGCGTAGGCAACTTCTTAGAACCACGTAAATTGGTGTGTCGCTATTTGTGGTGCTTGATTTGTAATAGCTTTTAGGTTCCCTCGACAGTCAGGTCCTAGAAGCGATGAGAGGAAGAGTAAATATCCCACTTTGTTGAGATATTTGCTTGATTCTTATTTTCTTGGTGAGGCGGAATTCTTATTGTGATCTAGCTCTCTTGTTGTGGCCATTGTTGTGAGGTGCTGCCGAAATTTTCGCCGAGCACAACAAGTGGTATCAGAGCCCAGATTTCAGATCTAGGGTTTTGAAGTTTGGTGGAGGAAGATTCTTGTGTGAAGCTTAGTTCTTGGAGTTCTCGGCTCCGGTGGAGATAGCATTAGGAGTTCTTTGTTGGAGATTTCGCTTTCCTCGTGTGGTTAGGAAATCTATTTGGAATCCGATCTAGGGTTCAGTTGGGTAATTCTTTAATCCTATCAAAGTTGTTCTTTCTCTACAATTTGGAGTTAGTTTGCAATGGGAGAAGAAGGTGAAAGTAGCAAGTCAATGGCGAGTCCAATACAAGTTGGTTTTTCGAACACCAAAATTAGTGTGGTGAAGTATGACGGTAAAATCAACTTTGGTTTGTGGATGAGCGACGTACAGGATGCACTTAATGCTCAAAATTTGGAGGAGACCATCATGGTCCAAGAGAGGCCACCTAAGTATAAAGAGGAGGTATGGGATAAGATGAATAGGAACGCGTGTGGGGTGATCAGGTCCTGTTTGGAACAGGAGCTGAAATATGATGTGATTGGGGTGACGTCTGCAATGAAGATGTGGAAAATTCTCAACAATAAGTATCTCGCGAAGAGTGTTGAGAACAGGTTGCACTTGCTGCGAAGACTCTTCAGGTTTCAGATGTCCGGGAGCACCTCACTAGCGGCTCATGTGAACAACTATACTAAGTTATTGTCTGACTTGGCAAATGATGATGAGAAGATAACGGATGAGTACAAGGCAGTTATTTTATTGGGCTCCTTACCTGATGAGGAGTATGACACCTTTGTACTCACTTTGTTGAACGGACGTACTTCTATCAGCTATAGTGAAGTTACTAACGCATTGACCAACCATGATTTGAGGAGGAAGGACAAGGAGACTTCCCGTGCGAGTACTTCAGGCGAGGCCTTGTCGACGAGAGATAGAAGCCCATATCCGAAAGGTGGCAATAGAGGGAGGTCAAAGTCAAGAAGTCGCCACCAATTGTCAAAGAACCAATGTGCATTCTGCAAAGAGGAGGGACATTGGAAGAGAGATTGTCCAAAGCTCAAGGAGAAAGTAAATGGCAAGAAAAATAGCCCGAAGGCCAATGAGGTGAATATTGCTAAAGGCGATGATTCCGACGATTCGTGCTATTCTCTATTGATTACTCCGGAGGTGAATCATGTGGAAGCATCAGATTGGATGCTTGATTCCGGCGCTACTTATCATGTGACCCCTAGACGAGACTGGTTTGCATCTTTTGAGAAAGTCGACGGGGGTGTTGTTGTCATGGGAAATGATCAACCCTGTGGCATTTGTGGGATAGGTACTGTGCGGATTAGGATGCACGATGGAGTAGTCCGTGAGTTGAAGGAGGTGAGATTTGTTCCTCAGCTGAAGAAAAATCTTATCTCAGTTGGAGCTTTAGAGACGAATGGATTCAATGTGACTTTTAAAAACGGTATAGGGAAGGTTACTAAAGGATCTTTGGTGGTGATGAAGGGCATCAGACAGAAGAATTTGTATTGTTTGATTGGAAGCACGGTGATTGGTGAGGAGCTGACGACTCCTTTGGATTTGGCTAGACTGTGGCATTTGTTGAGGCTGGGATATTTATTTATTGGTTCCGTGCATTGTTTGGTGAGGAGTGCTTTGACCTGTAATTGGAAGTCCTGTGAGCACGTTGGTATGAGCAAGAAGACCGAGATGAAGTTCAGCACTCCTATAGTGAGGGGTCTTTTAGGTGGTGTTCATTCAGGCATTTGGGGGACTTCCCAAGAGACATCATTGGGAGGTAATCGATATTTGGTTTTCTTTGTTAGTGACTGTTCTAGGCATTTGTGGGTTGCAACCAAGTCCCGTTGGGTTGAAGTCCTAGTAGTCAATAACAAGTTGAAGAAGTGTATTGGCAGAAAGGGAACACGTCGTTCAGTTTGTGGTAGGAATTCTTTTCTGCATTTGTGCCGAGCTCATGGCAGTTGGAGACACTTCATTGGAAAGGAAACATTGGAGCGACGAGATGAGATGATAAATTTAGTGGGTCGTTCCTTTCTGGAGGAGGATCGGCGTTTGATGTCGAGCATTGGCTTTGGTATTTGGGCTTCGACATATTTGAGTCATCTTAGTCATAGGTCGTCGACTGCTGCATTTGTGGATTTTGGATCTGGTGGAGCTGCTTCAGATTTTGGGTTGCGTCGGATGTTTGGTTTCCCAGCATTTGGTCACATCGAGGATGTGAGATTTGATCCGGTTGCACATTCGAAATTCAGAGGTTCGGAAGACTTTGATTTTGTTCTGAGCAGGTATGTCACTTTTGACTCTCAGCAGGTGGAGAGTGTTGAACAGATCGTTGGGACATCGCAGCGGGTGAAGGGTGATGCTACTTCACGTTGGGTGGAGATTCCTCCACGTTCTCGAATCATCTTGCATCGTTTGGGATTCGGTGAGGTGACCTGATTGGGGATCATGTTGTTGTGGATGCGATGATGAGTTGGTTGATTCGAATGCGGTGATGGACATAGTTTGGATTCGGTTATGGCCGTTGGTTCACCTCAGGTGAAGGCGTTTGGTTTGTTTCACTTTGGGGCCATTGGGAAAGCTATCAGCCGCAGATTTGATCATGATATTGGAGAAGTTTTGCAAACTCTTCTAGTTGATTGAAGGCCTTTGAGGCCATTTGGGTGAACTCGTGAAGGCTTGATTCCTTGGGCAAGAGGATACGTGGCGGTCGATTATGATGCACCGATTTGGTGAGTTGATACCGTTGTTTGGAGAAAGTTCGGTTTCTCGCTTGGGTCTCGACTTGTTGTGGATTGAGTCCGTTGTCGTGAAATGGTTTCACTTCATCGGACACAACAAGTGAGACATTTGTTTGGTATCGGTGTCGGCTCGGTTTGAGGAAAACATTCGCCGAGGTGGAGAATTGTTGAAACATGCACCAAAACATGCACAAGGCGATTTTGGGCTTAGTAGTCGACTACTCGAGTAGTAGTCGACTACTCGAGGTTGTAGTCGACTACTCGAGGTTGTAGTCGACTACTCGAGTAGTAGTCGACTACTCGGTAGTAGTCGACTACTCGAGGTTGTAGTCGACTACTAAGGGCGATTCGAATCTGGTTACTTTTGGGTTTGGTTTTAAACCCGTTTTGTTTTGAGTTTATATATAACCCTAAACATGATTAATTAGGGTATGGGGAACTCGTTTTGGAGCAGCCTTTGAGAGGGTATTGTGCATCTTTTGTGAGGAGATTTGGTGAGAGATTTGAGAGCTTTGTTCTAGGGTTTTGTGGTGAGAATTTGTAACCCTAGTTTGTATTCTCTCTCTCTATTAGTAAAATTCCCCCCTCCTTGCCCCGTGGACGTAGGCAACTTGCCGAACCACGTAAATTGGTGTGTCGCTATTTGTGGTGCTTGATTTGTAATAGCTTTTAGGTTCCCTCGACAGGTCAGTCCTAGAACTGATGAGAGGAAGAGTAAATATCCCACTTTGTTGAGATATTTGCTTCAGATTCTTGTTTCCTTGGTGAGACGGGAATTCTTATTGTGATCTAGCTCTCTTGTTGTGGCCATTGTTGTGAGAGTCTTTGCCAAAATTTCCACAAGACAACATAGATAATATTTTTGAAATTCAAAATTAGAACTATAGTTGACTAAATAAGACAAGGTTCATCTCCAACTAGAATTACACACTTCTATGATTGATTAATAAAACAGGGACTAGAGTGTGCTAGAGGTCTCAAACTCAGAAACAACTCGGACCTTTTTATTTTTTTTTTATTTTTATTACTTTTCAGAACTTTTCCTTACAAAACTAAAAGGGTTCAAATTGTATATCCAAAACCAATTTTTTTGTTGGCATTCAAAGACAGAGTACCTACTGGAAATATATACTCTCTCTCTCTCTCTCTCTCTCTCTCTCTCTCTGTCATACGCACACAAATTATTATTTACTCCCAAGTCCCAACAAATTTACCTCCTAAAAAAGAAAACCAGGCTGTTCTTCTGAGCATAAATCCAACCCAAAAACCTCCATCCTCTTCTCTCTGCTCTCTCACTTGCTTATAGAGAATGCTCCTCTTACTCTTCTCTTCTTCTCCTTCCTCTTTCCACCCCTCAATCTCATGAGCCCAACTCCTCATTCTTCACTCTTCTTCTAGCTTTTGCTTGTGATCATGGACCTTGGTGGGGTTCTGGGCTTTGATGGGCTTGTTGGTTCCTCCTCCTCCTCCTCTGTCTTCTCTTCTTCCCCCCTTGAGCGACAACCCATGAACCAAAAAGGCCTCTTCTTGAAGCATGGGAGGTCTGATGCTCCTCAGGAACAACAACAAGATGATGAGTGGTCCAGGAGCCTGAAGCTATCCAAGACTGAGGCAAAGGAGACTCCTTTCCTCCTCAGATCCTCTGATGGTGAGCAAATGCTCAGCTTCTCTTCGTCGAAACCCAATGCTATGGTGATCAGCAGTGATGGGTCTCTGCCATTTTACCATCAGACCCATTACTATCCTTCATACTCCTCTTCCCCTTCTTCAGCTTCTTACTTCTACAGGAATGCAGGTAACACTAACACTTGCCTTTTTTGTGGTTGCCTATTTGGTTCTAATATTGATTGGGTGATGTGGGTCTTTTCAATGGCGTATTTTGATCTTTGAAGTTTTTAGTCTTGTCAAGAAAATAAATATATTTATTAAAAGAAAAGGAAATGGAGGAAAGTTGGGTTCTTTGCTCCTCCTTTTGGGGTGATGCGTATCTACTCCATTGCTACCTACATATCAAATGGAGATAAATAGTTAAAGACATTGGATACTTATGTGAAGGGGCTCTTTTGGGTTCTACTTTATCATTTTCCGCTACTTTTTCCTGTGATTTTTATGATATGGGTTAAGTTGTTAGCTTGTGCTCCCCTTTTCTTTATCTTTATTCTTCCTCCCTATGGTTTTCCCCCTTTTCAGGAATGGTTGCAGGAAGCGCAAATGTGAGCATGCATGGGGCCATGGCTGGGTTCAGAGGACCCTTCACTCCTTCTCAATGGCTGGAGCTTGAGCACCAAGCTTTGATCTACAAGTATATTGATGCAAAAGCTCCTATACCCTCAAATCTCCTGATCCCCTTCAGGAGGAGCATCAACCCATCTGGCCTCTCTAACTACTTACCAGGATCTTTCAGATCCAGTGCATGTAAAGCCTCTCTCCTTTCATCAATCAAGAAATTTTCTATGCAAGTTCCTTTTTCATTTCCTCAGTGTGTTTGCTTGATGGCTAAAATATGGTATTTTTCTTTGAGGTTTTGGATGGTTAACAAATCTTTGCTTGAGAGGTAAAAATGGATACATGTTTACCCTTTCAATCAAAGGGTTGATAGTGCAGATTAATTAGCTCATGTTGATTTCATTTTTCTAAGTCATCAAGATTTCGACTCCACCATATGCTTTCTATGGATATAAATCAGAACCCACTGCAGACATTTCATTCTCTATATGTTTAGTTATTTATGTAGAATCTAATTTTATTCGATGTTCCTCTTTCTTTCATTTATATGTATTTGTCCCAAGCCTAATATGGTAGGTTTCGTCTCATTTATCCTTAAAATTTCGCTTGCGATTATTGTAGATGGATGGGGATCTTTTCATCTGGGTTTTCCTGGAAGTGCTGATCCAGAGCCTGGAAGATGCCGAAGAACTGATGGGAAGAAGTGGCGGTGCTCAAGGGATGCAGTCGCCGACCAGAAGTACTGTGAACGACATATCAACCGTGGCCGCCATCGTTCAAGAAAGCTTGTGGAAGGCCGCTCTGGCCATGCCTCGAAACCTGTGCCTGCCATCACCACGTCGCAATCAGCTGCAGCTGGTTGTGTTGGCACAACTAATGGGCTCAGCATCGCACAGCAGCAACAGAATAAGAGCTTGCAGTCAAATGCGGTGGATCCTTCACCTTCACAGTTCAACAGGTATGCGATCTTTGTTTTGATTTAGGGTTACTTGCACATAGACCGCCTTAATATCACTGTGTTTCACTTACTACCGTAGTTTCATTGTTGCAGATAGACCCCCTGGTTACAATTTTTTCGACTCATTTACCTTTGGTGAAATTTTGCAGATACTGCCCCTGGTGAAATTAGTGAGTCTATCAGAGGGTAAAAGAGTAAAAAAACCTAGCGAGTCTATCTGCAAAAATGAAACTATAGGGGTAGAAAATTCCAAACAATGATACTATAATGGGTATATCTGCAAGTAACCCTTTGGTTTATAGTTACAGTGATATTTACATGGCTGCTCTAGTTTCCCTTTATATTTGTTGAAATTTTAAGTGGCTTACTGCTAGAACTCTTTAAGAAGTCTGCTGCATTTTCAAACTGTTAAAATTTCATTTTAGTAAACTGTTGCAGAAGTATAAAACATAAAAAAGAATTTAGCTTTTAAAGAAAGAGTGTAACTTAGAACTTGTTTGTGGTTATAGCAAAGCCTGGACTCAAGTCCAAAGAATGATGACTGAAGCATAATCCATTTCATGCATTTTGATTATCGTTTCTAACGAATAATGGTCGAGTCTTTGTATTGTCGTGTAGTGGCTTCTTTTGTCGCTTCTAATGAATAATGATCTGATCATTATACTTTGCATAGTTAAGGATTCTATTGGTAAAAATCTGGTTCTTTTACCATCATAGGTTGTCGTTTCTAAAGAGTAAGGATCTTGGTTGGCTGTACCACACAATGCTTCTGATTGTTGCTTTTCATAAATAATGATCTTGTCTCTTTACCCTCATGCCTATGGTTGTCTCTTCTTACAGCTACGATATTGTCGCTTCTAAAAGTGCCGAGTTTGTTTCTTCTAGAAACTAATGGTCTGGGCTCTAGGTACTAATGGTTGGTGCATTTAACTATGCTAATTTTAATTTGTAAGTGAATTTACCGGTATTTTTAATCATAAAACTCCATATTTACCATCAAGAAGATGACAAGCTGATAGTGTTAAGCGGCAGAATGGATCTAGAACTCTTTTATAATGTGTAACAACCCATGCTAGCAAACTTTGTAGTTGTGTTACGAGCAAGTTGCTTTTGTTTCTCCTTTTTGGAATTTGTTCGATATTCTTATTACTCTTGTAGCCAGTTTATTTCGATGAAACCATTACATTATTTTAAACCCTTTCCTATTTTATCATTTTCAGTGACACAGTTGATGAATTTCTGAAATTGTTTTTAAACATGTTGATTAGAAAAGGAAAAGAAAATAAAGAAATTAGACATGTGGTACCAATATTCAAAAGAGCTATTCTCATATAAGCAAAGTATACAAACTACATATTTGATAACCAGAAAAGATTCTGTTGCTATTACAAACTGACATAACATCACAAAAGTACTCATGCTATGTGCAAAGCCATTACTTTGGTTATTCCTTCAAGTTAACACATGAATCCCATCTCTTGTGACCAGTTAATACACTCATTGGGGCATCTCCTTGTTTGAATGTGTATATATGATATTCCTTTTACTGCTTGATCATGTTCTTTTTGGTTCATTTGATTTTCACAAACACATTTATGATTTGCTTTATTTGTTGGCAAATAAATAAGGGTTTTCTGGATAATTAGTGCATGTTGTGAAAGTATCATGTGCACACATGTGCTTACCTGTGATTCATGGGATGTGTCTGTGAGAGTTAATGCGGATCTGTGTGCATTGACATATTCGTGCCAATCAAATGATGTGGTTTCCAGGAAATGGCACTTGTTGTAGCGTATCTTATCTATGTCAAAACCCTGATATTCGTGACTCTGCATCATGAGTTGAAATATAGTTTGTAGAAATACTATACGAGCTTCATCTTTTTAAACCTTTAATACCTTCCTTTCCCGATAATCATGGGGTTGAGTCGATTGACATTGTTTCTAGAGCATATATACCAAGAATCTTGTTACTTAGCAATGAATATCTATTATGAAAGAAATGGTCAATGAAACATGGAACTAGCATTCTGTAAATGTTCAATTAATTGACACTTTTAATGTTCACATTTCTTACCTCAGGCGATGAAGTTATCTCTGTCATTGACTTTTGCTGAACTAAATTAGGGCAAAGGGTCAAGTCCTTTGGTACCGTGTTGAACTTTAAGAATTATACAACTTCGTTTAGCTAATTAATTCCTGCAAAGGAGCTAGACCCAAGTTTCATGTATTAATGACGTTGAATATAAGTTATATGATGCATAGTTTTAACGAATAGAGCTGTGTTCTTCTGCAGGATTCTGACGAGCAAAGAGAACATAAATGATCACATCCATGACTCTCAAGACCTCTCTGCACTGACTCGTGCAAGCCCTAAGCCTGCCAACAGCCTGTTCCCCGTGTCAAAGCTCCACGATCCCTTTGAAGGAACCTTATCTGAGACTGATTTTGGACTAGTTTCTGCTGATTCCCTCCTCAACCCTTCAAGAACCTCCTACCCTGCTAACATCAGCTTTGATGATGACGGACACTCCCAAACTCACCCCCTTCGACATTTCATCGATGACTGGCCCAAATCCCACTCAGAAAGGACCCAACTCTCGATCTCAATCCCTACTGATTTCTCATCCTCATCCAACTCCCCGAACCAAGAAAAGCTTGCTCTTTCTCCCCTTAGACTTTCTCGGGAATTTGATGCTATAAATGAAGGGAATGAACGACACACGCACAACTGGGTACCAATATCTTGGGAGCCTACTGTTGGTGGACCACTAGGAGAGGTCTTAAACAACACCAATAGCACACCAAAGGGTCTCAGCAAAAACTGTTCTTCTTCATCTTTGAATCTATTGACTGATGGGTGGGACTCAAGCCCAAGATTGGAGGCAGAAGCATCACCAACTGGTGTCCTACAAAAGACTACCTTCGGTTCTCTCTCAAGTAGCACCGGAAGTAGCCCCAGGACCAATAACCAGTGTGATGATCTCGGTTCCAACCTTGTAGATCCTCCATCAACTGTACCCTCTCTCTAAACTTCTGACATAGTGAAAATAGCATCAAAAGAAATGAAAAAGATGGAAAATGCACTGACAAGAGAAGGTTACCGAAAGTAGCAGAAAGGATGAAGGATGGTCTGTGGCTGAGTTTTAGAAGACCACACATCTTATAAACTTTTTTTTTTAATTTTATTTCAGTTTGTTAATCATACATTCTGTCTGTTGTTTGTGTTGTTTTGACTGCATGTATGGTTTGCTAAGGATTGCCTATGTTCTTGTATTGCACTGCATAAATAATTTTAGGCTTTTGTATTTTGCCTGCAGAATTATGTAACAGATTGTTTGTTCAGTATGGGTTTGAAATTTGAGCTGATTATCCATTCTGTAGTAAAAAAATGTAGTACCTACATTTGGATCTGACTATTAACTTTTTTCTGCCTTATCACTACTTGTCCATCTCTGTGCAGTACTAATCCCATTGTTGTGTGTTGCATGTACTCAATTCTTGGCTGTTTATTTGAATCCTATAGGGTCAGTTTGGTGATCTTCTAATAACTGGCCTGGATTTGTCCTTGCTCAGTTTTAAGAAGAACTAGTTCTTTTTTCATCTTTTTTGATTGGCTGGATGAAAAAAGAACCATTTAAATGGCTTTTTTTGGCCTGAGAAAAATTGGGCTAGAGTTAGCCCAGTTTTTGCTAAATACATTTCATCCCATAAACATGATCACGTTCAAACTCAGTCCCCTTTCTGTTGGTTGCCAAACACCCCCCTATGTTCCTTTGATCTGCTTTCCTGCATCATACTACGGTACTAATTATGTATACTAGTTGGTTGCCAAACACCCCCCCTATGTTCCTTTGATCTGCTTTCCTGCATCATACTAAGGGTGTGTTTGGCAACAAGTTAAAAGTAGGGGCCCGAGCGCAATTTAACTTTAAATGTTTGTCAAAGTTTAAGGTCGAATCGATCCTATTTTTGTGCATAAATAGTCTTATTAAACTGGTTTTGTTTTGGACCGGGGTATGGTTCAAAACAAAATGATTCACTTGGTAGGAATTCGCGGGGATTTTGCCTAACAACAATTCTAAGGTACTAATTATATAGTATACAGAATAAGTTGAATGGATATCATACGTTACATGAAGGGATTCCAAATTCTGAACCATCTATGTTCAATACAACCTTCTTGTTAATGAGCAGGCAATTGGTAAAACTCCAACTTAAACCGGTTTAGTAGAACAAAAACCAAATTGTGAACTGAGGCCCTACTTGAAAACTCCAACTTAAATCAGTTTAGTAGAACAAAACCAAGCTTAAGTCATTGTGAACACCCACATTTAAGAAGCAAAAATCAAATTTGAGTTTTGAGATTTACCCTCAAGCATAAGAAAAATGTGTTTCTTAACTAAATAGTGTGTGAAAATTTAGAGTAAAAGTCAATAATGAATAAAGTAATTTCAAGATTAAATTTTCCGGTACACCCCCCACAAAACACGTTTTTCTTTTATAATCAGTATGTGAAATTATGTTATAAAAGTTAAAATTAGGCAACGCTAGAGCTCTATAAATTGAACCCACTCTTCAGTTTCCTCCTCACACAAGAGAAACAGTTCTGAGAACAGAGGAAGGAAGGAGAAGAGCAAAGGTTTTTAAGTAAGTGTTTTATTTCAGTTTTCTTTTCAGATGAAAATTAGATAGCTTTATCTATACCCGGAGCTTTGGAACATGAAAAGGAGCTTTTAAAGTATTTGATGATGAAAATTTTAGTTATACTAGTTATGCTACTATGCTTATGTAATAAGAGTCTTTTGACTCATTACAGTGATCTTGTTATAATGTAGTATTTACTCTGAGACTTCTATTGTTAATTGTAATATAGAAGTGCAATCAAGAAGCGACGCGCTTTGCACGTGTTGCCGTTGTCATGCATCTCAAAATAAGCTGTGCATTTTGGGGGCGTGACAGTCATGATTTTTATTAGGCAAATAACTGGACCGAGACTTAAACTGATTTTGTTAGACCAATTTTCGATCATAAACCAGTACGGAATTGGTCCATCTCCGGCCACCCCAGAACTGAATCAGTTTAGGGAGTTCAAGGGAGAGTTGGCAACTGATTCTAAAAAGATGCTGATTATGGGAGAAATGCATTGGATTCTAAGAAAATTCCACAACTTTTGTTTGGTCTCAAAGTATTATTGACACTGTACGGCTGCTTGCTGCATTTGGCGAAGGTAGAGGTCAATCCATTTTCTCCCTTTTCTGCTTTAGACAGCTGTGAGATGAAGAAACCATCCTTTTTCAGTTGATTTTCATTACCAGCCTGCATGCTCTAGCTCCATGATTGTTTGTTTTACAAAGAAAAGATTTAGAGTTCTAGGGCAGAATGAGGTGAGGGGCCAAGCACGAGTAAAGAGACAAGGGTAAATTTCACAAAACTACTAGTGTATGTAAGTTGGCTGAATTCTTTTGCCTCTTAACCTAGGTGAAATTTGGCTATCCATTGTCCTTGGGATGAAATTACCAAGCCTATCCGAGGTTAAAAGAGTCTATCTGCGAAATTAAAAGTCCAGAGATGGTAAGTTCAGAACAATGATACACCATAGGGTCTATCCATAACTAGCACAAGAAAAATTATCATGAATTTTCGAAACTATGGAGAAATACTATGAACTATCTGCAAACTGTCTTGAACAAAAAAATAATATATATATATATATATATATATATATATATATATATATATATATATATATATATATATATATATATAGCAAGGCTCCTATAAACTTAAGTTAATAAGAGATAGTGTCCACTAACTTTTATATCCATTGATGTTGCCTTGGTGGGATAGGTGAAATCAAGATACACACAAATCTCAAAGATAGACTTTATATCTTTCACGGATCCCAAGGCAACATCAATGGTTAGAAAAGTTGGTGGATGACTATTCCTATCAACTTAAGTTTATAGGAGCTTCTCTCCTCTATATATATATATATATATATATATATATATATATATATATATATATATATATAAACTTTTAAAAGAATTATGATAATACTATGTAAAACTCTCCAAAGTTCATGATATTTTTGTAAAATTTCCCTGAAAAGAAGCTCCCCTGCCAATTTCTACTTTTAAAACAAGATGTTTCCCGAAATGTAATGATTATAAATAAGAGAATTGGTGAGACAATTTTTGTCAGCATTTGGTCTTCCTCTCTATTTCTGGCCTGTGGGGTTCAGCTTGGTGATGGCCGTTAACTGAGAAACACCTTTCTCTATTGCGTAAATCCATCTACTAACAGTTTGGTGCATACTCTTTCTCTTTTGCAGTGTGTAGAACTCTGAGATTTTAGTTGATCATGTAAAATTCTCTATTTACAGCTAAAATTGACACAGCTGCTACGAGAATACCAATTTGAATTCCTCAATTACAGAATGACTCCTAAGATGGAAATATTGTCAATTTAACAATTTGCATTCAAATTTAGCCTGAAGCACACATAATGCCAGTACAGAAAAGTAAAAAAAAAGAATGTAGAAATAACATACAGAATACTGTAGTAGCTTAAAAAAGCTTCGGTTGCCCCCTCAGCAGGATAACTCCATTGCTGACGAAGTCGTAAGTTTTAGAAACAAAGTATTCTCTCCCTTTGCAAGATGACAGCATCTAACATATGTAGGAGGCAATTAACACAACAACGACAGGAACAGACTCCTATTCTTCAGCTTTACTTCAGTCTCTCATGAAGCAATATTAATTGCCAAATCTTCAGCACAAAGCTCGATCCTTCTCAAACTTCTCTGCAAACTGTAAGTTCACAAACAAGAAATCCCAAATTAGGCCAAGCGAAAGCCATCATCTTTTGTTGTTTACACAACTTAAATATAGGTGCTCGGTAAAGTAAGATACTCAATTCTCGATGGCTAGGCATGTGCTTCAAATGCATTTGATAATTATCATTCAAATTTAGTACATGGTATTTGACTTTATATTGATAAAAAAAATTGGTGCCTTAAAATCACTCGTAGGCACCAGGTCTGGAGGATCAAATAGTACATGAATAGGTGTGCATTTGTACAAAAAATATACAAGAAAAATATAACAATCATTCTACAAATTTTTCTCCCTTACCATTTCTTTTTTAGTACGACGGTATCATGGCACAAACTTTAACTACCTTCGTTCATTGGCTTGCATTCTCATGCCTCAATGACATCATTGACATCTTCGTCCGTCCATCTCTCCACGATTTATCTCTCTCTATATTCTTTTTGTTAAACAATAACAACTAGCTCGAAAAGAATAAGTCTTCTCCAAAATATGAGGTTCAAATAATTTATGATCAGCGCATATCAGATGATCAATCACGTGGAATGCAGAAGCTTTTACTCTCCGGCTACTCTCCTTTCCTTCAACATAAACCTGAGTCCTCTAATTCAACATAAGAATCATGAAGGGTTCGTTATGTTGGGCTGAATTCTCAAATCATTGGTGATTGCATCCTTGGATTCGATGCCATTTAAATCTGTAGTATGGACTTTGTAGAGGGAAATACGATAAAATTATTATTCATATAAACCCTAACCAGTCTTAAATAGAGATTAAGAGGGTTTACATCAGTGTGCGTGGATATCAAACCTAAGTATCCAAATTGCTAAACGATTAATAATATCTAACACTCTCGCTCAAGCTTGAGCATATATACCAAGCAGGCCTAGCTTGTTACACATAGGAATAAGAACATAACAACTATGTGAAAGAGTTTAGTAAAGTTAACTTTGTCAGGAGTACTTAAAGGCATTATATACTTGTTTGTTTCACCTGAAGTAGCTATAGACGGAGCAGAAATATATCTCACAAAGTACCAACAAGACCAGCGCCTAAATAAAGACAGAGATCACAAGAAAATCATCATTTCTGTGATCCAACTTAATAGACAGCCAAACAAGTAGACAACCAACTTAATAGACAGCCAAACAAGTAGACAACCAGATCAATACACAGCCAGCCAGCAATAGAAGGCTCTCATCATAGGAACCAAGTCTTAAAAACCTATATTGGAGCTCAAATGACACGTAGAATAGGAGGAACGCCAGGTGGGTTTTAGCAAGAAGCAAAAAAGGCGTAAAGGAAAACCTTGGTCAGTCGGTCGCTCACCTGCTCGATCTTAATTTCGGCACCCTTTAACGATGGATATTAAACATCAAGGAACATTGTTGACAAGAAATTGGAGAAGTTGTTGAAGAACCAACAAACAACCAAAACTATTGTTCACGTGAACAGTATCATAAGGTACTGTTTACAAAGAACAATAACTTTAAGGTTATTATTGTTCACGGTGAACAAATGATTTCAGTTATTATTATTGAATGACCAATAACTTTGATTCTTTTGACAAAGAAGATTAATAGAGAAATAAAACGAAATTGTTCATGTTAAAGCCGAAGTTGTTGTCGAGGCCGCTAAGGGGAAGTATGGAGGCGGTGCTTGCGGTCTCATTAGCCAGATGTCTAAAAAGAGTGGAGTCCTCTAGGATCAAGAAGTATGCTTTGATGCATGTAGAGAAAGAAGAAGTTATCATTTCCCATAATCCTAACCTCTCAAATAAATATTAGGAGGGTTTACCTAAGCGGGTATGGATATTAACCTAAGTTGCTGGGTAACGGTATTGAATGCAGTCACGGGACACGGTAAATTAAGTAAAAGGTACGGTATGGGGACACTGGTATGTATATATATATATATATATATATATATATATATATATATATATATATATATATATATATATATATATATATTAAAATTAATAATTTACATAAGATCAATATATAAAAATAGATGTGAAGTGTAGAATATACATCCTAGAAGTGTATGGAGATTGTTTTAAATTAAAACATGTATTAAATAATTGAGTATACATCTGAATAAATGCGTGCATATATTCAAGAAGTGTCCAAGTAGTTTCGGTATGGGTACGGGTACGACTTCTGATTTGAACTACCTAGGAAATAAAAGATATTAACCCAAATACACAAACAATTAATAACATCTAACAAAATTATATATTTCTTGTATATTTGTCGCATGAATAGTTTATTGTATAAATGCATAACCATTTGGGTTTCCTGTATATTATATGGATTAAATGCCACTATTTTCATTTTTCTAATATATTAGCTTAATGCCAATATTCTGACTTAAATGCCACCACTTTCTACTCATTCCCAATATAACTTCGAATGTCATCATTTAATTGAGCGCTCAAGAAATAATTTGCAAGGTTGGACAATCTGAGTTCCATCTTGTGAACCTTATGAAAACCCATAAACAAAATAAATTACTAATTAGATTCACAGTACATAAAATTGAACTTAACCAACAATAAAGGACAACTTAATTAGATTAAAATACATAAAGTTTGAATAAGTGAAAAATATAAGCAAAATATTCACACAAAATGTGCTCTCCTAAAATTTCATAACAAAAATAGAATTTAACTATTTATTTCCCACAAGATTTCTCTTATTGTTGTATATTGCCTTTTAAGTGTCAATGCATAGCTCATATGCGTATTACATTGAAAAAATCATGACATTTTCCCTAAAGAGTGGTATGCGACCGAGTTCATTGCAAAGCATAATCATGAGTTATCATCTCATGAAGAGGTACAGTTTGTTTTATCTTTTCGGAGTATCAATGAAGAAGATGAGAAACATACGTTTTCATGTTGAAAGAGGAGTTCTTAAGAGATATCTTGCGAAAGTGAAAGTTTAAATACTTTTTTTAATTAAATATTTGCTTATATCTTTAATTTGTTAATTGTTATGTATTTGAATATAATTAATGTTGAGCTTTATTGTTAGTTAAGTTAAACTTTGTGTATCGTGAATCTAATTAACAATTTATTTATTTCGAATCGCCGTAGGATTCATCAAATGCAAATCATATTATTTAAGCTTGCAAATTATTTTTTAATTGTTCAATCAAATAGTGACATTTAAGCCATAACAGGCATCAGGAGAAATTGGTGGTATTTAAGCCATAATATAGCATTGAAGCCTAAATAACAGAAATGAGAAAAATCGATGGCACCCGCTAGGAAAACCCTAACTAGTCATATACAATCTGATCCTCCATACATGGTATATAGAAGTGATTTAGGACCATAGAAGTCGGGAACGTGGGACACCATAGCGAACTGCGAACAGGGTACAATCGTCCCGAATTCGTGGTGGAACACGACCCGATTCACCGACTCCAACGACCCAATTTATAATTCAAAGTTGTTAACACTTTGAACAAAATAGCTCTTTTTCCAAAAAATAAACAACAAAAAAACATGAGAAATCAAGCAAATGAACTATGCATACCTTAATTGCAACACAATTCTCAAGGTTCTTTTACCGTTACTGATATCAACTAGCATATTTCTTAAATATGACCCTTGCAAATCTCAAGTCCTACATTTAAGAACCGAGCCTAAAACATACCCTGTTCCTTAGCAAACCGTATAAGCCTACCCCCATGATACCCGATTCCTAATGAGTGGCGTACCACGCTCCTGTACCCATTTCGTGAACAGGAACGAATCAGGTTACATGCAATTATGTTTAGGACCACCAATTGTTCATCAAATACCATGTGCTAAATGTGAATGACAACTATCAAATGCATTTACGACATGTCTAACAATCAGGAGTTGTTTATCTTCTATCCTTGGATCATGTCATATGAATCAATATGATTTATCTGATCAATATTCAATAGTGAGCAGCCACAACAAGGCAAACTTAAAAGAAACATGTTAAGCAAGAATGATAGCAGATATGTTCTATGCTTTCACACCAATTTAACGGAAGTGAAATATAGTTTAACAAATAGTTTGAATAGTTTATATACACTATCACAATCCGTGGAGGTTGAGCTACTCTAGCTTGCTCCGAAAAAAATGTTAGGTAAAATATATCTGTTGTGTTCACTAACACCAAAATTATTATAAAAATAACTAAAAAATGCAACAAGCAAAACATAAATATTTAATGCTTAATAGGCTGCATGCTACACGCACAACATGTTCATCGTAGCTTGAACAGGAAGAATTTTTGCTCCCAAGCAAGAAGTCTGTAAATACATTCTACCAAACAAAACAAGTCTCTCTTAAGGAAAATAAAATCGAAGTGAAATGTGTTACCATACTTCTTTTTACCATTATTGAAGAGAGATCCTTCCATCTACAACTCTTGAGTACCTTATAACCTTTTTCTCAAAAATAAGACTCAGGCAATCTGAAAAGATCTGACCTCGGTAAATCTACATGGGACTAACACATAGGATTTTTATATTAACTTTATCACACTTGGCTATAGACTATAATATCCAAATTAGAACTTACACATCTAATCTGCAAACCGTAATTTGATGCAAAAGACTGCACTAGTGAAATTGAAAGAAATGAGACCCAAACTATAGGCAGTGATTAAAAAAACTCAAGCTCACAATGCAAAGAAATACTGTGAAGTGTGAACAATAAACTAAAGGCTTTAGTTCTTCTACCAAGAAGTTCTATAAATATCAAGCTATAAAACAAATAAGTTTGTAGATGCGAAGGATCAAAATCTGCAATGCAATTGAAGAAAAAACTGAGTTAGTTTCCTACAGTTCTCTTGACAATTTTCTTCTTCAATGATATTATACTGAAACATACAAGATTTATTTTGTGGGCTTGTTAAATTTTAAAAGGCAACTGCCCCTGGTGTTATACTTGCATGTTCAATACATGAAATGAACAAACTGGACACCCCCATACACTACAAAAGCGGAAAATGGTTTAACTATAGGAGCACTATATATGTACTCCGATAAATAAAACATAAAAAATCAAGTCAAGAGAAATCAGTAAAACTATAGGAAGAAATACAGACACAAACCAAGTTATGATGAATGATACCTAGGTTGCATTGGTACAGGTCCGGGTACGGGTGGGACACGACAAATTTGTAAAATGTAGGTACAGGGACACGATTGAATATATATATATATATATATATATATATATATATATATATATATATATATATATATATATATATATATATATATATATATATATATATATATATATATATATATATATAGCTATTATATTTTATAATTTTTATTATGTAAATGTAGATTATAAATACTAAAGGAAAGTGCATGTTGCAGGTGTGAATTAGTAGATGAGAAACGCAATGATCTTTTGAAGAATTGAAGACAACGACAACGACAACGATGATAAAGAAGAAAAGAGATAGAAGAGAAAATAGAGAAAAATATATCAAGTTGTATATCATGTAATCTTGACTTGTGTGATCAATAATAAATGTACTTGATGTGGAAATATACCAAATTCCAATTTTCATTTACTTCTCATCTTGAGCCTACAAAAGTACAAAGTTACCTCTCAAACCGAGAGTTAAAAGTCACAAGTATGCACTCAAAAGTTAGTTCAATATCCCAAAATGTTACAAGCATCTCTCAAAATATTATAAGTATAGTGTTCAAAGTTAGAACTAACTATATCCCAAAAAGTTACAACTTACAATCATATCCCAAAAGTTGAACTATGTCCCTTGCATAGAACCGGTTCCAAGATAATCAACCTTCATCATTTTCATACCCTTCAAACACAATGGCCTCAAGCTCTGGCTCGTCGAGAGAAAGGTTTGCAACTTCTAAAATGTTGGCACCATTGAAAGATTCAAATTCATCACCCCCCCACATCCCACATCCTCGTCTCTCTCTAGAATATTCCGAGGATCTCCTTGAAAGAAGACGAAGATTAGTATAAACATATACCAAATCCTCCGCTCGTTGTGGTGTGATCTTGTTCCTTTTTAGAGAGTGAATAAACTTGTAAGTGCTCCAATTTCTTTCACAACAAGAAGAGGAACAAGGATGCCCAAGCAACTTTAATGCTAAGTCTTGTAATTTTGGCGTAGAGGTTCCATAGACAACTCACCAAGACTTTGCATTAATTTTCCCCCTATCGTCCAAAGAGTTGTAATCTACATATGCATCTAATGCCGCGAAAAATTGAGCAAAGTCCATGTCAACCATTCTCCGCTCCTCGGAGTTAGGAAAGTACCTCTTCAAGCATTTAGCTCTTTCATTAGAGATCTCGAGATCCTTGTGTGGTGCAACTCGATTCGGGGCTTCGTTGAGCCAAACCACACTATAATATCTAGAAGATACAACAATTTTCATAATCAATATCAATTATTAAAAACTAACCAAGAGAGATTAAAAGTTTAGTTGCGAAGTAAGTACTCACTTCGGGTTTAGTGAATGAGCCAAGCAATGTAATGGTGTATTGCTCTTGTTCCATCGATCAACTATGATAGTGTGCACCACATTATAAAATGATGAATATTCTTCATCCCTCTTGCATTCTTTCCTATAAATGCAACTCTTTACTTTTTCAATCATAGAATCCCATATATCATAGACTAAATGAAGATTTGACTTGTCGGTGTTGGCGGATCGAACCATGTTATAGATCGGCTCGGTGAAAGAGATAATGTACTCAATTTTGTCCCACTACATATCATCTAAAATTTTTTGCTTAACAAGTTGGGCCTTTTCAACATCAGCATCTCGAAAGAGATTCCAACTCTCACCAATGACCATGTCCAAAAGACCAAGTCTTATTTCCTTGAACCGTCGCAACATGATAACGACCGAAGCAAAACGAGTTTTGGCGATAGCGAGCATTTTCAACCTCACGTGATCATTGAACATTGACAACCTCAAGGAGTGATTCATAATGAAGTTTCTTATCACCACAACATCTCAGCTAACTTCGGTGAGCCAACTACATTCCTCATACACTACCTCATTTCTTTCTGTTTTCTTTGCCGCACAAACATTTATTAAAGCAAAGTTTAGTGTATGGACAACACATGGAGTCCAAAAAATATGAGGATGCATTCCTTCCACAATGCCTCCGATAGATTTGCAAACCGGCGCATTATCGGTTATAACTTGCACAATATTATGAGGACCAACCTCTTCAATGATTTTCAAGAGAATATCGGCTATATAATACATATTCTTGACCCTCCCCTCGGCATTGACGGCATTCAAGAATATCGATCCATCTTCCGTCACCGCCATCACATTAATGAGAGGTCTTCTTTGAGAGTCGGACCACCCATCACTAGCAATAGAGACACCCTTCTCTTTCCATATCAATTTTATAGGCTCCAATAATTTCTCAATATGTGCCCTATCTTTTTGCAAGAGGCTTGTCCTTAGAAGATTGTAACCTGGAGGAACATAACCTCCAATCGAAATGCTAGCGGCAAACTTAAATGCTTCGATGAAGTATGAATTCCTTGCCAAGTTAAATGGTAAACCCCCCGTGTAAAACATTCGGGCAATAAGACTATGTAGACGATCTCGGGCTCCCTGATTAAATGATTGTTCTATAGTGTTTCCACTGTCACATCTTCTCTTCTTAGCAACTTCGATTGGTGTGCTTGTTCTTGATGTAGATAATGGAATACTCTTGCCCTTCTTTGCCTTCAATCTAAGCTCCGCTAGTTCTAACACTTTGCTCATCTCAACAATGTGTTCATTTTTGACATTTGTACAACACTTGATTCCAAATAATGGACTTCTCAAGAGATGAACTTTTACCCTTGAATGAGAACTCTTGAATGTTTGAAGACAATAGTTGCATTGCCATTCCCAATTTCCACCACCTCCAATCGCTTTTCCAAGTTTTGTGACATATCTCCAAAGAGGAGCATTATCATCCTCTAGCTCACTTTGTGAACTTGGTGTCTCCATTTAATTCTCTACAATTATCAACAAGAAATAATTACATATAGAAAAAAGAAAGTTATTTATACTTCAATCAACAATTTAGAAACTAAAACTTTGTTTGAGCAAATACAAAGCTTGAATAAAATAATCAAAATATATGAAAGAAGAAAGATGGAAAAGCAAACTAGTCATTTATTGCTCTCTATATTTGCTTAGAGAGAGTACAGGTCACGGGCAAAGCAAAGGCGTTGGGTTTCGTTTGCTTCGGTTGAGGGCTTCTGATGTGGGAACGAAGGAACGACAGTGGGATTTGAAGGAATCGCTACCATAAAAGATAAAATTAGTAGCGGTTTTGGGTTTTTGGGTCCCAAAAACAGACCTGATTAGCCAAAGAAACTTTTTTCCATCCTTAAAAACTCCCACGTGCGGCGAATCTGATTTCTTCCATGTCCCTGTAGTTTCGGTGCGGATCCGCACCCGATACATACCCGACACGTGTACGACACCAATTTTCCCGTGTCGGGGTATTACAGAATGATACATAATTAATGGTACCCATATTCAATGAGTGCAGAAGAGTTTGTTATGGCAATTACTGATCAAAATTTCTAATAGGATTCCATCTTTTTTAACTTTCTCTTGCGGACCCCCATGTTTTCCACTAAGTCTTTCTACTCAACTCTCCCCACTTACACCTAGGAAAAAAGAAATAGTCTATTTCCCCCCAATCTTTAGCGTTTTCCTTAAAAATGATTAAAAAATTAATTTAACTATTTCTTTTCATTTTAATTGAAAGCAAATTTAAAACAAAATGAGTCCCATCAATCAAAAAGAAGAGATTTAATTCCACTAGTATCTTCACTGAAGTATCAAGGTTGCAGAAAGCGCTAGGCCGCCTAAGCGCTGAACCCGACGAATGGAGCCTATGCGGAGCCGAGGTAGTTTTCCTTTGTTTTTACTTTTTATTTCTAATAGCTGATAGCAAATATCAATATTATAGGAACTGCTAACATCGCTCGACACCAGATTGGAGCCTACTGCCCAAGTGCTTAGGCGGATTTCTTTTTTTGTTTAAGTGGTGGAGGAGGAGATTTTCTGAAAGTGGGAGATAGAGGAGGTGTTCATAGTTAGTCGATGAGGCCAGAGGATTTCGGAGGTGGTTGGAAGACGTGAAGGCTAAAACAAGAGAAATTACGATCAATACCTAAGTGGTGTGGTCTGCTTAAGCGACCCATGCTTTTCTAGGCGCTCCCAAGACCTATGCGGGTGGTCAAGGTACTGCCTAAACCCAGGCAGGCTAGGCGCTAGCTTTTTATAACATTGGTAAGTAAAATATGAGCAAGGCTCCTATGAACTTAAATTCATAATGAATAGTGGTGCACCAACTTTTCTAACCACTCATCTTGCTTTGGGATCCGTGAAAGATATAAAGGCCACTTTGAGATTTGTGCATCACAAATCTCAAGGTAAGATGAATGGATAAAAAAGTTGGTGCACCACTATTCATTATGAACTTAAGTTCATAGGAACCTTACTCAGTAAAATATAATATTAACTTTCTAATAATTTTACATAAAAATAATTACTTATATGTTGGTTTGTTTATTATTTTTTTATTATGTATTATTTTGATAATGAATGGATGGAGATCATGTTGGAAGCGACTTTGATCATGTCAGACCTCAATCTATTATCAAATTATCACATAATAAAAAATAATAAACAAACATATCAATAACTATTTTATATAAAAAGTTATTAGAAAATTAAAAATTATATTATACTTACCTTGAAGGTACTTGAAATTGAATCTCTTCTTTTTATGTAGAGGATTATTTAGTTTAAATTTGTTATTAACGAAAGTAAAAAGACAATAGTTTTGTTCTTTAATAATTTCTGCATGGAAAATGCTAAAGTTGGAGGGAAATGGAATATTTGTGGCAGACATTAGAGAGAGCTGAGGAGGAAGAGAGAGAATAAGTGGGAAACATAGAGACCTAGCTTCTTGGGAAGCAGTAAAAATAGATAAGCCATGTAACATGTGTCCAAGGACACCCGTTAGAAAATTCATTTATTAATGGCAATCAGAACGACGAATATTTTTATAGTTATAGCACCAATATCATCTACCTAGTTCTAGGCAAGTTCAGATTGAGTCTTTAGGATTCCCTAATGACATAGTTCCTAGCATATGATTCAAGAGCTACAAAAATCATAATTAACTGACCAAAATAACATAAGAAATATCAATCCATACAGTTAATGTAATTAGAGATCAATATCGCATTTTTATTCCCAAAAAAAAAAAAAGAAAAAAGAATGGCAACTCAGACTTACCAGTGTTCCAAAATTTTCCCTTAAAAAGCTACTGTGCGCGGAAGCGACCTTTTAGAATTTAGATTAAAAACCTGTAAAAAAAATGGACAAAAGCTTTAAAAATAAGATGCATATACTAAAATTACAACTATAACAAACATGATAAAGTAAAAACATACGATTGCAAGAATCATGCTGCTCATATTCTATGGGTGTATAAGAGTCTGTCATGCTAACAAAGAGCAGAACGAGGAATTCTTATAATCACAGCACCTGTCCCTTCATGGTTAATGGTTAATGGTTGATTAAACTTTATAAATTCAAGATATTTCTATCGATTGCAAGTGTTATTTAGAAACCCAAAAGGTTACTAGCTAAAATAACTCAAATTTTCAATCTAATCATTTTGGATTAGAAGAAAAACTTGAAGAAAAATTGAATTTTCACAAAACTTGCAAGCAAATAAAATAGAACTAGTTAATTTAGTGGGGGAAGTAAATTGCTCAGACACGCACAAATTAAGTCATCAGGGTTTGGTCCCAAATGTAAAAAAATTTGGTATAATCAGCATCGAGAAATGATATTTGTCATCATAGCCATAACCCCCAATATTAAACAAATAAAAAACTACACATTCCACGCAAATGATTGCAAAATATATATATCAATGTAATCGCAAAAGAAAAGGGAAAAAAAAAAAGAAGAAGAAAAGTGGGAGGTTTAAGGGGGGAGGGGGAGAGGGGCGGCATTAAATGATGAACTTTCAGTAAAGGCAAAGAGGAGTTGGATTGAGCCCTAACCCTAGATTTTGCGGCGTAGCCTCATTATATTTTGTTAATGGGCTAGGCCAAGCCCAATAAAAGCCTACGAGTGGCCTACTATGAACTGCATAATAAATAGGCCTTGATTTTGTTTTACTGTGATGTACGCTTTTACTTTGAAGTCAAGCCCATTTCAAAAAAAAAAAATCCTTTGAAGTCAAGAGATCTTTAATTTTGTAACGGGGATATTTTCTTATAACCCCTGAACTTGAGGGATTTTTTCACAGACCGCCAAAAACTTTATTTGTCTCCATTAACCCCAGAACTTTGGGGTGTTTCACAAAAGCCCACTTTTACAATAACAATTTCTCACCGAACCCTTTACCTTTTAACTTGCTACTACGATATCATTGACAGAAAAAATTCAGATTTGTCATTTATCATATACAGACAACATATATCCTCCCCCTGGATTTTTAGGTGTTTTTTCCTCTAATTTTTTTATTCTAAAATTATATGCAGGAGGGTCTGATGAGAAAGATTCAAAGTTCAAAAGTTTAAGAAGATCATGTGAGATAAACAGAGATCATGGGGCTGTGTGAAATTAAACCTTTTATAACCATCTTTTAAAAATAATCTGCAAAAGCGCCATATTAGAAAGTAGTTGTTCTATGACTAATAGTAAATTAATTAACATGCCAAGTTGTTTTCTATCATAATCAAGATCCAAGTTTCTTTCGTTTCATATTGCTTAGCTTTGAATCCAAGGGGGAAAAAAAAGCTTAGTTTTGAGAGCTTAGAAAATACCAGACATCTAGGATGAAGCGTGCCATCTTCTATAATACATCTCATAACTATGAAAGTACTACTCTCTTCTTAATTTCAGTGTAGGCTTTGTAGCTTAATTTAAACCAAGTGAAAATGAGCTTTAAACCCACTCTATGGTTAATGCATGATAAACATCCCAAGAATTTAAGTGTATGAGAATTTCTAGAAAAAGAAATCAAATAAAGGGCCCCTTCATGTAAAGTCATGCACATATTCTAACATGCATTTTAAAGTTGGAGATTATATTGAAATAATATTACAAGTACGATATTTAGTTATTTATAGCGATATTTAAGGATAATATTAAAATTGTATACTGATTGCAGTAATTTAAAATTGATAGCAAAACAGTAACATGTTATCCTGAATTGTATTTTTAGAGAATACTCTATACGATTCTCTAGGCCTGCACTCCCTTCTGTTGACATCTGGCCATGTTTATTATCTAGTTTCCCCGAGACAATAAGTCTCCCGTACTCCAAATAATGAGCTGCTCCAAAATTCCAGACCAATAAAGTCTCAATTGCTTAGTTGGCTAGATGAGCATCTTGGCTTAGTCTAATACAAAAGGGTTAGGTGTTAGATGTGTGTCTAGTCTACCAGAAAAAAGGACAAAGTTTTAAATATGTATACATGTTTTTTGTTCGTGATTCCAATCAAATGGAAGCACATGCTTCATTTTTGTTTATATGGGGACCAATATTACCCTTAACTTCAAATTTGTTATTTTTCAAAGTAATGGCCTCATCTTCAAGCGAGTGCCTTCTCTATCCGTTTTCAAACAACAAGCTCGTGTGATCCACAAAATTACACGAGCTAAAAGTATTTCTATTGTTGCAAATAGACCCCCATTGATTCTCAACAACGTTTGTTTCCCATTAATATCAGTTACATATAGGGATCATTATGCAAGTTTTTAGTAAATAAATCAATTTACAAAGCTCTTATGTTCCGATTAATGAAGCCCGAACTTAAACATGAAACTAATGGAGTTGAAAATCCGGGTATTCGATCTGCAACGATAGAAGCACATGAGGTCTTCCTGCAGCGTGGCGATAGTAGAGGGGTTATATCCGCAATCAACACAATAAAGTTGTTACCATGGAACTCAATTCGGCTAACCCTACTTCCAATATATGCAACAAATTTTTATTACCCTGGGACATAATTCCTTGCTAGATAATGTACTCTAACCTTAACTTACACTACTTGGAATCTTGCATTCTTTCATGAAAGCCAAACATGCCTTTAAGTTTTTCATAAATACTTTCTGTATTCTGTTCACATTACCAGCTAAGAGTATCTTCTGTGCAAGTCCTTCCGCTTTCAAATCTAACTAATTTTACAACTAATATTTTTACAGCACCATGTTATTCCAACTCTTTTGTGTTGGAACACTCTTGAATTAGAGTGCTATTCCGACACTCTAATTTTGGCTTATTTTGTTGTTGCAAAGACCTTTTGGTGTTGCAACAATATTTAACCAAAACAACAAATTCGAATTTTGATACAGTTGGAGCAACATGGGGGTTCTAAGGGCCGGTTTGGTATTACCTTTTTTAGGGTGTTTCTGCTTATTTTTTCAGGAAGCACCTAATAATTGTGTTTGGTGAAAACTTTTTTGATATGCTTATTGAAACTGCTTCTTCTTTTAAATGGTGCTTTTAGAAGCAACTTGAGGATGCTTCTAAAAGCAGGTTTTGCTTTTTTTTAGTTTATATACCACATATACATTTTATCTTTTAACAATAATCATTAAGCATGGCTCTACCAAAACATCTTAGCTGTTTTTTAAGCAGTTTTTGATATTTAATTATCAAACTATTTTCAACATTTTATATAAGTTACTTCAATAAGATGCTTTTATAAGCAATTTATTATAAATTCTAGCAATACCAAACTGACACTAACTACATTAAACCAAATGCACCCTTTAACTGTGATATAGTGTAGCACATACAAGTGCAAATCCTAATCATATAAACCTTTGATGAGAAACAATTAATGGGAAAAAGAGACACATTTGCTGTTTTGGGCCATGCATAAAAGAGCAAGTCAATATTCCCACTCACAAATCTTACCTTCTTTATGTTGGTTAGGCAAACACCTATGTCAACATTAATCCCTCCTTTATCCTCCTATCTTATTTTTTCTGCAATTAATCAGCACATGGCCGGAGATAAATAAGACAGCGACATTGTCGATTACCATATTAATGAACGAGGTATCTTCAGGCTACTGCAACTAGCAACTCTATTTCTTTTCTAGACTCACCTCAAAACTCTAGAACTTGATCATGAAGTAAGAATAACATTTAATCAAGGGTTTAATTGTAGACAGAGCCCTTGTACTATTGCCCAGTTGCGGATAAACCCCCTACAGTTCATTCTTGCAAATGGACCTCCTAAGCGAAACTTTTTGACTCTTTTATACTCAAAGAAAGAGAAAATTGTTTTCTGACAAATGGACCTCTTGAGAGTAAAAAGTGTGGGGCAACGCGTTTTGAAAACGCGTGGGGACCACCACGAGACTCCCACGAGCGTCTCGTGCTCACGAAAGCACGAACAAAGCTCGCTCGTGTGGGGCCACCCCATCGCGCTCACGCGAGCACGGCGACGCCTGCTCGTGTGGCCACCCCACGGTCGTTCCATCCCTCACGCGGTCTTTCGTACACGCGTTTTCAACGCGGTTTTGACACGGTTTTCGAACTGTATAAAAGTGGCCGAAAATCAGGGCTGAAGCGAGGGTTTTGAGGTATTTTTGGAGGCCGAAAATAGAGGGTTTTTGAGCATCTTTTTGAGGGAGATATTTGTGAGGGTTTAGAGAGCTTTGTTCTAGGGTTTTGGTGTGAGATTTGTACCTTATTTGTATTCTCTTTCTCTCAAATAGTAGATCTCCCCCCTCCTTGCCCCGTGGACGTAGGTAACTTACCGAACCACGTAAAATTCGTGTCTTGCTGTTGATTGATTTGTAATAGTTATTTGTGTGATTTGTAATAGCTTTTAGGTTCCCTCGACAGGTCAATCCTAGAACTGATGAGAGGAAGAGTAAATATCCCACTTTGTTGAGATATTTGCTTCAGATTCTTATTTTCTTGGTGAGACGGGAATTCTTATTGCGATCTAGCTCTCTTGTTGTGGCCATTATTCTACAGAGGTGTCAGCCGAATTTTCTCACAAGACAACAAGTGGTATCAGAGCCCAGATTTTAGATCTAGAGTTTTGGAGTTTGGTGGAGGAAGATTCTTGTGTGAAGCTTAGTTCTTGGAGTTCTCGTCTTCGGTGGAGATAGCATTAGGAGTTGCCGTTGGAGATTTCGCTTTCCTCGTGTGGTTAGAAAATCTATTTGAAATTCGATCTAGGGTTCAGTTGGGTGATTCTTTAATCCTATCAAAGTTGTTCTTTCTCTACAATTTGGAGTTAGTTTGCAATGGGAGAAGGAGGTGAAAGCAGCAAGTCAATGGTGAGTACAATACAAATGCAAGTTGGTTTTCAGAACACCAAAATTAATGTGATGAAGTACGATGGCAAAATCAACTTTGGTTTGTGGATGAGCGACGTACAGGATGCGCTCAATGCTCAAAATTTGGAGGAGACCATCATGGTCCAAGAGAGGCCATCTAAATATGAAGAGGAGGTATGGGATAAGATGAATAGGAACGCGTGTGGGGTGATCAGGTCCTGTTTGGAACAGGAGCTGAAATATGATGTGATTGGAGTGACGTCTGCAATGAAGATGTCGAAAATTCTCAACAATAAGTAACTCACGAAGAGTGTTGAGAATAGGTTGCACTTGCTGCGAAGACTCTTCAGGTTTCAGATGTCCGGGAGCACCTCATTAGCGGCTCATGTGAACAACTATACTAAGTTGTTGTCTGACTTGGCAAATATTGATGAGAAGATAATAGATGAGTACAAGGCAGTTATTTTATTGGGCTCCTTACCGGATGAGGAGTATGACATCTTTGTACTCACTTTGTTGAACGGACGTACTTCTATCAGCTATAGTGAAGTTACTAATGCATTGAACAACCATGATTTGAGGAGGAAGGACAATGAGACTTTCCGTGTGAGTACTTCAGGCGAGGCCTTGTCGACGAGAGGTAGAAGCCCATATCCGAAAGGTGACAATAGAGGGAGGTCAAAGTCAAGAAGGCGCCACCAATTGTCAAAGAACCAATGCGCATTCTGCAAAGAGCAGGGACATTGAAAGAGAGATTGTCCAAAGCTCAAGGAGAAAGAAAATGGCAAGAAAAAGGGACCGAAGGCCAATGAGGTGAATATTGCTAAAGGCGATGATTCTGACGATTCGTGCTATTCTCTATTGATTACTCCGGGGGTGAATCATGTGGAAGCATCAGATTGGATGCTTGATTCCGGCGCTACTTATCATGTGACCCCTAGGCGAGACTGGTTTGCATCTTTTGAGAAAGTCGACGGGGGTGTTGTTGTCATGGGAAATGATCAACCCTGTGGCATTTGTGGGATAGGTACTGTGCGGATCAGGATATACGATAGAGTAGTCTGTGAGTTGAAGGAGGTGAGATTTGTTTCTCAGCTGAAGAAAAATCTTATCTCAGTTGGAGCTTTGGAGGCGAATGGATTCAATGTGACTTTTAAAAATGGTGTAGGGAAAGTAACTAAAGGATCTTTGGTGGTGATGAAGGGAGTCCGCAATCAAAATTTATACTATCTGAATGGGAGCACCGAGATTGGCCACGCTGTTTCCGCTTATTTCGTGAGGCGACAGAGCGTGTTTTGGCACTATAGGTTAGGCACACAGTGAAAAGTCACCGCAGCGCAGTAAGCGGGCTATTAAAAGGTGCCAAGAGTGGAAAAATTGAGTTCTGTGAGCACTGTGTTCTTGGCAAGCAGACAAAGGTAAAGTTCGAAACAGCCATCCATCAGACGAGTGGTATTCTGGACTACATGCACACAGACGTTTGGGGCCCCACCAAGACGACATCACTTGGTGGTAGATATTGGTTCGTCACATTTGTTGATGACTATTCTAAGCGATGTTGGGTGTACACCATGACGAAGAAGAGTGAAGTCCTCGATATATTCATGGAGTGGAAGAAGAGATTAGAACTGTAGACTGGGAGAAAGATCAAGACGTTACGATCCGACAACGGTGGTGAGTATACTTTAGACCCCTTTCAGCAGCTATGTCGAGACGAGGGCATAGAGAGACACTTCACGGTTAGTCATACACCGCAGCAAAATGGGGTGGCAGAGAGATTGAATCGATCTTGCTGGAGAAGGTCCGATGTTTATTGGCGCATAGTGGTTTGGAAAAGATCTTTTAGGCTGAGGCACTTACATATGCGAGCCACCTCATCAACAGGCTGCCTTCATCTGCGATTGAGGGAAAGACCCCTATAGAGAAGTGGTCAGGAGAGCCAGCACGAGATTATGACCAACTCAAGGTATTTGGGTGCCCTGCATTTTATCATGTGAGAGCAGATAAATTAGAACCGCGAGCTAGGAAGGCCATATTTATAGGACTCAAGCGTGGTGTCAAAGGATACAAGCTATGGGATCCAGTTGATAAGAAGATTGTGCTGAGTAGAGACGTCACATTTGATGAGGCTTCTATCTTGAAGCTTCCCAACTCTCATCAGGTGGAGAGCGAACCGACGAAGGAGATATCGCAGGTGGTGGAGATCGATGCAGCTCCACATTGTCCAGATGGTACAATATCCATTAGAGTGCCGACTGAGGTGACGTCAGGCGAGCACGACGGTGACACGGAGGATATGAGTACAAATGTGCAGGATCAGGGACCGACGGCTCAGGTTCAGGATTCTATTGCGGTTCGGAGACAGAGGAGAAACATACATATGCCAAAGACGGTATGTCAATACGCTTGCATATGCACTTCCGGTGAAGAGTATCGATGAGATGATACCTACTACATTCAGAAAGGCCGAGCAGAGTTTGGAGGCTGATTCGTGGCAGGTAGCTATGCAGGAAGAGATGGAGTCTCTTCATAAGAACGATACATGAGAGCTTGTTGAGCTTCCAAAGGGACGGAAGGCAATTGGTTGCAAGTGGGTATACACTAAGAAGGAGGGCATTGAAGGCACTTCATTGAGGTTCAAAGCTAGGTTGGTTGCGAAGGGCTATGCACAGGAGGAAGGTATTGATTATAATGAGGTCTTCTCTCCGGTGGTGAAGCATTCGTCGATTCGGATTTTGCTAGCATTGGTGGCACAGTATGGATTGGAATTAGATCAGTTGGATGTGAAGATAACATTTCTTCATGGTGATCTTGATGAAGAAATCTATATGACTCAGCCATTGGGATTCCGAGCTGCAGGGAAAGAAAAGTTGGTTTGCAGACTAAAGAAATCGCTATATGGTTTGAAGCAGTCTCCTCGACAGTGGTATAGGCGATTCGATAGTTTTATGCTTGGTCATTCGTACACTTTCGAGCGGTTTGATCCTTGCGATATTTTCGCAAGTTGAAAGGAGGTGCGTATATCTATTTATTATTATATGTCGATGACATGTTGGTTGCCTCTATTTTCAGGTCTGCTATAAATGAATTGAAGGCACAGCTTTCAAAGGAGTTCGAGATGAAGGATTTGGGTGAGGCTAAGCGCACTTGGGATGGAGATCGGCAGAGACAAGAAGAAGGGTAAAATTTGTTTGACACAGATGGCTTATTTGAAGAAGGTTCTACAGCGGTTCCATGTTAGCATGGATATGAAGCCAGTCAGTGTACCATTAGGAGCCCATTTAAAGCTTTCAGCTGACCTTTCACCGAAGATAGTTGAAGATCGAGAGTTGATGTCGAAGACTCCATATGCGAGCGCAGTTGGAAGCTTGATGTACGCAATGGTATGTACGAGATCAGATTTGTCACAGGCGGTGAGCATGGTTTCGAGATACATGCACGATCCAGGAGTGGGTCATTGGAACGCTGTGAAATGGATTTTGAAGTACATTCGAGGTACGCTAAATGTTAGTTTGGTGTATGAGCGGGACACTACAGGTGGGCAGTTGTGTGTTGGTTATGTTGATTCAGATTATGCCGGGGATTTGGATAAACGCCGGTCTACAACGGGGTATGTGTTCACTTTGACCCGTGCGCCGGTGTGTTGGAGATGCACCTTGCAGTCTACGGTTACTTTGTCTACGACGGAGGCAGAGTATATGGCTATTGCGGAGGTTGTGAAGGAGACAATTTGGCTTCGAGGACTTTTAGAGGAACTTGGTATATCGCAACGGTCCGTCACCATTCATTGTGATAGCATGAGTGCTATCTATTTGGCGAAGAACCATGTTCTTCATGCGAGGACGAAGCACATTGATGTTCGTTATCACTTCGTTCGTGATGTTCTTGAAGATGGTGATGTGGAGATTGTGAAGGTCCACACGGCGATAATCCGCGATATGCTCACAAGGTGGTTCCGAGCAACAAGTTTGATCATTGCAGAGACTTGTTGCACATTCGTGATTGTTGAGGCCGTTAGCGGCCATTTGGGTGAACTACGTGAAGGCTTGATTCCTTGGGCAAGAGGATACGTAGGCAGTCAGTTATGATGCAGCCGATTTGGTGAGTTGATACCGATGTTTGGAGAATGTTTTCATTCTCGATTGGGTCTCGACTTGTTGTGGATTGAGTCCGTTGTCGTGAATGGTTTCACTTCGTACTGGACACAACAAGTGATACGTTTGTTGGTATTGGTGTCGGCTCAGTTTGTGTAGGGGTTGGCTCAGTTCGTATTGGTGTCGGTTCAGTTTTAAGGAAAATATTTGCCGAGGTGGAGAATTGTGGGGCAACGCGTTTTGAAAACGCGTGGGGGCCACCACGAGACGCCCACGAGCATCTCGTGCTCATGAGCACGAGAACAGGCTCGTGCTTGTGTGGGGGCCACCCCACGCATTCACGAGCACGAGACGTCTCGTGCTCGTGTGGGGGCCACCCCACGCGGTCGTTCCATCCCTCACGCGGTCTTCCGTACAAGCGTTTTCAACGCGGTTTTGACACGGTTTTCGAACTGTATAAAAGTGGCCGAAAATCAGGGCTGAAGCGAGGGTTTTGAGGTATTTTTGGAGGCCGAAAATAGAGGGTTTTTGAGCATCTTTTTGAGGGAGATATTTGTGAGGGTTTAGAGAGCTTTGTTCTAAGGTTTTAGTGTGAGATTTGTACCCTATTTGTATTCTCTTTCTCTCAAATAGTAGATCTCCCCCCTCCTTGCCCCGTGGACGTAGGCAACTTGCCGAACCACATAAAATTCGTGTCTTGCTGTTGATTAATTTGTAATAGCTATTTGTGTGATTTGTAATAGCTTTTAGGTTCACTCGACAGGTCAGTCCTAGAACTGATGAGAGAAAGAGAAATATCCCACTTTGTTGAGATATTTGCTTCAGATTCTTGTTTCCTTGGTGAGACGGGAATTCTTATTGCGATCTAGCTCTCTTGTTATGGCCATTATTCTACAGAGGTGTCACAAATTTTCACAGGCACAACAAAAGGTCAAAATAATTTCACACAGGGGGTCTATCTTGAATAGAATTACATGGATTCTATCCGCAATTGGGCAATGTTACAGGGGGTTTATTCACAATTAACCCTATAGACAATTGCTGTGGCAAGAAAAGAAAAGAGAAGAAACTACTGATTAATACAACTAAATTAGTATTTGACTCAGTGAAAGTCTGAATTCAAAATTCATGTCTATGTACAATGAGAGCGTAAAATCTCTAATACAGTTTCATCTAAAATCTCTTCAAAGATGCATGCTTCTATTTCAATCCCTATCTCTGCTACATCAGCCCTGTATTGGCTCCACTCATTCCTCAGCTCTGAAATGTCTGAACCTAACAACTTCCCCAAGCTACTCATGTCTCCTTGTAGCTTCTCCCATGAGAGAACCTTCTCATGGATGGCCTTTGCTTTAATCTCCGTGCTCAAGCATCCATGTCCGTAATCGCGAATTCTCTCCTCTGCTTCCCTCACACAATCCATTATGAGCTGCTGCTCATGATCCTGTCCCTTGTTTGATTTGGTGTGATGAGGGAAGGTGGAGATCTCAGGCATTTCTCTTGGGGAATCGAAACTCGAGCTTGTTGATTGGTTCTCTTCCTTGAATCCTAATGCACAGAAGAAATAAAATGCAAGATTAGTGAGCGGTTACTATGGTTAAGGAATCTGTGTTATTGTAAGGTTGAATTATTAAGCTTAATTGCAGATAGATCCCTTGTGATACCACCTAATTGAATTTACTACCCCTGTAGTTCCATTGTTGCAGGTAGAGCTCTTATTACTGAGTGAAAATCTATTGTTGCGTATAGACCCCCTGACAAGGGTAAAAAAAATTCACGCAGGGACAGGGGGTCTATCTGTAACAATAGGGGAGCAGTAAGTTCAATTTGGCGATAGTACAGGGGGTCTATCCACAACAACCCAAATTATTATTAGCAAACAAGTGAGAGAACTTACTGTGATTAGGGTATTGCAGCACTGATACAGGGCTGAGCTGCTTGGAGTCCTCCATCTCCATGCATCTCCATTGATGATCTCCACCCAATTCTCTCGAACTGATGCCAGAAAAGCAACTGAAAACACTCATTCTTCCGCTCTCTATCGATTTACTATCACAATTCAGAGCTTTAGTTGATTGCTTCCCTTGAAGAAGCTTGGTCAATATAGACCTCAAAAAGCTACCAGCAGCTCCTCTTCTTCCTTTATTAGTAAAACCCTGACTGCTGATTCTCTCCAGCCTCTTACTTGAACACCCATTCTCCATTAAGTAGACATTTAACAAGAAAGGTTCTTGCTTCTCTTCAAGCAACTCAAACAGCTGCCTTCCAGAGGCCATTGTGGTTTACAAAAACTGAAGAGATTTAGGTTGCAGAGGTTGAATATAGAACCAGAGAAGGGGAGATGCATTATAGGTCCATAGTTGCTTTAAATAAATAGAGGAGAGGGAGGTGGAGGAATTTAATATAGGAGACAAGAGGCAGTTGAAATGCAATAGAGGTCCTATTTATCTTTTGGTAAAAGCTTGAAATGCCTATCCTGATATTTCATCTGCTTGTACTATCAGGGTATGGGCCAAATTCACATGAGAAGTGATGGAAATTAACCTGTAACCATATCTGGAGACCTGGAAACAAAACTACCATACCATTCTCATGGATGCATTGTACCCTCCCCATAAAAAGAAGACTTTGTCTTGCTCTACATTTCAGTACAAAGGCTGATAAGGATTGTTCCCTCATTTGGGCCACAATGATCTTTTTGCTCAGCAACACAGGGACCCACAACTTTTGTCAGCTAGCTAAGCCACCCATGTGTGTATGAGAACAGAGAGAAGAGGCAAATTGAACATCAGTGGACTAATCTATTAGATTTGGAGGTTTTGCAGTGATTTTGATCCCCCTTCCTCTTGTTTCAGAATCCAAAGCATGTGTTCATAGGATCAGGAGTCTATTTGTGCTCCTTTAACAATGGACAGCCTACCTCTCTCCTCTTATATTCTAATCCACCTCCCTCTTTCTCAGAAGACAGCAAGACATTGAACAAATAGGGTCTTCCATATTATTGCATTTGTGGACTGAAAACATGTTTTTGAGTTATTGACTCACTCAATACATGTGAATCACCACATCTCATAGTGCTTTGTCTTCTAGCGGTACCCATCCAACAGTAGGTATTTGAAATATAGAGAATGACCTCAAGGATTAAGTCAATAAGAGGAACTTAACCGGTGTATCGACAATTTAGGACCAAAAAGCTATGCAATAACCTGTCAATATCTGAATGGATGAGGTGTATAATTTGATTAATTCTACTGTAAAAAGCAATGCAGTCAATTAACTATCCCCATCATAAGCAGTAACTTGTAAGTATATCAGTGTATAAGGTGAAGAATAAGGGACAAACTAAAGAGAACTAACATAATGATTGATATTAAACTAAAGCAACATACAGAAAGAGAATAATTATGTTCCACATATCAATCTATAAAGTATGTGATGCAATCAACTAGAACTAGTTTTGATATAAATATAACTTTCAGTAGACATCAATGTAATGTCAAGTACATTCAACAAGTGGTGGAACAGTGCTCCATGCAAGGGACTAAACTAACCTCTTAATGAACGAATGCACTGATTGATTTGGATCAACAATCATAGAGTTCAGGTATCGGCATTGAAGATTTAAGATTTTCCATCATAGCCTTAGACTTGGAAAACAGGGATGTGATTAAGCCCTAATGCTGTGCAAATGCCAAACTGAATAATCTGATCTCTTCTCTAAGATCCTTCATCTTTAGTTTTTCGACTTTCAAGTCCTTCAGCAGGCTTTCTTTCTCCGCTCTGAGGAGTTCAACATCTTGTTTGGATACTGAGAGAGCTTCATTAAGAGATACTTCTTCCTCTCTCAGGAGGTTGCATTCACTTTCCAGGGCAGTATATTGTTGCCTTAACGTATTGAATTGTGATTCGTTCACACTGAACTCAGATTGAAAACCATGAGATTTTTCCTTGGAAGCTCCTTCATGCAAGGCTAGTTCCTTCAGACAAAATATTAATTAGATTTGGAAAAGAGAAAAAACAAACAGCTAACTACCACATCTCTTTGTAATGTTATGACAATATTTATTTCATCTAAAAGTTTTACCATTTCAAAAATGACCACAACGTAACCAATACAAATCCTTGAAATTTAAACCTGAAATTAACTGCATAATATGAGCAGAAATCTTATGATACATACAGTGCTAATCTGAGAGATTTTCATAGCCTTTACACAAAGAATTACAACATTGTGTGTGTAGCAGATTATGGATTTAACATCCTTTTAATGACTGAACAGGTATCGACTGTGCAGGTTGGTACCTGGTTCAGATTTGGCGCAGTTAACTAGCCGAATGGTATAGAAAAATGTACTTAAGGTTCAGAATAATCGGTACGTACTCTCTTCCGGTTTTTTTTTTCTTCTTCATTTATCTCTTGTTTCTGCAATTTATTTGTTTGTTTGCTTATTTTTAGCAAAGTCCAGTAGACTTATTTTCATTGTTAGGACTAGCAGGAGCTTTGGTAGAAGTCTCTTTTAAATAGGAGAGTAAGAGATGAAAGATTTTTTTTCCTGAAATAGGTAGTCCCAGGACTTTCATATGACAATCGACTCCCGTTATTTACCACCTGAGCTAAACCTCAAAAAATAATGAATCAGTAATAAATTTTGAAACGCTGTTTTACTTTACAATGATACAAAATTGCAAATTATTGTCACTTTATTGTCTGATGTAGTGTCATGTCAGACTCACATACTGAAAATAACAACGGCTGTCTCAAGGACCTCCTTACCGAATCCACTCCAGTTCTTTATTACTTGAGCTAAAGCTCAGTAAAAATAGTGTAGTCATAAAATTTGAAATGATGTTTTATTTTGCTATGATACAAAGTTGCAAATTAATGTCACTTTGTTGTGTGAAGTAGTGTCATGTCAGAATCAAATATTGGAAATAACAAGAGGTGTTTGTCTATTAGCATTCAGTATCTACAGCTACAGCTACACTTCAGTTTTGTAGAGTTCTTTCTGATTCTTTGGCGCTATGGATGGAACTAATTGTGTCAACAACAAGGGTGGCTTTTCACATATTATAGCTGTTATCCAATGCTTAAGAAGATATAATGTAAATTGTATAAACAATTGTATCAGTATGCATGTATTGTTTAAAGAAGGCATTGTTATAATTCCAGCTTCTCAAAACAGCACATCTGTTGTTATTTATCAAATAAAAAAAGAAGACTTTATGTTGGTAATTCAGAAAAGGTGTACAAGCGAAATTGTAGTAGTGGTTAGTGTAACTTACGAGAGATGCATCTGCAGAAGCCGCACAGTCGTGTTTTATGTTTGGAGTCATCTGAAACATATCAAGATTAGTTGTGCATCCCTTGTTCAATTGTAACCATAGGTGGACTCAGTGTATTAAATATCGGCCGATATATCGCTATATCAGCCGATATATCGATTTTGATGCCCTTCCGATACGATATTTATGAAAAAATATCGTTTTCCGATTTTTACCACTTTTTTCCGATATATCGAAAATATCAGCCGATATTTCATTGAGGAAATATCGGCCGATATTGGCTAATATCCATATGAAAAGGATTATTGAGTTTGGGTTTGGTTTTGGTTCCCACCAGACCCGAAAACTTAATAAATTTCCAAACCCAAATACCCTTAATCCCTAGTCAATCTCATATTTCTGCTCCCTCTTTGTTCGACACTCCAGCTCAAAAGCTGGCGATCTCAGTCTGAATCTCTCTCTCTCTCTCTCTCTCTCTCTCTCTCTCTCTCTCTCTCTCTCTCAACTTCTCTCCCCTTCTCTCTGTCTTCCTCTCTCTTCCTCTCTCCTCTCTCTCTCTCTCAACTTCTCTCCCCCTTCTCTCTCTGTCTTCCTCTCTCTTCCTCTCTCCTCTGTTCATGTCTTCTTTCTCTCTCTCTTTCTCAGACTGCTACCTGTATCTAATGTCTCTAAACATCGTACATCATTATTCATGATGCAATTTCTTATGTTTAGAATACATTAAATATGTTTTGATTACATATTACAATGTTATGTTACATATGAACATCATCCGATATGACACCCCGATATTTTTTACATATCCCCGATATATCCCCGATTTCCGCAATCCGATATAGATTTTGGCCATCCGATATTTCCGATATTTTCGATATTTAATACATTGGGTGGTCTTCATCTGCTACACCGGAAAAATTATCAGGGATGGGACTCAAATCAAGTGCCTGTAAACAGGATCTTCGTTCGACGACAAAATCATTTGGTAGAACTCTGAAGGTAGGAGTTCTGAGGGCATCTCCTTGTGTTAAGTTATCATTACTGTGGGATAATTCTCCACAGATGATCCCGAAATCAGCACTTTCCTACAGAGCATATGATTTTTTTTTACAGGTTCAATAAAATAATGTTTAAAAAAATATGATACCACTGAGTAATCAACAGAATCTAAAATGTGTCCGCAGTGATCAAAACTTTGCTTGGGCAACTTGGGACCTCAAGCTCGAAACGTGTGGAGTATGATGGGAACTAAGATCCCTAAAACTTTACATGCATTGTGCCATTAGTGACACAATATTTGGCTCTGGATAGTTGTCAAACTATACTTTGCAACTATGTTTTCCAGCAAGTTAACTAGTCAAAAGCAAATATCTCTATACATTATTAAACTTATTAGTCCACATCATTTATTTTATGAACACACGCCTTCTTCTCTTTCTACCTCACTTTTCCACTCCTCTTCCCCCATCAACCCCTCCCCCAGATCGCCACTTCCCCCCTCCTCTTCACCCCTTCATCTCGTATCTACCTTTCAATCAGTCTACCTTTTACATTCTGACTAATGTTTCTTCTACTTTGCTTTGTTTATTTTTTCTTCAGTATGTTAATCTTTCATCTAGTATATCTATCTTGGAGGTAAGCAAATAAAGATAAATTGATTCACATAAATAACAAAAAAAAAATGAAACGCAGATCGATTTACTAAAAGGTATACACATATTTAAATAGAGAGAAAATTTCACAAAACAATCATGAAATATTGGGGCATTCTACTACTACAAACTGATTTTATCAGAGAAAAGTAGCATAAATTTTTGAAGAGCCAGAAAAATATAAATTGGACAACTGCTTGTTTTTTAATCAAATACCAAACTGCCCTTTAAAATCATAGGTTTGAACTAAGTAAGCGTTGACACGAATGTGACACATGTCCAGCAAATTTCAAGAAGTGGACGTGAAGTGTAACGTATACATTGAAGAGGTTGTGACGATAGTTTTCTATTAGAACATGTGTTGTATAATCGAGTGCACATCTGAATAAGTATATGTGTATATTTAGCGAGTGTCAGTGTCAAATACGGTACGATCAGGGGCGGAGCCATATAGGGCCCAACAGGGCCTGCCATCCCCAAATTTTAGAAAAAAAACTAGGCTTAATTTCATTTAAATATCCTATCGTTTCCCCTACTTTGCACTTATATACCCTCACTTGTTTTAGGCATCACTTATACATCTTAAAGTTTTTAAAACTTGCACTTTAAATACTCTAAAGTTTTTAGAACTTGCACTTAAATACCCTAAAGTTTTTTAAACTTGCACTTAAATACCTCAAAAAAATGTGACAATTTCCCTCGAAAATTCTCATGCAACACTCACATTTTAATTTTCACATTTGGGTCCCATAGGGAAATTTTCACATTTGCATAGTAAAGGGTACTTTTTGTTAATCATAATATAGAGTACTAATATGACAATTTTAAATAATTTAGGATATATAAATGTCACGAAATACAAGGGAGGGTATATAAGTGCAAAATGACTGAAACTTTAAGATAAAAGATAATTGCTATTTAGCCTTTTTTCCGATGGATTAAATTTATAGGCTTAATTTTGTCATCGAGGACAGGTTGGATTCACAATTCGAGAATGAATTTGAACTTGCACTTTAAATACTCTAAAGTTTTTAGAACTTGCACTTAAATACCCTAAAGTTTTTTAAACTTGCACTTAAATACCTCAAAAAAATGTGACAATTTCCCTCGAAAATTCTCATGCAACACTCACATTTTAATTTTCACATTTGGGTCCCATAGGGAAATTTTCACATTTGCATAGTAAAGGGTACTTTTTTTGTTAATCATAATATAGAGTACTAATATGACAATTTTAAATAATTTAGGATATATAAATGTCACGAAATACAAGGGAGGGTATATAAGTGCAAAAATGACTGAAACTTTAAGATAAAAGATAATTGCTATTTAGCCTTTTTTTCCGATGGATTAAATTTATAGGCTTAATTTTGTCATCTGAGGACAGGTTGGATTCACAATTCGAGAATGAATTTGAGTTAATTCTCTTCTAAATATAGGAAATAAACTGAGGATCAAGCCTCTTCTTGACATGCAAAAGTATACATGACTAAAATTCTCATGCAACACTCACATTTTAATTTTCACATTTGGGTCCCATAGGGAAATTTTCACATTTGCATAGTAAAGGGTACTTTTTGTTAATCATAATATAGAGTACTAATATGACAATTTTAAATAATTTAGGATATATAAATGTCAATGAAATACAAGGGAGGGTATATAAGTGCAAAATGACTGAAACTTTAAGATAAAAGATAATTGCTATTTAGCCTTTTTTCCGATGGATTAAATTTATAGGCTTAATTTTGTCATCGAGGACAGGTTGGATTCACAATTCGAGAATGAATTTGAACTTGCACTTTAAATACTCTAAAGTTTTTAGAACTTGCACTTAAATACCCTAAAGTTTTTAAACTTGCACTTAAATACCTCAAAAAATGTGACAATTTCCTCGAAAATTCTCATGCAACACTCACATTTTAATTTTCACATTTGGGTCCCATAGGGAAATTTTCACATTTGCATAGTAAAGGGTACTTTTTGTTAATCATAATATAGAGTACTAATATGACAATTTTAAATAATTTAGGATATATAAATGTCACGAAATACAAGGGAGGGTATATAAGTGCAAAAATGACTGAAACTTTAAGATAAAAGATAATTGCTATTTAGCCTTTTTTTCCGATGGATTAAATTTATAGGCTTAATTTTGTCATCTGAGGACAGGTTGGATTCACAATTCGAGAATGAATTTGAGTTAATTCTCTTCTAAATATAGGAAATAAACTGAGGATCAAGCCTCTTCTTGACATGCAAAAGTATACATGACTAAAAATGATTCCAATGCACAACAAATATGTATAAATCTATATCCTAGTTGTGCAAAAAAATTTCTTATGTGTTATCATGTTTAATTATTTTTTGGACCACCATTGTTGAAATTCTAGCTCATGCTTGGAGTGCGATCGTGTTGAGGCAGCGTCATGGTATAGCTTCATGATAGAAGTACCCCACGCAATATAGTACAAAACCTTAATAGTTCATGGTAGTTTTTTGTGAAATTTATTCTAAAATAAGAGGCAGATAACTTCATTGAAAGGTTGATAAATAAAAGATAAATAAATTGATAAAATATAGACATTAAAATAAAGGATTGATAATTCAAAAAGGAAGAAAGATTAAAATAAAAGGTAGATAATTCCCAGAAAATAGACAAATTAAAATAAAAGGTAAATAAATGAAAATAACATAGACAGTGCTAGATCTACATAGTGTCTAGTGGTGTCACAGGACACTACTGGATTGCCTACTCTATAGATACTTTTATTTATTTTTAATTGCATTTGCTACTTAGGCCAACACTAAAACTAGGGTAGGACACGACTTAGGAGAATATATTTATAAAATTTTCAATATAGATTCCAAATACAATTATGATAAATTATATAGGATACACGGGGATAAAATCCTAGATCCATTGCTGAAGGTACAAAGTAAAAGATTCATAAATTCAAAGAAAAGCAGACATGTTGAAATAAAAGGTAAATAACTTTCACAAAAAGATGAAGAGGCCGGAGGAAAGCTAGAAAGGGAGGGGAGACTTGGAGGGAGGTAGGTGAGGGGAGAGAGAGAGAGAGAACTTGATATTATTATGTTGAGATTAATTTCTTTGCTAATATTATTTCAGAGAAAGAAAAGAGAGAATGATAGTATTGCATTTTAAAAATAAAATAAAGTAAGATAAGTGGGTACAGGGAAACTGAAAAATATGTAGGAGATTTTTCACCTTTGACTAGTAAACTTGAGAGGAAAACACACTTGAAAACGTTCAAGAGGGCGGAAGTATTTCCATATTAATTTAACAGTTCGCAGTTTATTCCTAAACCTTGAGTCTCTTGGATGAAGAAACAAGTCCTTAGGGGACTTCAGGCCAAGGAAGAAATTGAAACTTCGCATTGAATAGAAAGAAATCTTTAGGAAAATAAAAGTGTTTATTGCTTGCTTTAAAGCTGCTCGAATCAAGTGAAACTTAAAAAAGTTGGCACATTTGGAACCTATTTTTTGTTACATACAGCTTGATAGATAATGAGGTGCACATTACATTGTTCAAAAATAAATGATCACTTAGGATAGATAAATCTTTTGGGATAATGCCTGACATCCTAGGCAACGTACCCTGTGAGTTTTATAAGATAAACCAAAACGACCACCTGAAATTTTTTTACCTAAATTTAAGCCTCATATTGCTCAAGTCATCGGAACCTTGTGAAGCAAATGTAGGCATCTGATAAAGAGCCAATATCATATTATCATGTATACACATTTCAGATGAAACTAAAAAATGTTCCAAGAGAAATTGCTTAAAAAAGACGGTATGCTTTATTTATACAAATTTCAGGAGTGATACTCTCATTTTCGTAAAATATTTCAAAATGAAGTTGGTGCAATCCTCATTAAATCAGTTAGATTCTTATTCTTAATATATCTATAGCATTTCTTCTAAGTGGAGATCTCAAAAGGAAGTTTATATGATATGAAGGAATTAATTACCTCTTTAACTATGTGTACATAGCATTTATGACAAGTTTAAGGACAAAATCACGAAAGCAATCAAACATGTGCCTTGCAATTGTTTAGGCAAAGTCATTTCTCATGGAAGCACTTTTAAGATGGTGTTAACCTCCATTTCATTAAATTTTCTGAGTACTCTTTGTATACATGTCTATTACCCTATTAATCTAGTAAACAAAGGTTAAAAGAACGTTTTGCCTAATAGCAAACTTTCACTTCTAACAACAGGTTGTTCATTGTATTAATTTCTTGGACGGGGTATTCGAAAACTATATGCAACAACAGAGCTTAATGCTACCAAGACACCTGAAAAATGTACACCTCCAGCAAACTTACTTGAGTCACACTGTCAGCTTGACCCAAAGATACTGAAAGCTGGCTTAAGCTTTCGAGCTTCAGTTATTGTTCCTTCAAGTGTTGCTCAAGAGCTTCACGAGATTTCCTTTCTTCCTCAAGTTCCATTGCCAGCTTTTCATGCTCCAGCTCACACTAAAAAAAGAAAAAGGTGGAAGGCTGGTTAGTAATAAAAGATAAGAGGACACATTTTAAACTTCTCTTCACAGTTAATGAGTAATTAACAGAGGACTACCAACCTTGTGCATATCGTTTCTCTGTTTTAATATAACTTGTTCAAGAACCTCAGATTGTTGTCCCTGACAAGGACAAGCATGTTAGTGGTGAACTTGAAGCTTTTAAACTGAGTTAGGAAACAGATGACTCACTACCTGAAGTTTCTGCGGAGTTCTTCTATCTCTAGCTTTTGCCTCTTAAGCAGTGCAGCATCAGTCAAAATCTACAGCATAATCGCCAATCAAAAATCATGAAAGGTGGAATTGTAGAAATTGCCTATGCTGAAGCATCACTAAAAGCATACAAAATAATAATTATGGAGAGGTATGATATCAGCTTCTTCCATGAACATATCACCTTGTCTCAACTATATGGCATTGGATGTATGATCATTCCTTCAGTTATTCCTAACAGGGGCTTATATGCATTGCTATTGCAACTGTTGCATATACTGTGATCATTCCTTCAGTTATTCCTAAAAGGGGTTATATACATCGCTATTGCAACCGTTGCATATACATAATAAAACTATACCAATATAGAAGCAACAGGTAAACCTTGAACTAATAATATTGCAATTCTTAAGATAGTATTATCAACCTCATTTACTTGATCAATATTTTTAATCCGTTTACCTAATGTGTTGCATATACTAAATAAAACTATACCAAGATAGAAGCAACAGGTAAAGCTTCAACTAATCATATTGCAATTTCAAGACAGCATTGTCAACCTCATTCACTTGAGCACAATTTGTAACACGTTTAGCTCTGCTTGCAAACTGGAGGGTGCCTCTGGTTTCCTCTATGTGAACCTAACAACACTCATAAAGTTAGCAAGAATTCAATTACAATGAAGAAACAAATTTTAGATAAACGAGTTGAGAAAAGAAGCTAACTCCTCAGGTGCTAGTGTGCAGATTATTGAAGTCTTAGCATTGCCATCCAAAGCTGGTTGAAGTATGCGTGTTAGGTTAATATCATGATATGGAATGTGGGCCCTGAAACAACATAAACAACATTTTCACATTTTAGATAGAAAATTGTCACACACAATTGTCTTAGTATTGGAATTTGATAACAGAGGATTATTTGACCACAAAGTTTAAAGGAGCCCCTCCGACTAGGTATGACTATATTGAAACAACTGTAGTGATAAGATATTGTTTTGGGTATAAATTATGCAATATGGAATTACTTAATATTGAAATCATGAGCTAGTTGTCAGCATTAGAAGTGTATATATATAGATATATATATATATATATATATATATATATATATATATATATATATATATATATATATATATATATATATATGAACAATATGGAGAACCTTGGTACCAAGTTCCTTGGTAGTGATGTGGCACAATTCTAGCCCACACATTCAAGGAGGAGAGAGAGAGAATTATTTTTAAAGTTACATGTGTGGGCTATAATTGTCCACATCGCTACCAAGTTCCTTTGAGGAACTTGGTACCAAGTTTTTCCATTTTTCAATATATATATATATATATATATATATATATATATATATATATATATATATATATATATATATATATATATATATATATATATATGGGAAAAATGAAAGAAAAAATGGGTACTTAACTAGCAACTCATTTTGTTAAATAAGCTATCAAGAAATAAGTTAGTGGCTGAAATACATTCTGCTCTGGCCTCATTTAACTAAATGCCCTGCTAGCTGATAACCGGTATCTCCAGAATGAAATTCCTCTACTAAATAGATGACAAGGAATCTCCTATTATGAAAGATAGTTGATGAAATGTTCTATTTATTTTCGTTTCGAGTAAAATTGATGGAATATTTTATTACGTAAAACAATAAAAGAACGTGGAAACAAACTAACTACATGTTACAATATTACCTTTGCTTCCCATTTTCACTCAGCTTATTAATCACATTCCCAAGAATCATTAAGCTTTTGTTAATATACTTCCCTTCCTTCAAACGTACTCCACCAGCCCCAGTCTTGGATATTCTTTCCGACCCGGCTAAATCTACCAAATTCTACAAAGGAGATGTAAACAGAACTTACAAAAATGTTCTAATAAAAATCAAATATTTCATTCAAAGATGAAGCAAGAAGTCACATACCAGAACAGAAACACGGATTGCATCTGCATTAGAAACATCACCAGAGAACTCTGGATCCACAGTATTGCTTTCTATAACCTAAAACATGAGAATACAATATAAATATTAAATACTACATACCAAAAGTAAATGCAAAAGAAAAAGGATGCAATAAGATTACCATCCTAAATATTGTATGTGATCTACTGCTCCGAGAATTCATATTTGTTTCTCCAAAGTGTCGATTAGCTACAAAAAAGGATAATATTTTGCTTTTTTCCTCCTTAATTATAATAAGGACATAGGAAACAACTTCTATAGTACATTTGATAACTCAATTCTAGAACTTCACCAAGTTTGATCAGTTCAAGTACTTGCTCAGCACTATTCACAATCTCCTCACAAAGGCCCACCACAAAAATGCATCCCTACAAACAAATATAATGGGAAAATTCCATAAAAGTATTGTGATAATATAACATCAGTAGGTTTACTTATACCTTACATCTAAGCTCTCATGGATAGGAAGCTTCTGGTTCCCCGGCAAAAGAAGATCATTTATCTCTTCATTGTAGATCTCCATGTAGGACACTCTAATTATAAACTCACAGTCCATATTCTGTTAACATATTTAAAATTTCAATAATAAGAATATACACATACAATATAAAACCTTCAATTGGTAACAAAAAGACAGTATATGAATAAATATATTTGAATACCATTTGAGTAGAATGAAAAATTTCTTTCACGGCACGATGGATGATACCAGGATCATCTTCTGAACCATTCATGGTGAAGGTTTTGCCACTGCTGGTCTGCCCATAAGCAAATGCGGTATGGTAAAAAGGTACATGAACTAAGGCCGAACTTGACAAAAGTTAATAATGTGGCTAAGATTTATCCTATAATTTACCTACTCTCCAGTCAACTATTCCAAGATTCTCATAACAATTCAATATTTTTAATAAAAAATTGAACTTTTAGCTGAAACCAGTGGCGGAGCCACATAGTGTCCAGTGGTGTCACAGGACATCACTGGATTGTCCGCTTTATACATGTTTTTATTTATTTTCACTTGTACTTACTACTTAGGACACCACTGAATTAGGGTACGACACCACTAAAAGAGGATAAAGTTATAAGTTATCAATGTAAATTCCAAACACAACTATGATAAATTACATTGGGACACCACTGGAACCAAATTCTGGCTCCGCCACTGACTGAAACTTGTTGAACTTTGGATCATTTCAGATCGAAATTTCTATTCAGCTCGCCAATTGAGAGCCTAGGCTAAAAATTACACAAAGATTCCTTAACTCTTGAAAAGGTAAGAGAGGGTTAGTTCTTAGTACCACTGAATCCATGAACAGCAGCCTGGATGAGGGGTTTCGTGAGTTGATCATAGACCGTCGCATTCGTCGTCGTCTGATCGAATACATGATCTGCATGAAAGAGAGGGTATCATCAGTAAAGTGGAGCTAGGGTTTTGGAGAAAGAGAAGTTGGTGAGATTGATGTATTGAGTACCAAAGGCGAAGGAGACGCCCGAGATCGGAGTGCCGAGGGATCTATGGAGAGAGATCCTGTTGTCCTCTATCCTCCATTGCCGATCCTCGGCGGTTTCTTGGCCGATCGATAGTCGGAATCGCACAGCTAATGAGATCTTTTCCATTTGATTTGATTTTTTTTTTCTCTCTTTTGCCTGAAGAGCGGAGAGAGGTTCTCTTGATTTGAATTTGATTGGAGGGAGGTCGAGCTACCGGAGGTGAGCGTTCTTTTTCGCTAGTCACATAGAATTTCATGGGCCGTCAGTAATGGGCTTTAAATTACAGGGCTACAAGCGTAGATGATTCGTGGGCCTTAAACATGTGATATTTTTTTAACAAAAATAAGCGACAGGAAAGTGGAAGGTACTAAAGCTAAATGAGTCATGACGCTAAATCTAGGGTATCAAAGTGTAAACAACAACAACAACAACAAAAACATTATATATATATATATATATATATATATATATATATATATATATATATATATATATATATATATATATATATATAAAGAAGGTGTAACATTTAGGGTAGATAAGTGTGAAACCCAGGGTTCCAAGATTATATTACGATGCTTGTGCTTGTAGATTCAACTTTTCTAGCTAGTAAATAATAAATAAAGTTGTTTTTTCTTTTCATTAACATGCAATAATGAAAAATCTTCTATTGAGGATTTGCAGCTTATGAAACGCAAGAAACTTTTATGAAAATAAACCATAAAAATTTATGCAGTCTAAATTTGCTTGAATAAAAGGGGACGCAGAGAAAAAAGGCATCATTTGGGCCATGTTAGAGAGAAATCAAACCCAACCTAAAGTTAATGGGTCTTAAACAGATTCTAAGAACCAATTTTAACCAAAAGCACTACTATGTATTGGCCCCAATTCTTATTTAAACTTATTACTTTTTTTTATCTTATCCGATGTAAGGATTATACTCACACATAAATATTCCAACAGATCAGGCATTGTGTATTGATATCCATCATCATCTGAAGGCTGCAGACCGAGCTGATGCTTTTACAATTGAACTATGATTTCATAACATGTATGATAAAGTATTGGGAAAATTGCTTCTAGCCCCCAAAATAACAATAACTATGCTCCCCCCTCCCAAGACTTTTTCAACCCTCTCAAAACCCCCAAAACCAAAGACAGCAATCTCTGAGCCCTCAAAACACAAAACCCAATATTTTAAAACATGTGAAGACTATAATACCCCTTTTCTCTCTCTCTCTTTCTCTCTCTCTCTTTCTTCATAATGTCACTGTGATGAAAAGAAATGGGTTTTGGGGGGGAAAATTTAAGTTCCCTCCAAAACCCAAGAACTTTCCCGCTACTATCCCCTCCCCTCCACCAGCGGCGACCCGCCGGACTTCCGCCAGGGCTTCGACGTCCTTCACGCCGACCGCGATGGCAAAATCAACCTCAATGACCCGGCGAAGGAGAAGGAGAGGCATTATAGAGGCGTTAGGTGTCGGCCATAGGAGAAATACGCGGCGGAGATACGAGACCCGGCGAAGAACGGAGCTCGGGTTTGGTTGGGGACCTTCGGGACGGCCGAGGATGCCGCCAATAAGGCACGACCGGCCAAGGCTTCACATGCACGGGTCAGTGCGATCTTGAATTTCCCGCTCAGAGTCAACGAGCATCGAGTGTCATCGAAAACTGACATATAGTTGTTCGCGGTAAAAGTCGGTTTGATTGTCATTGATTTGAACTGTTATAAACTTCAGTCGCCTGAAACAAATTCAAAGAAAAATATCGCCTTTTATTTTAAGGCTTACAATGAAAATAAAAAAAGATTACAACTTTTCTGTAATGAACAAACGCCGGATCATCAAGTATATCGGATCCTCGCTATGCGGGTTCTTTGCCCGTGTCGGGACTTTTGTGTCCGTGGACCACCGCAATTCGATCCGTAGAGACCCTGCCCGAACTACAGACATGAAGGGCTCGCTTCACGAAGGAAACGGCTACCGAGGGGATCACACTCACGAAGGAGAGGATCGCCGGGATCACACTCACGAAGGAGAGGATCACGAGCGGGTGAGATCTACTAGGAGAAATCACAGCTATCCCCGAGATTAAGACGGCTTAATCTAGAGGGTATCTGTAGTTCGACCAATTCGCTACCTTTGCGCTTGTAGATCCGACGTTGATCGGGTTCGTGTCACGGCTGCTCAAACCGCAAAAGATCCGCCAAAGTCCAAGCTCTCCCAAAGCCCAAGCCCAAGCTCTCCAAAGTTCACTGAAGCCTTCGAGATTCCACCAAAATCAAGCTCCACCGCCTCCTAAGTCCGCCTTAAAAATCACCAAATCAGTCCTCCGAAGCCCGAGCCAACCTCCCAAAATCCAGCGCACCCTCCCTATTTATACAAGTCGGGGTCTTGTGCTGTCTCACAGCCGGTGCCTCGGCCAAAGTGGCCGAGGTGCCTCTACCAAAGTGGCCGAGGTGCCTCTACCAAAGTGGCCGAGGTGCCTCGCTAAGTTGGCCGAGGTTCGCAAAACCGAGGTTCGCCAAGTGAACACGAGGTTCGACCGAATGAACACGAGGTTCGCCAAAGTGCAAGGTTCGCCAGAAGGCGAGGTTCGCCGAAATGAACTGAGGCTTTGCCAAGTGAACATGAGGCTCGCCAAATGACTACGAGGTTCGACCGAATGAACCGAGGCTTCGCCAGTGAACACGAGGCTCGCCAAATGGCGCAGGTTCGCCAAAAGGCGAGGTTCGCCAAAAGCGCAGGTTCGCCAAAATGAACCGGGCTTCGCCAGTGAACACGCAGGCTCGCCAATGGCGCAGGTTCGCCAAAAGGCGCAGGTTCGCCGAAGACGAGGTTCGCCAAAAGCGCAGGTTCGCCAAAATGAACCGGGCTTCGCCAGTGAACACGCAGGCTCGCCAATGGCGCAGGTTCGCCAAAAGGCGAGGTTCGCCAAAAGGCGCAGGTTCGCCAAAATGAACCGGGCTTCGCCAGTGAACACGAGGCTCGCCAATGGCGAGGTTCGCCAAAAGGCGAGGTTCGCCAAAAGGCGAGGTTCGCCAGATGGCGCAGGTTCGCCAAAATGAACCGAGGTTCGCCAAAAGGCGCAGGTTCGCCAAAATGAACCGGGCCGCCAGTGAACACGAGGCTCGCCAAATGGCGCAGGTTCGCCAAAAGGCGAGGTTCGTCAAAAGGCGAGGTTCGCCAAAATGAACTGGGGCTTCGCCAGGTGAACACGAGGCTCGCCAAATGGCGAGGTTCGCCAAAAGGCGAGGTTCGTCAAAAGGCGAGGTTCGCCAGATGGCGAGGTTCGCCAAAATGAACCGAGGTTCGCCAGAAGGCGAGGTTCGCCAGAAGGCGAGGTTCGCCAAACCACGAGGTTCGCCAGAAGACGAGGTTCGCCAGAAGACGAGGTTCGCCAAACCGCGAGGTTCGCCAGCCTGTTGGCCGAGGTGCGCCGTTGCCGCTTCCGCCGCTTTCTGGCCTTCCGCTTAGGCCCCGCTTATTCGACTCTTGGCCTTCTTCGACTTAGGTCCCGCTCAGATTTGGTTCCGGACTAACTCTTGGTTCGCTCCGCTCAACGGTCCCGAATCCGATCGTCTGCTCAAGTCCGGCGAACCGTGCTTGTGACGCCGTGGTTTGCCGCCGGTTCGCTTTAACGATTCGACGCCTGTTTCATTCGATGGGTTGTCATTCGCCGACTCTCCGTCACGAGTTGGTTTCGGAGATCTTGTAAGTATTTTTCAACACCTACAGATACCCTCCAAAGCCGCCTCGCCTCAATTTTAATGAGTCCGATGCTTTGGACATGATGGTTCCCGGCCTTCAGTCGGCTGAGGGTCCCAAAAGATAGCTTCAAGCCTTCGATTCTTTCAGATCATCCAGTTCTTTGTAGGATTTCTGATAAAATCACGGTGCTGCATTTATTGTCTGACCGCTTTGTTGAAATCTTGATTCGAAGCTGGTGGGTGAGTTTTGTTTGTAACTCGTGTCGGTCGGTTGTTGTTTGACTAACCATCAGACTTTTGGACTTCTCCTTATGTCGGCGAACTCCTTGTTGGCGACATGTTGGCTATGCCGAATACATGGGATTCCATAACCCTCAATCGGCTAATTCTTCCATCATCACGTGTGTTGTTGGTTTAACCACAGCGGGAGGACTGATTTTTTTCATGGAGAGATCCTCCGAGGATTCCTTGTTGAAGCAGGAGACCATTTAGCTTTCAACCATCGTGCTGGCCTTCGGTCGGCGAATGCGACGCTTTGGCCTTTGTTGGGATATGATTATTCATAGTGGGAGAAGTTCCTCCGGGACTAGACACGTCGTCCGGTGTCCACACGACTTACATGCCTCGCCGTTGTTCCTCTCTTGGATATTATGGTAGGAGGACATCAAGGGTTATCGAAGTTATCCTTAAGAATATGGGTTTATTCTCCAGAACTCCTCGCTGAAAATTTGGAAACAGTTTATACTCGTAATCCTAGTTGGAGTAGGATTGGGCAACGCGTTGGTCGACGTCGATGCAATCCGCACGATCGAGTTATCCCTAAGAATATTTCTTGTGAGAATATTCTTCCGGGAACTTCTCGACAAATTAGGAAACAGTTTATACTCGTAATCCTTGTTGGAGTAGGATTGGGCGACGCGTTGATCAACGTCGATGCAATCCGCACGATTGAGTTATCCCTAAGAATATTTCTTGTGAGATTATTCTTCCGGGAACTTCTCGACAAATTGGGAAACAGTTTATACTCGTAATCCTTGTTGGAGTAGGATTGGGCAACGCGTTGGTCGACGTCGATGCAATCCGCACGATCGAGTTATCCCTAAGAATATTTCTTGTGAGAATATTCTTCCGAACTTCTACAAATTAGGAAACAGCTTTATACCGTAATCCTTGTTGAGTAGGATTGGGCGACGCGCTGATCAACGTCGATGCAATCCGCACGATTGAGTTATCCCTAAGAATATTTCTTGTGAGATTATTCTTCCGGGAACTTCTCGACAAATTGGGAAACAGTTTATACTCGTAATCCTTGTTGGAGTAGGATTAGACCACATGGGAGAATATTTGGAGAATTGAGCCGGGTAGCATCTCCAAAATCTTTCCAAATATTTAGGAAAGAGGATGGATAAATTATTGGGTTGTTTTGGATTCCTTTTAGATATCCAATTGGGCTCCAATTAGAATTCCTACCCATCGTCAAATAGGACTCCTTATTCAAAGAGAATTGGGTCCATATGGGATTGTTATAAATACCCATAAACCCTCCTTCCTCTTGACCTAGGCCGGCCCCCTTCTCTATGCACTTTTTCTTTCATTTTCTTCCAGCCTCGTGTCGTCTCATCTTCTCTAAACAACGAGGTATGATGAGGGTTTTATATTTCCTCCTCTTCTCTTTTCTTTTCTCTCTTTTTTTTGTTGCATGCATGCATGGGAGGAGAAGAACCCGTCGTGGCCATGAATAGGTGGCGGCCACGGGCGGTGGCGCGATGAAGTGCGGGCCAAGAAGGCGCTACCGGGCGCATGGCTGGAGGCTATGGCGCCAGCGAACAACCATACGGCGGCGCCGTATTGTTCGGTCACCGCGACCGAGCCCAGCGATTGAGTCGGCTCGGTCGCTGGCTGCGGACCGAAGCCCGGCACCGAAGCCTGCTTCGCTTCGCGACCGGAACTGGCGCCGAGTCGCTCGGTTGTCCGCCGCTTTTGTTGACGCCTGCTGATGCTCCAGCCATGATTGATAGACCATGACCACCAAACGGACTTTTTCGATGCTATATTTGCCGATTTTCACCGCGATTTGACCTTTTCGCCGTGTTTTTGCAGCTTCCGATGTCGCCGGAAGATCACGCTTCAAGGAGTCGATCAACTCGCGACGGCGCTGCGGAATGCACGCCCTTCTTTCGGTGGTGCGCCGCCATCATATTCTCGTACATACATGCTATATCCCCGCCGTTCTCCTTCGTGGAGGCGATTGGGAAGAGCCGAATCCTCCTTTGTGGGGATCGACGCTGCAGATTGTGTACACTTGTTACGACCCCGCTTCGTCCTCCTTTGTGAGGCGATTGGGAAGAGTCGAAATCTTCCTTCGTGAGGATTGAGGCTTCAAAGATTACCCGTCTCGATATCTTTAACGGGAGCGATTTCATATCAGTATTTTGTTCGTAGAACGAAATATATTGCCGCTTTGTTTACGCGACTATATTTATCGTTCTCCGGGTATTCGATATGGATGAAATCGTCGTACCCGTTATAAGGTCGTGACTCAATCTCATGGGTTTCTGAGAAGAGTTCTACGCCTTATGCTGTTTCCTTTTTCAAGATATTCCTCCTAAATGATCTGTTAACCCTTTGTTCCCTTGTGGTAGGCGGATGCTCCGATGATTATTCGTCTATTTCGAAGGCTCCAAATGTCAAGTCTCGATTCTTAAGGTCATCCGGGAGAACACCTCTTTCCACCGAGGAAGCGAACCGCAGCGAGGCGAACACCCGCAGGAAGAAACCAGCGAAGCCTGAGCCTACCATCATAATTTCGGATGACGAGTTTGAGGGATCGCTTCCATCATCCGATCCGCCGCCTTCCTTGTAGCCTTGGCCGAAACCAGGATTTCCCGACCCTTCGAGTATAGGGCGCGGGTGGAGGCCCCAGGTTAATCTTGACGGACCCCTTCCACGGATTCAACCTATCACCGAGATTGCCCCGGCCAAAATCTGCCGCCTCGACTCAGCCTGGATGGGTCTCCTTCAGCTGTTGGAGAATGGTTTGAAACAGGCGATCTCTATTATTGAGGTTAGATGGGCGACCTTTATGGTCTTCTGCCCATTCATATTGAGTAGCTTGGAGGAAATTCAACGTGTTGGTGGCCCTCGCCTAGTTAATCGCTGTGAGCAAAGCTCACTAGTCGGCTAACTCTGCGCATCGCGGTGGAGAGTTTAGCTTTTTTTGAATCATGCAATGAGGTGACACGACTCATCGGCTCGGCTCGGCTCAAGGCTTCTCGTGAACGCACCTTTCGCGAGAGGAGAATATCAGAGCAAGAGGTCATTTTTGCGAACTCCTATGAGCGGCAGCGTCACTTGCGTCAGATAGATTGGTATCACACCCATGTCAATCGCACAGAATCGTGACTGCTCAAGGGAGAAGACTTTGAAAAGTTTCACGCGGAGTGTACCAGAGTCCGTATGCCATCAACGCGGAGAAGCAAGTCCTCGAGGCGATGCGTCGAACACGCGGCCGCTATCGCCGCTAACTCAAGAGGAACTTGAGAAGGAAGCCAAAGCTCGGGTTCGAGTGAAACAGAGGAAAAACTAGCCGGCCAAAGCCGACCTCGCCTTCACATTACTAGATTGCGCCAATGAAGGTCAATACCGATGAGGCGCTCTTCGTGGGTGAGTTGCGTGGAGGACTCCACCAGCTTATAGTGATGAAGTATCTCACCAACAACAAATCCTTTGTCATAGACTTGATGTTTAAACAGCTTGTAGCTCCTTCTATCTTCAAATGAACAAAATTTATTCCTTTCATTATTTATTATGATTCTTTTACTTCGCCGTAAATAATTAACCATAATACTTATAGGATTTTGGCAAACCCTCACCATCAACGGATTTGATTAGCCTTTACCAACTACCGCTTGAGTTGGGCTAGCGCATGGATTATCCGATCCGCTCAAGACGCGGACGCTGTGCTAAAAGAATTAAACTCTTCTAGACTTGTTGCTATGATATTGAATACATAGGCTTCAGACTTTTACGCAAGAGACCACCCGGCCACGCTGTTACACGAGACTCATCCTTTCTTAGGCTTCGGATGAAATACCCTTAATCGAACTCGTGTCTTCTTCAATCGGGAAAGACTAAACCGCAACGGTGTTAGACGCTGGTTTTATCCCTTCTTAGGCTTCGGATAAAATACCCCGTAATCAACTCGTGTCTTCTTCAATCGAAAAGACTAAACCGCAACGCTGCGGTGAGGCGCTGGCTTTATCCCTTCTTAGGTTTCGGATAAAATACCCCGTAATCAACTCGTGTCTTCTTCAATCTAAAAGACTAAACCGCAACGCTGTTAGGCGCCGACTTTAGGGTTATTGGCCAACCCCAACCTTCAACGGGCTTGATGAGCCTTTACCAACTACCGCTTGAGTTGGGCTAGCATGTAGATTTTCTAAACCGCTCTACACACGACGCTGTGCTAAAAGAATGAAACTCTTCTAGACTTAATGCTACGATGTTGAATACGCTGGCTTCGCTCTTTATCACGGGAATAGACTACCCGCAACGCTGCGGTGAGGCGCTGGCTTTATCCTTTCTTAGGCCGGGATAAAATGCCCCGAATCGATCTCTCGTGTCTTCTTCAATGGGGAAAGACTAAACCGGCAGCGTGTGTTAGGCGTTGGCTTTATCCTTCTTAGGCTTGGATAAAATGCCCCGAATCTAACTCGGTGTCTTCTTCAATCGGAGAAAGACTAAACCGGCAGCGTGTGGCGTTGGCTTTATCCTTCTTAGGCTTGGGATAAAATGCCCCGAATCGAACTCGGTGTCTTCTTCAATCGGAGAAAGACTAAACCGGCAGCGTGTGGCGTTGGCTTTATCCCTTCTTAGGCTTCGGATAAAATGCCCCAAGATGAATCTTGGTGTCTTCTTCAATCGGAGAAAGACTAAACCGCAACGCGGTGTTAGACGCTGGCTTTATCCCTTCTTAGGCTTCGGATAAAATGCCCCGTAATCTAACTCGTGTCTTCTTCAATCGGAGAAAGACTAAACCGCAACGCTGCGGTGAGGCGCTGGCTTTATCCCTTCTTAGGCTTCGATAAAATGCCCCGTAATCAACTCGTGTCTTCTTCAATCGGAGAAAGACTAAACCGCAACGCTGCGGTGAGGCGCTGGCTTTATCCTTCTTAGGCTTCGATAAAATGCCCCAAGATGAATCTTGGTGTCTTTGACCGAGAATGATCAACCGCAACGCTGCGGTGAGGCGTTGGCTTTATCCCTTCTTAGGCTTCGGGATAAAATACCCCAAGATGAATCTTGGTGTCTTCTTCAATCGGAGAAAGACTAAACCGACAACGCTGCAGGAGGCGCTGGCTTTATCCCTTCTTAGGTTTCGGATAAAATACCCCAAGATGAATCTTGGTGTCTTCTTTTGACCGGAGAATGACTGAACCGGAATAAGATCGATTGAGGTGGGAAAAGAAGAATGTGTTCTATGATGAGGCTAACAGCAGATTCCTTGCCGTAGGAATTGAAAAGACTCAGGTGACCTTTAGTCGGACTACCTGGTCTGAAAATCTCGGCGCATACCTTCAGCCGGCGCTACCTAAGATGAAAGATGGAACTAAGAGTGGGATCTCCACCGAGAACCGAAAGGCTCAGCGACCTTCACGGACAACCCGGTTCGAAAATCCCTACAAGATACCTTCACCGGGCTACCTAAGATGAAAGGTGGAACTAAGAGTGGGATCTCCGCCCGAGAACCGAAAAGACTCGTGACCTTTAGTCGGACTACCCGGTTCGAAAATCTCGGCAAGATACCTTCACCGGCGCTACCTAAGATGAAAGTTCCGGTGCTTCTTGTTCGCGGGGAAAGTAGACTTGTTATTCATTGCTCGCTTGAACTTGTTTACGCCTTCGCTGGCCTACAACAAAATTTCAAACAAAAGAAATGCCTTTATTTTAGGCTTACAATGAAAACAAAATTACAACTTTCTTCCTTTTGTGAACAAACACGAGGATCTCTATTTTACGGATCCTCGCTATGCGGGTTCTTTGCCCGTGTCGGGACTTTTGTTCGTCCGCGGACTACCGCAATTCGATCCGTGGAAACCCGGTTCGAACTACAAAGGCAGGCTCGCTTCACGAGGGAAACGGCTACCAAGGGATCGCGACTCACGAAGGAGAGGATCACCTTCGGGATCACACCGATCACACTCACGGCGAGAGGATCGCCGAGCGGTGAGATCTACTAGGAGAAATCACGCTATTCTCAGAGCCGAATTCGAAGTTCGCTACCTCGCGGTTTGTAGATCGGACGCGTTCGCCGGTGCTCGACCGTAAGGCCGACGGCTCATGGATCTCGCGAGGGCTTTCTCAAGAATATCGAAGATCCAACTCTCAAAAATCCACCAAAATCCCACCTCTCAAATCGAGCACACCCCCTATTTATAGGAGACAAAGGGGATTTATGGTCACGGACACCGTTGGTGTCCGGCCTTGGCCGACACCAAGTGGTGTCCGCCTTGGCCGGACACTATTTGGTGTCCGGCCTTGGCCGGACACTGCACGGTGTCCGGTTTCGCCGACGCTTTGACTTCTCGGTTTGGTTTTCGGACTTTTCGCGGACGCTCGCTCCGATCTTGTCGCCGCCGCTCTAAGTCCGCTTGGTTCACTTGATTGGTTTCATCCCGCCAACGGTTTAAGTGACGATCGGTCGATGTTCAAACCGATCCCGCTGACATTCAATGCGATCGATCTCGCTGAAGCTTCACCGCTGGATTCATTCCATAACACGTAGCCTCGCTGACTCGTGACGCCTTTGTCGACCCACTTCATGTGTTCGCGGACCCGCTTTACGCATTTGCGACATAGTTAATCGCCGGCGCTTGTCCGATGGGTTGTTGGTTGTTAACCCACCGCCACGAAGTTTCGCTCGTACTAATAAGCAATTTCTAACGCCACAGATACCCCTCCAAAGCCGCCTCGCCTCGATTCTTGATGAGTCCGATGCTTTGACATGATGAGCCCTTCACCCTTCAATCGGTGTGATGGGACTTGTGAATGACCTTGGCGTTCGATCTCTCCACTCCTTTCAGCCTTTCCAAGCTTCGAGGATCGCCAAGGTATTACTGCATCGCATTTTTGTCCGACCGTTGTCGAGATCTTGACCAAAAATCGGTAAATAAATTTCTTTTGAGATTAGCTCCAGCTTTTGATTCCTCCAATTCTCTCGTGTTCTCCGCTTTGTAGGATATCTAGGGTGTTGTGGTGTCGCATTTATTGCTTGACCGTTGTTGGAATTTCGAATCAGAAGCTAATTGAGTTCATTTGTCGCTGACTCGTGGCGGTGGATTGTCGTCCAATTTGACCATCGAGATCCTTCCATTGATCGGGAATTCTTGATGGATCGAACCATTGATCGGTGAATCCTTCGTCACGACGCTGGTTGGCGCCGCTATTGTATTACTCGCTGAAGTGCGCTCATCTACTGTAGGAGGTATTCTTCCCAATTGTTGATTGGTAGGCCCTGCGGCGACGCATGAATCGCAAGATCGATATTGGGGAATTCTTTCAAGGTAGAACGCTGTTCGCCATATAAGCCTCGCCGTAATTCATCAACTTTTCCTATAGTGGGAGGAAATTGAAGACTATCGAAGTTATCCTTAAGAACATGGTAATATTCTCCAGAACCTCTCGCTAAATTGGGAAACAGCTTTATACTCATAATCCTTAGTTGGAGTAGGATTGGGCAACACGTTGATTGGCCGATGCAATCCGATAATCGAAGTTATCCCTAAGAATATTTTTGTGAAAATATTCTTCCGAACTTCGACAAATTAGGAAACAGCTTTATACCGTAATCCTAGTTGAGTAGGATTGGGCAACGCTGATTGGCGCCGATGCAATCCGCATAATCGAAGTTATCCCTAAGAATATTTTTGTGAAAATATTCTTCCGAACTTCTCGACAAATTAGGAAACAGCTTTATACCGTAATCCTAGTGGAGTAGGATTGGGCAACGCTGATTGGCGCCGATGCAATCCGCATAATCGAAGTTATCCCTAAGAATATTTTTGTGAAAATATTCTTCCTGAACTTCTCGACAAATTAGGAAACAGCTTATACTTGTAATCCTAGTTGGAGTAGGATTGGGCAACGCTGATTGGCGCCGATGCAATCCGCATAATCGAAGTTATCCCTAAGAATATTTTTGTGAAAATATTCTTCCGAACTTCGACAAATTAGGAAACAGCTTTATACTGTAATCCTAGTTGGAGTAGGATTGGGCAACGCTGATTGGCGCCGATGCAATCCGCAAGGTGTTATTCTCGCGGAATAAATCTTCGAATCTTTCCAAATATAGCGGAGGGTAGGAGCCAATCAACGGACTGATTTGGCACTTATTTTGACATCCTGATAAGGTCCCGCTAGGACTCCTAATTAGGGGCTGATTAGAGTTCTAATTAGAATTGGTTTGGGCCCATTAGGAGTTGTTATAAATACCCCTACCCCTCCTATTCTTTTTGACCTAGGCCGGCCCGGCTATCTTATCTCTCGAGTGAGAAACGAATGCTACATTGAGCCTTACTTCCTTCTCGCTTCGCCGCTTGGTTACGCACTGCCTTTACGCTGGGAACCCGACCGAGCTCCTGACTCGCAGCGGTTTGATCGATGGTGTCCGGGCGTGGTTGTGGAGTATAGCGGGTTGTACCGATGCTAAATTTAGCCTCCCAGGTACTGATCGCAAGTTGGAGTTGACATATTTATACTGCAGTTGGCTTTTAGCCGCCAGCGAACTCGTTCCTATGAAGTCCCTTGACGAACTGAAGGCTGAAGAGGCTTCCCGACACTTAGGTCGCTCAGAGGCCGCTCGAGCCCAAAAGAAGCGCCGCCAGACTAATCGCATGTGTCCGATGGGGAGATTCATAGTTCCGGGTCGATACTTCGTGAGATGACCAGGAGGAGATTGTAACTCATGAAGAGGACTCTGGTACTCTCTCTTTTACTCTTATTATTCCCCTCCTATGATATCCTAGTCTGACTCTGATCTATCTTTTCAGGCATACCGGAAAGAGATGCGGTCCGCCTTTGCGATGGGGACAAACTCCGCAATGGAGTTCCTTTTAAGCTTAAAGAGACTTGTCCACAGATCTCACCGCCTTCTGACCATTAACCCGATTCGACAAGCTAAGACTCACGGTGATGGGGTAATGTTTGGCTAACCCATAACCTTCTGATTATCCGGCTCTTTTATGAGTCTCACGATTTCCTCCTGTGCAGAAGAATTTGGTGGGGATGCCAATTTTGATTTTCCCTTCCCTGACTTTGCCGCGTCTAGCTTCGTGGAGCAAGTACTCGGAGCCATGGACGGAGAGCCCGAGAATACCAACATAGGACCAGGATTGGAAAATCCGGGTTCGTCTAACATTGGTATTTTTTCTACCCGGACAGCACTTGCAAAGACATGAAATTTGTTTCCCTGCAGTTCTCATCCATACTTCACACTCTTATGCCAGCTTTTTCGATGGAGGACTTCGAGGATTTGATGCGCCGATGACTTCCCGAGACGCCCTCCTCCCGGGCGACATCGAAGCTTGAGTTAGGAATTCCTAGGAATATCGAGGCAGATTCCTTTGAAGGTAAAACTCCCCTCCCTGATAATCATAGGACTATTCAATTTTAAATAGTACGTCTATGATTGAAAATGTCTCCCGTTTGATAACAGAGACTCGTCCTGGTGACATTGAGGCTGCTATTCCTTCAGAGTCAGCTTCCGCAACCGTTGATATGTCGGACGTGTGTTGAGATACCGATTGAGACTGCCGATGCGCCACCGACCGCCGCTTTCACCGGTTTCATTAGGGCAAGGAGTCGGCTCTACGTGTATGAACCCTTCCACGCCAATACTCATGTTGATTTTGTTTTGGGGTTTTAACCCTTTTCTTCCTTTTCGCAGGTCCGCCACGACTCTTCACGACTTGGTGAGAGCTTTGATGTCCGACGACGATCCATCTCGCTTATTATCCGGTGGAAATTCGTTCGTTCTTTTCCTATTTGGCCATAGTGATAGACACACTTCGGTACCGTGCTTTCTTCGCCGCCCGCCATTCCTTGATCCTAGGGTAACCACGATACGAGATGCGGGTTATTCGTGAGTTGGCCTGCACCATTGCCGATGATCTCGATCATTTGAGGTTAAGCTCAAAAGTCTGCAAGACTTTGAAGCAGCCGGGCTCTCCTCATACATAGAGACAGAGACGAGGCTCACCAAAGCTTGGCGGATGCTCGCCATTACCGGACTCGGTTCAGATGCAAGAAGACCGGTGCGCCTTTGAGATCACACACCAAGCTTCGCCTTCCATGGATCATTTTCAATCTTGTGTCGCTGCTGGGGAAGCGAGGATAGTGGAGCTCGAACAGGAACTTCAAGCGGCGAGGGAGAGTCTGATCATCTTGAAGCTGACAAAGGCCAACAAGGAGGAGACTCTTGCAGTCATGTCCGAGAAGCTTGAGTTTTCAAAGCGGAAGCTGGTCGAAGTCGAGGAGGAAACCGCAAAGACCCTTAATAGCAGCGAGGAGACTTTCAGGGCCGAGCTTCAGGAGGAACTTCAACAAGCTTTCCTCAATAAAGTATCTGATTTGAAACAGCAAATTTGCTGTCACAAATTTGATGTTTAGAGAACTTGTAACTTTAGACTTTCATCAATAAAACGTGTTTCTATCCTCTTTTGTGCTTTATTACGATTCTTTTATTTCGTCAGAAATAATTAACCGTAATACTTATAGGATTTTTGGCAAACCCTCAGCCGTCAACGGATTTGATTAGCCTTTACCAACTACCGTTTGAATTGGGCTAGCGTATGGATTATCCGACCCGCTCCAGACGCGGACGCTAGGCCGAAGAATGAAACTCTTCTAGACTTGTTGCTATGATATTGAATACATAGACTTGGTACTCTTTACCGCAAGAGACCACCCGCAACGCCAGATACATCGTAGACTCGCCCCTTCTTAGGCTTCGGACTAAATACCCCGTAATCAACTCGTGTCTTCTTCAATCGAGAAAGACTAAACCGCAACGCTGCGGTGAGGCGCTGACTTTAGGTTATTGGCCAACCCCCACTCAACGGGTTTGATGAGCCTTTACCAACTACCGCTTGAGTTGGGCTAGCATGTAGATTATCTAAACCGCTCTACACACAACGCTGTGCTAAAAGAATGAAACTCTCTCGGACTTAATGCTACGATGTTGAATAATGAGGCTTCGCCTTTTTCACTCGAAGACTAACCCGCAACGCTGCGGTGAGGCGCTGGCTTTATCCCTTCTTAGGCTTCGGACTAAATACCCCGTAATCAACTCGTGTCTTCAATCGGAGAAAGACTAAACCGCAACGCTGCGGTGAGGCGCTGGCTTTATCCCTTCTTAGGCTTCGATAAAATACCCTTAATCAAACTCGTGTCTTCTTCAATCGGAGAAAGACTAAACCGCAACGCTGCGGTGAGGCGCTGGCTTTATCCCTTCTTAGGCTTCGATAAAATGCCCCAAGATGAATCTTGGTGTCTTTGACCGAGAATGACCGAACCGATTAAGATTGATTGAGATGGGAAAGGAAGAATGTATTCTATTTCCTAATGTGGAGAGGAAGGAGGATCTTGTCTCCTATCTCCCAGTGAGGGACTAACAAGAGAGGAAGGTTTTGTATCCCATCTCTGCCGATGGAGAGGAAGGAGGATCTTGTCTCCTATCTCCCAGTGAGGGACTAACAAGAGAGGAAGGTTTTGTATCCCATCTCTGCCGATGGAGAGGAAGGAGGATCTTGTCTCCTATCTCCTGATATTGGAAAGGAAGGATTTTTGTCCTGCTTCAAAGGGGAGAGACTAAAAATGTGATCTCCATTTTGAGACTCTTGAAAGATGAGACTAAGAGTGGGATCTCCACCGAGAATCTAAGACAAGAGAGGAAGAATGTATTCTATCTCTTGCTTCGGAGAGGAAGAATGTATTCTATCTCCGTAAAATGTGGGAAAGGAAGAATGTATTCTATTTCCGATGAGAAACTAAGAATGGGATCTCCACCGAGAATCTTGGAAGGGTACGATAGCTTTCACTTTCGTAGGATTGCCAACTGTAATTTGAAAGTGGACCTCTGCTCGTGGAGGGAATCGAGACGGATTTTGCTGGTGATTGGACCAGGGAGATTTTTAGTGGGCCCACCGTCAATGAATTTGATCGGTGAGAGAATTTTGGAGGAAAACACAACAACTTAGGGTTATCCTCATGAATATGAGTGAGATATTCTCTGAGGAACTTCCTCAAACGGGTTATCCCGAATGTGCTAAGGATAATATTTTTCGTAAACTTCCCGCTTATTGGCATTAATTGCCTGGCCGCCATTCTCAGGTGATGAGGCGATATGTTCGCTTGAATAGACCGTGTCTATTACAAACGGTCCTTCCCATTTGGGTTCGAATTTACCTTTCTTTTAGAGGTGAGGATTATCGGCCGCCGAGCGGCGAGGACGAGATCTCCTCCTTAAAGGTTCTCTCGTCGAACTTTCTTGTTGAAAGCCCTCACATTCTAGCTTGATAGAACTCAATACATTGTTGAGCCTCCAGCGCTTCTCATCTAACATCTCAAGCTCTTCGAGACGCTTCGATGTTGTTCTTCGGTCGCCATCTCTCTGTAAGGGCGACGCCAAGTGACGGAATCGATTTAACGGAGAATCGCTTCACACCCGTGAAACCGTGGAGTACGGGTTGCTCCAGCTGGCGCATGCATCACAGCGATATGCCCGAGTGCTTCTCGAAGTTTATCGCCCCAGCCTCGCTTTGTTATTCTTCACAAGCTTTGACAAAATCTTGATGATTGTCTTGTTGAACGCCTAACCCATTCGCCGATTATAGGTCATCGACAGACGTCTTGTATCTTGAATTTCTCGCAAAACCTGATGAAGGAATTGCTGATGAATTGGGGACCGTTGTCATGCACGATCCGTCTTGGGACACCATGTCGATAGATGACATGGTGTTTGATGAATCTGACGACGGTACTCGCCTTGACCTCTTTTAGTGGGATTGCTTCAGCCCATTTGGAGAAGTAATCGGTGATCGCTAGAATAAACCGATCTCCCTTGACTGACGGAGGAAAAATGGGACCTACAACGTCCATTCCCCATGTCTCAATGGCCGTGATGTGGCCGGCTGGATGCTTGTTCGCGGCCGATGCATATAATTCGCGGAATTTGACACGCTGGCATTTCCGAAATGCATCGATCAAGGCCATTAATCATTGTTGGCCGGCAGCCCATTCTCCCGATTCGATCGTAGAGCTTGGGACCAGCCGGTGTGCACCACATTCACCTTCGTGTGCTTCGAAGGACCTCTCCTCTTTGTTTGAGAGGCATCGAGCAAAGACCATCGCACTCGACGATATAACATCCGGGTCTCCGTGTCGTAGAAGAACCTTGGAGCTCTTCTCCGATTGACTCTCCTTACGCCTTCTGCACACCGCAAGACGAGTCGATGATAGGAAAGCGCCAATCTTGGGGCTCCACCGGGTTTGGGTTGCATGTACCTCTTTGGACACCATCCCTTTGTCTTCCCGCACTTCATTACATATTGGTACGAAGAGTTGATGAGTCCCCGACCGCAACTAATTGCTCGGTCTCTAAGGTTGTGCTAACGACACGCCTAACGCCAGCAGATCAAGTGAGCGCTTTGGAGGCGGATATACTGATGAAGAATTCTTCAATGAGTCCGCCATCTCCACGGCTACGATGATAGGGGACTGTGATCGGGTTCCTAACTTCAGAGTCACCACGGACTTGCTTAACTATCAATTGTGAATCACCATACGCCGAGATACTGACCCCAGCTCCTTGGCGGCTAAGTCCGATAAGTAGCGCTGTATTCGCTACGCTATTGGAACAGGTTCGTGAGTGAATAAGCACGGGGCATGACATGATTCCCCGGGGAAATCAAGACAACTCCGACTCCAGCGGAGATTTTAGAACATCCGGGGGCACTTGCCACATTGGTAGCTCGAGAGGCTCCATCAAAGTACAATCGCCATATTTGTTGGTGCGATGTAGCGTTGACTTCGTGGACTTCGTCCGGAAGATCATCGTATAGTTCGACCGCCTCGCTGTCGGGTCGGGTACTAAGAGATCGCGAAATCGCCGCCTTTGACCGACTTCGTTGTTTGAAATACAAGTCATATTGGGACAAGAGCAAGGCCTATTTCGCCAAACGCCAACTCATTGAAGCCTACTGGTCATAAATATTCGACCGGATTTACGCTAGAGATAACATAAATCGCCCGTCCGACTAAATAGTGTCGATTTTTCAATCGCGAACACTAATGCAAGGCACCGCCGCACCATTGGGTATCGAGACTCAGCCATCAATGTTCGCCTGTAATACATCGCCGCTCGCGGACCGCCGTCGCCGCCCCCGCGAGCAAGGCGCTTTAATGAGTGATCCGCTGCCTTGACGTAGATCAGAACGGTTTTCCGACAAGTGCGACAAGAACAGAGGTTTAGCGAGATACGATTTAATCTCTTCAAACGCTCGACAGCGCCGCCTAAATAAACGACACTCTTCTTGTTCAACTTGGAGAATGGTCGCACTTCCCGTGATAGGTTTGATATGAACCGCCGGATGTACGCCAATCGCCCTTGTAACCCCCGAAGTTCTCTCGCATTTCTGAGGTTGCAACTCTTGAATGGCCTTCACTTTGTCGATCGACGGGATTCCTTTGTCGGTGACGACGAAACCAGGAACTTGCCACCGACATCCCAAGGAAGGATTTGGCGGGGTTCATCTTTAGTCGATGAGTCCGCATGAGCTCAATACCGCTCTAAGATCTTTGATGTGATCTCTTGTTACGCTTTTCACGACTAAGTCATCGACGAAGCATTCGACCGCTTTTCCCGAGATGATCCCGAAAATTTTAGTCATCGCCACGGTATGTCGCCGCGCTCTTTAACCCGAATGGCATGACCGTAGCGTAATATACCGATGGGCGCTCAACGCCGTGTTTACGCCATCGGTGCATCTTGATTTGATTGTAACCCGAGAAATCATCCATAAAGGACATCCTCTCAATCCACATGTATTGTCAACTATGACGCCGGTGATTGGCAGAGGGAAATCATCCTTCGGCAGCCGCTTAGGTCTCAGAGTCGACGCAGATCCTAATCGAACCATTCTTTTTCATGACCGGGACTATATTTGCCACCCAATCCGGATGTTGAATTTCCTCGATGAATCCCGATTCTATGAGTTTCTTTACTTCGCTCACGACGTCAGAAGATTTGTGGATCTAAACCGCCTTTTGCGATTGCTTGACAGTTTGACACCCACGCTGATGTTGAGGCGATGTGTCGCCACATTAGGGTCGAGTCCTGGCATATCTTCGTAGCTCCAAGCAAACACGTCGATGTATTCCCTGATTAGGGCAATCAGCTCTTCCTTCTCTTCTGAGGGAAGACTATTACTGACGTTTATGAGCTTAGGATGTTCCTCGTCACCCATGTTAACCTCGACTACCTCGCCCTTAGTAGGGGTTCTCTTTGTTGAATCTATCCCCAAACCGCTCGAGTTGATGGATCCATGGGTCTTTCCATGTTGGCATATCTTCATCATTCTCCATAGTAGCAGGATCGATCGTAGCCATATTTGACATCAAAGCTTTGAAAGCTCCGAGGCTAGTGTCGTAATCCCAAACCAAGAATCGACGAGTATCCGCTTCTTCATCGTAAATGGTCGCCGATCATCCACGCAGCATTCATCTTCGAGGAGGATTTATATCCCAATCCTCGCCTAAATGCGTAATAGTTATCGGCTTCCTTTTGGGACATATGCCGCTTTTAGGAGGGATTCGAGGACCTCGTCCAAACATAGACCTTCCCCTCATGTCAAGTCGCACTCCCCACTTCTTCATGATACCCTGTTTCGACTATATCTCGCATGTGTGGAGGATAGGCCCATCGTTATCCTCATCTTCTTCTAAGAAGCGATTCGGCGCCGACCGTGATCTCCTTTTCCGTAAACCAAGTCTTTTCAATATTCGATCTTTGCGGAATGACGAAGTGTTGTCCCAAAGGAGTCTCGAATTGCTTTTGTATAAAGCAAGATGACCGAAGTTGGTAGATGCAACTCGATTGTTATATAAACTGTCATCGCATCATTCAAAGACAGAGGGTACTCTAAATCGCCATTTATTGCTTTATCGGCAATTTGCCAATTACAATGTTCATCGGCGATTCTTCATCGTCAAGATTGATTACAAGGTACAATGTTATTTAAAACAAATCCTCCGCTATAATCAAGCCCGCCGCAGACGCCTTCTTCACCGTGCCCGCGTTTGGCCGATGATTCGCTGACTCATTGCCAGAGGAGAGAATCGCTGAAATAATTCTCCATCCCCTTAAACGGCCGCTTGTCCGCACCACCGCCTTGACTCATTATTTGTGTCTACATACTTGAGACACCGATGAAGAGTGGATGGGACTATAACGCTATTGTGGATCCGTGGTCCACTCCAACAATAAGTTATAGGAAGTCTCTCAGATCAATCACATAGCAGTGACTTCGACTTTAAGTCCCCATTTGGCACTTAATCCGATTTTACCAAGTGGGCGGACCCACCGGTGTTAAATCCAGAAATCATTGTGCCGACGCCGCATCGCGTGAATTCCAAGATGATACATGAGGCGCAGGGCATGATGCTCATTACAGCCGAACCCTGATCGACTTGATCCGTTGACTTCGCTAGAACCAATATACCCTGTGAAAGTATAGCGCCTATCGTGCTTGGAATTCTTGGTCCGCATATCTTCCTTTGTAAAGGTGATGCAGGCAAGTCTTTAGTCGCAGTTGCATTGTTGTGCGATTCTTCCTAATCTTGATCCTGAGTGAGAAACACCTCGAGTCACCGAGCTTCTTGTAGAGCTTCGGGTTTCCTTTGATAATCGGAGTAACTCAGAGAGTTATTCGCCGGATGTTCGCCAACCGGGCCATGACGCCAAAATGGTATGGAGAGCTCGATGTTCTGCCTATCCCTTACAATCGCGCATTGAATCGACCGCCGGAGTTGAGCTTCGACCTCAGGTCGCTTCTCCTTTGCTTCACCGCTTTTTAGCAACCGTCACGTGTCCTTTTCTCGCACGAGTGGGAGGAGTCATGGCTACCCCTAGTTCGTGATAACGCCTTCGATTCGGCTTGGAGTCTCTCGATACTTGTAGTTGTATTCGTGCTCACTCCTTGTGGCAAAGACTTCATGCTCATCCTCCAAAATCGAAGGCCGCCACTTCTTCATCGCCCTTTCTCGAATTGTCAAGCTGCTTGGCATAATTTGCCTTTTCCCTTGACTTCTTTTGCCGAAGACGCCGTCCACCGATCGCCTTCCAACAAATCGTGGTGGACCCAAAGGATTTCTCCGCTTGCCGCCGTGTGGTACGAGTCCTTCTCACGCTGCTCGTGAGGATCTTCATTCACCATCTTTATTCCTACCTTCACAATTGGGGTCGGTTGAAACCAATCCAAAGGAACTGATCCGCTTATAGAGATCGTGATTCGCTCCCACCTTCTTCTCTTTAGAAGGTTTTGGAGTGATGACTCCCACATCGATCAAGGCTTGAATCTTATCCACGAGATGGTAGCGAATTTAAGTAGGGTGATGTACGGCCCCGCGGATAAGCGCAGACTTAGGATCTGTAACTTTGCTTGCCTCCTCTTGGTTTACAATTGGGGCAACCGGATTTTGTTGTTCTCCGTAAGGTACTTGAAAATGCCCTAACTTCCTCATCTTTGAATGAGTAAGTCTTGGGAAATCTCGAACTAGAAGGTTTTGATTCTCGAAGTTTGTCGGGCCATTGAGGCTGTGATTGCCGGGCGCGACGCCGCGACCGGCCGCTGTGGTTGCAGCTCAAGGTTTGATTGGCGCTTCAGCCTTTGTCGGGCGCTTTGCCTCCGCGGCACAAAATTCGCTTGTTCGTGGTTTGTCGCCGGCCGGCCTCTTTTCGCTTTCTTCCTTTTAAGGAATCTTTCGCCTTGTTTCCACTAACTTTCAAGTCCTTCCACGCATGATGGTGCCGCCCCATTGCTTCGAAAGCACGCCTATCGATAAATTACTGGCAGGTCCGAGGATGAATTCCTCTCATATCGGATCCCGCAGCTTCATTGCCTTGTTACGGAATCGCTTAACAAAGATATCCACGCTTTCCATTCTTCGCTGGCCGAGTAACGCTCCAATTGATACCTCGGTATCGCCATCAAAGAAGTTGAGAGAAACAAGGACTCCATATCGCCCCACCGTTGATGCTCCCCTGCTTAAGACGGCGGTACCAATCGGCACTCCACGAAGGGTGCCAACGAATGACCGAACTATCAGGGTTCATTGCCGTAAATAACCCCGAGGTGCGACTTGAAGTAAATCAAGTGTTGCGTCGGGGAACCCTTCCCACAAATGGTGTGAAGTTTATTAAGTTAAACTTCACGGTATGGGATTGACTCCCATTCCCTGCATGGGCAAGGAATACCCGCCTTCTTTACTTCTTGAGCGGAAATCAATGAGTTGATTTTGCTCTCCAAGTCTTTGATCTTCTCGCTTCCCGAAAGCAACAACATCTATGTTTTGCCCAACAAGCGGGTTCGTGAGGGTTATCATCTTCTTGTGCTTCCTCGATGCGAATCGCTATCATCTTCATCGACGCTGACGCTACTGACTCGATTCTCCTCCTTGATGCTTTGTTAAAGCTTGATCTGCTGGTCGCGCATTTCATCGCCTCGCATGGCCAACTCCATTTCTAGCTTGAAGTTTTCCGTTGTTTATTCAACGCTCGCCTAGCATTTTGGCCACTTGATCTCAGACTGATCATGAGTGTTTCTTGGGGCTCCTTCGCTAGATACAAGATGATCGATGCGATTGCGGAGCCAATATCCGACGATCATCCTCCGCGTATCCCTTCAAGTTTATCGACCGACCGCCGGATAGTCCCGACCGCAAACGAAGCAGCCGCTGGCGATGCCGAATAGCCCGCGGACGATGGTTCTTTGCTGGTCATATTATTAGTGACCTCGGCAACTCACCCTCTCGAGATTATCCTTTTCTTGAATCGCCTTGACCTAGGTCTCGGCATCTCGTGGTGAGTCTCTCGAAGACCGACACTTTCTCGAGCTTGATGGCAATTGCACTCCGAGCATCGCTTTAATGAGCTTGGAGCACAAGCACGATCGGCCAATTTGGGGAATCCTTCGAGATTTTCTCGCACTTTGCACGGTAGTACCATCGGTGTGTGTACCGAGCAACCCGCCGATGTCGGCGCGATCTTTCGTAAACGCCCTCATCGCCGATGAAAACGCCTCCTTCCGAGGATGGGTCAATCCATCGAAACTTCCGAAGTGACTCGCCTAGACTTTCGCCGATGCCAAGTTCTACGACTTCTGACCTCGATTTTCAATCCGATAGGAGAGGTCACAGAATCTTCTTGTCTTTGTGGGTGCTACCCCGTATTAGGAGTGACCCGCGATTCTTTTAGCGACCCAGCGATCCTTGATGGTAAGCCCGCCGGTCGGGCGTAGAGTTGGCTTCACGAAGTTTGGATGTAGACACCGAGGTAATTTCAAGGCCGATACAACTTTTGTTGAGGTGCTCACAATTTCTGATTTGAGCACGGGAGCAGGAGTTGGCCTGCTGGGCTTGGATGCCAGGTTCGTCAGAGTTGAAGCGTCGACGGATTTGGGCTTCCAAACTAGCCGACTTGTTGACGACTTCTTGGTCGCCTCCTTCTTCAACTCGCAGCTTGTTGCACCAAAGCCCTTGCTTGTGTGAGGAGCGCGCGACGCTTCCGGATACACTTGCCGCGAGAACGGTTCCGCTTAACTCGACCCGCTTTGTCGTACCAGAGGAGTCGGCTACAATCTCGAACTTCAATCTACGAGTTATCACGGATCTTAGATCCGCCAGAGCGAACCCCATCCATTGATTCTTTCGCTGGGCTACTTGTTTTGCCAGCGCCGACGCCGCTCGACGCTCTCTTGAGAGAGTCACGACGCTATCATGGACCGACTCGCCGTGGGGTTCGGTCCGCTGTTAGATCGGGAACCACCGCCGCTGTAGTCTTGGCGGTGGTGGTGGATTTTCCCGCCTCAGATCTAAGGCCGACGGGTCTTCCTTGCGGCGGAGACCATCTTGGACTTATGGGGAACCGGATCCGACGAGGAGGAGAGGTATTCTTCATACTTTTCCGTCAACTCAACTCGACTCTCCTCGATGACCGGATCGGATCCGCTGGTTGCACACGACGCTTCTTTGTTGAAGCCGCTATTCCACCGGTCGCCTTGTTCAAGGGAAAGTAGACTTGTTATTCATTGCTCGCTTGAACTTGTTTACGCCTTCGCTGGCCTACAACAAAATTTGAAACAAAAGAAATGCCTTTATTTTAGGCTTACAATGAAAACAAAAATTACAACCTTCTTCCTTTTGTGAACAAACACGAGGATCTCTATTTTACGGATCCTCGCTATGGGATTCTTTGCCTGCCGGGACTTTTGTTCGTCCGCGGACTACCGCAATTCGCATCCGTGGAAACCCGTTCGAACTACAAAGGCAGGTGGCTCGCTTCACGAGGGAAACGGTTACCGGGGGATCGCGACTCACGAAGGAGAGGATCACCTTCGGGATCACACTCACGGCGAGAGGATCACGAGCGGTGAGATCTACTAGGAGAAATCACAGCTATTCTCAGAGTCGAATTCGAAGTTCGCTACCTCGCGGTTTGTAGATCGGACGTGCTCGCCGGTGCTCGTGATCGTAGCGCCGACGGCTCGTGGATCTCGCGAGGGCTTTCAAGAATATCGAAGATCCAACTCTCAAAAATCCACCAAAATCCAACCTCAAACCGAGCACACCCCCTATTTATAGGAGACAAAGGGGATTTATGGCCGTGGGACACCATTGGTGTCCGCCTGGCCTGACATCGCTTTGACTTCTGCTTAGTTTTCGACTTTTCGCGGACGCTCGCTCCGATCTTGTCGCCGCCGCTCTAAGTCCGTGCTTGGTTCACTTGATTGGTTTCATCCCGCCAACGGCTTAAGTGGACGACGGCCGATGTTCAACCGATCCCGCTGACATTCAATGCGATCGATCTCGTTGAAGCTTCTCCGTTGATTCATTCCATAACACGTAGCCTCGTTGACTTCGTGCGCCTGGCGACCCACTTCATGTGTTCAAGGACCCGCTTTTATTTACATAGTTAATCGTCGGCGTTTGTCGATGGGTTGTTGGTTGTTAACCCACCGCCACGAAGTTTCGCTCGGGTACTAATAAGCAATTTCTAATGCCTACACTTACCTTCACCGGCGCTACCTAAGATGAAAGATGGAACTAAGAGTGGATCTCCACCGAGAACCGAAGAAACTCGTGACCTTCAAAGCGACAACCCGGTTTGAAAATCCCTACAAGATACCTTCACCGGCGCTACCTAAGATGAAAGATGGAACTAAGAGTGGATCTCCACCGAGAACCGAAAAGACTCAGTGACCTTCAGCGACAACCCGGTTTGAAAATCCCACAAGATACCTTCACCGGCGCTACCTAAGATGAAAGATGGAACTAAGAGTGGATCTCCACCGAGAACCGAAAAGACTCAGTGACCTTCAGCGACAACCCGGTTTGAAAATCCCTACGATACCTTCACCGGCGCTACCTAAGATGAAAGTTCCGCTTACCTTCACCGGCGCTACCTAAGATGAAAGATGGAACTAAGAGTGGATCTCCACCGAGAACCGAAGAAACTCGTGACCTTCAGCGACAACCCGTTTGAAAATCCCTACAAGATACCTTCACCGGCGCTACCTAAGATGAAAGATGGAACTAAGAGTGGATCTCCACCGAGAACCGAAAAGACTCGTGACCTTCAAAGCGACAACCCGTTTGAAAATCCCTACAAGATACCTTCACCGGCGCTACCTAAGATGAAAGATGGAACTAAGAGGGATCTCCACCGAGAACCGAAAAGACTCAGTGACCTTCAGCGACAACCCGGTTTGAAAATCCCACAAGATACCTTCACCGGCGCTACCTAAGATGAAAGATGGAACTAAGAGTGGGATCTCCACCGAGAACCGAAAAGACTCGTGACCTTCACGGACAACCCGGTTTGAAAATCCCTACAAGATACCTTCACCGGCGCTACCTAAGATGAAAGTTCCGCTTACCTTCACCGGCGCTACCTAAGATGAAAGATGGAACTAAGAGTGGGATCTCCACCGAACCGAAAAGACTCGTGACCTTCAGCGACAACCCGGTTTGAAAATCCCTACAAGATACCTTCACCGGCGCTACCTAAGATGAAAGATGGAACTAAGAGTGGATCTCCACCGAACCGAAAAGACTCGTGACCTTCAGCGACAACCCGGTTTGAAAATCCCTACGATACCTTCACCGGCGCTACCTAAGATGAAAGATGGAACTAAGAGTGGATCTCCACCGAGAACCGAAAAGACTTAGGTGACCTTCACGGACAACCCGGTTTGAAAATCCCTACGATACCTTCACCGGCGCTACCTAAGATGAAAGTTCCGCTTACCTTCACCGGCGCTACCTAAGATGAAAGATGGAACTAAGAGGGATCTCCACCGAACCGAAAAGACTCGTGACCTTCAAAGGACAACCCGGTTTGAAAATCCCACAAGATACCTTCACGGCTACCTAAGATGAAAGATGGAACTAAGAGGGATCTCCACCGAACCGAAAAGACTCAGTGACCTTCAGCGACAACCCGTTTGAAAATCCCCAAGATACCTTCACGGCTACCTAAGATGAAAGATGGAACTAAGAGTGGGATCTCCACCAGAACCGAAGAAACTCGTGACCTTCACGGACAACCCGGTTTGAAAATCCCTACGATACCTTCACCGGCGCTACCTAAGATGAAAGTTCCGCTTACCTTCACCGGCGCTACCTAAGATGAAAGATGGAACTAAGAGGGATCTCCACCGAGAACCGAAGAAACTCAGTGACCTTCAGCGACAACCCGGTTTGAAAATCCCTACAAGATACCTTCACGGCGCTACCTAAGATGAAAGATGGAACTAAGAGTGGGATCTCCACCGAACCGAAAAGACTCAGTGACCTTCAAAGGACAACCCGGTTTGAAAATCCCACAAGATACCTTCACCGCTACCTAAGATGAAAGATGGAACTAAGAGTGGGATCTCCACCGAGAACCGAAAAGACTTAGGTGACCTTCACCGACAACCCGGTTTGAAAATCCCAAGATACCTTCACCGCTACCTAAGATGAAAGATGGAACTAAGAGTGGGATCTCCACCGAGAACCGAAAAGACTCGTGACCTTCAGCGACAACCCGTTTGAAAATCCCTACAAGATACCTTCACGGGCGCTACCTAAGATGAAAGATGGAACTAAGAGGGATCTCCACCGAGAACCGAAAAGACTTAGGTGACCTTCACCGACAACCCGGTTTGAAAATCCCACAAGATACCTTCACGGCGCTACCTAAGATGAAAGTTCCGCTTACCTTCACCGGCGCTACCTAAGATGAAAGATGGAACTAAGAGTGGGATCTCCACTCCGAGAACCGAAGAAACTCGTGACCTTCAGCGACAACCCGGTTTGAAAATCCCCAAGATACCTTCACCGGCGCTACCTAAGATGAAAGATGGAACTAAGAGTGGGATCTCCATTCCGAGAACCGAAAAGACTCGTGACCTTCAAAGGACAACCCGGTTTGAAAATCCCACAAGATACCTTCACCGGCGCTACCTAAGATGAAAGATGGAACTAAGAGTGGATCTCCACCGAGAATCGAAAAGACTCGTGACCTTCACGGACAACCCGGTTTGAAAATCCCTACAAGATACCTTCACCGGCGCTACCTAGAATAGGGTGGATAGAACCCTCCGCTTATCACGAAAGGGATCTTACGCTTGGAGAGGAAGAACTTTATATTCTATCTCCTGCGGAAAGGAATTTTGAGTGGGCCTCTTGTTCATAGAAGGAATCAAGAGGGATTTTGGTGATGTACCGTAAAATTTGTAGACCTACCTTTAAAGAATTTGATCGGTGAGGGAAATTATGATGGAGGACAAACCGAGGGTTATCCTCAAGGAAAGTGGGTAAAACATCCCACGAGGAACTTCCCGTTGAAACGGGTTATCCCAAGATACTAAGGGTAGTATTTCTTCAGAACTTCCCATTTATCTAAGATTAATTGCCTGGCCGCCATTTTGGGTAATTAGGCTATACGCATTCATTAGAGTAGACCGCCTCTATTACAAACGGTCCCTCCCATTTAGGTTCGAATTTACCTTTCTTTTGGAAGTGAGGATTATTGGTCGCCGAAAGCAACAGGACCAAATCTCCTTCTTTGAAACTTCGTTGTCGCACTTTCTGTTGAAAGCCCTCGACATCCTAGCTTGATAGAACTCAATGCTTTGTTGAGCTTCCAGCGCTTTCATCCAACATCTCGAAGCTCTTCGAGACGCTTCGATGTTGTTCTTCGTCGCCATCTCGCTGAAAGGGCGATACGGCGACGGATCTCGATCTCCAACGGAGAACCGCTTCACATCCGTAGACCGAGAATACGGGGTCTCTCCAGCCATGCGGCGCATCACAGCGATATGCCCGTGAGTGCTTCTCCGAAGTTTATCGTCCCGCTTTGTTATTTTTCACAAGCTTCGACAAGATCTTGATAATCGCCTTGTTGAACGCTTCGCTAATCCATTTGCGTACCGGATTATAGGCCGCTGACGAGACGCCTTGTATCTTGAATTTCTCGCAAAACCCGATGAAGGAATTGCCGATGAATCGGGGACCGTTGTCATGCACGATCCGCTCGACGCCATGTCGATAGATGACATGGTGTTTGATAAATTTGACGACGGTATCGCTTTTATTTCCTTTAGCGGGATTGCTTCCGCCCACTTGGAGAAGTAGTCGGTGATCGCTAGAATAAACCGACGCTTTGGCCGACGGAGGAAAATGGGACCTACAACGCCCATTCCCCATGTCTCAATGGCCGTGATGTGACCGGCGATGCAACCGCCAGAGGCCGATGCATGTAATTCGCGGAATTTGACACGCGGCATCTCCGAAAGCATACGCGATCGGCCATTAATCATTGTTGGCCAAAAGTAGCCCATCCTCCCGATTCGATTGTAGAGCTTAGGACCAGCCGGTGCGATTCACATTCACCTTCGTGTGCTTCGAAGGACCTCTTACGCCTCTTTGTTTGAGAGGCATCGGAGTAAAGGCCATCGCACTTCTACATATAACATCCGGGTCTCTCGTGTCGAAGAATCTTGAGCTCTTCGCCGATTGACTCTCTCTCCTTCCGTCTTACGGTAGAATACCATGTAAGACGTAATCGATGATAGGAAAGCGCCAATCTCGGGGCTCCAACTTAGTTTGGGTTGCATATACCTCTTTGGTAACTACCCCCTTATCTTCTTGTGCCTCATTATATATTGGTACGAAGAGTTGATGAGTCCTGACCGTAACTAGTTGCTCGGTCTCTAAGGTTGTGCACGATACCGCACGCGCTAATGCATCCGCATGAGCCGCTCAAGACGCTGGATATATTCGATGAAGAATTCTTCAAATGAGTTCGCTATTTCAACGCTATCCGATGATAGGGGACCGCATCGTGGTTCCTAACTTCATAGTCACCACGGATCTGTTTGACTATCAATTGCTAATCGCCGATGCTTCGAGATACTCTATCCCCAGCCCTTGGCGGCTAAGTCCGATAAGTAGCGTTGTATTCGGCCACGCTATTGGAACAAGGTTCGTGAGCTTAATAAGCACGGGCATGACATGATTCCTGGGAAACTAAGACAACCCCGACCCGGAAATCTTAGAACATTCGGGGCACTTGCCACGCTGGTAGCTCGAGAAGTCTGGCCAAAGTACGCCATATTTGTTGGTGCGATGTAGCGTTAACTTCGTGGACTTCATCCGAAGATCATCATATAGCTCAATCAAGGTCCGTTGTTGCCGGGTACCAAGAGATCGCAAATCGCTTGTCCTTTAACCGACTTTGTTGCTTGAAGTGCAAGTCATATTGGGACAAGAGTAAGGCCCATTTCGCCAAACGCCAACTCATTGAGGCCGGCCGGTCATAAATATTCAGACCGGATTTACGTTAGAGATAACATAAATCGTTTGTCCGACTAAATAGTGCCGCATTTTCTCAATCGCGAACACTAATGCAAGGCACCGCTTCACCATTGGGTATCAAGACTCAAAGACCGACTAACGCTCGCCGTAATACATCGCCGCTCGCGGATCGCTGCCATCGCCCCGCCAGTAAAGCGCTTAACGAGTGATCCGCTGCCTTGACGTGAAATCGTGAATGGCTTTCCATCGCGTGCAACAAGAACGGGAGGTTTAGCGAGATACGATTTGATCTCTTCGAATGCCTTCTGACAGGCGTCGTCCCAAATAAACGACACGCCCTTCTTGTTCAACTTAGAGAACGGTTGGCACTTCCCAGATAGGTTCGATATGAACCGTCGGATGTACGCCAATCGCCATTGTAACCCCCTGAGTTCTCTCAGATTTCTCGGAGGTTGCAACTCTTGAATTGCCTTCACTTTGTCAGGATCGACGTGGATTCCTTTGTCGGTGACGACGAAGCCGAGGAACTTGCCACTGGACATCCCAAGGAAGGATTTGGTGGGGTTCATCTTTAGTTGACGAGTCCGCATGAGTTCGAATACCGTTCTAAGATCTTTGATGTGATCTCTCTTGTCACGGCTTTTCACGACCAAATCGTCAACGTAGCATTCGACTGTTTTCCGGAGATGATCTTGGAAAATCTCAATCATTGCTCGCTGATATGTCGCGCCGGTGTTTTTGAGGCCGAACGGCATGACCGTGTAGCAATATATACCGATAGCGCTCAACGCCGTGGTGCTTACGCCATCGGGTGCATCTTGATCCGATTGTAACCCGAAACCATCCATGAATGACATTCTTTCAAATCCACACGTATTGTCAACTATGACGCCGGTGATTGGCGAGGGAAATCATCCTTCGGCAAGCTTAGGTCTCAGAGTCGACATAGATCCTAATCGAACCATTCTTCTTCATGACCGGGACTATATTCGCCACCCAATCCGGATGTTGAATCTCCTCGATGAATCCCGATTCTATGAGTTTCTTCACTTCGTCTACGATTGCCTGCAAGATTTGTGGACGAAATCGTCTTTGCGGTTGCTTGACAGGTTTGACATCCATCATGATGTTGAGGCGATGTGTCGTCACATTAGGGTCGAGTCCTGGCATGTCCTCGTAACTCCAGGCGAATACATCGATATACTCCCTGATTAAGGCAATCAACTCTTCCTTTTCTTCCGAGGGAAGAGTATTGCTGATGTTTATGAGCTTAGGATACTCTTTGTCACCCATATTAACTCGACTACCTCGCCCTTAGTGGGGGTTCTCTTTGTTCAACTTATCCCCAAACCGTTTTGAGTTGATGGATCCATGGGTCTTCCCATGTTGGCATGTCTTCATCACTCTCAACAAGAGCGTGATCAATCAAGCCATATTTGACATTAAAGCCTTGAAAGCTTCTCCGAGACCGGTGTCGAGTCCAAGTCAAGAGTCGACGAATGTCCGCCTACCTCATCGGGTGGATTATTATCAATCGCCCATGAGCATTCATCTTCCGAGGAGGATTCGTATCCCAATCCCTTCAATGCATAGTAGTTATCCGGCTTCTCTTGGGACATATGCCGCTTAGGAGGGACTCGAGGACCTCGCCAAAACATAGACCTTTCCCTTGTGTCGTTGTACCCCACTTCTTCATGATACCCTGTTTCGACTATATCTGAATGTGTGGAGGATAGGCCCATTGTCATCTTCGCCTTCTTCAAAGAAATGATTCGGCGTTGAACTCAGATTCTCCTTTTCCGTAAACCAAGTCTTTCTCACTACTTGATCTTCGGGATGACGAAAGTGTTGTCCCAAAGGAGTCTCGAATCGCTTTTGTGTAAAGCAAAATGACCGACCGTAGGTGCAACTCCGGATCGTTGTATAAACCCGCATTACATCATTCAAAGACAAAGGGTACTCTAAATCGTCATTTATTGATTCATCGGCAAGTTGCCAATTACAATGTTCATCTGACGATTCTTCATCGTCAAGATTGATTACAAGGGGTACAATGTCATTTAAAACAAAATCACCACTATAACCAAGCCCGGCTTCGGTATCAGCTTCTCCACCGCTGTCCGTGCCTTGGGCCGATGATTCAGTTTCGGACTCATTACCGTAGAGAAGAGAATCAGTGAAATAATTCTCTATCCCCTTAAACGGTTGTTTGTCCGTGACCACCGTCTTGACTTCATTATTCGTGTCTACATATTTGAGACACTGATAAAGAGTGGATGGGACTATAACGTTACTGTGGATCCAAAGTCGACCCAACAATAAGTTATAGGAAGTCTCGCACAATCACATAGCAGTGACTTCGACTTCAAGTCCCCCATTTGGCACTTTATCCGGATTTTACCAAGCGGCCGAGACCCGCTGGTGTTAAATCCGTAGATCATCGTTCCTGTTGACGCTAGCTTGCTGGCAGGGATTCCAAGGTGATACATGAGGCGCAAGGGCATGATGCTCACAGCGGAACCCGGATCGACTTGGATCCGGTTAACTTCGCTGGAGCCAATATACCCGGTGAAGTAAAGCGGCCTATCGTGCTTGGAATTCCTTGTCTGCATATCCTCCTTTGTAAAAGTGATGCAGGGGAAGTGTTTCGCCGCAAGGTTGCATTGTTGGGCAGATTCTTCCGGAATCGGCTTGATCTGAGTGAGAAACACCTCAGAGTCAGCCAGAGCTTCTTGTAGAGCTTCCTCGTTTCTTTGACAATCGGAGCAACTCAGAGAGTTATCCCGCCGATGTTTGCCAACTGGGCCATGACGTCAAAACGGTATGGAGAGTTGGAGCTTCCCGGTTTGTCTCTTCTAATCGGGTGATTGAACCGAGGCTGCTTCGGGAGCTGAACTTCTTGCGGCTGCTTCGCTGTGGCTTCTTTGGCAGCCCCCTGCTGTTGCGCTTTCTCGGTGCGAGTGAGGGGAATTGTTGGTACCCCCAGCTCTGACAGCGTCTTGGCATTAGGGTCGGAGACTTCCGGGTACTTGTATTTGTACTCGTGTCCGCTCCTGGTGGCGTGGGCTTCAGGTTCTCCTTCGGACAACTGGAATGCTACCACCTGTTCGTCATCTCCCTCCAGAATTGCGGAAGTAGCATGGCATGACTTTCCCTTCCGCTTTGATTTTTTCTTCGATGAAGAAGAGGCTACCCATTGCTCATCCTCAAGCAGGTCTGGGTGGATCCACAGGACTTCGCCATTTGGGGTCAGATATGATACAAGTCCTTTCTGGCGTTGCTTATGTGGGTCGTCGTTCACCGTCTTCATTGTGACTTTGACTACTGGTTTAGGTTCAAACCATGTCAATGGCACTGACCCAAAGCTTATGGACACCGTGATTTGTTCGACCTTCTTTTCTTTGGACGGCTTCATAGTGATGACCCCTACGTCAATTAAAGCCTGGATTTTGTCCTTAAGGCTGAAACAGGATTTAGTGGGGTGATGAATTGCCCTGTGATACGCGCAGTATTTTGGGTCGTTCGTCCTCAATGCTTCCTCTTGATTCTGAATCGGAGGGAGCTTGATCTTGTTATTTTCAACAAGATATTTGAAGAGACCGGGAATCTCGTCGTCCCTAAAGGAATAGGACTTCGGGAATCTTGGCTCTGAGGCCTTCTGTTTCTGCGGCCCTGGTTGCCACGTTGATTGTGCCTGTTGCGGCGCTCGCTGTTGCTGCTGCTGCTGCTGCTGCTGGGGTTGAGTTGAACGCTCGTTCACAACCGCCTTGGCTCGCTTTTTCCTTTGCCACGGGACAAAGTTACGCTCGAGCTCCACCGCTTTACCGCTTCCGCTTTTTCCTCTTGAGGAATCTTTCAGCTTGCTCTCCACGAACCTTCAAATCCTTCCACGTTATAGATGGTGCTGTCCCCATTGCCTCTAGCACGTCTATCGACAAGTTGTTATGGCAGGTCTGGAGGATGAACTCCTCTGTTATTGGATCCCGACAGTTCATTGCCTTGTTCCGGAATCGTTTGACAAAGATATCTACAGTTTCTCCGTCCTTCTGCTTCTCGTCGAGCAACGTCCCGATCGATACTTCGGTATCGTCGTCGAAGAAATTGGTGAGGAAACTAGATTCCATGTCGTCCCAGCTGTGAATGCTCCCCGGCTTGAGACGGCGGTACCAATCGAAGGCAGCCCCACGAAGGGTGCCAACGAATGACCGAACCATCAGGGGCTCGTTGCCGGATATTACTCCGAGGTGCGACTTGAAATAAATCGCGTCGCGTCGGGAACCCTCCCACAAACGGTGTGAAGTTTATTAAGTTAAACTTAGACGGTATGTAATTGATTCCCACTCCTGTATGGGCAAGGAATACCGTTTTCTTCACTTCTTGAGCGTAAATCGCTGAGTTGATTTTGCTCGAGGTCTTTGATCTTCTCGCCTCATGGGCACCATATCTACATTATGCCCGCTATGGTTCAGAGGGTTATCATCCTCTTGTGCTCTCCCGATCGAATCATTGCCATCGTGGTCGACGCCGACGCCGACTCGATTCACCTCGATGTTTTGTCAAGGCTTGATCTGTTGGTCATGCATTTCTCTCATCGCCTCGCATGGCCAACTCCATTTCCAACTTGAAGTTTTCCGTTGTTTATTCAACGCCGCCTAGCATCTTAGCCACTTGATCTCGTATTGATCATAAGCGCTTGGGGCTCCTTCGCTAGATACCGTGATGATCGAGGCGACATGAGCCGATATCCGACGATCATCCTCCGGGGTATCCCTTCGAAGTTTGTCGATCCGACCGCCGGATAGTCCCGACCGCAAACGAAGTTAACCGCTATGATGCGCTAGGGATAGCCCGTGACGACGGTTCTTGTCGGGTCATATTATTAGTGACCTCGCAATTCATCTTCGATGCTATCCTTCGCGGAGTCGCTTTGACCTAGGTCTCTGCTGTTGGTGCTAAGCCTCCGAAGACCGATACCTTTCGAGTTTCGTCGGCAATTGCACTCGAGAGCACCGCTTTGATGAGCTTAGAGCACAAGCACGACCGTATGAATTTGGGGAATCCTCCGAGATTTCCACTCTGCTCGGTAATACCGTTCATCAAGATGTGCACCGGAGGAATTGCCGCGGTGTTGGCGCTGATCTCGAGTATAACGCCGCCGCCATTAGACGAGAGCCGCCTCTTCCGAGAATGGCCAAACTACCGAAAGTAACTCGCCTTGACTTCCGCTTATGTGAGCGTGGAGTTTCGGGGATTCTGACCGATCTTTAATCCGGGTTGGTTGCAGGAATCTCTCCGGTCCTTCGAACGGGTGCCTCCCTATGAGGAGTGACCCGTGATCCCTTCAGAGGACCCAAGCGATCCTCGAGAGTTGGCTTCACCACCGGTTCAGGTGTAGGCACCTTTGACCTTGAGGCGCCGTCGGTCTTGGGCTTTGGTGTTGAACTTGAGACGCCTATAGCCTTCGGCTTAAGTGCCGACAGAGTGGCCATCGGGTTGGGGCACCGTTAGACTTGGGCCTCCAAACCTGGTGATACGTTGGTGGCTTCATTACCACCTCCTTCTTCAATTCACGAGCCCGCCGCACTGCAGCTCGTGCCTGCTAGCGAGTGCGCGGGCGCCCGGATGCGCCTCGGTGTGGAGCGGTTCCGCTTAACACGGACCCACTCGCCGGTTGACGGCTTGATAGACTGCCGATCACTTGAGGTCAAGCCTCGCTGTAAGTCCGATCTTAGATCCGCCAGAGCGACCCCATCCACCGATTGCATGGCCTTGGCATGTTTGCGCCATGCTTTGTCGCCGCTTTGGCGGCTCGCTGGAGAGTGCAAAGATCATCGGCGCTCATCTCGGCACCATCCGACTTCGGCCGGATTTCGCTACCCACGGCAGCTGGTTGGACTCGCCGCCCCGGGCTCTACATCGGAGGCCCATCGGGTTCTCCTGCGCCGAGTCCTTCTTGGAGCGGCGGGAGAGCTGATTCGAGGACGAGGAAAGATATTCCTCGACTGGCTGGTCGAACTCGAACTCGACCTCTTCCTCCATCGATAGGGATCCGCTGGCTATGCACTCCACGACCTCCGATTCGATGGGTGGCTCCCACCGTGGTCGCCAGCTTGTTCGTAAAAGTCGGTTTGATTGTCATTGATTTGAACTGTTACAAACTTCACCAAACAAATTCAAAGAAAAATATCGCCTTTTATTTTAAGGCTTACAATGAAAATCAAAAAGATTACAACTTTTTCCTCAGATGAACAAACGCCGGATCATCGTTATATCGGATCCTCGCTATGGGTTCTTTGCCCGTACGGACTTTTGTGTCCGTGGACCACCGCAATTCGATCCGTAGAGACCCGGTTCCGAACTACAGACGGAAGTGGCTCATTTCACGAAGGAAACGGAGCTCGAGGGGATCACACTCACGAAGGAGAGGATCGCCGGGATCACACTCACGAAGGAGAGGATCACGAGCGGTGAGATCTACTAGGAGAAATCACAGCGCTATCCCCGAGATTAAGACGGCTTAATCTAGTGGGTATCTCAGAGTTCGAACTAATTCAAATACCTTGGCGCTTGTAACTGACGCTGATCGGGTTCGTGTCACGGTTCAAATCAGGCAAAAGATCCCCAAAGTCCAAGCTCTCCCAAAGCCCAAGCCCAAGCTCTCCAAAGTTCGCTGGAAGCCTTCAGAGATTCCAGCCAAAATCAAGCTCCAGTCCGCCTCTCCTAAGTCCGCTCCAGAAAAATCACCAAATCAGTCCTCTGGAAGCCCGAGCCAACCTCCCAAAATCCAAGCAGACCCCTCCCTATTTATACAAGTCGGGGGTCTTGTGTCGTTCAAGGCCGGTGCCTCTAAGCCAGTGGTCGAGGTGCCTCGCTAACTAGGCCGAGGTGCCTCGCCAAAGTGGCCGAGGTGCCTCGCTAACTAGGCCGAGGTGCCTCGCTAAGTTGGCCGAGGTTCGCAAAACCGAGGTTCGCCAAGTGAACACGAGGTTCGACTCAATGAACACGAGGTTCGCCAAAGTGCAAGGTTCGCCAGAAGGCGAGGTTCGCCGAAATGAACTGAGGCTTTGCCAAGTGAACATGAGGCTCGCCAAATGACTACGAGGTTCGACTGAATGAACTGAGGCTTCGCCAGGTGAACACGAGGCTCGCCAAATGGCGAGGTTCGCCGAAAGGCGAGGTTCGTCAAAAGGCGAGGTTCGCCAAAATGAACTGGGGCTTCGCCAGGTGAACACGAGGCTCGCCAAATGGCGAGGTTCGTCAAAAGGCGAGGTTCGCCAAAATGAACTGGGGCTTCGCCAGGTGAACACGAGGCTCGCCAAATGGCGAGGTTCGCCAAAAGGCGAGGTTCGTCAAAAGGCGAGGTTCGCCAGAAGGCGAGGTTCGCCAAAATGAACCGAGGTTCGCCAGAAGGCGAGGTTCGCCAAACCACGAGGTTCGCCAGAAGACGAGGTTCGCCAGAAGACGAGGTTCGCCAAACCGCGAGGTTCGCCAGAAGACGAGGTTCGCCAAACCGCGAGGTTCGCCTGCCAAGTTGGCCGAGGTGCGCCGCTGCCGCTTCCGCCGCTTTCTGCCTTCCCGCTTAGGCCCCGCTTATTCGACTTTGGCCTTCTTCGGACTTAGGTTCCGTCAGATTTGGTTCCGGACTAACTCTTGGTTCGCTCCGCTCAACGGTCTCGAATCCGATCGCTGCTCAAGTCCGGCTTAAACCGTGCTTGTGACGCCGGGTTTGCCGGTTCGCTTTAACGATTTGACGTCTGTTTCATTCGATGGGTTGTCATTCGCCGACTCCCCGTCACGAGTTGGTTTCGGGGATCTTATAAGTATTTTTCAACACCTACAATAGTTGAAGAGGTCGAATCTGCCGACGGAGTCTTGCACTCCTACTAAGAAGAATTTGCTAGGAGGTTTAATCATTTGCTATATTTGATGGAATTTGGTCAATTTGCTCTGTTTGGGAACAAATGTACGGATACCGAGTATCATGTTGGGAACAAGAACTTCGCAAGAGGTGTTGTGTTCAAGAGTGGATTAGATAATGAGATGGTTGTTAAGGTTATGAGTTTGTTGTTAACCTTATGAGATGGTTGTTAAGGTTATGAGTTGGTTGTTAACCTTATGGGTTGGTTGTTAAGATTATGAGTTTGTTATGAAGGTTATGAGTTGGTTGTTAACCTTATATATTGTTGTTTAATGTTATGAGTTTGTTGTTAAGGTTATTAAAGATTTACTATAATATATAAAATAATAAAAATTATAACAATATATAAAATAACAAAAATTATAGATTTACTATCATATATAAAATAACAAAAATATAGCATTATATAAAATTTCAACTCATCGATTTAAAAAAATTACAATAATATATAAAATAATAAAAAATTATAACAATATACAAAAGTTTACGGGTTGGTTGTTGAGGTTACGGGTTGGTTATTAAGGTTACGAGTTGATTGTCAAGATTATGGATTGGTTGTCAAGATTACTATTTGGTTGTTAAGGTTACGAGTTAATTGTCAAGGTTACGGGTTGGTTGTTAAGGTTATGGATTAGTTGTTAAGGTTACGGGTTGGTTGTCAAGGTTACGAGTTGATTGTTAAGTCATCAACTTTAAAAAAATTACAACAATATATAGAATTTAATAAAAAAAATATAGCATTATGGATTAACTATAATATATAAAATAATAAAAATTATAACAATATATAAAATAATAATATATAAAATAACAAAAATTATGGATTAATATAATATATAAAATAATAAAAAATATAACATTATATAAAATATAACGTCATTGATTTAAAAATTACAATAATTCATCGATTTTAAAATATTACAACAATATATAGAATAATAAAAAATATAGTATTATGGATTTACTACCATATATAAAATAATAAAAAATTTATAATAATATATAAAAATTACAATAATATATAAAATAATAAAAATTACAATAATATATAAAATAACAATTACAATATATAAAATTATAATAATATATAAAATAATAAAAAAATTACAACAATATACGGGTTGGTTGCTAAGGTTACGAGTAACCTTAACAATCAACCCGTAACCTTGACAACCAACTCGTAACCTTAACAATCAACCCGTAACCTTGACAACCAACTCGTAACCTTGACAATCAACGCGTAACCTTAGCAACCAACTCGTAATCTTAACAACCAACCCGTAACTTCAACAATCAACTCGTTAACTTTTGTATATTGTTGTAATTTTTATGAGAAAATATAATAATTAAAAAAAAAAAGAAGATCTCTCCTTAATAATATTTTCTCACGTTCCCCACCCCAATCGCCTATAAATCCTCTCACTCTCAAACCTAACCAAAAGGCCAAATCAAAAAAAAAAAAAAACCAATTCTCAAAAACTCAATCAATCAACCAACGGCGTCCTCCTCCTTCGGGCCCACTTGCTCGGCCTCCGACTTGGCCCCGCTCCTCAACTCCTTTGCCCATGCATGACCCACTGCACTCAGGTTCGGTCGCCGTCTCGCTGACCCTCACCGACTCCTCCTCGCCATCAACTCCACCTTCCTCCTCTTCTCGCCTACCTCGTCTTAGCCATGCTGCCCGGCTCCGTCCGTGCCAAGAACACCATGAACATCATGCTCACCGCGTCCTCGATCGCCCATGCGGCGCCACGTTCTACTACGTTGCGGCCGCCTTCTCCTTCGGCTCGCCCTCCAACCCCTTCATCGGCCGCCACTTCTTCGGGCTCAAATCCGTCCCCTCCGCCGACTTCGACTACTCCTACTTCCTCTACCAATGGGCCTTCGTCATCAGCATTGCCGGCATCACCTCCGGCTCCATCGCCCGAAGCGCCTGGTTAAATCGCCTACCTCATCTACTATTTTCCTCCCCCAAAACACATTTATCATCTGATATTATGAGAGAGAGAAGATGGGTATTATAGTCTTCACATGTTTTAAAGTATTGGGTTTTGTGTTTTGGGGGCTCAGAGATTGCTGTCTTTGGTTTTGGGGGTTTTAAGAGGGTTGAAAAAGTCTTGGGAGGGGGGAGCATAGTTATTGTTATTTTGGGGGCTAGAAGCAATTGTCCCTAAAGTATTCTTTAAGTATCATACCCATATAGAATATGATAAGTTACAGAAAATTTCCCTTAAATTTGCATGATCGACTGAAAATTGATTTTGAGGTTTTAAAAGTGATACTTCACCTCATTTCTTTTAATTTTTACAAAATTAGTTTGGATTTAAAAGCTAATATCATAGTATATAATAGTTATATGCACTCACATGTAAACATATGTGATTATTATATAGAAAAGTGATGATTACATCCAAATAATGATTATTGTTTAACTAGAAATTGAAAACGATAGGATGAAATGTCGCCTTTAAATATTAGAGGGTTTTCTATCAATCATGCAAACTTTAGGAAGTTTTCTATAATTTACCCTGAAGAACATGAATGCATTACTCTTTAAACCTTTTTGCATCCTAGTATGTAAATCGGGACGGGAGGGGATATTTGTCCCTAATGGCAAATATGACTGAACTGGGGATCTTTCCTCCCAAGTTTAGTTATTTGCCAATTAAATGAGGGGTTCGGTAAGAAAGAAGTTTCAAAATTCAGAGAGTTTTATTAGACACCCCCAAAGTTCAGGGATTTTAATGGGATTAAAAAAGTTAAGAGGATTCTATAACACTCAAAGTTTAATGCAGTTTCTTGTGTTAAAATTGTTTACGAGGGATATCTTCAACACCATCCAAAGTTCAGAGGGGTTTTAAAATTTTACCCTCGTATTATGTTGCTCTCAATACTTTAATCCATAGGACGATAAAGGTTCAAGCTATTACAAGTCTATCAGAGGCACAGGCGACATGTCGGTCCTTCCATCCAAAGCTCTCATTTTCTATTTTAAAACCTAATCATTCAAATAAAGATTTATGTCCAAATTATGGCACTATATAAAATGCCAAATGTCAAGCCGCTCTAGTTAATTGTATTATATTCTATTATTTATTGTTATGACCTCTAAGGCTCATTTGGCATGAGGTTTAAGAAAATGGAGTTAAACTTTAATATGGTAATTACAATCCTAAAAAGTTAGTGGAAACATACCTATATTTGGTATAATCTTTTAACAAGGATAAAATTTAACCTTAGACAGATTTCTTCCATTCTCAACTCAAAAATTAAAAATAATTTACAAAAACACCATCAGAACTTATAACGTACAAGTAGTACTAAAAATATCAAACCTTGTGTATGGCCCAAACTTTTGGGTTTATAGTAAAGACACTAAAACTTCAAAATTATAAAAACACCCTCAAAATTTAAAACTTAAAAAACCTTGCAAATTTCAAACCTAAAACTAAACGCTAAAACCTACAATTACAAACAGCCCCATAAAATTTTACAATTTATAGAAAACACCCTTAAACTTTCAAAGTTATAATAAACACCCTCCAAAATTCAAAATTTTTAAGAAACTCTATGAATATTTCAAACCTACATACAGTACATTGAAAATCTTAGAATTATAAACAGCCCCTTAAATTTTTCGATTAACAAAAACACCATCAAACTTTCAAAAATAACAAAAATACCCACAAAAATTTAAAATTTACAAAAATTGAAAACTTCAAAAGAAAAACAAGACACTAAAAATCTAGGAATTATAACAGCAACCTGCAAATTTATAATTTGCAAAAATACCTGAAACTTTTAAAAGTTTCAAAAATACCCTAAAACTAAAATTCACTAGAAACTTTCAGAAAGTTTCAAACTTACAAATAGCAAATTGAAAATCTAGTAATTATAAACAGCCGCATGAAAATTTTGGAATTTGCAGAAAACACACAAAACTTTCAAAGTTACAAAAACACTCTTAAAATTGAAATTTACAAAAACTCCCTAAGAATTTCAAACTTGCAACAAGGACACTGAAAATTTAGGAATTATAATTATGCCCCTAATTTTTTGAATTTACATATAGCACCCTTAAGTTAAAAATTGCGAAGAACACCTTGAAAATTTGAAATGACAGGAAAACACCTCTTTGTAAAATTTTATCTTTTCAAGATGTTTTGTAAATTTCAATTTTAGGATGTTTTTGCAATTTTGGAAAGCTTCATGGTATTTTTACAAATTCCAAAATTGTTAGCGGCAATGTACTTACTAGATTTTCAACTTACTATTTGTATGTTTGAAATTTTCATAGAGTTTCTAGTAAAAATTGCATTTTAGTGTTTTTTGCAACTTTTGAAAGTTTAGGGTGTTTTTATAAATTTTAAAATTTTGAGGGGTGTTTATTGCAACTTTGAATGTTTAGGGTGTTTATTGCAACTTTGAATGTTTAGGGTGTTTATTGCAACTTTGAATGTTTAGGGTGTTTATTGCAACCTTTGTAATTCATAGATTTTCAGCGTTCTGTTTTGGTTGGAAATTTCAGGCTTTTTCTAAGTTTTTAGTTTTATGGGTATTTTTGTAATTTTAAAAGTTTAGGGTGTTTTTATAAATTTTAAAATTTTGAGGGGTGTTTATTGCAACTTTGAATGTTTAGGGTGTTTATTGCAACCTTTGTAATTCATAGATTTTCAGCGTTCTGTTTTGGTTGGAAATTTCAGGCTTTTTCTAAGTTTTTAGTTTTATGGGTATTTTTGTAATTTTAAAAGTTTAGGGTGTTTTTTTACAAATTATAAAACTTTTAGGGGTTGTTTATAATTCTTAGATTTTCAGGTCCTGCTTTTTGGTTTGAAGTTTTCAGGTTTTTTATAAATTTTGAATTTTTAAGGGTTTTAAATATTTTTAAAGCTTCAGGATGTTTTATGCAAATTCTAAAATTTTTAGAGGGTTTGCAGATCTTAGATTTTCAATATATTGTTTGTAGGTTTGAAATATTCAATGTATTTTTATAAATTTTAAAATTTTGAGGGGTGTTTATTGCAACTTTGAATGTTTAGGGTGTTTATTGCAACCTTTGTAATTCATAGATTTTCAGCGTTCTGTTTTTGGTTGGAAATTTCAGGCTTTTTTCTAAGTTTTTAGTTTTATGGGTATTTTTGTAATTTTAAAAGTTTAGGGTGTTTTTATAAATTCAAAACTTGTAATGGGGCTGTTTGAATTTCTAGAGTTTCACTTTATTGTTTTATGTTCAAAGTTTTCATGTTTTTGAAAATTTTTGAATTTTCAGTTTGTTTTTCAGTTTTAAAAGTTTAGGGTGTTTTTGGCAATTCTAAAATTTTCAGAAGGCTGTTTATAATTACTAAATTTTCATGGTACTTTTTAGAGTTTAAATTTTTAGTTTGTATTTTGTAAAATTTTGAGGGTATTTATTGTAATTTTAGAATTTCACTGCAGTGTTCTACAAATTTAAAATTTTTAGGGGTACTAGTAAAATTGAAATTTTTAGTGTAATTTGTAAGTTTTAAAATTTTTGGGTGTTTTTATAAATTTTAAAATTTTGAGGGTATTCTTTGTAGTTTTGAATCTGTTTGGGTGTTGTTTGTAATTTTCAATTTATAGGGGATATTTGCATTTTTTTATTTTAGGGCTTTTAGTAAGTTTTGAAACTTTTTTGGTGTTGTCTATAATTCACATGTTGAAAGAACAAAGCCTAAAGTTTCCAACCCTTTATATCTTACCTTCACTTGGTTAAAGTTTATCCTCGTATATGACTAAACTTTTAACCTTGGTGAAATTTTAACATGATAACAAATAGGTTAAAAAGCCATATTGGTCCCTGTACTTGGGCTCCATACTTTCTCATACTTATTTTTTTTTCTCAACTTAGTCGTTGTACCCCTAATTAGATGTAAACTTAGTCCTATTTTAACTCTCCATTAAAACTCCGTTAAATGTGAATTGAAAGGACGACACTACCCTCACAAAATTAAAATGTCCTCATTGTGATTACTTGTTGGCATATGCTTCCAAAAATAATTTACTTGTAGAGCTATAACTTGAGTGTCAAAATCTGCACTGTTTGCTAAGCTTTGACCACTTGTTTGTGGTATCATTTTCTTGTATTAATTTATTCTCGAGTATTCTGTGTACAACAGCTTAGATACACGGTCATCATATAACATCAAATTGCATATATGTCTATTAATGGATGATTTTTTAAAAATGAATACTTAATAAATATTGGAATAAATTGTGTCGTCATTTCTCTGCGTGTATAGTGTACGATTATATCTAATTGGGTATTATTCCTGATGGTCGTTGTTCTTCTTGGTCAATTAGACCTACAATTATATACAATAGGGTTTATGTTAGAACTAGACCAAAGAAGGGTAAGATGGATTTAGAGCTTAAAATGGCTAAATTTTGGAAAACTCTCCTTAACTTTGGGCGATTATCAAATAACTCCCCACGGCTTTCAAAATATTAGAAACCCGCCTTAAGTTTAGGGGTTATTAGATAAACCCTCTCTAACTTTAAGATTTCATCAGAAAACCCTCCTCACAAATGTTAGCCGCAATTTCACATAGGCATGCAAAATTACGCAGGAGGATATTTCTACAAGTGACAATTACAGTTCATGCTTTTAGGGGTTGTATTTTTTTGGGGTGGGCGGTGAGGGAGGGTGGTGGTTGGTTTTGAAAAGATCGTAAAGTTAATAAGGGATTTTCTCATAACCCCTACCTTTAGGGTGTTTTCTAATATTTTGAAAAAAATTTGGGGAGGGGTTGGGTGGTGGGGGAGGGGTTTAGGGGGTAAATTTAGCCTTAAAATGATTAAGAGATATTAAGTGATTAGTTGATTAATCAAATTATAAGTCGGAGTTTAAATTGAAAAGTAAGATAGAAATGAGTGGAAGGTAAAAACCTATTTCCTATCTTATTTGTCATTGCAGTTTATAAGACAAACATGTTGTCTTAATGTTCCAATATATTAAGTCTTTAATTTATTTTTAGGTATATGGATAAACCGATGTTATTGTGAGTCTCATATTATTGTTGTTAACAAAGAAAACAGTTATGAGAAATAAAATATTACATACAAATTAAAAAGAGGGAGGTTTATGAGAAACATAAAAATTAAGGTCTAACAGATTAAATTGAGGGTGATATGATCATTAACGAAAATATATCACTCAAATTTTAACGGATGTTAAAAAGGACTTTGTTTGTAAATGAAGTATGGTATGAGGACTAAGTTAAGCAAAAAATAAATACGGGGACCAAAATGGCTTTTTGCCCTAACAAATATGATTAAAATTAGAAGAAAACTTATCTGGATAAAGTTTAATCTCCTTTACGCATATATCAAGCAAGCCGTTAGGATGAATGCAGCCTCTGCTTTGATCCTTGTCTAATATTAATTAATCTTCATTTTTTCTATCCAATTAAAGTTCAAATAAAGGTGCTAACCATTATATATTTTCCTTCCTCATACGGTACATACAAAAGAGAGATAGGAATACATGCCACCTCAGTAGACAAAGAAAAGAAAAGGGCTGCCACCTTACTAAACAAAAACTTTGGAAGTCTAAAGCAGCTAGCATTAACATTGGATGTCACCAATCACAGTCTAGATTAGTTCTAATAAAGATGTCTCATGCGCCAAGAATATCCTTTTGTCCCCCTTATGTGGTCTAATCCAAGACTTCATCAACAAACATAATATATTAAAGAATGATATATATAAAAAGAATGACAATACATATTAAAGTTTAAAAGAGAGAATTAGTAATCAACAACATATTAATCCTATATATATATATATATATATATATATATATATATATATATATATATATATATATATATATATATATATATATATATATATATATTGAAAAGGGATATGGGGTGGCAAATTTTATTTAGTGAAATGAGCTACCAAGAGATAGCCATGTGGTGATGCCCACCCTACTTGTCACATCAAAAGAGTGGGTGTCACCAATTTATCTCTGGTAACTCATTTTGCTAAATGAGCCGCTACCTTATACCCATCAAACTATATATATATATATATATATATATATATATATATATATATATATATATATATATATATATATATATATATATATATATATATATATATATATATATATATAAAAGCCCCACATCGATGTGATTAGTAGGGAGCTCACATGCCATAGAGTTGGCAAATTTCATTTAGCAAAATGGGTTATCACCATATACATTTTTCCTTATTTATATATATATATATATATATATATATATATATATATATATATATATATATATATATATATATATATATATATATATATATGCTGTTAAAACACGCTACAACCGACAACCCTCACAAAAATTTTGACAGCCCTCACCAAAACTTGGAGTTTTTTTTTTCTTTTTGGAAGAAAAAGTAAGGGATTGTGATTGAGAACTTTAACATGATATAAGAGCAACCTAGATTCAAATCGTACTGATCACAAATTTAAAGTGATTTTGAAAAAATTACTGCTCTCTTATCCATGTCTCGGCCAATGTGACAATTGTCCATTTGCAAAGTAATATTAGAATATAAAAATATAAAATTATAACTCTCAATACTCATCGCAACTTTGAAGATTTGGTCCCGTGGAAGGGGCCTTTGACACACACTTCAGTTGAAAAACAAATAACATTAAAAAGATTTCTGTAGTAAAACTTACTTTTTAGCACATGAAAAAGAAAATAGGATTAATTTGACGTTTAATAGTAAAAAGGTGATTACTTCACTCAACAGATCCAAAACACTTGCTGCCTCAACCTTTTTCGTGTTGCAATCACAGAAAAGTAAACCACAAATAAAATAAAGATTAGGAATGCAAATGAAGGGACCTAACTCGAATGGATGTCACTGATAAAAAGAAAATATTTTGATGTAAATACGCATGCGCCTTCAAGTGGAGGGCTTTGTGTCATATCTAATCGCGCGCATGTGTACAAACAACAAAAATCAAATTGATGTTGCCTTGGTCCAAAAAATCTTACGTGTGTGTTTCATTTTGATTAGTAGGTTTATTTATTTTCTTTAAAAAATTGGGATCACGTATCTTACCTGATTTGAGCACTATATATATGGCTTTGGCATGTAGTAGCAGCTGTAGCATGCAATATTGATTTGTGTTTGATTCTTAATATATAGAACTCATATGAAGATATCATCTTAAAGATAGTGATTGTTTTGAGTGACGCTAGAAGTACTCTAATGGCTACGAATATATATATATATATATATATATATATATATATATATATATATATATATATATATATATATATATATATATATATATATATATATAGAGCAAGGCTCCTATAAACTTAAGTTGATAGGGAATAGTCATCCACCAACTTTTCTAACCATTGATGTTGCTTTGGGAATCAGTGAAGATATAAAGCCCATCTTTGAGATTTGTGTGCATCTTGATTTCACCTATCTCAAGGCAACATCAATGGATATAAAAGTTGATGGACACTATCTCTTATCAACTTAAGTTTATATATATATATATATATATATATATATATATATATATATATATATATATATATATATATATATGAAAATGTTTTCAAATAGAAGATTTTTGCAATTTTACATCTATTCTCTATATTTACAGGATTGAAGAAAAAAAAAGTACCTAAATGAATACTCATGACAATTTTTGACTAGCATGTAACTTGTATTAGGGTGTGCTCTAGCCCATCTAGAAGTCTTAAATAGACGATGAGAAACCAAATAAACCAAAAGCCTAAGCTATGAAGTATAGACATGTTTGGGTCGAAAGTTGATTCCATTTGTAAAACTTGAGAAAATTACACTTTTGGTTCTCAGTTACAAAGAAATTAAATAACTCTCTCACAAACTCAAACAAAAGACGCTACAAGTGTAGATCTCTTGTTTTCGTGGGACTTTGCCTGTGCCGGGGACGCGTAATCCGTGGACCACCGAGCAGCGATCGTCGAATCGACGGGTTTAGTTGATGCTTCAAAGGAAACAAGAACTTCAAAGAAATATCTTAGCAAGGTAAGATATCTACTCTTCTCAAGAATAAGTCAAAGCTTAAACTCGAGGAATCTCCGTGTGGATTGTGTTCTTGAACTCCAAAGCTTGGATCTCGATTGCCCTTTCGATAGCCGACCCTCGCCCAAGTGGACGAGGAGGGTATTTATAGTCTTTGGGAAGCGTGCCCTCGAAGAAACACAAGTGTCATAAGTGCTCCACATTTGCAGTTAGCGGGCACCGAGCCGCCACGCTAAGCCGCTTCGCTAACCGGCGAGGTAATAACTTCGCCAGCGCTGCAGGCAGATGGGTCGCCTCGCCGACCGGCGAGGCAAGGTCGCCCCTCCACCGTTGTAACGGTTTCCGCTTTTAGGCACGATTAAATGCCCTAGAATCATGCCTAGTGGTATCTTCGTGTAACCGCACATTAAAGTATTTGAACGTCTCTCTACCGATAAAGTCAAGTGGGCCCCACCGGCATTGATTTAGACCCTTCAAGAGCTCGTTTCAAGTATTCTGGGTGTCTCGCCTTTGGCGAGCACAAGTAAGTGTCTCGCTAGATGCGAGACACATCAAGGTGTCTCGCTCGTGGCGAGGCACCAACAAGTGTCTCGCTAGTAGCGAGACACATCAAGGTGTCTCGCTCGTGGCGAGACACACACAAGTGTCTCGCTAACGGCGAGACATAAGCAAGTGTCTCGCTCATGGCGAGGCACAAACCGTGTCTCCGCACTGTAGCGAGACACAATCTTCTCATGTGTTGACTTCTTGAGATTTCGACGACGTTGTCCTTCGATCTTCTCATAATTTAGTCATATTTGAGGTTCTTCAGCAATTTTTGATGCCTACAAGACACAATCTGTTTAAGTTCATCTGTTTTTTCTAGTTCTTTCAATATGAGACAAGACTTAAAACATGAAATACATAACAATCTCCTCCATTTCTGGGTATACAGCTCAATTATCCAGGGGAGCTATGGGTGTTGGAACTGGGATGGGGGTGAATAGGATTGCTATAATTTTTCGATTAAACTTAGAATATGCAGTGAAAATAAAATATGAGAAAAACTAAAAGCAACCAACACAGGAACACACGAGATTTTTATAGTGGTTCGGATCAAAATCCTACGTCCACTCTTTCTTCTCGCGAAGGGCCTTCTTCACTATAACCAGAGTTCTCCTGAATCACAATCCGTTTTAGTAGGCTTTACAAATAGGACCCTGAAATCTACCCGAAATTAATCGAGATACCCAAGTCCTCACAATGACCAGAAGAAACCTAGCCCTAGCTAGCCACCCTTAATTCACCTGGCTTGAGTACACCAACCATCAATTATCTCAGCTTGAGTACGCCGTCAAACTCACAAGTTTGAAATACAAAACCAACCCAAAATAATTAAAGCGCGATTAAGAAGATCTTACTGCCATTTTAAATAAAATATTCTTTAAATCGATGTCGATGATGATCTGTGAAGAAATAATGTTGATATTGAATGCAAAGGGCACTCCTCCTCACTTAAACAATCCTCTGATGTTGAGCGCGATGAGAAGAAGTTGATCAAGGCACATGGAATCAAATTCTCAAAACTCAAACTCTCATCAAACCCTAGAATTTGATCTCTCAATCTTATGCAAATTATATTTTTCTTTTTTCTTTTTAATCTCTTCCTCAATCCCTCTTTAAATAGACCTTGATTGAATTGAAAAGAGGTTCTCTAATTAGTGTTGAAATAGGAGATCAAATCTGTCATCAAACGGCTGAGATTAAATCTGGAAATCTGCCAAAATGCGTCCAAACCATTGATGGTTAAACCCGACCATCGATGGGCCGTTGATGATCATCAATAGTTGTCTGTAGTCAATTGATTGTTCAAATTCTGATTTCTAGAAATTACAGATTATTGACTGTAGTCCATCGATGATTGACGCGATCATCGATGGTTGACCGTACTCCATAGATAGTTCGATTTCTCATTTTTGAAAAATACAGATTGTTGACTGTAATCCATCGATGACTTGTACGACCATCGATGGTGCCTCGAGACCATCAATGGTTCAACGCTGAAATTAACTATTTGTATTGATTTTTGCATCATTTTGAACTGCAACTTGTTCATACCTGTTTATTCCTGAAATATATCATCTCACAAACTCATCAGTAGCAAATGAGAGTTTGTTATTAATCAAACAAGAGATATTGCACGAACATCGTTACACCCCGAACAATATTCTAACAATGGGCTCGCTATAGATTTTTTCTAAACTGAAAATCATAAAAAGGCGACATGACTAGTTACTTTCATCAGTTGTGAGCTAACCAGACATTAGTCACTGTTATAGGAAATTTCCCACACCATCCATCATCCGTGTATTAACATGACCTTGGTCTAACTACAAATCATGGCATTCGAGTATGACAAGTCCCGTTGATTTTAACATTATCTAAGTAATATCTTCTCAAACATGTTTTAAGTTTTATTCTTATATATATTTTGGCATAATTTCACTTCAGTACTTCAAAGTTTACCCATACTATCATTTTGATACTCCAAAGTATGTTTTTAACACTTTTATACCCCACACTTTCCATTTCGTCTCACTTGTACCCCTAACATATTTTTTAACGCTTTTGTATCCCAAAGTTAATTTCAATCACATTTCACTTTGATACCCCTACTTATATCCTGTTAACTTTGAGTATCAAAGTGAAAAAGTGGATAAACTTTGAGTACCAAAGTGAAATAAACCTTTTTCTTTTTACAAAAAGAAACTCAGTGAGAAACATTTAATGACTAATTGAGTGTTAAAATCATGTATGTGCCAATTTTATTTCTTATTTGAGAGAATGGGGAACTGCATGAAAAAAATACCTATACAAGACTATGCTCTAACTGGTAATATCTAGATTTTAAATATTTCATTAACTGAGAACAAACAGTACAAAATGCACAAATTAGAGAGAGTTGAACTCGGTAGCTTATTTTGGAGACGGGAACTAGGCTTTTTCAAAGCCCAATGCTAATTTTCCTTGTAATGATGTTGCTAGTTAAAATTTATCTCCCTGTCCCCTCCGATCCGTGGATGGACCCACCCACTCCGCTCATCCGCCCCCTTCTTCACCTTGGTTATGTTGATGGCGTTGTCGGTGAATAGATCATGTGTTTTTCCGTTTTGGGTGGTTCCCATAAAAGATTGAGCTGGAGGAGAACATAAGGGAGAGGGTAACTACGGGGCTATTTGTTTTCATGTATTTTTTGGGTTTTGCATTGAAAAATGGGATCCATAAGCTTAAAATCCTAGGTTGTTATCAAATATATTATTTATTTGCTATTTTTCATGCCTCGAATTTGAGATTGACACGCAGGATAGATGCATCAATTGTGATCCCCTAAAATTATATTGATTTCACTCGGATTTGTGATTCTAGTCACATATCCTTAACAAAATGCATGTGCATGTGCAACCAAACAATATTTAATTAAATTTTATCTTTTATACAAATATAATGTAATATCAATTGCAAAACAAATATAGTTTTGAGTACGAGTTTTTCTAGTTTCATGGCGTAGCGGTGTAAGGCCCCGCTACGCACAAGAAAGGGGAAAAGGGCCAAAGGTCCCGTGTTCGATCCCCTGCCTTGTTAAAATCGATCCCGGGCCAGTGGCAGCCACGAACCCCTAGCAGTGATTAGTCCCACGTGAAAACGCTGTGGGGATACACTGTGGTCAAAGACCAAAAAAAATGACACGCACAAAAAACAATCCATGAACAGGATTATTATGCTTTTAATTTTTTTTATTCCTTCTTCTTGACAATGTGTAAGCGTTCTATTGGCCTGTTTGTTTTCATGTAAGGGCCCGTTTGGTCCCTTTTTTCTTGTGAAAATTACTGTAGCATTAGTGAAAAGCAGTGTAGCATTAGACGCGCTACAGGACTTTTCACTAAAAAAACAAACGGGCCCTAACTTTACCAAATTCATGGAATTTGTGGGCCCCATTTACTGTTTTCTGTCAGAGTAAAATGCCGTCCCATCGTTGTTTGTTTGTTTGTTTGCGCAAACTGTGACTGCTGAATTTTTCGTTTAGCTTGGTAAAATACCCGGAATAAAAAATCCTAATTGTTGGCTCCAATTTTGCAGGGATTGTGCGAAAATAACTATAAAATATTCAAATAGTGGGTGTGAACAATTATATCACTCTCTATCTATTTGTACTTTACTTCTCCTTGCGGGCCCCACACATGTCACACACCTTAGCTGTCCTCAACCAACCAAACAGATTAGTTTAAGAAACCAAAAGATTCACTGCAATTTTTTGTCAACCAAACAACTATTGACTGATTTGCTAAATTTCAGTTTCCCCTAGCTTTCCGTCCAAAAAATGACAACCAAACAGCCCCAAAATTGGAAGAGGAGTAACTTTTCCCAAAATTAATATCATAATTTACACTAATCATTTGCAGCTGATATTTTAACAGCTGATATTTTAGCAGCTGCGAGTTACATGATATCTCCTTCGACAGATCAAAACACGACAAAAGTTACGACCACAAATTGTGGGTCCCACTTCAAACCGAGAGCCTTCTCATGCAAATAGTCCTTGAGTTGATGTTAATGTCTCACGTCAGAAATTGGTCATGTCTCAAGTCCATTAGTCAAGTCCACCATCACTTAATAATTGTTTAATAATCACTTAATTAATTAATTAACCCGGAGAAAAAGCTTCAAGCACCCTAGCAAAAACTTTGCTAAAAACTACCCTACCAACTTCTCTTTTTACAAACAAAGCAAAAATAAAGAAACCATGAAACTCTCTCCCCAGTTATTTATTAAAAAAAAAAAGGGAAAACGTTATTATACTATTAGAGATGATAACGAAATATTCTGTCCGTTATTAACCGGTGCAAACCCACCAGCACAAGCTGATGTCAGACGCTGCAACTGAGCGAGCATCACTACCCGTCGGATCTCCTGCAACCGACGGCGGAGATAAATCGACTCTGACCGAAGCAAATCACTGTCAATCCTGAAGAGTTGAGTATAATGACGAACCGAACTGAGTCGGTCGGAGAGAGCGCGGTTTTGAGTCTGGAGGCGATTCAAGGCGCAGTGGAGGTCTTCGAGGTGCTGCTGCTTTCGCATCCTTGACCGGCGAGCTGACTCCCGATTCGATATCATCCGACGGAGCTTTCGATCGTCGATTGAGGGGTTGATGGCCACCATTATTATTATTATTATGTTTATTTGCACAATAAGGACAGGGTTTTTGGAAAAGAGGAGGAGGAGGAGAGGAGGGGGAGAAAAGGGAAGAAAGGAGTTGAAGGGGAGTGGTATTTAAGGAGAGAGAGGGGGTTGCTTTTGGATGTGGGGCCCAGCGGATGAGTCAGGAGGCACTAGTAAGTGGAATGGTGTTGATTGCCATGTGGGGGATGATTAGCTTAATGACGAAGAAACGAGAGGGAGGGATTTGTAGGAGCAATGCATCGCTGGGTATTGAGATTGCGACAGGTGTAGTGGGTTAGCGGGTACGGGTTGCTGGTTTGATGTTACAAATATCTGTGAACGGCTGATTACATGTTGAATGTTCTAATACGATTGGTACACGTTTTCTAAAGGAAGTGTTATAGGTTGCCTTAAATATTCAAATCTATATTGTTTTGGGAGTTTCTTTTTGGCTTGAAAGTATGCACATGGTGAACAAAAGTTCTAATTGTTTTGGTTATCAAAGTCCTATTTACATTAGAATTTGCACAGTCAATCATATTAGAGGTTTATTCTTACTTAGACTCTTGTTGGGCTTTAGAACATGTGGAGTTTTATTCCTATTAGAACTCTTATTCCTTAGACAATAAGGAGTTGGGGTTTTCAAGGCTATATATGAACAGTCTTTCAAGCCAATTAGATTCATCAAATCTACAGAGTACCAATCAAGAAGAGAGAGTTCTTTTGTGAAGCCTATTTGATATTTTTTCTCCTTTGTTCTTTTATTTGAGAGAGTTGTATTAGGCTTTTAGGGTGCTATTCAGGATTGAATGATTGAGAGATCTCCACATTGTATTCCTCATAATTTAGTAAAGTTATTCTCCTCCTTCGCCCGTGGACATAGGCTACAAGCCGAACCACGTATATTTTTGTGTTCGTGTGTTCTCGATATATTCGTGCTTTCGTGTGATTGATTTTAGTTCATCTTGGGATTTGTCATAACAAATTGGTATCAGAGCACTCGGTTATTGATCGGACGAGAAGATGACGACAACCACTGCGAAGTGGGACATCAAGAAGTTTGACGACAACATCAGTTTCAGTCTTTGGCAAGTTAGGATGATCGCCGTGTTGACACAGAGCGGATTGAAGAAGTTTTTGTTCGGAAAGTCGAAGAAACCAGCTACAATGACGGAGGAAGATTAGAACGAGTTGGATGATAGAGCTCTCACAGCGATCCAGTTATGTTTGACAAATAAAGTTTTGCAAGAAGTTCTCATAGAGAAGATAGTCGCTGATTTGTGGTCTAAGTTGGAGGATTTTTATTTGACGAAGTCGCTCACTAATTGCCTCCTCTTGAAGCAGCGTTTGTACACACTTCGGATGTCGGAAGGTACACCCATCAAATCTCATATTGGTGAATTTAATTCTGTGGTTATAGATTTAAGTAAGATTGATGTTAAGATCGATGATGAAGATCAAGCCCTATTATTATTGTGTTTTTTGCCGCCTTCCTACAAGCACTTCAGGGATACTATAATTTACGGTCAAGATTCTATTGAAATCAAGGACGTCAAAAAAACTTGTTGAATAAAGAGAAGATCGACAAAGAGTTAACCACAAGCAAAAGTGGTGATAAAGCTGATGGCTTATTTGTTCGAGAAAGATCGGAAGAAAGAGGCTTTGGAGGTAACAGGTATAAATCAAAGCATAGGAATTTGACCTGCAGATATTACAAGAAGAAAGGGCACATCAAGACCGATTGTTGCAGATTGAAGAACAAGAATAAATAAGAAGAGTATGAAGAAAAATCTAAGGAGGACTCCGCTAAAGTTAATATTGCTGAAGATGTGATTTTGTTGGTTACGGGTGATAAAAACAGGAGCGTGGATGATTGAATTTTGAATTTTAGATTGTTCCTATCATATGTGTCCTAATCGGGACTGGTTCACCACTTATGAAGCTATTGATGGTGGAGTTGTTCTCACGGGGAATAACGCCTCATGCAAGACTGTCGGGATAGACACAATTCGGATTAAGAAGCACAATGGAGTCATCAGGACTTTGACTGATATTAGGCATGTTCCAGGTTTAAGGAAGAATCTTAGGGCACTCTTGATCGTCATGGGTGTAATTTTTCAGGTGAAAGTGAAGTTCTTAGAGTTACAAAAAGCTCTCTTGTGGTTATGAAAGGAAAGAAGATCGGCATCTTATATGTTTTGCGGGGTTCTACTATTACCGGTTCGGCTGCAGTTGCATCATCGATATCAGGAGTTGATGCTACCAGATTATGGCATATGAGACTTGGTCATATGAGTGAGCGTGGATTGGCTGAGTTGAGCAAGAAGGACCTTTTATGTAGACAGAGTGCAGAAAAATTGGGATTTTATGAGCATTGCATCTTCGGAAAGTAGAAAAGAGTCAGCTTCAGTACGGCAATGTATCAGACTAAAGGTACTTTGGATTACATTCATTCAGATCTTTGGGGACCTTCTCAAATTGCCTCGAAGGGTGATAGTTCGAGATATATGTTGACCTTCATTGATGACTACTCCGGGAAGGTTTGGGTCTATTTTTTGAGACACAAAGATGAGGTGTTTATGACTTTCAAGCAGTGAAAGTATTTGATTGAGAAGCAGACTGGGAGGCTGATTAAGAGGCTTATAACTGATAATGACCTTGAGTTTTGTGGAGGAGAATTTAATGAGTTCTGCAAGAAGGAGGGAATCGTTAGACATCGTACAGTCCCTCGCACACCGTAATAGAATGGAGTGGCAGAACGTATGAACAGAATCCTTTTGGAGAAAGCTCGTTGTATGATGTTCAATGTAGGTTTAGGCAAGGAATACTGGGCGGAAGCGATAAATACGACTTGTTACTTAGTTAATCGGTCGCCATCTACTGCTATTGATTGTAAAACTCCAGAGGAGGTTTGGTCCAGTAAACCTGCTAATTATTCTAATCTTAGAATATTTTGTTGCTCGGCATATACGCATGTTAGTCAAGAAAAACTTGAGCTGCGAGTGAAGAAGTGCATATTCCTAGATTATGCATCGGGTGTTAAGGGTTTTAGGTTGTGGTGTCCTGATCCGAAGTCTCCTAAGATTATTATCAGCCGTGATGTTACTTTTGATGAGTCTGCTATGTTCCCCCAAAAATAGTCACCAGTTTCAGTTGACGATAAGGCGCGCACTGCAGGACATAAGGTGGAGTTAGAAAGTCGTGATTCAGCCCTTCAGCAGGATAAAACTATGGGAGTTCAGCAGCCAGATCCCGTTCAAGTAGATGAAGCACCTCAGCAGCTGCAGGAAGAGCGAGAATACACTATTGCTAGAGATCGGTCTAGACGAGATATTCGACCACCGCGAAGATATGAAGATACAATAGCTTATGCATTATCGGTTGACAATTTTGTTCCATTCAGCTATTCAGTAGCTACTTCAGGTGATGACTTCGCTAAGAGTTACAGTTGTCATGCGGACAATTCAGTCAATTTATTGAGGAGGTCTCTTTCAGTTAGCAAGTTCAAGCCGGGCTTGGACTTAATCGATATGTGCCGCACTTAGTTGCCCTGCGGGGCTATTGAAGAAGGTGGAGTAAGTTAGCTTACTGTAGAGTGAGAAATTTTCTACGTATTTGAGTCAAGATTGAGATTTGTTATAGGTTGCCTCAAATACTCAAATCCATATTGCTTTGGGAGTTTCTTTTTAGCTTGGAGGTATGCACGTGGTGAACAAAAGTTCTAATTGTTTTGGATATCAAAGTCCTATTTACATTAAAATTTACACAGCCAATCATATTAGAAGTTTATTCCTACTTGGACTCTTGTTGGGCTTTAGAACATGTGGACTTCTATTCCTATTAGAACTCTTATTCCTTAGACAATAAGGAGTTTGGGTCTTCAAGGCTATATATGAACAGTCTTTCAAGCCAATTAGATTCATCAATCTACAGAGCACCAATCAAGAAAAGAGTTCTTTTGTGAAGCCTATTTGATATTTTTTCTCCTTTGTTCTTTTATTTGAGAGAGTTGTATTAGGCTTTTAGGGTGTTATTCAGGATTGAGTGATTGAGAGATCTCTACATTGTATTCCTCACAATTTAGTAAAGCTATTCTCTACCTTCGCCCTTGGACGTAGGCTACAAGCTGAACCGCGTATATCTTTATGTTCGTGTGTTCTCGATATATTCGTGCTTTCGTGTGATTGATTTTAGTTTATCCTGGGATTTGTCATAATAGGAAGGATCGAATATGTATGAGAGTATTGTAGAGGATGGAGATGTCCCTCTGGTGTATTCGAGTACTATCAGTTCAATTGGCTAGTCGAACATGGAATAAAGCGGCTCATCTTCTAACTGAGCTATTGATTTTGAGTAGTATCAAATATATGTCGTTTGAAGACACATCTGATTTCTCGCAGAGTGCTCTCGTTGTAATAGGAAACGATTTTGAGTGTAATAGGAAACGATTTTGAGAAAACTGAGAAGTTCAAAGCCGAGCTCAGGACAGAGCTCATCTGCTCAGGGGGAAGGAGAGTTTTGGGTGTTCTGGCAAACAACTGTATATATCCTTTATTGGTCGATAATCAGAAAATTTTTAAAAGAAGCTTCAACCTTATAAAAATTACTTTGCGTTCAAGTGGTATAGAGCATAAACGTCGGGTTAAATATATGTATTGTACAATAGACTTTTACTATTTGTAACTGGTTTCAATGAACAAGTGTATATATGTAGTGTGGCTTAATTAGTAAAAGATTTCCAAACTCAAGCAGAGAATCTTGAAATGAATACACCGATCTTTCTTTCTACTTGTGTCTCAAATGCAAAGATGCATGGTGGTTACTTGAAAATTTAGAAAAAGCAACATGATTGATCTTTTGTTATAGGGTTAATTTTAGAAAAACCCCCTCAACTATGGGGCTTGTATCAGAAAACCCTCCTCAGCTATTTTACCTTTAGAAAACCCCCCTCAAATTTAAGGGTGTTATAGATAACCCCCCCTCAACTTTCAAAATATGACTAAACCCCTCCTAACTATGGGTGTCTCAAGAAAACCCCCTTTATCTTTCTAGTTTTTTTCAAATAACCCCATAATATTATTAATATCAAATATGCAATGACTAAAATACCCTTGGTTAAAAAAATTCATGCATGTGAGTTTAAAAGCAACCCAATCAAAATATTAGACTTCAATTTGATGGGTATTGATGAAGAAACTAATCTTAAAAAATTTCAATTGTTTCAAACATTACAAGCATGGATAAGAGTAAAATAAAAGAAGTTTAGTGTTTCAAAAAGAAAGAAAAATAGATTTGCACGTAAACCTAGCAATGAATATGGAGGAATAAGAAGAGCGTGGAAATAAAGTGAAAGTTGTTTTTAACCAAAAAGAGTTAAAAATGAACACTATGGTAAAAAAATTTAATGTCTTAGGAATAGTGTGATCATTTTAAATCATTTGTTCATTTAGATTTAAATTATATTAGTTTAGGAGGTTAAGTGTGAAAAGTTGAGGGGGGTTAAATAATATTTTGAAAGTTGAGGGGGGTTATCTACAACAATTCCATAATTGAGGGGGGCTTTCCAAGTTAAAATAGATAATGGGAGTTTTCTGAGATGACCCCATAGTTGAGGGGGGTTTTCTAAAATTAACCCTTTGTTATATAACTGTTTCAGAACTTAAGTTAAATTAGACGAAGGTCACTTTATCAAATCTGGTATCTTTGTTGTATGCATGTCCTGCGCATGGAAGGGCCGAAAACGGTACTTTACTAACTCATCAAAGTTTTATGAGAGCTAAGAAAAGCCTAGACTTTTGGACCAAAGAAGACCCAATGACAGAAACACCGCAACTTAATTGGGCCCCAGGTTTGTAGAATATCAGCCCCTACTGTATCAATATCTTTGGGTTACAAATTATTATTAAAGAAACCAACAAAGCCTTAGAAAAATAAATAAACGAATAACGAAATAGTTCTGTCTAGTCTTTTTTTTTAATATTAAAGGAAATTGGAGATGACCGCTGCTTTTTTGCATAGCTTTGCCTATCAAATACATGTTAGCCACTTGTAGATTCAGCTACAGCGTTTTCCATTCTAGCTGTGCGTCCTCAAGTCCCTACCAAAGCTCGGAGTAATGTTCTTCTTAAATTAGAATTGGCTCATGTTAATGATATTGTATGTTCTAAACTATTTTTATACTACAAGAAACAAAAATGTTAATTCTTAGTAGCTAACAAATTTTGGTGTCGATTTAGAAAAAAATGATCTCACACCATCCTTTCATGCAGTACAATAGAAAAATGGAACGCATACTCTAATAATCGCTACTCATTAGAATTTTGAGTACACCCCCGCAGCTACGCTCAACCGCGATCACTAGAATTTGGAGTACACCCAGCAGATTTGTCAATAGAATGAAATAGGCTTTACAGTACTGTAAGATCAAAAACAAAAGAGGGTCACTTTCTTGACTACTAATTCCAGCTACACTACTTTATAATATCCCATTCATCCTACTACTATGTTACACTGTGTCATAGGTTGAAATTATGAGATACCCCTTAATAGTGATCCTAATTGGAAGTGACCCAGAAACAACTAACTACATCAGGCACCATTCAGGTAGGGACAAAGATCAAAATTGTTGATCCTGAGCATGAACCGAATCTCTCTCTTTTTCGTAGTCAAAAGGATATAAAGCAAGCAGAATGGATAAGAAAAATGCACATATCCACGTTTTCTTCTTCTTTTTCTCTCAACTAGAGAATATTGTAAGATCTTCTTCACATCTTTTACACCACATGTCAGTTACACGTCAGGGTGCAGCAGCTTCCCACAACTTGCTTTTTATACACACGTGCTTCATCTACAGGAAGGGGGAAACGAGTGAGAATGCTTATAATCTTCGGTTGCTGGCGAGATGATAATATACATACGTACAGTATAGAGAACCCATGCCCCAAATTGATGCAACTTTTCAAGAAAATGCAAAGTAGCGAAGGTTTTCAGAGATGATCGGCAAATTACAGTCACAGGTTCAATGCGAAGTTTTCCTTGAGCGATGGACATTCGCGGATCCGAGGGGTTCCCTGAGAAGATAGAAGGCATAGAAAACGTCGCATGTTAGAGAGAAATTTTGCTAGTACTCTTCAATCCGACATATACAATTAGATGGAGATATTACGTACCGAAACGCTCACCCTTAAACAAGACATCATGTGCAATAGGTTCCCAAGAGAGAGAGAGAGAGAGATTGACATCAAGAAGCAAAATTGGGAGTAATAGTTCCACACTCAGATTGGAACACACAGATGAATTTTAATGCAAAGGTTAAACGGAGTATCTTGACATATTAACCACTAAGCTGAGATAACATGCAAAAAAAATTTGGCCGGTAGCAGATGAAATTAAGAGGTGGATGGATGTTTTGCAGTTCTATGATATGTGGAAAATATCCAAGATAAGTGGGAATAACCAACAGTGCCAGTTATTTATTTATTTATTATTAATTTATTGCCTCATTGTTTTATCGTAAGCTCGGTGCTGATTAGGATCAGTTTCAATTAAGGTTCTGGCCTCTTAAATCTAATGATGGACTGTTTTACTGTCTTATACATCAAAGCCGCCAAGACTTTGCACCTCATTCGCCAATTCAAGAATCTAAGAACTGATCTGGGTACCATAGTCCACAGAGCTTCCGTGTCAAGAAAGAATGTTTATGCTGCTGCCTCCTCCTCCTCTTGTGAAATAAAAATCTCATCGGATTACTAGTGCACTTCTATGCCAAGAATACAAGACATATCATGAGCTCTTGAACATGGTTGTTTAAAATCTTCAAATATCACCTCATGGTTTCTTGTAAATAGCGAGCCATCGACATCACATTGTTTCCTGGAGCTTACTAGCATAGCTGCGCAACTCAAAGTGTTCCAAACAGATGCAAAGTCAGCACTACTAAATGGAGAACTTTTAGAAGCTATGCATAGGAACCACAAAAAAGGATTCAAGCGAAGCACCGCAAATGTGAAACAACAAAATTGAGAACAATTCCACCATTATTGATTTCAAGGAAGTCCAAGTGAGTCATTTCTATACATGAAAAAGAGAAAGGGACAACTTTCTTAGTGTTTGCCTCAACACTAAAAACGCAGAATAACATAACACTTAATGCAGGTGACGTGTTTTATTATTGATGTGAATATTTAATAAATAAAAAGTATTCACAACGATTTTAATAAATACATTCATCAGAATTTTCGAATAGAACATCACAATTATCAAATATATGATCACAATTTGTCAACATAAATATGACATAAATGCTTAACAACTGATCCAAAAACACTCGTATTTCAAGTTAAAAAACATAAATAAATAAAAGAAACACTTTCAAGCTTAAGCAATATTGAAAAATATAATAACGTATATGTTGGGATGCGGGGTCACGCCCGCACGCCGCGGAAGCGATATCACCTGAGAGAAGGCCCTGATTTATATTCCCGTCTCACGAAGGAAATAAGAATAGAAAGTAAAATATCCCAACAAAGTGAGATATCTACTCTTCCTTTCAACAGTACTAGGACTGAATCAAGGGAACCTACAAACAATAGCAAATGACAGCAAAACAGTAAAGACGCGAGATTTACGTTGTTCGGTAAAATTGCCTACGTCCACGGGAGGGGGTGAGGGGAGATTTGACTATAAAGAACACCGACGACTTGTACAATCCACAAGCTCGTCCCAAAGAAAAAACTTTGATTTTTACCCAAGAGAAATTAACCTCTTTCTTGTAGAATCTCTCCAAGCTCTCTCTTTTTCTCTCTCTAGCCGACGCCAAAAAACCCTAGCTTTTTCTCTCTTTTTTTTTCACTTTTCTCCACACCACAAATCCTAGGTTTAATTCCCTATTTAAAGGGAAACAAACTTCTCCTCCCCTTTAACTTGGCCGATGTGGGACTAAATTTTTTTTTCCTCGCGATCGCGCACAGGAAAGGAATGGGGGGAGGGGGGCTAGGGTTTGAGTCATGCATCCCACGTGGGTGGCCCCTACCCACGTGGGATGTTCCCCCCTATTCACAATTCTCCACCTCGTACATCATTTGATAAACCTCAAATTTTGGACGAACACCAGAAGAACACCGCGAACATTACTAGAGAGATCTCCATCAGCCAAACCAGGCGAATCCAGCTGCACCATTATACCATGGTTGCCTACGTACCCTTCTCCGAAATCAAGCTAACCGTAGTTCTGCAATTGTTCTCCATATAGTCTCCACCTCACCCCATCAAGAGAATATGCCCTCTTAGGCGGATCAACACGGTTGATATGAAGCAAGTCCAAGCAATGCTTAAACTTGCTGCCTGTGACCACCTTGGTTAACATGTCTGCGGGATTCTCATTCGTGTGTATCTTCATGAGAGAAATATCGCCTTCCTCTATGACATCCCGCACGAAATGATACCTGATATCGATATTCTTGGTACGAGCATGATAAACTTGATTCTTCGCTAAGTGAATCGCACTCTGACTGTCGCACCACAAGTTCACGTTCTCCTGCTCAATCCCCAAATCATCTAGAAGACCCCACAACCATAATGCTTCCTTCACTCCCTCCGTCATGGCCATGTACTCGGCCTCTGTAGTAGAAAGTGCCACTGTAGCCTGCAATATCGATCGCCAACTAACCGGAGCCCCATTTATCCTGAAAACATAACCAGTAGGAGATCGCTGTCTATCTAGATCGCCCGCATAATCAGAGTCCACAAACCCATCAATCTGACATGTTTCTCCACTAAAACACAGACCCGTATCAACGATACCCTTTAAGTACCTCAGGACCCACTTCACTGCTTCCCAGTGTGCCTTTTCCGAATTCGCCATGAATCTACTGACCACACTGACCGCCTGTGAAATATATGAGCCTGTACATACCATTGCGTACATTAAGCTGCCAACTGCACTAGCATAGGGAACACGCTCCATGTGCGCCTTCTCTTCCACTGTAGTAGGAGATTGTTTACCAGAAAGCCTAAAGTGTGGAGCCAATGGAGTCACCACCGACTTAGCACTTTGTATCCCGAACCTCGCGATTATCCGCTCTATGTAGCCCTTCTGACTTAAGAACAACCGTCGGTTCGCCCGCTCTCTTCTAATCTCCATACGCAGTATTTTCCTAGCAGCGCCCATGTCCTTCATCTCAAACTCTTCACCAAGTTGAGATTTCAGCCTATCTATCTCCACCCTGCTCTTAGAAGCAATAAGCATGTCATCCACATACAAAAGGAGATAATATAATTACCTCCACGAAGCTTACGAATGTAAACGCAACAATCATAGTCGCTTCGGGAAAACCCATGCTTCAGCATGAAGGAGTCAAATCGCTTGTACCACTGTCGGGGATATTGCTTCAATCCATACAGTGACTTCTTTAAATGACACACATGATCCTCCTTATCCTCAACCTTGTAGCCCTCAGGTTGATGCATGTAGATCTCTTCATCTAAGTCTCCGTGCAAGAAGGCCGTTTTAACATCGAGTTGTTCCAGCTCAAGATCACCATGAGCAACAATACTCAATAGCACTCGAATAGAGGTGTGTTTCACCATCGGAGAAAAGATCTCATTGTAATCCACACCCTCTTTTTGTGCAAAACCCTTAGCCACTAGCCTCGCCTTGTACCTTGTACCACCGAGTTCTGAAAGATCTTCCTTTCTTTTATACACCCACTTACAACCAATAGATTTTCTTCCTACGGGCAATGGGACCACCTCCCATGTTTGGTTCTTCCGAAGAGATTCCATCTCTTCCTCCATCGCAGCCAACCAACTCTCACTATCCTTGTCCCGAATAGCTTTCTTGAAGGAGACCGGCTCGTCCTTCTCCACCGAGAGTGCGTATTCAACCAAATTAACCTGTCCATAGTGCTTCAGGAGTTGATCAGCCCCCAACTTCTGTACCTGCTTGTATGCTCGCCTTGGCCTAGTGGAAGCCAAACTATCCTCGAGTTCTTTGTTGTTGTAGTGCACGTGTATTCTCTGCTGAACCTCCTCTGCTCAAGCTCATCATCTACCTGACTTCCCACTTGAACACGACTAGAATCTGGTTGGTCTTTAGATTCTATTTCAATAACCTGAGACTTAGAAGTCTCATCAGTCCTAACACCATCATCCTTAGGCGCCCTAGCAATCATGGATTTCTCATCAAAGGTAACATCCTGGCGATCACGAACTTGAATCTTACGTACACCAAAGGCGATAGCCTTTCATGCCAGCGTATCCCAAGAATATTGTCTTCTTGGCCCTCGCGTCAAGCTTTCCCTCGTTGGCGTGATAGTAGGCGGTACATCCGAAAATTACGTACCTATCATAATCGCATGCTCCTCGACCACACCCTATAGGGTGTATCACCATCAATGTCGAATGTGGTGAGCGGTTCATGATGTAACAAGTCAGTAGCCACCGCCGCCCACTATTCGTTGCCCAATCCAGTATGATGCATACTTATTGTTTTCTCCGCAATGTTGGTTCGGTCTCTCTGCGACCCCATTACTGCGTGGTGTTGACTGGTGTCGGTGTCGAACAATTCCCTCGATCACAGAACTCCCGGAAAGCACCATCGTATACTGCATGCCGTTATCGGATCTCGGTGTCTTCAATTTCTTTCCGTCTGTTCTCAACCATTGCTTTCCACTTCTTGAATGTCTCGAACACCTCATTCTTATGCTTGAGAAAATAAATTCAAGCATACCTCGAATAGTCATCTATGAGCGAGACATAATATCTGAACCACCCTTAGAAGTGGTGCAGCCGGACCCCAAACATCCGTGTGCACATAATCTAGTATCCCTCGCTCTTAGACTTGCTTCTCGAAGCGGAACCACGTGTGGCTTTTCATACACACAATCCTCGTAAAATCCATGCTAGGTTCCTTGATTCTTCGCCAGACCCTCTTTACCAAGCAGAACTAGACCCTTCTTTGACATATGCCCAAGCCGCCTATGCCATAACCGTGTGTGCTCACATGGGTCTCCACCACTTCCTTCAGTTCCAAGCTGCTGCATCTCGTCACCGTCGTGCACGAGAGTATATAAATTACCGTGTGAGCGCCCTTCATCACTACAAGGGAATCCCGAACAACCTTCTTCACTCCGTTCTCCGTAATAATTTTACAACCGCCGGAGTCCAATGCACCAACTGAGATAAGATTCTTCCGCAAGTCGGGAACATGCCTCACATCCGTCAAGGTTCGAACCACCCCATCATGCATCTTGATTTTGATATTACCTAGCCCCACCGTTTTACAAGCATGGTTGTTCCCCATCAATACGGTTCCACCATCAATGCCTCTGTAGGTAGTAAACCACTTTCTATTTGGACACATGTGGTAAGAGTAACCAGAATCAAGTATCCACTTCCCGGAGATATCCTCGCCATCCGTGACGACATAACACTCCTTATCGCTCCCTTCCTCTGAAACGTAGCTCGCCTCTTCCTTGCCCTCTCTTCTCTCAGTCTTGTTGTTGTTCTTCTTCTTTCCACCTACTCTCTTATTTGGATAGTCGACCTTGAAATGCCCAACTTCACCGTATTTGAAACACGATTTTCCCGCAAGAGGTATCGATTTAGATCTACACTTTCCTCCCTTGTCTTTTCCTCGCTCATTGCTCCTTCCTCTAGCAAACAATCCCTGCGCTTGTTCTTTATTACCCCCAGTAGTCATGTCACTGGTTGCAATTTTTCGAAGGTCATCCGCTAGAAGCGCCGTTCTAGTCCCATCCATCTTCAAATTGTCTCCTACAAGCATCAGTGTTTGCACCAGGTTCTCATAAGACTTGTGAGAGGCAGTAGTAGAAGCGCCTGATCCTCATCTACAACTTTCACATCTATGTCTTTCAAGTCTGATATGATCCTATCAAACTTGTTGATGTATTCCAGGATTGATGAGCCCTCCTCCATCTTGCAAGTATACAATTTGGATTTTAAATAGATCCGGTTCGTTAGACTCTTCGTCATGAAGGTACTTTCTAACTTCGACCACACGCCCGCAGCCGTTTCCTCTCCATCCACCAAGAAAGCTATATCCCTTTCAAGGCATAGGATAACCGACGCCCGTGCTTCCAGATCCAGCTCCTCCCAATTCTCATCAGACATATCCTTGTGCTTCTTCTCTTTTCCAGCCAAAGTCTTGTGCAATTTTTGTGAAATCAGTGAGTTTTTCATCTGCATCCTCCAATAAGAAAAATCATTCTTCCCATTAAACTTTTCAATCTCGAATTTTCCTACTTTGACCAATTTACTGGCAGACGCCATTCTCCGTTTGTATTAATAAATCCAATTCTCTATGAAATTACCGAGCACCACCTCAAACCAGAAACTACACCACTTTCAATCTGAATAACAGCTCTGATACCAATTGTTGGGATGCGGGGTCACGCCCGCACGCCGCGGAAGCGATATCACCTGAGAGAAGGCCTTGATTTATATTCCCGTCTCACGAAAGAAATAAGAATAGAAAGTAAAATATCCCAATAAAGTGAGATATCTACTCTTCCTTTCAACAGTACTAGGATTGAATTAAGGGAACCTACAAACAATAGCAAATGACAGCAAAACAGTAAAGACACGAGATTTACGTGGTTCGGCAAAATTGCCTACGTCCACGGGAGGGGGTGAGGGGAGATTTGACTATAAAGAATACCGACGACTTGTACAATCCACAAGCTCGTCCCAAAGGAAAAATTTTTATTTTTACCCAAGAGAAATTAACCTCTCTCTTGTAGAATCTCTCCAAGCTCTTTCTTTTTCTCTCTCTAGCCGACGCCAAAAAACCCTAACTTTTTCTCTCTTTTTTTTTTTTCACTTTTCTCCATACCACAAATCATAGGTTTGATTCCCTATTTAAAGGGAAACAAACTTCTCCTCCCCTTTAACTTGGCCGATGTGGGACTAAATTTTTTTTTCCTCACGGTCATACGGAAAGGCAACGGGGGTTTGAGTCATGCATCCCACGTGGGTGGCCCCCACCCACGTGGGATGTTCCCCCCGTTCACAGTATAACTTAGGCCTCTCGATAGCTTAAAGCACAATGTATAACATAATTTATATATTTTTTTATTGTTTAGTTTAAAAATATAAAAGATGTTCATAATAATTTTAAGAATTAGAAGCCAAAAAAAAATCATCCCTTTGAGTGCTTAATAGAAATAAAATAAATGTGTTTGAAGAAGTGAGTTTCATTATGGTATTTGCACTCTCCTCCTTTGACCAAAAAAAGGCAAATAACTAAAGAACTAGCTCATAATATAACTTGTTGGGGGAGAAATCAAGCAACCTCGGGCCTGCTCCTTCATTTGTGAATATAGCTCAATCATCCACCGAAACCATGTGTCTACTGCTAACTTGGTCAAAACCGACAACCATGAAGAAATAACATAACTATCAACGTCAATAGGATCTTCCATGATATGTGGCCTAACAATCAATATTACTCATAAGGACAATCTCGGACATCATTCATCATTATGTAAACCTGATATTGTGCTAAAGCAGTAACACCATATTATGACAGTATAGTTATCAATATCCATAGGATCTTCCACCGATAATAAAACTAGAATTAGTCCACATGATTTGTCTAAACTAGCAAGCAATAGCAAAGAATATGTCATGCTAACCATCCTAGGATTTTTCACCGTCTAGAGTCAGGAGGCTAACTAGGCCTCAATAATTTTTTTAACACCTTTGAGCTTCACATTGGACTTCACTCTCTCTTTGGCCAAAACCTAGGCCCTGATATTGCTTGTTGGGATTTAAAATGGAACAACTCCACCCCCATGAGTGATTATTAGAAATAAAATAAAATAGTTTAAAGTAGTGAGCTTCATCATCATATCCGCACTCTCCTCCATTAATCAAACAAGGCAAATAACTGAATAATCTGGCTTTAATACAACTTGTTGGGGAGAAATCACACAATCTCGGCCCTATGCCCATTACCCGCACATGAAAATCCAATAATTGCCTTCCATTGTTTTAAATTCAGATATTTAGGAAATATCGAAAGGCCAAACTCCATATCGGATTGCAAAAAATTTAGGGATAGATATGTGATAAATATAGGATTGTCATATCGGATGATATTCATATATAATATAACGTTCTAATATGTAATATAATCAAATTTAATGAATTCTAAACATAAGATTGCATCATAATATATATTTAGGATGACTAGGGGTGGGTTGTGGGCCGAATCAGCCCATGGGCCATCTGGCTCAACATGACATGGGTCAGAGCCGAGCTGGCCCATAGTGGGATAGGTTGACTCGGCTCAGGGCCCACATAAGGATGAGCCCATTGAGGCCAACAGGGGTTCCCCCCTAGTTACCTAGTTATATAGCAAGATTCATAAGTTAATCCCCTCTTTTAGTTACCTAGTTATATAGCAAGATTCATAAGTTAATTCTCATTTGTTATGTTGAGAGAGGACAAGGTAATCTAGCGGGATCCATAACCTAGGAAATATTAAGCTATATTAAATCACATATAAAACAACTTTGATAATAGACCACTGACGTGTTGAAGTTTATTTTTTCATTTTGTAGGTCTTTTGGATTTTTGTTCCCCAAATCTTTCATACTTTGAAGCTAGTTCTCCATTCTTCATATTTTGAAATTAATTCCGAAATATTTCAAGTGTCTTGAAACTAATCCCCAATCTTCAAATTTTTGGATTTTAGTTCCTCAAATATTTTAAACGATTTGAACTTAGTCTTCAAATCTTTCAATCAGTTACAGATTAGAGAGGCTAATTTCAAATAACTTAAAGATTTCGGGGACTAATTTGAAATTATGAAAATTTGGTGAAATAATTTCAAAATATGAAAGATTTGGGGGAATAATATCAAAAAATCATATTTATAACCCTTCTTCATGTGGAGCGTTCAAAAACCAGTGATTCGTTCTGATTTTGAGAGCCCAGAAAGGGTGAAAGCGGTAACATCCGAGTCACCGATTATTCATCTCCGGTAAAGGTTATTCAATTAGATTAGGATTAGATTTCATCTATTCCTCTCTTAGTGATTTGAACCTAAAAATTAAATCTTTTTTAGAATTACTTTTGAATGAGAGAAAGAATTGGTTGACCATTTGAGTTGAGTTTTCTTATCTTATTGCCTTTAATTAATTAATAATAGTACTTCTGTATCATCAATTTTGCCTAACTTATTAGCTTTTAAACTAGTATTTCTTACCTTAGTAGCTTTTGATTTGGCAAGCTTGAGCGAGGCTTGCCTCCCCTCACCTGAACAATTCTAGTTTTGTCCCTGGACCTACCCGAGCCTTGGGCCGAGCTGAGAATAGGGTTGGGCCCCGGATCAAAGCCTTAGGCTCCACCTACTTCGGTCCGGCTCGAACCTAACCTGTCCAAAATGTTTTTTCTTCTTCAACCAAAAATTCTACTATTCATCTATCATCTTCCCTTCCTAATTCTAAACAACCATCGGATTCCCAAAAACTCTCTTTTCTCTCCCACCATTTGATCTCCAAAACTCAATGTCACTCAAAGATAAGCATCTCCAGCAACATTACTGATAAGAATCCATTGAATAACATCTCCCTGCATCCAAATTGCTACTACTGCTCTCCCTTCTCCTTACCAAATATAATATTTCTACCTGTATTTGTGTCAAGAGCACCAACGTTAAACCCACATGGGCTAGGCTCGGTCGGTGCCATTGAGGGCTGAGCTCGACCTGGCTCGAGGGCATGCGGGTCATGCATCAAGCTAGATTCCAGGCCAGACCCGGGACCAAGTTGCTTGGCCTGACCCACACTAGCGCAGTTGAGTCTGTGCCTAACTTGGGGTCGGGGTCAACCAGTGTTATCAATGTGTGAGACACAATGCGAGGCGTAAAGTTCCTTCATTCCCACATGTGCAAGGCATGTGCCCGAGTGAAGCAAGACACATGCTGCACACATAATTTTTCATGATAGATAATCAAGCACAAAAGAAAATGTTTATGAATTTTCACATAAAAATATGTCAAGATAAATAATGTCTACTACTACCAAATCACAAAATAAATGATCTTAAATCCTCATGCTACCACATCCAACATAGTAGCAAAGTTCATAATTTTCCGAATCAAAGTCAAATCAATACTGTATGAAAGCAAAATCAAACAGTAAACAAGGATTACTTAGAGTTCTCAAAAAAACCTAATTGAGTTTATTTTGCTTCTTGCGATAAGGGTTATCAGGTATAAAGACCCGATTAAAATGTTAAAGAATAAAAATATACGAGGCAATGTCTTGTATGCACCTTGCGTGAAGCGCATGTGCTTGCGAGGCCCAAAAGGTGCTGCTACATTAGATGTAGGGCGCTTCACCAACACCCTGCATCATAGGCCCCCAGTGGCTGAGCAACGAAAATTTTTTTTTTTGGGGGGGGGGGGGTCCAAAGAGTGGTGTAGCTAGGATTTTATTTTAATGATGTTCTGATATAATTTATCATGGTTGTATTTGGATCTACATTGATAATTTTATAATTTTATCCCTTTTAGTAGTGTCTTATCCTAAGTCTTATGGTGTTCTAAGTAGTAAAGACAAAAAATAAATAAAAATATGAAAAAAATAGGCAATCTAGATGTAAAAAATTGGCAATCCAATGGTTTCCAGTGATACCACTAGACACTATGTGGCTCCGCCACTAGGTCCCAAACATAATCGAATATGATAACCCATATAAAAATTGCATGATTGATTAGCATCTAAATATCGTTATGCAATAATGCTTTTAGAATCATATTTCAAATTAGAATATAGTGTTTCAAAAATTAGAAAACTGAAAAGATCAATTGAAAGAAAAACTAGAAACTAACCTAACACTGACTGCAGTTGGCAGGATGAGATGATCTCGGGAGGTGGAGGAAAATGCAGGTCAAGAGCGAACTCAACAGATGATCGCAATTTATTCGCGAGAGCAAAACCCAAGTTTGCTTCAGAAGAAAAGAAGAGTTGTTTTTGAAAAAAGAAACCCATGTAGAGTTTTAAGTGCTTTACATTTTAACCCTTAACATTTAGCAATTAATATTAACTAGTACCCTATATTTTTTTTTATTTGCCAAAATCTCCGCTGTATCAGCTCTCGTTATTTGTGAGAGAAGGAGCTCTAACTCTAAGACTTACACTTTAACCCCTATCATTTAAAAAATTACTATTAACTAGTACACATATTATTTTTTAATCTGATAGGGGGTCCAAGGCCTACTTGACCCCAACGTACATCCACCACTGCAAGGCCCATACGGCTCAACGAGGCGTGTGCCTTTGATAACATTAGAGTCAACTCTTACGGGCTGGGTCATGGGCCAAGCCGACCCAACGCATATCCCACACCTGAGGATGACTGATCGATTGTAGGAACTTGCTTCTTAAACGTATCATGAAACCTTCAAAGTGCTTAACCTTTACAATATGAAATAATATTATTTAAAATAGAATAGCAAACAAGCAAAAGCCACAAAGAATGAAAAATCAACATCATAATTAAGATGTAATCACAAAACTCGTAAATTAACTTGAGATCTAATGGTCACAATTGCAATATCCAGAAAAAAATAAAGACAAGCAAGCAAAGAATCAAGATTTGAAAGTTTTAAAAAATAGTTCATAATTATTTATCATCTCAATCCAAAAAACATAACCAAACTAAAGTACAAGCAAATATGACTAATATCAATCGTCTTAGGGCTCAAAAGTCGAAATATCATGCATTTCCATCCAAGTCTCTTTCTTCGACCTCATGATGACTCCAAAGATGTTACCAACTCTTCCACCTCATTGTCTATGACCAAATCCTTTCTCTTTGAAGATGACGCCCCCAAGTTTCTCTTTATTTGGTATGCTTTTGTTCTTGTATTCTTTCTCCTTCTTGGATTAGCAAATAAATATAAAGCACAATAATATGTGTGATGAGATTATTATGCATGTATTATGTACCAATACATCTCTATAGTTAAAGTTTTCTTCCTTATTTTTTCTTTGTACATCCAAAACTGTATGTGATAAAATATTGTTGCGAATGAACTCTACAAATTTGATTAGTATATATGTATCGCGTCATGCATGCACCGCGTGCTGCAACAGAGTACTAGTTCTAGTCTTCAAGAAAGCATCAAACAATAGTTCTTTCTGTCATTTAGAGAGGCAGATTGTATATCAGGTACAAGTATCACATGCAAAGCAATATGACTTTGAAGAACTTTATCCAATCAACAATATAAAGAGTTATTAACTACTCCCTGCTGTGATAATAAGCTTTTGATCCACGACAAATCTTGTCTTCCATTCACTAACCAAGCACGCAAAGTGTTTGGCATCATTTGGTTAGAGAGTTCGTTGAAGACAAGGACATTGACCTAGAGTTTGTACCGAAAAGTTTACACAATTCGGAAACAAGACGATAGTTATAAATTTAGGAGGGGTTTGTATAAATAAATTAAGTAATTTATAATTCTAGAAATATCTACAAGAAACTTACAATTTAGAAATCTTTATATATAACTATAAGTGAGGATATGGCAGCCATAAGTTGTTTCTAGAAAATAGAAAGTGTATATATTTCTATTGAAATAGTTGTACCACGTAAAAGTTAATATTTTTGATAACTCATAAATGATGTAGCTGTAAGCAATGTCAATGAAATTCCATATAACAAAATTAGTAATTCATAAATTACATACATCCGTGATGAACTTGATTAACCTTCTCCTCATGATCACCGACTTTCGTAGTGTCATCCATAGATTGATTATTTAGATTTTCCATTATAGAGAGAATTTTCTACAAGCGATTACCTTGCACCTTTCAGCTAGACAAGTTGAATTGAAGCCTCACTTGTAGGACCATGGAGGTTTATATATAAGAAAGACTTTTACCACCCCTAGAGATAAACCTTTTCACCTCCCCATGTGGAGTTATCACTAGCCAAGATTCTCTACATTTACCATGCCAATAAATCCATAATAGAACATACACATGACCTTTGGGTTCTAAAATGAGTTACAAATATTTAACATAATTAGGAAATTAAATATATTAATAATATTTTGAAATCATTAAAAATCTTACAATCTCCCACTTGATTTTAAAAATCTTAAACTTAAAACCAACTATATCTACTTTCTCTACATATTTACAGTAGCATTCTTATCTAATTATTTTTATGTAATTTAATTTTCTAAAGCTTATGGCTGTTCATGTATGTATCTCGTAGCAGATATGTTTTAGAATTTAAGATTAGCATGTTACTGTAATTTTATGATATATTAGTTAACTATACATTTCGCTAAATCCTCATCGGTAATGCTTAATGTATAGTTCGTACCTAATTATATAGTTCACAAAATCCCATCGGTAATGTGAATTATATAATATATTATGCTTTATGTAGTAGCGGTTTGTTGCTAATTATATGATTTATGAAATCTCCATCGTAATGTGAATCATATAATTATGTTTACTATGGTAGTAGATAATAGCTTATCATATGGCTTACTAAATCCTATAGGGTAATGTGAGTCATATAATATTATTTTGATTAGATATATGAATGTCGTGATTTGTTCTTATGAAGTTTGATAATTTTCATAAATCCCCATCGTAAATTGAGCTTAATGAAAATCATAAGATGTGTAAATAATTTGTGTATGTTTATTCAATAGGAATAGTATTGCCTTCACCTAGTGGTGGTTTTGCATTTGCGGATATTCTGAGAAATGAAGCTCTAGATGGAACTAATTATGTGGTCTGGAAATAAAGGGTTGATATGTTATTAACCTTTTATTGGTATAAGGATATTCTTTTTGCTGATCAAACTCTTAAGAAACCCCAGCCTGACGAAGTTGATAAAGCTAAATTCGATTTGGAGTTTAGAAAGTATAACAATTGGAAATTGGCCAATGATATTTCTAAGTCTTATGTGCTTAGTGGTCTCAACAAAACCCTCCGAATGACTTACTTTAATACTCCCACCACTAAAGAAATATTGGACAAGTTAGAGGCGAAATATGGGAAGAAATTTGATTCTCATGTGAACAACTTGTGGAAGAAGTTTACTATAGCTCAATGTGAAGAAGAAACTGATGTTAGAAAATATGTAAATGACATGGTGGCTATTGCTGATGAATTGATATTTCATGGACGAGTTCTTAATGAGAAGATCATTGTGTCCACAATCATTAATTCAATGCCACCTTCATACAAGTATATTGAGGATTATTATACATTGGCTGAGTCTAATTGGACAGTTGAGCACCTAATTAATAAGATTGATCATCAGGAGGATAGAAAAGCTGTGACAAAGGTCGATGATGTGGCAAAGTCAAACCCATCTGCTAGTAATGTGATGTTTAAACCGAAAAATAATAAAGACTTCAAGAAGAAAGGGAAGAAGTTTGGATCTCAAAGTTATAATCAGGGTCGTAATCAGCAGACATTCAATCAACAAGGTGAAGTGAAAACTCAACAAAAATTATGTTTTTATTGTAACAAAGCTGGTCATATTAGGAAGAATTGTAGAGCCTGGAAAATTGCAAACTATCAGAATGCTAATGGCAAGAGCTTAAGTGCTAATCCCAGTGAGTCATTTCTTCTTGAACGTTGTGTTTCTTATATTGAACCTTTTAGTTGGTGGGCTGATTCTGGTGCAACTATTCATATGTCAAATGATTTACAGAGGTTCAAGGAAATAAGAAGAATTGAAAGTGGTCAAAGCTTTATCTATATGGGGAATGATGACAAAGCGTCTATAGAGGGAGTGGGAACTTACCAGTTAAAGCTGTAGGAGAATAAAGTTTTTAATTTAGAAGATTGCCTTTATGCTCCTTCAATGAGGAGAAATCTTTTGTCTGTTTCTTATTTGGAAAAACTTGGATTTACATTCTACTTTGAAAATGGAAAGTTTGTGATTGTAGACGGTTAAAAAATACTCTCTCTTGGACCAATGCTCAGTCCGAGTCCAGGAAGTGAACACTCATGGGCTAAACACATCAGGGAGGCTCAAGCATCAACATATGGTAGGCTACAACGAAGTTCACTTGGATCACATGTGAACATGACTGCATCCGAGCTAAAGAGGACCTGAGTCCGAGCCAATCTTCATGTCGACCAAGTCAAAGTGAAGCTTCTAGCGAGGCTCGCCCAAAACGAGCTTTGCCCAAATAGTCCACATGGGCCACATAGCGAAGTTCGCCGAAGCCTTAGCGAAATTAGCCGAAGCCGCAGCGAAGCTCACCAAAGATGTAGCGAAGCTCACCCAAACAGCAGCGAGCTTCGCCCAATAGCCCACGTCAGCCGTGTCATCCATTCTAGTGAAGTTCGCTGATGGTCGTTATTGGCGAACCTCGCCATGACCATTATTGGCGAACCTCGCCCATGGTCGTTATTGGCAAACCTCGCACATGGCCATTATTGGCGAACCTCACCTATGACCATTTTCAGAGGCTATTTTTAAGGAGGTGGTTAATGACCATTAACTCACCCTTTTAAGGAGAGTTAATGACCACTAACTCACCCATTTAAAGGGGAGTTAATGACTACTAACTCACTCATTTAAGGGGAGTTAAAACCCACTAACTCACTCCATAATGCTCCCAATACTATAAATAGGCATGATCAATATGAAGCAAAAAAAGGGGGGGGGGGGGAGGGCACAAGGCAGAGAGGGGGAGAAAAGGTCTTTGTCATTGAGAAAAGAAAGAGAGATTCAGAGGCTAGACAAAAAGCTCATCTCTTCTCCATTCTCATTGATCTTCATCATCGGCTAATCATTTGCCCCAATCAACGATCCTTCTGAGAAAGGATTCGTTCTCCTCAGCTAGTCATCTAGCTTAATCAACAGTTCTTATGAGAAAGGATCTGTTAATAGCTCTTCATCCAGAGAAGACTGCACTATCTTCTAAGAGATCAGAGACCATAATTCAAGGAAAAATGTCAAGAGAAGAATAAGCTATCTTTCAAATCACTGAGCTTGCATCCACAACAAAAGATTCATCGTCTTAGTCGGACCATCAACGGAGTACAAGATCGACGCTCCACCGGCACGCAGACAAGAACCCCAGGAAAAATATAAATTTTCCTTAGTTTCATCATTGTCTCTCAAATTATAATCTGAGTTAATTGTAATTACAAAAGACCCGAAATAGGATGGCGACTCCGCTGGGGACAACCTTCTCCTCCGATGAGAAGATTGTGTCGCAGCCCGACACTAAGGCCTTACGGTCTTTTGCTTAATCACTGATCATTAAATTTGACCAAGCGAAGTTTGAGGAATTCACCTCCTCTTACCAATCATCCATGGCCACCACCAGAAGCTACCAAAGGATGTACCGCAACATGAGAATAGGGTCAATCTCGGCCCTCGCACATGTCAATGCCAACTTCACCCAAAGACAACTTGAGCTTTGCTATGAACTTCGCCCAAAATGGAGCAATATCGTTCCTAGCCACAAATGAGAGCCAAGATGACCACACGTCTTCTGATTTTGGATATCATCCCATAACCCCTTTGGGGGTTTACTTTAAGGCATCTCGCGATGCTCGCTACGCCTCTTTGATAGAAGCAAAGAATGAGGGTAATCTCTCATTTAAGATTTCACAAGGGAAAAGCATCATTTGTGGCGGTTTTCTCTCTCTAAAGAGGACACAACAATACCAATATTGTATGACCCAAAGGAAAATTATCACGGCAGTCAGCAAGGCGAGCCTCGCCGAAGATCACCCTAGTCTTGCCAAAGACAGAACAAACTTCTCCTCAAACAAGGTGAGCCTCACTGAAGACAGCCCCAACTTTGCTAGAGGCAGAGCGAACTTCGCCCAGAGTGAAGACAACCCCAGCTTCGAAGCGAACCACACCAGAAGTAGCATCAATATCACTGGAGGCAAAATGAGCTTCGCCCCTAGCAAGGTCTTAGCAACCCTCGCCCAGAGCGAAGGTCAGGACTCTCAAATGTCCCTCAAATTTGGACGTCAGTCAACAACCTCTCTAGGGGTTCTCTTTAAAGTGTCTTGCAATGCTCATCGTGCTTCCTTAAAGGTTAACAAACAGCGACAGCGATCTCGCAAGGACAATGCTGCTTTTGACCTTGATCTCCATGAGTTCACGGTTAATATGACCGGTGTAAACCGAGAAGATGGCGATAGCACATCAGATCCCGATTATTCTCTAGGCATTAGAAGTATACTTCTTGAGGCTGAGGACGTCTATTGCCACACTCGAGAGAGACAGGGGGTAGCTACCCCCTTTGAGTACTCTGTTTTGAGGTTGCCTGCACAACAAAATCCTTCACAGGCTGATTATCCTTTTGCTAGCGGTGCTAACTCAGCCATAGCATCAAACACAACTCCTAGCTCAAGTCATGAGCAAGAATGGACTACCAACATGGTAGACAGAGAGGTCATCAATGACCTTAGTCGCCGATTTGAGGCCCAAAAGAAGGCATCAGACGAGCGCTTGGAGCGACTCGAAAATTTACTTCAACAACTGCTGCTTACTTATCAGCCCCCTGCGAACACTTTAAAAGGGAAGCGGCCAGGTGACATGTCCCCTGAGAAAAAGTCACCGTACCAACAAGATGTTTTCTCCTCTCAATCAGAGTCTGAAACATCTAGTGCACTGAAGACGAGGAGTAAATTAAAAACGCTCAAAAGTCTCCAAAACCAGCTCAATGCTCTTACACAGAGGACCGAGCTAAGGAAGGTTGGGATCACTCGATCTTATCCCATTGAATGGGACTTTGTTCCCTATCCGATAAAGTTTAAGCCGCCAACGTTACACACGTTCAATGGCAAAGGTTCCCCGAACCAACACATCTACTACTTCCATCAGCAAACAGGAAATGTAGTAGGGAATGATGCCGTCAAGGCGCGACTTTTTATTGGCACCCTTCAGGGAGTAGCCTTTGACTGGTTTCAGAATCTGGCTGAAGGATCAATCAAATCTTGGGCTGATTTGGAATCACAGTTCTTGACCCAATTCCACGAGGATCAATCTGATGTAACAATGGTCAGGCTCCTTTCGAAGAAACAAAGAGGAGACGACTCGGTCAGAGACTACATCAAACGGTTTCGCAATTTAAGCTTTCATTGTCGGGATATGCCACTGCCAATGTTACTCCAAACATGCCGACACAACTTTCTCAGCCGAGTGGAAGCCCACATGGGCGCTGTCAAGGCTAACTCGTGGAAGGATCTGATTGAGCAGGCGGAAATTACCGAGAAATCCGCTGAGAGATTCAATCAACATGATCCGTGGTCAAGCGATGAAGACGATGATGGTGAGACAAGATAATCCTCTGATGATGAAAACGAAACGGGACAATCCTCCTGATCGAAGCCTCCTGTGGCTATGGCAACGCTTCTTCAGCAACGCCAACCCAGTCTCCTACGGCAACGCTTCTTCAGCAACGCCAACATAACTTATCACGGCTATGGCAATGCTTCTTCAGCAATGCCAAACTAGCCTCTTACGACTATGGCAATGCTTCCCCAGCAATGCCACCCTAGTTTGTCAACTTTGTCTTATTGGGTATGAGCCCTTAATCTCTTTGGTATGTCCAACAGTACAACCTCTGCCGAAGCAATTAGTCGTCAAGTTCAACATCACACCTCTGATGATGGACTTTACACCCTACATGACATCAGAAGTTAGCCCTCTATGGGTACTCATGATGAAGCCAGAATCTCTGAGTTTCAGGCTTGTGAAATCATTCTGTCCCTGAGTTTTTTTGAGCTCCACGAGGACATTTGCAAACAAGGTGTTCGAATCAAACGTCGCCTCAGATCACCAATGATGCATTGCAATGGAGCCGTGAAAGAGTTATTATCACAGGTATGGGGATAGTGCTTTTCACTCCCCATGGCTACGTCATTCCTCGGTCATATTCATTGATCGAGCCTTATTCCAATAACATGGCATAGTATGACGTCCTCATAAGTGGTCTACAACTCGCTCAAGACATGGGCGTCAAATATCTTGAAGCCCAAGGTGACTTCAAACTAATCGTGAATCAGATTAAAGGAGAATATGAGATCCGCCACAACAACCTCATACCTTACCACAAAGCGGCATCAAAACTTGCTCAGTCATTCGAAGGTTTCTACATCAGCTATGTAGCTCGCCTCGAGAACACTCATGCAAATGCTCTAGCATCTCCCGCAGCCACGCTCGCTTTGGCGCCCAAATCTACTGGGCACATCATGGTGGCGAGCCATCAATTATGCTCCTAGAGCATATTCTTAAAGCCAACAAAGTGCATGTCATGCCAACTCACTTCGAAGGTAATGATTGGCGATTCCCAATTATCGACTACGAAATTCTACCAGATAGTCCGAAGCAGGCAATCTCTATTCAAAGAAGAGCTCCGCGCTTCTTTAATGATTCTGCTATGCAGACTTTATACCGATGATCTTTCGACGGTATTTTGCTCCGATGCTTATCACCAAGTGAAGCTCGAGAAGCATTAAAGCAAGCCCACGACGGTGCATGTGGAGCACATCAACCAGGTCCCAAACTTCAGGACCGACTTCGTCATCTAGGTTACTATTGGCCGATAATGATAGCAGATGCGGTAGCATATGCTAAACAATGTCATGCATGTCAAGTTCACTCTGACTTCCTACATCAACCTCCGGAAGAATTACATCCGAGAGTCGCCTCGTGGCCATTTGAAGCTTGGGGCATGGACATCATTGGGCCGATCAGTCCACCGTTCGCCAAAGGCCACCGATTTATCTTGGTCATCATAGATTACTTCTCCAAATGGGCCGAAGCTATCCCCCTCAGAGAAGTCAAGACACCTCAAGTAATCAAATTCTTGAGGCATCATGTGATCTACCGATTCGGCGTCCCAAGACGAATCATTCACGACAGCGGTCCGCAATTCATCAGTCGACCGTTCTCCAAATTTTGCAATAAGTTCAGAATTCAAGATGTGGCTTCTACGCCATACAATCCAGCTGCTAATGGTCTAGCCGAAGCTTTCAACAAGACCATCATCAAACTTTTGAAGAAGTTCGTCTCCTCCAATAAACAAGATTGGGACGAGAAACTTGGAGAGTGTTTATGAGCTTATCGAACAACAGTCCGCACTCCCACTGGCTCCACGCCATTTTTCTTGGTCTCCGGATGCAAAGTCGTGATCCCTTTGAAAATTCTGGTGCCGTCATTGAGAATCGCCGTTGCCGAGAAGATGACGACCAAAGAATATCATTGGAAGCACCTCCAAGAACTAGAAGCGCTGGATAAGCTGAGACTCTAAGCTCAGTAAAGAATCGAGATCTACTAGTCACGGATTTCGAGAGCCTTCAATAGGAGAGTCAGAGAACGATCCTTCAAAGAGGGCGACTTGGTCTTAGCCGTTCGTCGACCCATGGTCATGACGCACAAGATTAAAGGTAAATTCTAACCTAAATAGAAAGACCCATTGGTAGTAGAGACAGTCTACTCAAATGGAGCATATCGCCTAATTGACCAAAATGGCAATAGGCTTATGGCGCCAATCAATGGGAAATTTCTCAAGAAATATTACCCTTGATCCTGCTCAAAATTCAATCCCCACAGAAATCCTGGTTATGTTTAAGTTTTCACCTCTGAACCAGAAATATTGATCTTCTTGATCCAAAATCTAATCAAAATTCCCAAAGAGTCATCAAGTTAACACTACACCCCTGAGCGATTTCTCATCTCAAATGATCTAACGGTTAACATTACACCTCTGTCGGACCATTTCATTGACCGTTAACATTACACCTCTGAGCGATTGTCAACTCTAAAATACTCCAATCTTTGTCATGTTAACATTACACCTCTGAGCGATTTCTCATCTCAAATGATCTAACTGGTTAACATTACACCTCTATCAATTCGCTCATACCAAAATCGATTAGTTAATATTACACCTCTGAACGATTTCTCATCTCAAATGATCTAACTGGTTAACATTACACCTCTGTCAGACCATTTCATTGACCCGTTAACATTACACCTCTGTCGACCTATCTTAGCAAAATTGACCGGTTAACATTACACCTCTATCAATTCGCTCATACCAAAAATCGATTAGTTAACATTACACTTCCATCGATTTCCTACCGTTGAATTAACATTACACTTCCAAACGGTAGTCATCCCTTGGACTCTTTTGGACCGACCGCTTAACATTACACCTCTGTCGGTTTGATTCCGTCGACCGGTTAACATTACACCTCTGTCGACCTATCTTAGCAAAATTGACGGTTAACATTACACCTCTATCAATTCGCCATACCAAAATCGATTAGTTAACATTACACTTCCATCGATTTCCTACCGTTGAATTAACATTACACTTCCAAACGGTAGTCATCCCTTGACTCTTTTGGACCGACCGCTAACATTACACCTCTATCGGTTTGATTCCGTCGACCGGTTAACATTACACTTCCATCGATTTCCTACCGTTGAATTAACATTACACCTCTGTCAAAATTCCTTAGTACTGTTATGTTAACACTACACCTCTGAACAGTACTAACTTTACAAATATGATATGTTAACATTACACCTCTATCAGTTTGATTCCGTCGACCGGTTAACATTACACCTCTGTCGATCTCTCCTAACCGCCAATGGGATTATGAGGTTAAACTACTTTCTAACCTCTGACTGGTATATGAGGTTAAACTGCTCCCTACACTCCGATGAGTATACGAGTATAAACTACTTCTCCATGCTCCAACGCCTTAAGAGCTCAAACTGTGTAGACTCTAATAGGTACATGAGTATAAACCGTTTCCTATGTTCCAATTACACAAGAGCCTAAACTGTGAACACCATGAATCGACCTAGCTTGGTCGAGATGATACTCCAGCTACGTATGGGTATAAAATATGGTTAAACATCCGGCTACACTCCAGCAGTTATGCCAACATCCAGCTACGCTCTAGCGGCTATGCAAATATTTGAACACACTCGAGCAGCTTCACTCCAAGTATGGGTTCCAAACACAGAATTGGGTGGAATCTCAATAACAAGTACTTTAAAATGTAATCGAGCATTCAATCAAGATGAACTACAGCGAAGGAAGCCACCTTCAACAGTACACCTATGGCAACCAAGTAGACAAATGAGGACAAATTCCAACCTAAGCAAGACGACTCAAGCTACGTTTAACAGTACACCTCTGGCGATTACCCAAAGTATTTCGTTCCCTGTTACAAGTCTGAATACAGGATCACGAAAACTTGGGGGGGGGGGGTCTTGTAGACAGTTAAAAAATACTCTCACTTAGACCAATGCTCAGTCAGAGTCCAGGAAGTGAACACTCATGGGCTAAACACATCAGGGAGGCTCAAGCATCAACATATGGTAGGCTACAGCGAAGTTCACTTGGATCACATGTGAACATGACTACATCCGAGCTAAAGAGGACCTGAGTCCGAGCCAATCTTCATGTCGACCAAGTCAAAGTGAAGCTTCTAGCGAGGCTCGCCCAAAATGAGTTTTGCCCAAATAGTCCACATGGGCCACATAGCGAAGTTCGTCGAAGCCTTAGCGAAGTTAGCCGAAGCCGCAGCGAAGTTCACCAAAGATGTAGTGAAGCTCGCTGCTACTAAGCTCACCCAAGCAGCAGCGAGCTTCGTCCAATAGCCCACGTTAGCCGTGTCATCCATTCTAGCGAAGTTCACTGATGGTCGTTATTGGCGAACCTCGCCATGACCATTATTGGCGAACCTCACCCATGACCGTTATTGGCGAACCTCGCGCATGGCCGTTATTTGTGAACCACGCCTATGACCGTTTTCAGAGGCTATTTTTAAGGAGGTGGTTAATGACCATTAACTCACCCTTTTAAGGAGAGTTAATGACCACTAACTCACCCATTTAAAGGGGAGTTAATGACTACTAACTCACTCATTTAAGGGGAGTTAAAACCCACTAACTCACTCCATAATGCTCCCAAGCCTATAAATAGGCATGATCATCATGAAGCAAAAAAAGGTTGGGGGGGGGGGGGAGGGCACAAGGTAGAGAGGCGGAGAAAAGATCTTTGTCATTGAGAAAAGAAAGAGAGATTCATAGGCTAGACAAAAAGCTCATCTCTTCTCCATTCTCATTGATCTTCATAGATCATTATCATCGACTAATCATTTGGCCCAATCAACGATCCTTCTGAGAAATGATTCATTCTCCTCATCAGTCATCTATCTTAATCAACAGTTCTTGTGAGCAAGGATCTGTTAATAGCTCTTCATCCAGAGAAGACTGCGCTATCTTCTAAGAGATCAGAGACCATCAATCAAGCAAAAGTGTCAAGAGAAGAGTGCACTATCTTCCAAATCACTAAGGTTGTATCCACAGCAACAGACCCATCATCTTAGTCGGACCGTCAACAGAGTACAAGATCGACGCTCCACCGGCACGCAGACAAGAACCCCAGGAAAAATATAAATTTTTCTTAGTTTCATTGTTGTCTCTCAAATTATAATTTGAATTAATTGCAATTACAAAAGACCCGAAACAGTGATGTATAAAGATGATGCAATAATAATGAAAGGCTTTTGAAATTCAGATATGTATCAAATCCGGTTATGTGAAAATCTTATTTGTGAAGTTTCTAATTCTTCTGTTATCTAGTCAAATGAATTTATTTGTGGCATTTGCGTATTGAACACATTAGCAAAGAGAGGATTAGTCAGTTAGTTAAGGATGACTTACTTGATAATGTTAGTGTCGTGGAGTTTCCCACTTGTGAGAGTTGTTTGTATGGAAAAATGACTAAAGTTCCATTTCCTTCTATGGCTAAGAGAAGCAGTGGTATTCTTGATATCATCCATTCAGATATTTGTGGCCTTGTGAATGTACAAACTAGAAATGGTCATCTATATTTTATTACATTTATAGATGATTTTTCTAGATTTGGAAGGATATATCTATTGCATAGAAAGCATGAAGCCTTAGATGTTTTCAAGGTTTTCAAAAAGGAGGTTGAAAATATAACTGGAAGAAACATTAAAATATTTTATTCTGATCGTGGTGGTGAATATAAGTCTGAACTATTTGATGACTTTTGTAGAGAAAATAGCATTGTGCATATGCTTAGTCTACCACGTACTCCAGAGCAAAATGGGATTGTAGAAAGAAGAAATAGGACTTTATTAGACAGGGTAAGATCTATGTTAGCACTTGTAAATTTACTAACTTTTTTCTGGGGAGAAGCATTGCTTACTGCAGTACATATTCTGAATAGAGTATCTTCAAAATCTGTTGAAAAAACATCATATTAACTTTGGTATCGTAAAACACCAAAGTTTTATGAAGGTATGGGGTTGTGTTGCACATGTTCTCATCCCAGATTCAGGAAGAGATAAATTGTAATCTAAAACTAAAAGGTGTCTGTTTGTTAGGTATCCTGAGTTCTCTAAGGGGTATAGGCTGTATGATCTAATAGATAAGATCATCATTGAGAGTAGACATGTGAAATTCATTGAAGATATATTTGATTGCAGTGAGTTTCTTGGAGTAAAGTCTTCTCTTGAAGAGGTTATAGAGACTTCATCTTCTATTCCATTAAGTAACACTGAAAATCCTAATGCTTCCAGGAAAAGAATAAATCATCCTGAACCCACCAGAAGAGGGAGTAGAGAAAGGAAGCCTATTTATATTCTTACTTCTTCAGAATATTATGCTTATGCTGGTGAAGTATTTGAGCGAATAAGGTTGAATGAGGATTATTCAGATCCAAAGTCATATCAAGATGCTATTAATGATGTTGATGCTGAGAAGTGGAGAGAGGTGATGCAGGATGAAATACTTACAATGTATAAGAATGAAGTGTGGAACTAGTTGATGCACTTGATTCTGTTAAACCTGTAGAGTGCAAATGGATTTTCACTCGGAAGAGAAATTCGGAAGGAAAAGTTGAAAGATACAAAGCTTGGCTAGTTGTGAAGGATTTTACTCAGCAATATGGAGTTGATTATGATGAAATTTTTTCACTGGTTGCACATATTCAGTCTATCAGAGCAATTTTTTCTCTAGTTGCCTTTTATAATTATGAGCTCTATCAGATGGATGTAAAGACTATATTTCTGAATGGAGATCTGACTAAAGAGATTTATATGGAGCAGCCTTTGGGTTTTATAGAATCTGGAAATGAAGGTAAAGTGTGCAAGCTTGAAAAATCAATTTATGGCTTGAAACAAGCTTCTAGACAATGGAACATAAAATTTAATAAATTTATAGAGGCATATGGCTTTGTTCAGAATCCAGTGGATGCTTGTGTTTATGTTAGAATAGTGGGAGATAAAATTACCTTTCTTACTCTATATGTTGATGATATTCTTTTGGCCGGTAATGATGTATCTTTCTTGATGGAGATCAAAAGTTGGTTATTCAATACTTTTGAAATGAAAGATCTGGGTGAAGCCTCATATATCCTTGGTATTAAAATTATTAGGGATAGGTCTCAACGGCGATTGAGTTTATCCCAAGAAAATTATATTCACAAAGTTTTGCATAAATTCAAGATGGATCGTTATTCTGAAGGCAATGTTCCATTTGATGCAACAAAGAAGATGTCCAGAGATGATTGTCCATTGTCACTTGCTGATACACTTGATGAAAGCAAATATCCATATGCTTCTACTGTGGGTAGTCTTATGTATGATTGGATGTGTACAAGACCAGATTTTTCTTTTGCTGTTGGAGTTTTAAGCAGATTTCAATCTAATCCTGGAAGGAGTCACTGAGAAGGAGTTAAACGTATATTACGTTATTTGAAAAGGACAAGATCATTGTTTTGAGTTTTCTAGCAGATGAATTGCAGCTAATTGGGTATTCTAATTCAGATTACCAGGATTGTATAGATACTAGGAAGTCCACTTCTGGATATACTTTCATGTTTGGTGGCGGGGCTATTTCTTGGAAGAGTAAGAAACAAGATTGTGTTGCTCAGTCCACCATGGAGGCTAAATATATAGCTGTTAATTTGGCTACAAAAGAAGTAGTATATCTCAGGAAATTCTTGAAATATCTTTGAGTGGTACCTTGTGTGGAGCGTCCAATTGTAATCTTTTGTGACAATACTTCAGCTATTGCCATAAGTAAAGATCCAAAGTGTTATTCCAAAGCAAAGCATATTGAAGGGAAGTATCACTATATCAGAGATACGCTGAAGAAAGGAGAGGTCTTTGTTAATAAAGTAACCTCAAAGGATAACTTGGCAGATCCATTTACTAAATCTGTTTCTGTTTCTGTATTTGTTAACCATGTTCGTAATATGGGTTTATTGCCATGTTAATGTATTGATGAACTTGGTTGTCATATTATTGATAATAATATGTGTTTTGTTTGGCTAGCTTGATTATATATTATGAGTACTCATGGATTGTCCCTGGATCTAATTTTCTCATGAGGTATACACCTGCGAGTGTATACAAGAGGGTCTCATGAAGGAATAAGTTAGATCTTAAATTTGTTCAGGCCTATGGAATGTTTGGGGCACATTTTCTCAGTGGCTAATACTCAAACTGGTACGGATCCTTACCTAGATTCCTAAGTCTTGAGTATGTTATGAACGGTGGACCATTGATTTTATATGCCAATTTTTTTTTCTATATGTATATAACAATGGATATATGCAGTGTAGACCCAGGATAACTACATTGTATACATCGGTATTTTGAGTAATAAATTTTTCGTGACCTTTGATTTTTTTTTCTTTACATGGGCTAAATCTCTCTGTATCCGTGCCCAATCCTTGGGCAAAAGTACCTGACTTTGATCTTCAAACTCATTCTCTAGTAGGTATCCATTAATTAATCATAGAGATTTGTGTTTAAAAAAAAATTTGTGCATGTGGTTCATGATCTGTAAATATTGAGATGACTTTCATTGTCTTATGTGTACATTTGCCAAAAACCAAATTATTTCACGGGCATGTGCATGTGATGAGAAAATAGATTGAAATTGGCTACTTTTGTCTCAAATAGAAATTGAAAACAGTTCTCTCTGTTCAGAAGAAATTCTACGGTTAACAATATGCTACTGAAGAAAAATCAAGTCGATCATATACCCAAGCATCATATCGTCATAAAACAAATGATTTGACAAAAGATACTTTTAGTTAAATTTTTAATCATGGAATTTCATTACATGAAATAGCAGAGGCATAATCGCTTGTAATTGTAAGCAATATCAATGAAATTCCATATAACAAAATTAGTAATTTATAAATTACATACCTCCGTGATGAACTTGGTTAACCTTCTCCTCATGATCACCGACTTCTGTAGTGTCATCTATAGATTGATTATTTAGATTTTCCATTATAGAGAGAATTTTCTACAAGCGATTAGCTTGCACCTTTCAGCTAGACAAGTTGAATTGCAACCTCACTTGTAGGACCATGGAGGTTTATATATAAGAAAATGCTTTTATCATCCCTAGAAATAAACCTTTTTACCTCCCCATGTGGAGTTATAACTAGCCATGATTCTCCACATTTACCATGCCAATAAATCCATAATAAAACATACACATGACCTTTGGGTTCTAAAATAAGTTACAAAGATTTAACATAATTAGGAAATTAAATATATTAGTAATATTTTGAAATCATTAAAAATCTTACTGTTGCCATGAAGAAATAAGAAAGTGAATACAAAATTTCAAGTTCTAATTAGTCTCTTCAAATTATACAAAGTTTCAAGTTCTAATTAGTTTTTTCAAATTAGTCTCTTCCTTTCTATTTTTCTCTCTTCTCAATCTTCTAGCACCAAAACAATTTTCCACCTAGGCAAGGCCATCCTACACTAGGAATCCCTCAATGTGGAAACTATTACATGCAAAAAAGTTTTCTACCGTTTGCATAATAGGCTATTGTTTTTGTATGGAGGAGAATATTTTTGTTAAGAGTTATCGGACACTTAAAAAGTGAGATTGAACGTAAGCGCATACTTAGATATTTAACTCCAAAATTTGCAGGGTAAAACATGAAGTAAAGAGTGAGGTTCAAGAATTCTAGAAAGCAAGCTTTAAGGGGGAAACAGAAAACTTATACACATGTGAAAGATTGCCTAATCAAATGAGAGAGAGAGAGACAGAATACACTTAAGTGGATAGGAACATTTGTCCACCAATTTTTTTAATCTCTTAATCTTGCTTTGAGATTCATGCTACACATCAAGGCTATTTTTGAGATGTGTGCATTGATGAATATCACATGTTAGCACAAATCTCAAAGTAAAATCAATTAATAATAATAAAATTGGTGGACAAAGAGCTTCTATTCATTTAAGTCCCTCAAATCTTAGTATTTGCCAAAAGCCCCTCAAATCTTTATTTTTATTGCTAATTCATCCCTCTGTTAGGTTGTTCTATTAATTTCTCTAACTGCAGTTGGATTAAGTCTTAACCTAACATGTAAAATTACCTAAGTGCCCACGAAAACACTTCTTTTTATTTTAAAAGTTAGAGGAGATGAAGAGGAATGAAGTGTAGTGAAGAATTTAGAGGATTATATAGGCCGTAGAGAAAATTAACCGTTAGAATAACTCTAGCCTGTTTGGGTACGGGGGAAGTTTGGATAGGGATATTAACCGTTACAAATGACGGCGAGAACAGAGCTGCGAGGTGCGATAAGAGATTGGTAGACGAGATGACAACTACCAAGACGGAATTGATCCTAACCATTAGCTATTCATGAATGTTGGAAAAAGCAAATCGGAGCATATAACTAGAAGAGGAGGATTCCAACTTGCCTAGTTTTTTTTTCCTTGGACAAATTTTACAATCCCGATTCAAAATGTGATCAACAAATTAAACATTTCCTCATGTCTAATTGCTCCAATCTCCAGCAAATTTGAGTGGACCTCTAATCATTGGGCAAGAGAAAATCAAGAAACAAGAGGAGGAAGAAGAGAGAGGAGAGAAGAGAGAGAAAGAGAAGAAAGATAAGATAAAAAGACAAGGAAAGAGAAAAGTTAGGTTGTCAATAACTTTAAGGGCGTTGGGTTTCACAAACAAAGATACAAGGGGCTTATTTGCAAATATACCACTACCTGTGCGTGTGCGTGCGCATGCAAGTGCGTGTGTGTGCATGTTGTTATTGGAGTTGATATGTGCACGGATTTACATTGGTTTTGACGCATATACATTCAAGGACTTGTAAGCCTTTATCTTAGAGATTTACACACACACACGCATATTGTTGGAGTTGACACTTACATGGATTTATGTTGATTTTGGCGTATATACACTCAAGGACTCGTAAAACTTTGTCTTAGAAATTTTATGCGATTGTTTCTTGGTATTGTTTTCATCTCCATCGGGCTCGATATTTGTCGTTATCAAAGGGCTTATTTCATACTATTTATGGTGTTTTATTTCAAGGCCCATTTGTTTACTCCTCTTTACTACTAAACCCACTAACTTTTGTATGTATCCTCCAACCCAATTATCTTCTTGTTTTTGCCTCTAAACCCAATCTGCAAAATACAGTACATACACTACTTGTATTTATACAAAAAGATGGTAAAATCCCCTAAATACCCTTTCAATCCCCAACTCCCACCAGTACTCTCTCTCTCCCCTCTTCTTCACAAATTTCATCTCAGTGCCCTAAATCACAAAATCAACCCGTTCCCATTCTCCCGTTCGTGGCCGCTGTCGTGCTCGCCTCGTTGCCATCGCCGTCGCCGTCGCCGTCGCCGTCCCGACCGCATTCCCCCCCAAGCGCTGAACCCTAGAATCAGAAAATCAACCCGAACCCAATCTCCATCGTGTCGCCGTCGCAGTCGTCGTGCTCGCCTCGTCGTGGCCGCCTGGTCGTGCCTGCGTCGTTTCCATCACCGTCGTCGTCGCCGTCCCGAGTGAATCCCCCCGAACTCAATCGCTGTCGCCGCCGTCTTGTCACCATCTCCTCTCTTGCTCACCTCGTCGTGGCCGCCCCATCGTCCCCGCCTCGTTGCCATCACCGTCGCCGTCGCCTGTCTCCGCCCCCATCGTCGCCGTCGTAGTCTGTCGCTAAGTAACAATCTTTGCCATCTAAGCCAGGTAAGCTTCCTCCTCTCACTAGATCTGACTTTAATTTTCTTGCAAGATTGAATCTTTCTAAGTTTTCTTGGGTAATTGATGTGATTTACATCTGGGTTTCTTTCCATTTTCAAAAATTCCAGCTCTCATGTAATATTTTTAGTTTCTTGGGAGATTGAATTTCGCCTCTCTTCCATTTGATTTTCTTCCATTTTCCTAGCAAGATTGAATCTTTCCAAGTTTTCACGCGGTTTTGATTGATTTCCATATGGGTTTTATCCCATTCTCGTGTAATGTGCTTCAATTCTTCGTTGAAATTTAGCTGAATTTCCCAAATTTTTGCTGATCTTGGGTTAGTTCTTCTGTTTGGCGCTTAGATGCAATCATTTTCATGGTTTTTGTCCCATTATATTCTTTTACGTATAAACTCAATGTTTATTGCTTACTAAGTGATTTATTTGATAGCCTTGCACTTTATTATAATTGAGTAGAGATAAGAAAACTTCTCAAGTCGTGGGCATGGATCTAGTTTTTTATTAGTATTGGACACCTACATTGTATTCAATTCTCATTGTCTTTCATCACTCTCAAGAAGTATATCCTCTACTTTTGATCTTAATATATCTTAATATTGATATGATACTAAAGTTGCTTATGTTTTACTTTGGTTGCAGAAAATCATACACTATGGATATTGTTAAAATTCCATCCAATATTGGATACTTCCAGGACCTTATTTCTTCTAAGTTGTCGGAGGATCATCGGACGGTCCTTCGAGATACGCCATTCTATGGCTATTTGGATATTCCCAATGTTCCAATGCAACCACTCCTAGTGGATTGTTTTGTTTAGTGTATAGTGTTTCTCAAATTATGCAATATTCTCAGATTTTGCTCAATTTTGTGTATATATATGTGTGTAACATATTGTTCTCGGTTTGTTAGACCGAAGAAGTTGATAATCTAAAGGTTTTGTTAGTGCCATTTTGTTCTGGTGGAATTTTGTGCATTTTTGGAGCTTGTTTGTAAGTGTAGCGTGATTGGTTGAAAGTGTAGCATCATATCCCGAAAGTGTAGCGTGATACCCAGTAAGTGTAGCATGATATCCTGTAAATGTAGCATGTTAGGCTGAAAGTGTAGCATGATACTCAGTAAGTGTAGCATGATATCCTGTAAATGTAGCATGTTAGGCTGAAAGTGTAGCGTCATATCCTGAAAGTGTAGCGTGATACCCAGTAAGTGTAGCATGATATCCTGTAAATGTAGCATGTTAAGCTGAAAGTGTAGCGTCATATCCTGAAAGTGTAGCGTGATACCTAGTAAGTGTAGCATGATATCGTAAATGTAGCATGTTAGGTCGAAAGTGTAGCGTCATATCACGAAAGTGTAGCGTGATTGGTTGAAAGTGTAGCGTGATATCTTTGAAAGTGTAGCGTCATATCCTGTAAGTGTAGCGTCATATCCTGTAAGTGTAGCGTCATATCCTGTAAGTGTAGCGTCATACTCAGTAAGTGTAGCGTGATATGCTGAAAGTGTAGCGTCATATCCTGTAAGTGTAGCGTCATATCCTATAAGTGTAGCGTGATATGGTGAAAGTGTAGCGTCATATCCTGTAAGTGTAGCGTGATATCCTGAAAGTGTAGCGTGATACTCAGTAAGTGTAGCGTGATACTCAAGTATAATAAATTTAACTATTTTTTATGAGTTCATGATTAATAATGAGAATTTAATGTGAAATAATCATGTATAATAATCATTGTCATGAAAAATAATTAATGTGAAATAATCATGTAAAATAATCAATGTGAAATTCATTGTCATGAATTCTTATGAATAACCAATGTGAAATAATTAAGGTGGATGAGAGAGAGAGAGTTGATTGAGTAATGGAGAGAGAGAAAGAGGAAGGGGGGAGAGAGAAAGGGGATTTGAGAGGAGAGAGATGGCTGAACAGTTCCATCTCTCTCCTCTCATTTAATTTGGGTTTTTTATTTTTTAAAGGGGCCCACTTAATTAGATAAAATTAATTAGATAATGAAAGGGTATATTTGGTATTTAAAGAAAATATTAGGGGGGGCCCACATATACAAGTGTTGTATTTTAGAAGTTGGGTTTATAGGTAAATACAAAAAGACAATTGGGTTAAAGGATACAAACAATAGTTAATGGGCTTAAAGGTAAAGATGAGTAAACAAATGGGCCTAAAGATAAAAACCCCTTCATACTATTACGTTCTTTAACTAAGTAAGGGCTATGTTCATACCATTATGGCGTTTGATTATTTATGGTTTTGTTAATGACATTGCGTTACCACCTGTATGTGCTAATTTAAAGTTTGGTTGACCCTTGAAGGCTGTGATTTGTGTTATCATTAACTGCTACATAGAAATGTTTTGCTGTGTACCTATCAAGTGTTAAAGTATGTGATATGTTCTATACATAAGACTGACTAGGGCATTAACGTGCTAGGTTTGCGTGATCATGAAAATACATTTAAACATTTAAATACTTACCAAATTTGATCATCCTTTTCATCCAAAGGGCTGGCCGACGAAGATGGTTTTAGGCTTATATACTGAAGCGAAAGGTAAGTCTGAACTTCTAAAGCTACAGTGATTCAAAATTGTATCATGTTTCAGACACTACAACAAAGATTGTAAATTATGATACATTTTTTGTCTCTACGCGACACATTTTTGTGTCGCACAAATAGAGCGCGACATATAACAAAAGTGTGGTTAGAGCATGTGTGGAGAGCGTCTTTCTACACATGTGCGAATGTGTCACAAAGTCACAACACATATACATGTCGAGCATGGTGACACATACAAGTGTCACAAACTCGTGACACATATATGTGTCTATACCATTAAAAATATAAAGAGTATCATTTATTGAAGACTATAACTTCCCAGAAAGTCACCCATCATAAGATTACTCTCACCAAAGCACAAGTAACTATGAAGCTTTTTAGCTTATACACAATCATAAATGTTTAATCATCATTATAATTAAAATCTAAGATTTATTATTTAAACCCATTAATAGATCTTCTCATAATCCATGTTGGACTATTAGCCTATTTTAATTATATTTAATTGTATATCTAATGACACAAATATGTGTCGTGATTTGCCACACTTTTTTATTTGTGTCACTATTGGTTAATCTTTTGCAAATAAAATGACACTTTTATATGTGTCATAAAATAAGTATGGATAAATACAACTTTCGTTATAGTGAGAGGTTTTCAAATATAATAGGAACCTAAACTCCCATTATGTAGTAATGTTACTTCTACATAACCCCCACCCATCCATATCAATTGTTGAAAATTTGTGTGAGCATATTGTCATTCACATTGCAGACACGTTTATTTCCGCTCAAATGGAATAGACAACAGACAGAGTTGTCAACTCTAATTCACATTCCTTTCAGATTTTTGCATATAATCAACAAAGAATAATGCAGCTAAACACCGCCTAATACTAATTTTTGGGGTTTTTACTTGATCTGTCAAAGATACAGAGAAAGAAGTACACATTGCAACTACATTAAACCCCTAATATCAGAAGAATTCGCTAATTAAGAATCAGCATTGTTTCCCTAAGGATTAACATTCGGCGGTACTGATTATCACAAGTCATAACTACTTGTAAGAATATATAATCAACAAAGTCAAATCATCCAAAACTAAATACAATCACGCAAAGTCATGCCTAAACTCATGAATTCACGGGAAGTCCAGGTCCAAATAAAAACTAAGATCGTGATTAACCGAAAGCAACAAAAAGGAGCATCTCACAAGACCCTACAAACTACAGGGTACGTATTTCATAAATTTGATAACCACCAACATAATCAGATTAGAGAGAGAAAAGCCTTAAAGCTCACAAGAAATTTGAGAAGTAAGTTAATTACCAGAAAAGATTTTCTTTGTCTGTGGAGATTGGGGGTGTGTGCCTCCTCCATCATCTCATAGCATTTCTCTGATCTCTCCCCAAAGTGACTTATTGCTCTTAATAAATTGAAAAAAAAAAAAAGCGGGCTGCTTTCAAATTTCTGTAGTTTTTTATTTTTTTGTTTAATAAGGGAAGGAGTAATTGCATATTTAGTCCCCTTAAATAATCCTTAATTGCCAACTAGTACATAAAATCTCAATATTTGCTTATTAGTCCCTCAAATCTTTAATTTTCCTGCAAATTCGTCCCTATGTTAGAGATTCTATTAATTTCTCTAGCTCTAGTTGGATTAAGCCTTAACCCAACATTTAAAATTACCTAAGTGCCCCTGAGTTTTCTGCATGGGATTTTCTCTAACTCTAGTTGGGAATATAAACGTTGGGGAAAGCTTTGGATTGGGCTTGGGGAAGCTACTGACCGTTGGAGAAGAAGAAGTTGTTGGGTTTGGATCTAAGTTGGAGAGGGTCACGGGTATAAGCCCTTTATGAAACTTGTTAGTAAGGTTTTAGATGATAGGATTAATTATGGGTGAGGGTATAATGGGAAAAACATCTAATTTCATTAAAGCTAATAGAAGTTCACTCTCATGAATAATACTAGGGACGAATTTGCAAGAAAATTGAAGATTTGAGATACCAATAAGAAAATATTGAGATTTGGGGGACTATTTGGCACTTAAGGATGATTTAAGGAACTAATATACAATTACCCCTAAATGAAAACAAAAGAAGGAGGGTTAATTGCGAATAGACCCCCTTAGTATCACCCAATTGTGAATAGAACCCTTGTAGTATTAGCCGAGGTACGAATACACCCTCCTTTAGTGAACTTTTCTGACTCTTCTAAAAATAAAAATAAAAATAATAACAATTGAGGGTCTATCCTTGTAGAGGTGATTAATATGTGAGTATTATCCGATGTGGGACTATACTCACATATTAATCACCTCAACAACTCCCCCTTAATTTGTGAGTATAGTTCAATTCAACTATAATTCAATCTTCCACGAGATTCACTAACCTTTTGCACCACTTCACTCGTGGGCTAACTAATTCACTAACTCTTGCACCACTTGACTCGTGGGCTAACCAGACCATGCATTCAACACATGGCTATCAAACATCCATAGGAACTTCCACCATTTCACTCCTGGTGGCTAACTAGACTATATCACTCCTACGGGCATCCGTGGGTTCTCCCGGCACCTTCGAGCTTCACATCAAACTTTTAACTTTTTTTTTTCTTTTTTTTATTAATTACTTGGACCATGACCTTAGCTCTGATACTATTTGTTGGGGGAGAAATCAGGCCCAATCTAGAGTAAAATTATTTTTTGATACCAATAAAGCTATAGGGGATCTACCCTCCTCCTTCAAATATTTTGAGCGATTTTAAGAGTAAAAAAAAATTCATTCAGGAGGTTTACTCATAGAATAGAACTACAGAGAGTCTATTTACAATTGGATGATACTACAAGGGGTATGTTCGTAATTAACCCTACAATAAAAGAACCTATTGCAGGAGTTGTTGATTTGGCAACCTCCTAAATTTCGTACCAAAATTAATAGGGGTGTATTTATTTATGTTGAACTTCATCACGATCACAATATTGTTTTCTTATGTGCATTTGAGGCCTTTGGCCCTTTGTTTCCAAGTCATCGAATTTTCTACAAATATATCCCCTCTTTTGCCCTATCTATTTTCCTGTCTTGTTTTGCTTGTGGCTTATCATCTTCACAGAGAGTCTATTCACAATTGGGTGACACTACAGGAGTTTTGTACCAAAATTGCATAAACTATTTTTGTTAATATCAGAAAATATCATACTTTCAAATCTGCGAAGAAAAAAAAAATACTATCAGAAAATTATTCTAGCGTCATTAATGGTGGTGTTGGAAAAATAGGAAACGTTCCCTAGTGGTTAAGAAGAAATAATGAGAGTGGTGAAGCGATATTGAAGGATTAGATATTGGAGGTCTAGCTCCGTCCTAGTTTTAATTACAAAGGACATAGTTGATGTTTGATTCCATATATATCCCGTTTGAGATTTTTATCTCCGGTAAAAAATTGATTAACATAGAGAAGTCATATATGTATCTGGAAATTAAGAGGGGTTGGTGCTTTCCAAATTACCCGAAGCACCGGTCTAGACGGTAAATTAGCATCCACCTGAAAATGATACATGAAATTTACAGTGAAGTTGCCCTCAGATGTAGAGAACATGACTGTAAGTTGAATATTAGTTCTATATATTACATCTAATAAGTATAAGTTGACTATGAGTTCTATATGTATGTATTATTCTACTTTGTATACGTAAATGCTGAAGGAGGTATGAGGACACAAATGCTACATTTATACATTAATTTCAAGTCAAATATAATAAAAACAATCGCGATTAATTTGAGCAATCTCATGACATCACCTTTAGATAAAATGCTTAACTGTACTCCATCTAGACATAGTTGAATACTGCAAGAGCTCTAACAAGTGAACTCATCATTTTTTTTATTTATTTATTTTTGGCAAATGCTTTATGTGAAAGTGATGCACATGTATAAAATTGGGGAACAAAGAAAAAGAAATGATATATGTGTATGGAGTGGACGTTGGCATACACTTAAGAATGCAGTTTATATTAATATATAAAAATATAGGTACACATGACATATGACTTTTGACAGATTCACTATCTGATTTACAATTTGAGTTTTAATCTTAGTTGTACTTGTTCATAGGGGTGGAAACGAACCGAACGAATCGAATACCATGGTATTCATATTCATTTGGTTAATTTTTAGGAATTAGTCGAACTTCGAGTTAGGTGTCGAATAGGAAAGGGTGTTCAAATTTAGTTCGTTAGTTAGGCGAATATTTGTTAAATGTTCACGAATATCTCGGTAGCACACTTGTTAAGTCATAAGATCATCAACCATGATGTGTTGACTTCAAACCCTATATTTGAAGTCTTTTCTTATTTATTTTCTATAAGATTTTACTTAATTGTTATTATGATATTTTAATATAAGAATTATTATAGTGTGCGTTTATAAATTATTAATATAATACTTATAAATAGCAATACTTATAAAATTATGTGCACGTAAAAGATAATACAATATAATAATCTAGAAGTAGAAAAACATAGCGAATATTTAATAATCAAACGAATCGAATGTACCTCGGTCAAATTCTATTCGTTTATACATGAATACTAAAAATATTCGTTTATACACCGAATACTAAAAATATTCGCTTATTTACTATTAAACGAACTACCGAATTGAATATGACCGAATATCTGAACGAATAATAACCGAACTGTTTATTAATTATTTAGTTCGTTTCCACCCCTACCTGTGCATACAGATATTAGCCTAAAATGCATAGATAATCGTGCCTTATTTATTGCCAATAAATGAGAAATAATAGTTTTACTTTGTATTTTTTATTTCTTCCAAATGACCTCAAGTGAGCAAAGCCTGCCACTTGTCATTTAAACATGGTTGATGGTTAAAGTAAACGTACGTGCTTAGTTCATAAGACATCGGTGTGGGTTTACTAGTTACTTATATCCTTGCATCATTATATTTTCCGCGTGGAAATGGAAAATAGAGGGTGACAACTACCGAATCAACTTCAATTGTGGGGTAACTCTTGGTAACCAGATGGAAGCTTCTCTGTTGAATAGTGACAGCAACCAATAAAATTTAGACCACCATGTGAAAATTGGGATTAATGTTATATATTTTGGGGTTTTCCCAATAAATTTTATAGTTGAAGGGTATTTATCTAATAATCTGTCTAAGAGTTGAAGGAATTTTCCCAATATATTTTGGGGTTTTCCCAATAAATTTTATATATTTTGGGTGTTTTCCCAACTTAATGGTGTTTTATTATGTTTTTGGAACTTATGAGGGGTTATTTAATAATCTTCCAAAGTTGAAGGAATTTTCCGACATTTTGAGAGTTAGGGGTTTATCTAATAATCTGTCTAAAGTTAAAAGGGACTTTCTGATATATAGCCTTCGAAATAATCTATTAAAAAAAATAGTTACTAAATATGCAAAAAGGGATCATAATCCATTTTGACCAAGCCTAACGAGATGATTGCACACAAATATATATCTGGTTAAAAATAAAAACCTTGAGTTTTGTAAAGATGTTCTAGAAAAAATCGTCATGACCCTCTAATTAATTTATGTGACGGAGTCGTGAGAACAGCAAACAACACCATGCAATATATCAGAAGATGCACTAGTTTTACCACCAGTACTCTCTCTCTCCCCTCTTCTTCACAAATTTCATCTCAGTGCCCTAAATCACAAAATCAACCCGTTCCCATTCTCCCGTTCGTGGCCGCTGTCGTGCTCGCCTCGTTGCCATCGCCGTGGCCGTGGCCGTCGCCGTCCCGACCGCATTCCCCCCCAAGCGCTGAACCCTAGAATCAGAAAATCAACCCAAACCCAATCTCCATCGTGTCGCCATCGCAGTCGTCGTGCTCGCCTCGTCGTGGCCGCCTGGTCATGCCTGCGTCGTTTCCATCACCGTCGTCGTCGCCGTCCCGAGTGAATCCCCCCGAACTCAATCGTTGTCGCCGCCGTCTTGTCACCATCTCCTCTCTTGCTCACCTCGTCGTGACCGCCCCATCGTCCCTGCCTCGTTGCCATCACCGTCGCCGTCGACTGTCTCCGCCCCCATCGTCGCCGTCGCCGTCTCGTCGCTAAGTAACAATGCTGCCATCTAAGCCAAGGTAAGCTTCCTCCTCTCACTAGATCTGACTTTAATTTTCTTGCAAGATTGAATCTTTCTAAGTTTTCTTGGGTAATTGATGTGATTTACATCTGGGTTTCTTTCCATTTTAAAAAATTCCAGCTCTCATGTAATATTTTTAGTTTCTTGGGAGATTGAATTTCGCCTCTCTTCCATTTGATTTTCTTCCATTTTCCTAGCAAGATTGAATCTTTCCAAGTTTTCACGCGGTTTTGATTGATTTCCATATGGATTTTATCCCATTCTCGTGTAATGTGCTTCAATTCTTCGTTGAAATTTAGCTGAATTTCCCAAATTTTTGCTGATCTTGGGTTAGTTCTTCTGTTTGGCGCTTAGATGCAATCATTTTCATGGTTTTTGTCCCATTATATTCTTTTCTGTATAAACTCAATGTTTATTGCTTACTAAGTGATTTATTTGATAGCCTTGCACTTTATTATAATTGAGTAGAGAGATAAGAAAACTTCTCAAGTCGTGGGCATGGATCTAGTTTTTTATTAGTATTGGACACCTACATTGTATTCAATTCTCATTGTCTTTCATCACTCTCAAGAAGTATATCCTCTACTTTTGATCTTAATATATCTTAATATTGATATGATACTAAAGTTGCTTATGTTTTACTTTGGTTGCAGAAAATCATACACTATGGATATTGTTAAAATTCCATCCAATATTGGATACTTCCAGGACCTTATTTCTTCTAAGTTGTCGGAGGATCATCGGACGGTCCTTCGAGATACGCCATTCTATGGCTATTTGGATATTCCCAATGTTCCAATGCAACCACTCCTAGTGGATTGTTTTGTTTAGTGTATAGTGTTTCTCAAATTATGCAATATTCTCAGATTTTGCTCAATTTTGTGTATATATATGTGTGTAACATATTGTTCTCGGTTTGTTAGACCGAAGAAGTTGATAATCTAAAGGTTTTGTTAGTGCCATTTTGTTCTGGTGGAATTTTGTGCATTTTTGGAGCTTGTTTGTAAGTGTAGCGTGATTGGTTGAAAGTGTAGCATCATATCCTGAAAGTGTAGCATAATACTCAGTAAGTGTAGCATGATATCCCGTAAATGTAGCATGTTAGGTCGAAGTGTAGCATGATACTCGTAAGTGTAGCATGATATCCCGTAAATGTAGCATGTTAGGTCGAAGTGTAGCGCCATATCCCGAAGTGTAGCATGATATCCTGTAAATGTAGCATGTTAGGTGAAAGTGTAGCATGATATCCGTAAATGTAGCATGTTAGGTCGAAGTGTAGCCATATCCGTAAGTGTAGCGTGATACCTAGTAAGTGTAGCATGATATCCCGTAAATGTAGCATGTTGTCGAAAGTGTAGCGCCATATCCCGAAAGTGTAGCGTGATACCTAGTAAGTGTAGCATGATATAATCGTAAATGTAGCATGTTAGGTCGAAGTGTAGCGCCATATCCCGAAAGTGTAGCGTGATACTCAAGAAGTGTAGCGTGATATGGTGAAAGTGTAGCCATATCCCGTAAGTGTAGCGTCATATCCCGTAGTGTAGCGCCATATCCCGTAGTGTAGCGCCATATCCCGAAGTGTAGCGTGATATCCCGAAAGTGTAGCCATATCCCGTAAGTGTAGCGCCATATCCTATAAGTGTAGCGTGATATGGTGAAAGTGTAGCCATATCCCGTAAGTGTAGCGCGGATATCCCGAAAGTGTAGCATGATACTCGATAAGTGTAGCGTGATACTCAAGTATAATAAATTTAACTATTTTTATGAGTTCATGATTAATAATGAGAATTTAATGTGAAATAATCATGTATAATAATCATTGTCATGAAAAATAATTAATGTGAAATAATCATGTAAAATAATCAATGTGAAATTCATTGTCATGAATTCTTATGAATAACCAATGTGAAATAATTAAGGTGGATGAGAGAGAGAGAGAGTTGATTGAGTAATGGAGAGAGAGAAAGAGGAAGGGGGGAGAGAGAAAGGGGATGATTTGAGAGGAGAGAGATGGCTGAACAGTTCCATCTCTCTCCTCTCATTTAATTTGGGTTTTTATTTTTAAAGGGCCCACTTAATTAGATAAAATTAATTAGATAATGAAAGGGTATATTTGGTATTTAAAGAAAATATTAGGGGGGGCCCACATATACAAGTGTTGTATTTTAGAAGTTGGGTTTATAGGTAAATACAAAAAGACAATTGGGTTAAAGGATACAAACAATAGTTAATGGGCTTAAAGGTAAAGATGAGTAAACAAATGGGCCTAAAGATAAAACCCCTTCATACTATTACGTTCTTTAACTAAGTAAGGGCTATGTTCATACCATTATGGCGTTTGATTATTTATGGTTTTGTTAATGACATTGCGTTACCACCTGTATGTGCTAATTTAAAGTTTGGTTGACCCTTGAAGGCTGTGATTTGTGTTATCATTAACTGCTACATAGAAATGTTTTGCTGTGTACCTATCAAGTGTTAAAGTATGTGATATGTTCTATACATAAGACTGACTAGGGCATTAACGTGCTAGGTTTGCGTGATCATGAAAATACATTTAAACATTTAAATACTTACCAAATTTGATCATCCTTTTCATCCAAAGGGCTGGCCGACGAAGATGGTTTTAGGCTTATATACTGAAGCGAAAGGTAAGTCTGAACTTCTAAAGCTACAGTGATTCAAAATTGTATCATGTTTCAGACACTACAACAAAGATTGTAAATTATGATACATTTTTTGTCTCTACACGACACATTTTTGTGTCGCACAAATAGAGCGCGACACATAACAAAAGTGTGGTTAGAGCATGTGTGGAGAGCGTCTTTCTACACATGTGCGAATGTGTCACAAAGTCACAACACATATACATGTCGAGCATGGTGACACATACAAGTGTCACAAACTCGTGACACATATATTTGTCTATACCATTAAAAATATAAAGAGTATCATTTATTGAAGACTATAACTTCCCAGAAAGTCACCCATCATAAGATTACTCTCACCAAAGCACAACTAACTATGGAGCTTTTTAGCTTATACACAATCATAAATGTTTAATCATCATTATAATTAAAATCTAAGATTTATTATTTAAACCCATTAATAGATCTTCTCATAATCCGTGTTGGACTATTAGCCTATTTTAATTATATTTAATTGTATATCTAATGACACAAATATGTGTCGGATTTGCCACACTTTTATTTGTGTCACTATTGGTTAATCTTTTGCAAATAAAATGACACTTTTATATGTGTCATAAAATAAGTATGGATAAATACAACTTTCGTTATAGTGAGAGGTTTTCAAATATAATAGGAACCTAAACTCCCATTATGCAGTAATGTTACTTCTACATAACCCCCACCCATCCATATCAATTGTTGAAAATTTGTGTGAGCATATTGTCATTCACATTGCAGACACGTTTATTTCCGCTCAAATGGAATAGACAACAGACAGAGTTGTCAACTCTAATTCACATTCCTTTCAGATTTTTGCATATAATCAACAAAGAATAATGCAGCTAAACACCGCCTAATACTAATTTTTGGGGTTTTTACTTGATCTGTCAAAGATACAGAGAAAGAAGTACACATTGCAACTACATTAAACCCCTAATATCAGAAGAATTCGCTAATTAAGAATCAGCATTGTTTCCCTAAGGATTAACATTCGGCGGTACTGATTATCACAAGTCATAACTACTTGTAAGAATATATAATCAACAAAGTCAAATCATCCAAAACTAAATACAATCACGCAAAGTCATGCCTAAACTCATGAATTCACGGGAAGTCCAGGTCCAAATAAAAACTAAGATCGTGATTAACCGAAAGCAACAAAAAGGAGCATCTCACAAGACCCTACAAACTACAGGGTACGTATTTCATAAATTTGATAACCACCAACATAATCAGATTAGAGAGAGAAAAGCCTTAAAGCTCACAAGAAATTTGAGAAGTAAGTTAATTACCAGAAAAGATTTTCTTTGTCTGTGGAGATTGGGGGTGTGTGCCTCCTCCATCATCTCATAGCATTTCTCTGATCTCTCCCCAAAGTGACTTATTGCTCTTAATAAATTGAAAAAAAAGCGGGCTGCTTTCAAATTTCTGTAGTTTTTATTTTTTGTTTAATAAGGAAGGAGTAATTGCATATTTAGTCCCTTAAATAATCCTTAATTGCCAACTAGTACATAAAATCTCAATATTTGCTTATTAGTCCCTCAAATCTTTAATTTTCCTGCAAATTCGTCCCTATGTTAGAGATTCTATTAATTTCTCTAGCTCTAGTTGGATTAAGCCTTAACCCAACATTTAAAATTACCTAAGTGCCCCTGAGTTTTCTGCATGGGATTTTCTCTAACTCTAGTTGGGAATATAAACGTTGGGGAAAGCTTTGGATTGGGCTTGGGGAAGCTACTGACCGTTGGAGAAGAAGAAGTTGTTGGGTTTGGATCTAAGTTGGAGAGGGTCACGGGTATAAGCCCTTTATGAAACTTGTTAGTAAGGTTTTAGATGATAGGATTAATTATGGGTGAGGGTATAATGGGAAAAACATCTAATTTCATTAAAGCTAATAGAAGTTCACTCTCATGAATAATACTAGGGACGAATTTGCAAGAAAATTGAAGATTTGAGAGATTAATAAGAAAATATTGAGATTTGGGGGACTCTTTGGCACTTAAGGATGATTTAAGGAACTAATATACAATTACCCCTAAATGAAAACAAAAGAAGGAGGGTTAATTGCGAATAGACCCCCTTAGTATCACCCAATTGTGAATAGAACCCTTATAGTATTGGCCGAGGTACGAATACACCCTCCTTTAGTGAACTTTTCTGACTCTTCTAAAAATAAAAATAAAAATAATAACAATTGAGGGTCTATCCTCACCAATAAAGCTACAGGGGATCTACCCTCCTCCTTCAAATATTTTGAGCGATTTTAAGAGTAAAAAAAAATTCATTCAGGAGGTTTACTCATAGAATAGAACAACAGAGAGTTTATTTATAATTGGATGATACTACAGGGGGTATGTTCGTAATTAACCCTACAATAAAAGAACCTATTGCAGGAGTTGTTGATTTGGCAACCTCCTAAATTTCGTACCAAAATTGATAGGGGTGTATTTATTTATGTTGAACTTCATCACGATCACAATATTGTTTTCTTATGTACATTTGAGGCCTTTGGCCCTTTGTTTCCAAGTCATCGAATTTTCTACAAATATATCCCCTCTTTTGCCCTATCTATTTTCCTGTCTTGTTTTGCTTGTGGCTTATCATCTTCACAGAGAGTCTATTCACAATTGGGTGACACTATAGGAGTTTTGTACCAAAATTACATAAACTATTTTTGTTAATATCAGAAAATATCATACTTTCAAATCTGCGAAGGAAAAAAAATACTATCAGAAAATTATTCTAGCGTCATTAATGGTGGTGTTGGAAAAATAGGAAACGTTCCCTAGTGGTTAAGAAGAAATAATGAGAGTGGTGAAGCGATATTGAAGGATTAGATATTGGAGGTCTAGCTCCGTCCTAGTTTTAATTACAAAGGACATAGTTGATATTTGATTCCATATATATCCCGTTTGTGATTTTTATCTCCGGTAAAAAATTGATTAACATAGAGAAGTCATATATGTATCTGGAAATTAAGAGGGGTTGGTGCTTTCCAAATTACCCGAAGCACCGGTCTAGACGGTAAATTAGCATCCACCTGAAAATGATACATGAAATTTACAGTGAAGTTGCCCTCAGATGTAGAGAACATGACTGTAAGTTGAATATTAGTTCTATATATTACATCTAATAAGTATAAGTTGACTATGAGTTCTATATGTATGTATTATTCTACTTTGTATACGTAAATGCTGAAGGAGGTATGAGGACACAAATGCTACATTTATTAATTAATTTCAAGTCAAATATAATAAAAACAATCGCGATTAATTTGAGCAATCTCATGACATCACCTTTAGATAAAATGCTTAACTGTACTCCATCTAGACATAGTTGAATACTGCAAGAGCTCTAACAAGTGAACTCATCATTTTTTTTATTTATTTATTTTTGGCAAATGCTTTATGTGAAAGTGATGCACATGTATAAAATTGGGGAACAAAGAAAAAAGAAATGATATATGTGTATGGAGTGGACGTTGGCATACACTTAAGAATGCAGTTTATATTAATATATAAAAATATAGGTACACATGACATATGACTTTTGACAGATTCACTATCTGATTTACAATTTGAGTTTTTAATCTTAGTTGTACTTGTTCATAGGGGGTGGAAACGAACCGAACCGAATCGAATACCATGGTATTCATATTCATTTGGTTAATTTTTAGGAATTCGAAGTCGAACTCGAGTTCGTGTCGAATAGGGAAAGGGTGTTCAAATTTAGTTCGTTAGTTAGACGAATATTTGTTAAATGTTCACGAATATCTCGGTAGCACACTTGTTAAGTCATAAGATCATCAACCATGATGTGTTGACTTCAAACCCTATATTTGAAGTCTTTTCTTATTTATTTTCTATAAGATTTTACTTAATTGTTATTATGATATTTTAATATAAGAATTATTATAGTGTACGTTTATAAATTATTAATATAATACTTATAAATAGCAATACTTATAAAATTATGTGCACGTAAAAGATAATACAATATAATAATCTAGAAGTAGAAAAACATAAGCGAATATTTAATAATCAAACGAATCGAATGTACCTCTGGTCAAATTCTATTCGTTTATACACTGAATACTAAAAAATATTCGTTTATTTACTATTAAACGAACTACCGAATTGAATATGACCGAATATCTGAACGAATAATAACCGAACTGTTTATTAATTATTTAGTTCGTTTCCACCCCTACCGTGCATACGATATTAGCCTAAAATGCATAGATAATCGTGCCTTATTTATTGCCAATAAATGAGAAATAATAGTTTTACTTTGTATTTTTTATTTCTTCCAAATGACCTCAAGTGAGCAAAGCCTGCCACTTGTCATTTAAACATGGTTGATGGTTAAAGTAAACGTACGTGCTTAGTTCATAAGACATCGGTGTGGGTTTACTAGTTACTTATATCCTTGCATCATTATATTTTCCGCGTGGAAATGGAAAATAGAGGGTGACAACTACCGAATCAACTTCAATTGTGGGGTAACTCTTGGTAACCAGATGGAAGCTTCTCTGTTGAATAGTGACAGCAACCAATAAAATTTAGACCACCATGTGAAAATTGGGATTAATGTTATATATTTTGGGGGTTTTCCCAATAAATTTTATAGTTGAAGGGTATTTATCTAATAATCTGTCTAAGAGTTGAAGGGAATTTTCCCAATATATTTTGGGGGTTTTCCCAATAAATTTTATATATTTTGGGTGTTTTCCCAACTTAATGGTGTTTTATTATGTTTTTTTGGAACTTATGAGGGGTTATTTAATAATCTTCCAAAGTTGAAGGGAATTTTCCGACATTTTGAGAGTTAGGGGGTTTATCTAATAATCTGTCTAAAGTTAAAAGGGACTTTCTGATATATAGCCTTCGAAATAATCTATTAAAAAAAATAGTTACTAAATATGCAAAAAGGGATCATAATCCATTTTGACCAAGCCTAACGAGATGATTGCACACAAATATATATCTGGTTAAAAATAAAAACCTTGAGTTTTGTAAAGATGTTCTAGAAAAAATCGTCATGACCCTCTAATTAATTTATGTGACGGAGTCGTGAGAACAGCAAACAACACCATGCAAATCCGTGTCTGACCGAATCTCACTACGAAACCCAAAGTCGGCAAACTCACTAATTGTCCACTGCAAGCCTACAGTGTACACATGGAGGATCCGGAAATTCATAGAATCTACAAATCCAAACATAAGATCGTGACATAATTTCCGTCTTTTCTCAATTATTTGATAATTACAGTACTTGTCATGAGATGCATGCTTTGTCATTATAGTTGAAGGGCAGAATGTCCTATTTTAATTTTGCTTTTTATGCACTTTCTATTTTGTTTACTGTCATTAAAAACTTCTGAATGAATTGCGAGGAAGAAATCTTGAGATGATCTTCTGTTTTGTTAGATGTTATTAGTTATTTAGCTTCACATGTACTCTTCCTGGTATTTGTTGTTACGTTAGACGATTTTATTTTCTTTTTTTCTTTTTCTCTTCTTATTTATTTAACAAGGGATCAGAAGGATCACGGATTCACAATTGAGAAAGGAAGAAGATAAAAAAAAACGGATTCGGATTCTCTCCACTATCAAAAGTAGCAAAGAGACCATTAGTTTTACCACAGCTTGATTTTTAAAGAATGAATGCGGGTTGGGGGAGTGATAAGTGCTAAATTTAGAATCAATCATAATCATTTTTTAGATAAATCTATAACTGTGATGAGAGATGGTGATCTCTCCGCAACCTTTTATTTATTTATTTATTAAGGGGAGAGGATCCAAATGATCCAAAGAAGATTGCCGTGCATTCTAGAATAGCTTTGGAAGGAAACATGTGATCCAGTGGCAAATGCCCACACGATATCGCAACGGCAAAGTTTCTTATGGCTGTAAAGTTTCTTATGGTTGTTATGAAAGTCTGGAGTTTAAACTTCTATCTGATCTAATCTCCAAAAATATGTATAGAAGTCATAACTTCTAGAAAAATGAATTAAAATATTTTATTCGGAAAAAGAAAAAATAGATAGCAACTATGAAACATTTTATTAACTAATCACTTAATTAGAAGTCTTCTTCAACTGCAATATTAGCACCCTAACGAAAAAGAAATATTTATTTTAGAATCGCTTATTGCTAATGTGAATGGAATGGAGTATTTTCTTCTGGGATAAATTTGAATATCGTCCATCTCCATGAACCTATCTTGTGCCAGTAGAGTTGAAAGTTAACACAAAACTTTTATTAGTACACATTAATGACAAGTAAATATTGTTTCATCTTATACTTTTTGATAAAATTTCATAGAGACTCCAATGTATACCACACAATATTAATGTCTAGAAAGTCACCCACTGACAATACTAATCAACCTTAGGTTAGGTCTGTACTCTTCTCACTTCTCACAAAAGATCATTCTCACAGAATTAAAACCATTGACAATTTATTTATCAACAAGTGAGGTTTATAAAAATTATTAACAATAAAAAATTTGAGTAGGGGGTCAACTATTTAAAGCTCCCCACCCCTTCCCATTTCTGCAACCATACAATCCCCAACAGTTAGCTTGTTCCCTCTTTAAAAAAGTTTTATCCCAACTCCAAATTTTAAGTTCTCCTACACAATCAAACTAATGGGAAAACAAAATATGTCAAAATATACAAGAGCTCTCTTTGTATTATCTCTTCTTCTCTTCATCTCTTTAGCCCAAGCAACAAGGCTAGGTCCAACTACAATCCCAAAGACAAGCCAAGAAGAGGTATCTGGTGTTTGATAACCATGAGATTTGCTTTTGTTTTCTTTTTCTGTTTTTGGGTTCTCTTTGTTTGCAGTTAAGTAATTAGATTGGGTTTTCTTATTGAATTTTTGTATATATAGGTTGTTGATGAGGGTGATGTTGAAGAGTGTGAAGGGATTGGAGAGGATGAATGCTTGATGAGGAGGTCTCTTGCTGCTCACATTGACTACATATATACTCAAGGGAAGCACAACTGATCATTGAGATCATTATTCATTAATTTAGAGTGTTGTTTATGGCTATGTAATTATGGGTTTGTTACTAGATTATCCTTAGTGTTTTTATGTAATATCGTCCTATCCGTATACTTTCACCCTTTGTTTTGAACAGTACTGTCATTTTGTATATTTCCCGTGTGTTGGTGATTGGATATATTAATTAAGGTTTCTGGATCTTGTCATGGTATATACTTGTTGATTTGGAAGTGGAAAAATACTTGGTAGGAATTGACTAAATTCTGATATTATACTTCTTGCACATACATATGTGTGTATATATGTGTGCATGCATGTAGTTATGTATATGTGTGCGTCGTCTTGATGTCTAATAGGTTTTTTTTTTTTGGGTCTAATTTTTCTTTTTTGAATAAAAGTTAGTAATTATGGATGTTTTAGATAACTCCTGATTTTTAAAGCCAAAAATCATTAAACTTGTTTCATTTTGCCAAACTAGTAAGCATGGATGACTTACTAGAGAAACATTTATCCATGTTGTGGGTTTGTGTAACTCAAAAATTGGTTGTTTCATAGGTATGATCTGCACTGTTAATCTTTCATTTCTTTCAAGCTATTCCAATTGATTTATGGAGTAAAAAATTTAAGTGCTGTTGGAACTCTGTAAACTCAAAATTAATTGGAGTGAAAATATTTCAGCCAAAGGAAAAAGTATGCCATTCATTGTATAGGTACAAACTTTTGCAATAAATATCTACTCTAACCTCTTTCATTTGTTTCTAGGTGTAGAGCTTTGGAGGTCATAGCTCCTTTATTTCTCTCAACTACATGACAACCTTGAAACCCCTTTAATTTCGAACAAACGACCTCTACTTTTTGATGTGTCTTGCGTCTTACATGCTACAGTTGTTTTTTTCATTTTATTTTATTTTTCAAATTTTTGGGTTTTTCTTAGTATTGTACATGCACTCTAAGACTCTCTACTGTTTTCTTTCTCTTAGATGAATTAAGTGGTTCATGAATATGTACCTCTGTGTTATGTATGTTGCATTCGTCCAGGTAACTTCTCAAATGAAGATTGAGAGATATTGGAGGATGAAGAGGATGGAGAAGATGGAGAAGAGCTTTTGCTTGCAGTTCTAAACCAGTTGCTACCAATGCCCAACCCCTCTTAGTATATATGCCTATATAGCTTCCAAATTTGAACAACATTTATTCTTTTAAGGTTAAATTTTTTGATATGTACAATTTTATTTTAATTAACCTAAATTTCCTTGGTATTGTACATGCCCTCTAACACTCTCCCACGAACAGGGACCAAAGAAGTATGTAATTTTGTAGAACTATGTATTTACTATTTTGGTTATAATATAAAATATCTACAAGAATAAAAGCTACCATCATGTTTTTATTAGCTTATGTAAATATCTGTTATATTTGGAGCAATTTATATTCTTTATCTTATAAATATGTTTTAAATATGTTTATGAAAAAAATATTTAATTGATGAAGTAAGTAGATAAATGTTTATATTAAAAATGAATTGACATACAAAAGTATAGTATAGGCAAGGGTGGACAATTAGCTAGAGCAGTAGGCGCCGTAGCGAAACTAATTGCAAAAGAGAGAGTCAAGAAGATAATTTCTAGCCGTGGTTGGCATGGGATAAATACTAGTTGTATAGGTACAAACTTCTTCATTTTACATTTTTAGACTATTTTGGATGTGTATATAAATTAAAATGACTACTACTGTATATCATTCAAAAGATGGTTCATTCTGGAATTCTCACGGTTTGTGTACGCGTACATGCACGTGCGTGCGCATGCATGTCTGGATGGTTAAAGGCATCTTGCTTTACTTATAATTACTCAAAAGAGGAAAATTTTCAGTTTTAATTAATCTATTTAGAGATTGAAGAAAATACTAGAGGAGGACTAGGGGTGCCCAAACAGGCTGGTCCAGGCCGGGTAAAAGCCCTTACCTGGTTCGGTACTACCCGGATTGGGCATCGGGTAGCCCCGTCAAATATTTTTTCATAATTTTTTTTTATTTTAGAAATTTCAAAAAATAACAAAAAGTAAAAAATTCGGCAAAAAAATTCTATCTTATTATTCATCACTCAGAATTACAATTTGCAAATTTCATAGAATTAAAAAATCAAAATTTTTATCTTATTATTAATCACTCAGAATTATAAAATATTTAGAAAATTATCACATCACAATAGTATAGGTCATCCCAACTAGGTTGGCACCTACCTATCTATATCAATATCATTTACAACCCTTTTCAAAAAAATAAAAATTATAGATTTACAGTTAAAAAACAAAAATTTATAAATTAATTTATATTCTTTATCTGCTATCACGAAATCTTCAAGTGCTTCAAGAGCAGCTACTCGTCCGATGCCTTGATGTCTTTTTCAGACCTCCACCAATATTGTAAGCACATTACCACCTGAACTGTCTGGATCCAGTGTTGTTCTGTGGTCATCAATCAACCATCCTAAAGTGCTAAAGGCGCATTCCAAAGCTACAATAAAAATCTCTAATCATATATTCGAATTTATCATCTTACACCATTTTAAAAGGTAAATTTTTAAGTACAACAAAACTGATGACGTATTTTCTAGCTCTGGCTGCATCGTAAGTGAATATAACGAGACTACTATAGAAGATGATTGCGAGAGAAAAGATAGGCCGATGTCGGGTTGGGACAGTTCTTGCCCTTTGCTGTGGCTTAGCACATGCAGTCTGAGGTGGGTAGTCACCTACAAATGTTTAGACTTTATTTCCTTGCCGCATATGGGATATTTCGCCTTTTGGTTGATAACAACTCTGTTATTATCTTTGATTTCAATCTTCTCAAAGAAACACCACTCTTCCGATTTCGGCCTTTTAGAAGTTCAAGGCTCTAGAGAAACTTCTTCTGATTTTGAATCAGTAGTAGGAGGACTCAATTCAACAAATAGAGTTGCATTATCACCTTCGAAGATGTCATAATCGGAGGAGGAAGCCATTGAAAATTTTGAGAGAATTAGAGAGTTAGAACTTAGAAGAGGGAATTAGAGAGTAATAATAGAGAAGAGGAGTGAGTTTTGGATGAAAAACCAAATGAAAACCCTCCTCTATTTATAGAGCAGCCCCCATAGACAAATAACCAAAATATCATCAAATTTGACCATTTTTTAACCCTTTTGGGGGTATTTTTGTCAAAATACTCCAAACTAGCCATTTTTAGACTAGGCCGGGTCCGAATAACTCGGTCTGGCCCATTTTTTTGACCCCTTGGTAGCCCCGTCCAGAACTAGGCAGGGCCAGAATGAGTTTTACCCGAGGTGACCAGGTCCGGACCGTGTTTGAACCTGGGCGAGAATGGGCTGGGTCAGGATCGGACGGGCCCATGGGTTTTTTGGACAGCCCTAAGGAGGACTAAAGAGATGAAGGAAGTACAAGTCATCAAATAGTAGAAAGTGTTCTCATATCACAGGAACTAGGGCATACATAATTGTTAATACTTTTGTAGCATGGATTACATTACATCAATATATTTAAGAGTTAGGATTTTTTTTTCCTTTAAAAGAAAGAATTGTACTCTCTTCCATTGATCTTCCTAATTCTTTATTCTTCTCCTTTTCTGGTCAAATTTATTAAACCTCTCTCTATGTTAACCTAGATTGGGAGAACTTTCCTAGATTTTTGGAGCATCTAGAAATAGGGTGTCATTTTGTATCAAAAGGGTGTCTGTCAAGCTGTTGAAACTCAAATACAAAGGTTATCATCTAGAACCACACCATAGAACAATGAGGTAAAACTATTAATAATATAAGAACTTCAACATCTAGAAGCATAATTAATATGCAGCTACTATTATCATCTTTGTTGTCCTATCTTCCATTTTTGTCATTTACTTTTCTTTAGTTTCTCTTGTTACAGGTCAGGACTCTGGTGCAATAATAAAATGTGTACATGTTTTTTGAATAAGTAAGAGGATTGTCCTCTTCCCATCTCAATTTGTCATTATTTAATTTCTTCTCCCTGTCTTCCTCAAGTGGGTCAAAAACTTTTTGACTTGGTCCCTTCTAACGCCCAAGTTTTCTACAAAGAATCTAAAATCTTGGTGGCTAAGGCTTATATATATGTTATCTCCGACTTGGCCTCTAAAAGTGCGCATGTGCTTATCTTCTCCTTAGAACCAAACAAAAATATGAGCCTAATCCTTATTATGTCCTTAAATTGTTGTTACATGTTGACTTTTTTTTTTCCTAGATGATCTTTCTATTGTTATGATCATGGCCCATCGCTCGATCCGTTAGGCTATCGCAAGACTATATTTGTCTTTTCTGATTTTTATCTGTACTAATAAAACAATCAGTACTGATTGCAGAATTACACTTGACACTTAATTAGATATAGAACCTTTCATCTTTTCAGTTATTAATTATATTGAAGTTTTTTATCTTTCTTTTCTCTGTACTTAGTACATCTAGATGAACCTCAAACCTTCAAGCTTTCTTGACATTTACAACTTATTTGCAATTATCTTCATGGTTGCAAGAACATTGTAATTAATACAAAGTTTAGTGCATTTTGTACATAGTTAACTAGCTTAGCAAACTAATGTTTACAAACTAGATAAGAGTTCCTTGACTATTTTGTAGTCTATTTGCTCATCTCTTTATCCATGTGAGACCATATTGTTGTTGGGCTATTAATAAGATTTTAAGAGGTTGCAAGCTCTTCATTAATGCTGGGTGCTCGTTAGATTGTGTGGTCTTGTATGGTGATCATAGGAATTAAAATTCAAACAAGGCGGCTGGTCTCTTCTACACTTGGTGGGGTGTTTTGTGTTTTGGGGGGGTCAGGGGAACCGGCTCAACATTGGAGAGCTACATTCGACTAAAGTTCCTATCAGAATATTTTCTTGTGCGGGAATTTTTCAACCATTGGATAGGGTAAGGAAATTCCCAAAATCACCCCTCCACTACCCATGTGCTCCTATCAGAACGTCCCGCACTGTGCGGGGCGTTTTGATAGGATTCATACTCGTTACATTCGGCTAAATTGCATTTAAATGCCCTAAAGTTTCAATAACATTGCAATTAAGTGACCCCCTATTTTAAAACTAGCAAAAAAATGCTCCAAAGCATTTAAGTGTTGTAGATAAATCCTCAAAATTTTAAAATGTTGCATGTTGGTGCCCTATTGTTTACCCAATACTGCATATAAATACTCTCAATTTTTGTAAGTAACCTCACTTAAATACTCTAAAATTTCTAAAAGTTTCACTTTAGTTCTCTCTGTTATGTGATAATCTTTGATACTTAGAGAAAAGTTAACGTCTTTTGGGGGTTTTTTTTTTAAAACTATGTAGGATTCATCTACAATACTTAAATACTTTAGGGTATTTTTCTATTTGGTTTTAAAATAGAGAGAGTCACTTAAATGCAAGGTTTGTGAAACTTTAGCGCATTTAAGTGCAATTTAGCCGCTACATTCTATTGCAATGTTCGGCTCTATTCTGATGTAGGACGCTTAACGAACAATCTCATGGAGGAGCGGGACAATCACGAGCTAAACGCCGACTTATACATATTATTGGCTTATACAAAGAAACGATCATATCTTTTGATCCGGAAGGCGGATTCTGACAAATTATATATGTAAATTGCCTATCTCGACGAGACGGAGCCAACCAGATTGTCAGATTTTTATAATCTCATTAGTAATCCTCAGTTTTGGCTGAAATCCGAAAATAATCAGCCTTTAGTTTATTTTTAGTAATAAAGTTAGAGTCAATTTAGATTAGGAAACAAAATCAATTTTGATTTAATTAGGACTGATTTGTTTCCTATATTATAGGAGTCTTTTAGGGTAGGATTTGATACTTTCTATTTCTTTGTAATTCTAGTCTTATTAGAGTCTTGTTTCTTTCTTTTAGGAATTCTATTCTTATTAGGAGTCTATTTTATTTTTCTATTTAAGAAGAGTCATGTAACCCTAGAATCAATACATCTTTTCATCAATAAAATTTTCGTTTAATATATTTTCTTCGTGGATTCGAAGCTCTTCGTGGATTCGGAGATCAACCCTCGGTGGATTCTGAGATTTCAACTTCCGCGCTGCGTCATATTCTTTCTCTAGGCCAATACCCTGAGAATGCTCTACCAGGATTTAAGACACAGACCTCTTTGAAAAAAAGTGCATATAGGAACGACATGATAAGTTTAGCTGACTCTGTCAAGCTAGACTTGCTACCTCGCATGACATATGCAAGTTATTATAAGTAATAAGACCCCAAATTTTAACAACAATTCTGGTTCTGGGAGTCCTGAGAATGTGTAAACAGTTTCAAATAATCAATTTGAGATAAGGTAAATTTTGGATAATTACATAGAAACGTCCGCAGATTTTGTATATAGAAATCTTACAGATTGAGCTATTTGTAACATGTCACCTTTCTCCTTAGCAACTCGTGCAAAACAAATATTTGTGCAAGCTCTGTACTGATATATAGATCCACAAATAGATGAAAAACATATTTGACTATTTTGTGAAGATCAAGAGTATATATGCAAACTTAAATAGTAAATGTAAATTAACTGTCAGAAAATCGAATTACCAAGGAAACATAATGCTAACTTTTGAGGAAATATATCACACTGCTTTACCATATATCAACATACAAGCTCAGGCAGCATCTCAAGCTATCAATTTGCTGAAGTTTTATGTCTAAACACAAGACTTGCATAATTTGCCACTTAGACTAATTCAAATTATACATTTCCAAATTTATGTGATTCAAGCCAAGGCCTATATCAGAAGTACAGAGGCAAAACAGAGCCTTTAAGAACAATAACACCTAAGATTTTAAAGACTTCAAAAGAAAAATCTCACAACACAAACATTAATCTGATTATGCCTGCATATAGCATTACATCTAAATAGATCAATTGCATCAACTTCACTAGGGGCTCTGAATTCCAATACTGACTGATATTTTTACATGAATCTGAATGCTCTCGAATAACATGCGCCCCGTAATCATTTGCAACTCCACCGAAATATCTTCATAAATGTCGTTACATGCAACACGCATCTAAGGACTAAGTGGATTTTGAACTTGCATCATCATCAACACCTAAAATAGGGGATTACTGAAGCATGGTGCTATCAGATGTGACATTATTGCCATAACTCGCAGGCTTCGTTAGTTGCAAGTAATGGTGCACCCAATCAGGACAGATCTATCCTAAAATAAACACCAAAATCTGTGCACTTCTACTGATAGTATTATTAATCAAGTCGAGATAGGTAACGGAGTGGAGCACCCAACGAGACTCCACTAAGGAAAAATAGCTTGCTTTACTCTCTTTGAGTTGGATTAGCGCCATGATGCAAGAACTTTATGAGCAACTAGGCCCTGATATCCGCATTCCTTTTTGCCTGCAGAGACGGACAAACAACCAATGAAGATCATAAACCACAAGCAAAACAAGACAGGAATATAGATAGGGTAAGGGGATATATTTGTAGAAAATTCAATGTGCTGCAAACAAAGGCCTCAAATGCACATAAGGAAACAATATTGTGATACTGATGAAGCTCAACATAAATAAATACCTGTAGGTCATAGTGTAGGCTCCATGATCACCATTTGGAAAATAATGATGTAGCTGCAATGTCACATACATGAAACAATAGTGGCAACATAAATAACATTTTTGACAAATAATCCAGCAGAGCAAACTTGTTGGAAAGGGACAGTCCATGATATCAAGGCATTCTCATCGTTCATGGTTGGACTAAAGGCAAACATACTTACTTCTAAGAAAGCTTACACACTAATCAATAGAACCAAAAAGTTTAAAAGGGCCAACCTTTCCACTCCACAAGTGAATTAAAAAAATTATCACCATTTCCCTAGAGACACGAGCATATATGAAATTAAAACCTGGAGACATAGCCAGGCCTAAATTCAGATCATAGTATGTACTTCTAACCTTGAATTCATCTCTTTTTTGCCAAAATATTTAGATACCGTAAGTTAGCGTTATGACATAGAGCCCTATAAAACAGTGGCTTTTACCTTCATCAGTTATGAATGGAATGTACAAACATATTATTTTTGCTCGATTATTGCAAACAGTCAAGGAAGCAATATTTTGACATCATAGCAGTCATTTCACACTAAAGGTTGAGTTCATAGATACATTAAACCTTTAAAAGAATACACAACATTGATATTTAAAAAGAAAATGAAAGAAAAGTTACCCATTCAGAGTTCAAAGACAAATTTGGACCAAATCATTGTCTTCCAGGTTTTAAACATAACTTTGTATAGTTAATACTGACATGAAAACAAACTACCGCTGAAGTACGATCGGTTACGGCATTCTTGCAGCTCGAAGCCCCAAATAAAATTACTAGTCATTATAGAGGAATCTGAGGAGAGTTCATAAAGCATGAGATCTACCACAACATAGAGACTCCCAACCCCATATAGGGTGTAAGCGTGCGTCTACTGCAGGGGGAAAATGCAAATACATGTAGCCACAGAGAGTCTATAATAAATGTGCCAAGTTCAGTATGTTTTCCTATTAGAATCTTGAACCTGGAAGAAAACTGTTTACGCTGCTATCTATTAGTCTTTCTGCAATGATTTCTGGCTCTGGAGTTGGGCAAAAAGTTCTGATCACCGCCATAATTTGACATACACTTTTTGAGCTACTGCAGAATGAACTGGGATCATCAAAAGGTTGAGGAGATCACACACTCAGCCAAAATTTCCAGTAAGCCACAGCAAGTATCGTACATCTTCTCAACCCTCACAAATATGGGAATATCATTTGGACTGCAAATGCAACAAGCCTGACGAAAGTTCCACAGAGTGATTTAAACATTTACGAAGGAAAAAAAATGATGCAACTCCTACAGCAATCACTAATACCGGAAACATTAGACAGACATCACTACTTGATGGAGTAGAACGAAAAGAAAATCCAAAATATATATATGAACTTTGAGGCTAGAAGAGAAATCAAGTCATCTATGAAGACCTGATGTGAATAGCCCCTGAAAGAAGCAAAGGATTGCCAAAAAAACTTCTAGTCGAGATTCTTGTACAGCCTTTGACGCAATAATAACAACATTCAAGTGATTCAAGACACTATAAAACTCTCACTAATCCTAACCAAAGAAAATGGATTATCCTAACTAACAAAAGTAAGGTGAATGACTTGTTATGTCATTCAAGGAAAAACATTGTGTCTAGGCCCCTCTCAAAAAAATCTCCAACCCCCTCCCACAAAAAAAAAAAAAGGAAAAAAAAGAAAAAGAAAAAAAAGAAAAAAAAAGAAACAGACATTGTGTCTGGGTTTGTAGGTTTAGGTAAGATACTATTCTTCTTTTTTATGCCAGTACCCTTGCACACTAAAGGTCTTCCTTTGATCAAAAATTTGCACATACATCCTTATACCACGTGTTGAGGGTGACCCTTGGCGCGACAATAAGGTTGTTGTCTTATGACCTGGAGATCACGAGTTCGAATCTCAGAAACAACTTCTCCGCATGTGGCGTTTAGGCTGCGTACATCTGACCATCTCTAGAGCCCACAATGGGGTTTAGCCTACGTACATCTGACCATCTCTAGAGCCCACAATGGTAGGAGCCTCATGCACTAGACCGCCCTTATCCTTGTAGCTTGTGTTACTTCATTCTTGCCCCGGTTGATAGCTCTGCAAACTAGTCAAGATGGAAACAGACATCATTCCTTAAATTGACTTGTCGATTCAATTAGCAATGGTAGTTTAGGAATCATAGAAACAAAAACATGTACAACATGACAATATGCCAATGAAAAAACAAAGAAAAGTATACACAAACAGAAACATCATGGTAAAAGTATCGTGTCAGATATGTCTACCAAATACATTGCTTCACTGTAGAGGCATCCATGTTTTATATGTAGTATAGATGAAAAAAGTGTAAACATCTTTGGAATTCTACATTGCAGAAAAATTGACCATTAAAATTAATAAATACTATCAGAAGAGGTATGACGTGACTGAAGCCCATCTATGGAGAAATATCAATGTAACCACTAGTTTATGGGTATTTCCCTGCCCAATATGTGAGAGAGGTTCAGTAGTCTGATTTAACAAATCTATATACACAGATAACCAAAAAGCCAAGACCAATTCATATTGTCATCAAAATAAACCAGTCAATGAATTTCATAACCTTGACCCTGTATTCTGTGGTGCCAGATTTAGGTAAAATACGATGCACACTTCAGAAATGTAAAGGATACCAATAAAACAAGCATCCATGATTTCTTCTGTAAAGAAATAATCTTCCTAATAAAACCAATGAACTGCAACCATATTTGAATATTTAACTCTTTTGGCTGGACATCCAACATAGAATAGAAAATAGAGAATTTCCTATTCTATGTTAGTTATCATAGTATAGAAAATACTATAACTATAGTTCTCACGTTCAAGAGTTAGGTATGTTCGCATGTTAAACATCACACTAAATCTCAGAACTTTTTCTTGAAATATCATAGCATGGATTGTGGAGAGCAACATTGTACAGTCTCTTAATAAGAAGGAATTTCTTTGTTCTTTTACTAATTACATTCCCGGTACAAAATTAGCTAAATAGATGGATTGCAATAGATACATTTACAAACATTTAACTAGTAATAATAATCACTCAGCAAAAGCCTGAAAGAAGTCCAGTCTTCAACAACTCAGTGTTTGTCATCAGTGTGGAACAATTTCCTTACAAACCAACACTTGACAGATTATGCAAAGAGGAAAAAAGAGGATAAATTATGAATATGCAATCATACAGACATCCAACATTTTGATTTTCTTGAAACATTAACACCTGCCATCCCAAAACCCATTTCTATAAATCTAATATATTCATGTTCTCCAATATCATCCTATGAGATGGATCAAATAGCTAACAAACTATAGCCCTTCCGAAAGAATCACTTGCGAGAATGTTTTACAAATAACTTATTGTTTCATATTTATTTACTGTATTTTGTGAGAACTGGCCAGCTATACAAAAACAAAATGTCCACCAGCCAAGCAAGAGGTTGAAAATGGAGCATCGTCAAACTAGACACCAAAAGGATTATGCAATGTTTTATACCCCACTGCAACTGTATTGTGTGCTCCTTGTGTGCGCATGATAATAGCTATTAGTGAACAGTGAACAGATCATAAAATTATGAAACAAATAAATCAGAAATAATGTTCCTGGTGAACTACCAGACCACATTCATAAAAATATAACAAGTAAATCAAACAGTGAACAGATCATAAAATTATGAAGCAAATAAATTAGTAATAATGTTCCTGGGGAAATACCAGACCACATTCATAAAAATATATCAAGTAAATCAAACTCCTTAAGAAAGCTCTACGTATATCCTCATCAAGCCCAGTAAACCCCGAAATATTTTTTTCCTTTCTTTTTCATAGCCAACATACTCTACATATGGACTACTTGCAAGAGCACACAACCTTTTTTTACCCGGCAATTTTATCATAAGCAAGTCCACGGTCAAAATAAGTATCTTTCAATCCGTTGCAGGAGCAGATCATAAAATTAGGAAACTAGAAGATCAATAATACTGATCCTGGGCAAACATCAGAATGCATTCATAATAACCCAAAAAAAAAATCATGAAAATCAAGCTCCTTAAGTAGTCTCTAAAAAGAATGTCCCCATCAGTCCCAGTCAACCCCCAAGACAGTTGTTTTTCCTTTTATAGCCAACATATTCCATATGTAGCAACTTGAAAGAGCACAAACCCTTTTTCCTAGCAATTGACATAGATAAGTTCACTATCAAAATAAGTATCAAAATATGAGCAGAAAACCTTTTTACCCTTGCAGCCATTACCATACATATAGTTTTAACCTATATTCCTAACTAATTCATGCACTTTATCCGTCTACTTAGAGGTACCTCCTCTGGCTTGTGCCAATTTCAACATGACATACACCAATTTATATCCCCACGACCTTCCGAGAAGGTTTCTCATCAGCAAGTAAACCATTTTCCCATAGCAAGAAGTAGAATAGATTGTTACCAAAGCATGTTGAATGTAAAGAACTTTCAGATGTCTTAAGTTTGGTGTTCTTTCACTTTCCCCTTTTTCCAAATAGGTTATAGGAGCACACAAACAAGTTCTACAAAGAACAAGCATCGACACTGAAGAGACTTATGATTTCAAAATTTAAAGTTACATAATCAATTACTCATCACATCTAGCAGCTAGAAGCCGATCATAGAATGCATATAAAATGGCTCTCAAGCAAAGTTTACCTTCTCTTCCTTAGGATAAAGTTAACATTGTAAGCCACTTATGTTATTCAAATTTACACTCTTACACTTTATTTACAAGTATATTTGGGTGAAGTTTAACTGTTTTGGAGCAGTACGAGCAAGAAAAACCTTACATATTTATACTTGTCACTGCAGTAAAACCAACTGTTGTGTCACACTGGTATCCAAAAACTTGATGCCGGCCATCACGTGCATGCAGAGGGCAAAGCATATCGTGGCAATCAGCATTGATCTAGCACTCACATACCTCATCACTTCAAACCCCCTCTCGATTACCTCTTCACGAACAATAGTTGAAGCTCGTTTGACACCATCATAAGTATTCAACATTACAAATTCGAGAAACGATTTCACCGTCTCAAACGTCACTCTCCCCGTCACATCAAGAACAAGCCTCCTGTTCCTTGGAACCGCCATTGTCGACGAAACCTGATTGACCCACCTCCCAATTTCCTTAATCCTCTCATCAGAAGACCCTCCTCTCCTGGGCAATGTTTGGTCCTCTTGATTCGAAGTGGTCAGCACCTGATGCGAAGTCTTAACAAGGGTTTCGACCGCGCCATTACAGACCGATACCAAGAAATCCTTCACCTTCACTTCGTGCCTCGGGTTCGTAAGCCCCGAAAAGAACTCGTCATACGTGTTGACCTCCATTGTCTTGTCGAGGTAAACTGCAACCGCATTGCTCACAAACACCCGAATGCACTCAGCAATCACATCTCTACACTGATCATCACAGATCAAATCAATCCACTTCGATTCAGATGGCGAAGGAGTCTCATCACTCTGACCGCCAGTTGAGTAGAAACCCAGCACGAGATTCTTCGCAAAGCTGCCGGCTACAATGGACACAAACCCTGATCCAGCATCCGAGAACAATTTGTCAAGAAGCTTATCAGAGAATCCCGGTCCGGATTCGGGCCCTGAAACCGACCCGAAACCTTTCGAGACACCGACCATTAGAGCTTCGGAAACCCTAGAAATTGAGCCGGAGAAGTCATCGGATCGAGCAAGCTTCGAAATTTGCTTGAGACTGTTGGGGATCTCGTCGGAATTCGATCGGAGGAAGCCGTTGAGATCGGTGACGAGGAGGTTGACGGTATCCGCGGAGGAGGAAACGGCATCGGAGACTGAGATTAGGGTTTTGAGGAGAGAAGCGAGCTTCTTGCGTTTGGATGAGATTGAGGGGTGATGGTAGAGTCTGTAGGCGCTGTAGAAGGATGCGCCGGCGGCGGCGATGAGGAGGATATGCTTTCGCCGGCGGCGGAGAAGATCGAGAGACATCGGAGAACTGGGGATTGAATTAGGCTTTGAGAATTGGCGATAGAAATGAAACTATGGGAGCTTGGGATTTTGGGAATTGGGATTTTTTTCCCGGGAAGATAAACATGAATGAGGAATTCGGAAATAAGGGCAATTTCGTCCTCTACTAAAAGACGAAAGAGGATTTTCTTTTTCTTTTTTGCCCCTTAAGATGTGCGTAAAATACTCAATATTTCACATTTATTTCCTAAATATTTCAACTAAATTTCTTTACTGAAAATTTAACTTTTTTTTCTTCCATAATTGTTCTTACCGAGCAAGGTTGTTTGTATTCAAGGAGACAATTACGTTTGAAATGATAACTTCAAATGTTGCATGTTGTTATTGTATAGCTTTATATTATCTGATTTTAGATGAGATTTTTTTTAGTAATGTCTAGTTTTACACAAGCTAACTGTGTAAAGCTATGTGATTATCTAGTCTATAATGCTACTAGGCTTGAATATAGATGGGGGAGTTATGTGCAATTTATTCTTCTTCAATGGAGCAACAAGAAATGGGGATGATCAATTTTCACCTTTTATGTCAGAACAAGGGAGAAATTAGCATATACAGGAATACAGAAGAATCCATGCATATTTGCATTTTTGCAATCAGACACCCACACATGCATATGAAGAATGCATGCACTTGGACTTGCAAAATATGAAGCAATCATGCATTTTCTATGTTTTCTTGTACCAGTTTCCATGTAACTTTTATACAACTTTCAGGTGCAGAACATACAAAAGGCACTTACTTTGAAAACCTATCATGTGCTAAACATGCCATTAGGCTCTTAGCTAGTTCTTCATGATTTCCTTAGTTTATATAATTACTATTTAATCGAATTCCTTCACTGTGGAACTAGTTGCCAAGTCAATGACCTTCTACGTAATTTGCAATTACTTGTTCGGTTAATGCATGATCTGCTGAGGCATTCTACGAATGATTTTACCTTATTTTTATCCATTTATATCCGTAGTTTACGGTTCAAAGTACCCGAATCAATTATTAAGTGCATCTTCTTTGGTTTATTCGGCTGTTGCTGGTGCTAGAAACTAGAACTAAGATTCATGCTAAGTCTTAGGGTGTGTTTGGCAATCACCCAAAAACTAGGTCATGTTCAATCCTGACCCAATTCTATTCTAAATCAGTTTAGAGTTAGATCAAGGAGGTGGTGGTGCAACACTAAATTGGTTTTTGACCTCTTTTTGGTCTAAGAAAAACTTAGCCAGAACTAACTCAATTTTGGCCAATAAAAAATAAACCCAAATCTGGGTCAAGGTCAGTGTTGATCCAGTTTTAATAGTTTGCCAAACACACCCTTAGTTCTCGCTTCTAGCACCAGCAGCAACAGAGGCAACTCCTTGTCTCATTTAATATATTTGCCTCATCGATCATATAGCCACTGACATAGTTATGACAGTACCTCTCTTTCATTCCAATTCTACAATTATTTCAGCTCTACTTGAAAAATTCTGATTGACTGAGTGCTCCTCTTATTAGCGTTGGTTTTGACTTATTATCCATTCCACTCTTCTTATGCATTGTAGTACTTGTTGATAATTTATATTTGTTAGAGTTAAAAAATTTTCCAAAACCTAGGCTAAGTTTCAAAATACATATATATTATAATATATATTTTTATAACAAAAAATACATTATAGCCTAGTGGTTAAAATCTTTTTGATCAAGTCATAAGTCACGAGTTCCAAGCTTGCCCAACTCATTTAATCTAATAATTCTCTATAAGTTTAAACTTAGACTTGGTCGAGTTCGGGTGGTGGACGGGAGCTAATTGGGCTGAGGTGCTATGATGGTGCAATGGGTGCTTTTTTATATGTGCACTTTGCACTTTGCACTTAGCACGTAATGTGCTCATTAAACAGATCAGTTAATGGTGTAGTGGACTGAGGGGATGTAACTGAAGTGACTTTTGGGTTTATCTCATTAATGGGCAGACAACTCTTGGGCTGGGTTTGAGACCTATATAAAGTCATTTACTCAACACCAGAAGACACAAGCTCTCTCACCTATCCTCTAGAAATTGCAGTACACGTTTGAGTCCAATTTTGTGCCAAATTGAGGAGGTCATAGTTCGAAGTCAGATCAAGGAGGCCGCCCAGTGCCTGAACATGATCAAGGTGATCGTGGAGCGTCTGGTTGGTGCACACCATTACACTCAAGTTGCTGTTCTTGAAAGCAATTCTGCTTTGGGATCCTTACACAGGAGTAGGTCGGATTTTTCTTTAAGTTCAGCGTTTTAATATGCACAGCGACTCAAACCAGTTTTGACAGTAAGTATTTTAAGAAAGTTCACATTTCCTATCTTGTTTCTTCCCTTTTGTTCTAATATTCTTAAAGCAAGATTTTTAGTTTCATAATGGATCCTACAAGAACTATGGGAATCAATTGCCTGAAACTCGAGATATTTGACAGAATTGACATCAATGCATGGCGACACAAGGTGATCTTTGGAATACAACTCCTAAAGATTTTTTATATTGTCTCAGAATACAAGTCGATGTTCAAGGAGGATGACACAACTGACAAAGCAAACTGAGACCATGACGACACCTTTTGTTGGAGTTATCTCCTTAATTGTCTTTCTTGCTGACCACCTTGCAGACATTTACACCTATCAAGCCTCTATGAAGGACAGCTGGAGTGCACTGGAGCAGAAGTACAAAGACCAAGAGAAGCTTTCCAAAAAATACCTCATCGATAAGTTCCTCAACCTCAGGTTCGAAGATGACAAAGAGGTTTTACCACAAGTCAAGAAGCTTGAAAAACTTGTCATGAAATTAAAAGATGAGAAGGTCGAGCTCTACAATACCTTCACACCGGTGCTATCATAAACAAACTCCCTCTTTTTTTTACTGTCTTTCTCAACGGACATTCATAGAAAGAAAACACAAGTTCTGTTAGCAGACTTGAAGAGGTTCATCCGGAGTGAGGATGAACTTAGGACTCATATTAAAAACAAGTTACTCACTAATCAAAATGTGTCAGCTAATATGAAGTCTGTCAAACCTGTCCACAACTTTAGCTACAACAAAAAGAAGAATTTTAAGAAGAAATTCATTATTTTAAGGAATCTCAATATGTAAAAGAAGGAGTTTAAGAAGAATGGTCAGTGCTTTAACTGCGAAAAGAAGGGCACTTTGTAAAAGCATGTAAAGCACCAAAAGAGAATGCAATCAATGTCAACCATGTTACTAAAGTCAACAATATTGGAGATGTCCAGAACTTTGTGGCAATACCTTTTTAGGTGACAAATTCTCCCGACACTTCTAAATGATGGTTAGATACTGGTGCTACACATTATGTTTGCATCAATTGGAGTGTTTTTACTTCTTATGTTGCTGCTAGTGAGAATGTATAATGGCTAATCACTCTGCTTTTAGAGTCTTTGGAACTAGGACAGTAGTGATAACACTTACTTCTGGAAAGACTCTTACTCTCAAGAATGTAAAACATGTTCTATCAATTGCAAAGAATCTAGTGTCTGGGAGTCTCCTCGATGATGCTGGAATGTGGCTAGATCTCTAAAGAGGAAAAGTTGTTCCATCTTATTAGAAAGTTTTTTTTGGTGTATAAGATAAGTACTATAAGCTCTGTCTCAGTTATCAATGAAGTTTCTATTTCTGTGTACTCCTCTTCTCTTTGGCATCATAGACTTTGTCATGTTAATTATAGAAAAATATTTAACATAAATAAATTAGGACTTTTATCCAACTGTGTGTGTGTGTGTGTGGGGGGGGGGGGATGATAAACCAAGTCGACGTGAAGTTTGTGTGCAAGCCAAAATCACTAGAAAATATTTTCATAGTGTCACAAGAAGTACACATTTACTAGAATTAATTCACTCTGACACTTGTGATTTCAAAAGTTTTACTACTAGAGGAGGCATGAAATATTGCATCACTTTTATTGATGACCACTCTCAATATTATCATGTTTACTTACTAAATCCAAAAGATGAAGCCTTTAGTAAGTTTATCGAGTTCAAGACTCAAGTAGAAAAACAACTTGATCACTTAGTAAAGAAACTTAGAAGTGATAGAGGAGGAGAGTACTGATCCAAGAAAGTAGAAGCTTATTTCAGAGAACATGGGATAGTTGTTGAGATAACAGCTCTCTATTCACCACAATCTAATGGGATTGCAGAGAGAAAAAAAATCAAACACTAACAGAAAAGATAAACTCAATGCTTATCACCTCTGCTCTTCCAAATTGCTACTATGGTGTGGCATTATTAATGCGAAATTGGATCTTAAACTAGATATTATATTCTAAATTTGATATAACACCACATCAACACTGGTTTGATTATCCTACTATTTTAGATAATCTTAAAGTGTGGGGATGTCTTACCTGGTTAGAGTACCTGATATCAAAAGATCAAACTTGGGACCAAAGGTGAATAAATGCATCTTTCTGGGGTTTGTCAAAGATAGTGATGCTAGTAGGTACTTGAATCTCGACATCATCTTAATTATTGAAGCTTGAGATACATATTTTTTAAGGATAAGTTTAACAAAGATAAAAACTTATCACCCAAAGATATACCAATAAACTTCAAATTTACTTCGATTACATCATAAGAACCTACTATTCTAAAAAATCTACTCAAGATTGAGAACCTACTCTTTCAGAGGAAGATCGAGAGCCTTCTGCCGAGAGGGAAAGAAAGATAAAGCATTTTGGTAATGACATCTTTATATATAATGTAAAATATGATTCTTTAACATTTCATGATGCTATGAGATAAAAATGCATTATTATAGAAGGAAGCTGCAGAAGATGAGAAGAATTCTCTTCTTCAAAATTACATGTGGGAGTTAGTTGATCTTCTAGAAGGAGCAAGACCTATCTGCAAATGGATCTTTAAATTGAAGATTCGTACTGACGATAGCATTGAGAAGTACAAGGCAAGATTGGTGGCTAAAGTTTCTATCAGAAGGAAGACATCAAGTTCTTTAACATCTTTGCACCAATTTGTCACATCATGACTATTAGAGTGCTTATCGCTTGGGCTGCAATATAGAAGCCTGTTGTACACCAGATGGATGTGAAGACGGCATTCTTAAATGAAGATCTAACTGAAAAAAATCTATATGGAGCAACCGAAAGGCTATATTGTTAATGGCATGAACAACAAAGTCTGCAAATTAATCAAGTCTCTTTATGGACTGAAGCAAGCTCGTAAACTCTGGCATAAGAAGATCGACAAGGTTGTTCATGGAGATGGATTTCAAGTTAGTGAGTCTGACAAATGCCTCTACATAAAAAATATTAGAGAGAATGCAATTATTATCTACCTATATGTAGACGATATGCTTATCATTGATACTAATGTACAGATAGTAACATCTACGAAGAAGTTTCTATCAACTCAGTTTAGTATGAAAGATCTTGGAGATGCTGATGTAATTCTTGGGATCAAGATCGTTTAGCCAAAGAATGGGATTGGCCTAACTCAGAATCATTACATTGAGAATATATTGAAAAAATATGGGTATTTTGATCTTCCAGAGATCTCGATACAATATGACTATAACAAGAAGTTTTGAGCCAACTCAGGAAGGTCGGTGAAAAAGCTGGAGAACTCAAGGATCATTAGCCATCTTATGTACACTATAAGCTGCATGAGATCAAATATAGTTTTTACAATTGGGATGCTTAGTAGGTTTACAAGCAATCCTGGAAAGTCTTATTGGGATGCAATTTAAAGAGTAATGAGGTACTTAAAAGGAATAATAAATCTGGATTTGTTCTTCTCCAAATATCCTACAACTATAGAAGGCTTCTCAGATGCAAGTTGGTACTCAAAACCAAATGAGTGCATATCTAAAGGAGGATTTGCATTTATAATAGAAGGTGCAATAATCTCATGGAAATCTAAGAAGCAGACGATTATTGCATAGTCATCTATGGAGTCTGAGGTTTATGCTCTATCTATAGTAGAAGATGAGGTTGAGTGGCTTACAAACCTCATCAGAGACATACCAGTGAAAGAACTTCAATGAGCGATGACTACTATCTAATGTGATAATCAGGCAACGAGTGTTGTGACAGCAAATTCATTGTTCAATATAAAAAAGCGAACAATTCGTCTGAAGCATTATTACCTTAAAGCGTTAATCAATCACGGAGTCATCTCAGTGATCAACATCCATTCTCTGGAGAATGTTGCTGATCCTATGACGAAAGGTCTAAAGAAGGATCTGATAGAGAAAATGTCTGCTAAAATGGGTCTTATAGCTATGAAAGTTTCATTTTTATTTTCCATGTAATTGAGTTATTAGTTCAAAGCTTAGCTACTAATAATAAGATGTTGGTTCAACAATAATAATGAAGCTTGTGTTTATCCTACTATGTTGAGGTTGGTTTTAAACCTTAATGAGTCTAAGACATTTTCGGTGTGGGTTGTGAGTAGGAACATAACCCAAGGACTCACCTATATTAGGATGGAAGTTTGATCATTTCCATGAAGTCTTAAGAAAAGATTTTAAAATCCTAATTAAAACCAGGAAATAGCACATTACAATAAATGTGCTAATCTTCAGGCAAAGATAAGTGGTTCAAGGTGTTATCCACCACTATTTAATTTTATCTATGTGTGATCACTAAACTCTGCTGATTCAAGACCTAGTTCACCATACACTCAACTACCTTTTAGTTGATTTAAAAGAGGATTCGAGTCTATATGAATCTTCTTTATGCACATTAGTTAAAATAATAATTAGCTTAAAACTTATGGGAGACTGATAGAGCTTTTGTAAAAAGTTTTCTAATACATGAGCTATGTATCAAACTACACATATATTACAGTTAGGAGTTCTAGTGGCAGTTGCGTTTAGCGACCGTCGCTATCACTCGCTCGAATAGGGGGGCACCTATCCCAAATCATAAGCTAAACCCTAAATTAACCCTAAACCCAATCTCAAACACAACTATACCCAAGTGTGATTGAGCGAGTGTCAAAAGGCAGTCGTGATAAGCGACTGCCCTCAAACTTTTTCATATTGTAGTATATATTTCTATAACAAAAATACACTACAGCCCAGTGGTTAAAATCTTTTTGAACAAGTCATAGGTCATAGTTTCAAGGCTTGTCCTCAACTTATTTAATCTAATAATTCTTCATAAGTTTAAACGCAGACTCAGGTTCGAGTCATGGATCAGGGCTAATTGGACTGAGGTATTATGATGGTGCAAGGGTGCTTTGTAGGTGCACTTTGCACTTAGCACGTAATGGGCTCATTAAATAGTCTAGTTAATGGTATAGTTGTGTAACCTCGCCGACCCCCTCCCCCCCCCCACAAAATCATATTACATATTTCTGTGAATATCGATACCTCTGACCGAGTTGACCAAAAGTCTCGAAACTAGCTACTACACATCTGGGCAAGACGAAACCATCTTTATGGTTTTAGACTTAAGTTAGGATAACTAGAGGGTCAACCCAAAAGTTTCAAGAGGCTAGATTGAGTGGCATTATCATAAATATTAGGAAGTTTAAGATGAATGCTTTAAACTATAAATAGAATGAGACACTCTCTTCTAAAACCCTAGTTCAGTTTAAATCATCCTTTACAGAGAGAGGAGTGAGAGCGAGAGAGAAAGTGTGAGATGAGAGAGAGAGAGAGAGAGAGAGAGAGAGAGAGAGAGAGAGAGAGAGAGAGAGAGAGAGAGAGAGAGAGAGAGAGAGAGAGAGAGAGAGAGAAGTCTATGATGGAGAAGGAGATCGGGAGAGGGAGGAGCAAAAGTCTACCACACATCCTAGCCATAGGTCCAAGCTAATATAAGTCCCTCTTTCATGCTCAACCTCTTTCCCTTCCATCTCTGATCAAAATTCTAATCTAGATCAATTCATGATAGATCCAAGACGTGAGTTTTGTTTGATCGATAGAGACAAATCGAGTTTTACAACCGATATCTCTCAAGGTAAGCATCTCTACCTCTTCTTGTTAGATCAGTATCTTAGGAAATATGTTTTAATCATGTTTTGCTGTCAATTGCATGTTTTGATTTGTGAGTTTGCTTAAATCTAGCTAGCTCTTTGGATTCTTGATGAAACAAGCTCGAACTAATTGCAAATGATTCCTGCTGTGAATGTTAGAAATATTTAATTCATAAAATATGAATTGATTGGAGTTTGTGATAGTAGAATTCGATAAATTGTAAAAAATTATAATCTACCAATTCGAGCACACATGCTCACTTTGCCTAGTGCATGCTCGTGATCAGGCAGCAGCTCAGTTCAAGAAGCCCAATGCGACATGTATCTGACGTAGTGTGTCACCGAACGCAAGCGCCCAACTAACGAGCGCATACGGTCAACCTGCAATTTGGCAATTCTAATTATATACATGTTTTGAGATTCTGAATTTTGATTTCACGTCTGTTTTCATTAACTTTCTTAAAGTGAAAGATTACTCATGATGAGGGTATTTGCATGCAGTGAAGTTTTGGGATCTTTTCAGAATCCTCTAAAAGCTGGATCTCTGGAAAATATGTGTATTTACTTTTCGTATGTCTGAATCATGTTTTGTGAGTTTCAGTATGTATCTTATGATGCTAGGAATTTGTTGATATAGTTTCTATCATAGATTTAGATGATGTTAGACCGTTGTCCCCGATCTTGATGTACATGAAGAATGAAACACGTATATTATGGATATTGAGCAGATTATATTGGACTATGACTTTTGGGCTCACTCGTTCACGAGTCGAGATCCATTTCTATTATCATGCTGCCCGAATGGGATATTACCAGTTACTATACTCATTTAGGAATTTTCTATTTAATCTTGTTTGAATATCAGTTTTGTTTGCCTTGTCATATGTCATATGTCTGTGCTATCTCCTCGCGAATACCGGATTTCATTTGGAATTCCCTATTTACACGAGTTATAAGAAGAGATAATGTGTTTGGATTCATGATTCAAGATTTCGTCTTCTTTAAGCTCCCAGACTTAGAGGCACTCTGATTGAACACCTGGCCAGTACCATCTAGACAGGTATAGGGTGTCATGATAGTTTGTTTTCTATAAGCTGGGATTCTTGGGACTAGTGCATAATATTTTATGTACAACAAATTAAGAAAAAGTAATATGATGGATTTAATTTTAGGGGATTGAATCTTCGGAGCTATGTGGGGCCATGGTAATGTTTGTCAGACCTGTAGGGTCAATCAAGGGAGGGTTTGGTTGGTACCAAAAACCATCGGATCCCACGTGACTTACACATGGGCTCAGCGAAGGTCTTGCTAAATAAGATACTAATAACTGGAAACTTGATTAGATTGATGAATTGGTATGTAGCATAGAATCTAACCAGTTGAATTTCTGATTAGTTGCTTTACATGAGTTGTTTCAGATAGTAATGACCAGCAGACATGCATATTTTGCAGTTTATTCTTGGTTTCGATCTGTGTTGCTTTTACAGTTATTCTCAGACGTTTTCAGCATTTTAGACATATCTTTCCATTTTTTGCTCTATCTCCCCTTACCTGTTCACTGTGTTACATCTTCATGAGTATATTCTTTGGGATATTCTCTATCTATATCTATATTCATTTCTTTTCTCACTTGATGCTTGTGGTGGGTTGCTTGCCTGATGATCCCCGGATTTATTTTCTCCCATCTTCCTCTAAACTGTTTAATCTAGCTTGACTAGAAGCTGAATTTTGTCAAAAAACTATATAGGGTTTTTTATGTTGATTCCCTGATGTTTTAAAGAAGTTTTGATAAGATCTAATAGGGTTTCCCAAACACCGATGGTTAGATTTGAAAATATGCACAAATATAACAATAAACCCTAGTTCTTCATTTTCCTTGTTGTTTGATCTTAAAAACATGGAGGAAAAATGATGAAGAAATGAGGTGAAACAGATCAATCGTGCAAGAGTAACATTGATGTTGTCATCTAATTGAGCAACATTTGACGTCTGATTTAAAATCAGACATCTAGTCATCTGGCATCAGACGTCTGATTTGGAAATCAGACGTCTAGTCAGGGCAAGTAGATGTTTTATTGAGGGTGTGGCAGAAACTAAGTTTTGATTATTTTCTTAGAGACGTCTGATCTTTTGAGGGAGATGTCTGGTTGATGTTTTAGACATATGGTTGATTTAGTCAGCCATCTGAATTTATTCTGAATCATTTTTAACTCTTTGTTGAATTATATTTTAATCTGATTAGACTATTTATCTGTTTTAAACCTTATTTAAGAGAGAATATGAGTAATTGATCATATAGGAGTAGTCCCATGAGATATCTACAAAATATATGGAGTGCTTTGATCACTCGGATAACTCAGCACATGTTAAATATAAATAGAACTCGCTAAAGGTGAATGAACGATTAAATGAATATCATTGTAAATTAAATGGTGCTAGAGTTGATGATATCTTAGGATTTACACATAATCATTGTACATGTAGATGGGTGTAGAGACCTATATCCTAGACTATAGAGTGTACCTCGATGTAGTTAGTCCTAATACACGATTCAACTAAGCAGCTGATCCCTGACCTGGACCATTCTGGTTATTAACTAGGTTGTGTGAGCTTGCCATAGGATGTGGATTTTAGTGCATAATATTACATGCATAAATTAAATAATAGCGAGATGTGGGATAAGTAATAAGATGAATCACGTCTTAAGGTTGGTTGGTTAGCCAGAGGACTCCGATGTGAGTACCTATTTGATGATTTTGTATAAGTTATGTGTAACCACCTTAAGCGGGCAGACTCAATCATTTCATATCCAAATAAGAACATAATTAATTTCTTAATACGTTGTTTATGTTTTAATTTATGTTGTGTGCACAACTCCACATGATATATCATTTTGAGACTTATGATCGATATTGTTGATTCATATATTTCATTCTTGTCTAGCTGATAAGGATTTGCCTAATGATTACACATCTAACCATTGACTCTTGCAGTTCTCCATATTTTCCTAGCTTAGACCTTACATCTAACCCTTTTGTGGGCCCTCTTCCTCAGGTAATGAAGTGAGTCCGATTGCAGCGGACCAATCTTCCTTGAATAAGTAGGTTGTGAGGAAGTAGCTAGAGCATTGCAGTAGTAAATATAAATAATAACTAGTTTAATTATTTATTCATTGAGTAGATACTTTGTGATATTTTTCTAAGTACATTATCTAGTTTGGATGGCCGTGTTTGAGCCAAGACTTATATTTATTTTTGAATATTTAAGTTATCTATCTAGTGGACTTGATAGTAGGACAAGTGATAAATCTCATTCTTATTTCTGTTTGATTTCTATTGTGATGTTGATGTTGTTTTGATGAGACTTGTACTTATATATATATATATATATATATATATATATATATATATATATATATATATATATATATATATATATATATATATATATATATATATATATATATATATATATATATATATATATATATATATATATATATATATATATATATATATATATATATATATATATATATATAAAAGTGATTGTGGATGTGTATAACAAAACATGTTACAGGATATTTATAGAATATTTTATATTTTTAGCTCTATAAATATGCTGCCTATCAGGTCATACCCATGAACGGGGCATGACAGTAGTGGGCTGAGTGGGTGTAACTTACGTGACCTTTTGGTTGCTCTCACTAATGGGCTAACTCTCTCACCTACCCTCTAGAAATTGCAGTACCCATTTGAGTCTAATTTCGTGTCAAATTGATGAGGTCATAGTCCAAAGTTAGATCGACGAGGTCATGTAGTGCCTGAACTTGATCAAGGTGATCGTGGAGGTTATAGTTGGTGCACACCGGTACACTCAAGTTGATATTCCTGGTAGCAATTCGGCTTTAGGATCCTTGCATCAGAGTAGAGCGAATCTTACTTTAAGTTCAGCGTTTTAGGATGCACAGTGATGAACCAGTTTCGACAACAAGTATTTTAGGAAAATTCACATGCCCTATCTTGATTGTTCCCTTTTATTCTAACAGTATTCAGTCTGAAGTTCTTCATGTAGGAAATGGTTAATACATGCACTTAATGACTGTATTTTTTTAGACTTCACGGAGAATCGGAGATGGTGCAACTCCGGTAGGTTATGTAGCAATCTCTCAATAATCATTAGCTGATCTGCTTATTTGCAAACAATCTCCGAATAAGGTGTTTGAATTGTTCATTTATCAGAATGCCATTTCATGAATAATAGCATTTGTCCTAGAATGAGATGAATCTGTTGAATTTGGATAATTAATTATGCATGTAACGGGTAATCTATTATATAAACAATGCGTGGCGAAAATAAAGAATATCCTAGCATGCTTCTGCTAATAAAAAACATAGTTTAGAAATTACTGACATGAATCGTTCATGTAGCATTGTCACGTGCATCTTTATCAATAGCCAAACAGTGAACACACCAATTATACTAAAAAAACATATTTTAACAACTGATTGTACCATGAGAAATTGAATATATAATCCTCCTATGTGAAGGGACGATATATATCATTCATAGCTGATTGGTGATTAGTTTGGAAATTACATCTCCTCTATCTGTGCTGCAAACCACCCTATTTCTATAGGGTTGGTTTTGATTAGGGGTATCCAAGCGGGCCGGAGCTGGGTCTAGGTGGCTGCGGGCCGACTCGGCTATTTTTGTTTTCTTCTTTTTAACAAAAAATTGTGATTTTTGCAAAAAAAGAGGTAACTTCAGAAGTATTTAAAAAGATGTGGAATTTTTGCAAAGAAATTCAATCTTATTATTAATCATTTAGAGTTATACAATTTGCAAATTTCAGAGAAATTAAAAAAATCAGAAAGAAATTTTATTTTATTATTAATCACTAACAATTACAATAATTTTTGAAAATTATCGCATCGCAATAGATGAGTACATCTCAACTAGGTTGGCACATACCAATCTATATTAATATCATTTGTAACTTATCTATTACAGATTTACAGTTCTAAAAACTAAATAACTTTCTACTCTTATTCTGCAGCATCTGCTGTCATCAAATCTTAAAGTCTATCTTTAATATTATCAAAACAGTTAATGTTTTGGCATCCCTTTTGCGACATCCACCAATCTTGTTAGCACATTATCGCCTGTATGGTAGACGGATCCAGTGATGTCATGCTGTCATCAATCAAACATCTTGATAGGCTGAAGGTGCATTCCGAAGCTATGACAAAAATCTATACTATTAGTAAATCACGAGCAATTATAGAAAGCACGGGATATGAAGTCGTTCCATATATTTTTCACCATTGTAAAATATTAAACTCCTGATTATTCTGACATTTAACTAAAGGTGCAGCTAAATATTATTCAAGTTCAGAAACTTCCCTTATGAATGATGATCGACCACTACTACTATCCCTACCCCTACCAATTAGTCTATCTACTATCATTAACTGTCAAATAAAACTATACACGTACTTGGTCTAGAGCTTAGAGGAGTTGTAGCTTGAGATCTTTTACCATGTGTAGCTACATACACTTCATATAATTTTTGAAAAAAAATATCTGATTGGGATATGATGATAAGAGAAGTAATAGTCTCACCCATATCAGTTTTATTTCCATGTTTTCATATAAAGAATTCAACAAACTTTTGAGAGAAATATTCTTTAAGCATGGATCAATAAGAACACTCAAACCGAAAATAATAGGAATGGGTCTAAAGTACTTATTAAAAAATTTCTATTTGTTTAATCATATCGAAAAATAATCATATATGCAATAAGTATTAAAAGTTTTGAATATTAAAACTTGTAAAGCAACTTCACTAATAGTTGGGTAATGACAACTAGATAATATCGAGTAACTTCATAAAAACTTGTAGCATGTCCTTTACACAATTTATAGTTGTCCACTTCACTATCGGTTATTCCATATACAGAAGAAAAACTAGACAAAGAGCTAGACGCATAGAAATTAATAAAATTATTTATAATTTCTTTGTACTTTATTGCTACATTTGACATTAAATACGTGGAATTCCACCTATAGTCAACATTTCGTGGAATTTTTTTAGGCCTCATATTTTTTTCTTTTACAAAGTTGTTTCTATCTCTCCAGCCTTTTTTCAGAAGCATTGAGAAAATAAGCTTGTAGGCGTTGAAAAATACTTACAAGATCCCCGAAACTAACTCGTGACGGGAAGTCGGCGAATGACAACCCATCGGATGATACGGACGTCGAATCGTTAAGACGCGAACCCGACGGCAAACCCACAGCGTCACAAGCACGGTTTAAACCGGACTTGAACAGACGATAGGATTTCAGGACTGTTAAACCGGAACAAACCAAGAGTTAGTCCCGGAACCAAATACAGACGGAATCTAAGTCCGGAGAAGACCAAGAGTCAGAATAGGCAGGATTTAAACCCGGAAGACCGAGAAAAACGGCGAAAAACGGGATTAACGGCGAACCTCGGCCAACTTGGCCGAGTTACCTCGGCCAAGTGGCCGAGGTGGCTCGGCCACCATGGCCGAGCCACCTCGGCCAACTTGGTTGAGTTACCTCGGCCAAGTGGCCAAGGTGGCTCGGCCACCATGGCGAGCCACCTCGGCCAACTTGGTTGAGTTACCTCGGCCAAGTGGCCAAGGTGGCTCGGCCACCATGGCGAGCCACCTCGGCCAACTTGGTTGAGTTACCTCGGCCAAGTGGCCAAGGTGGCTCGGCCACCATGGCGAGCCACCTCGGCCAACTTGGTTGAGTTACCTGCGGCCAAGTGGCCAAGGTGGCTCGGCCACCATGGCGAGCCACCTCGGCCAACTTGGTTGAGTTACCTGCGGCCAAGTGGCCAAGGTGGCTCGGCCACCATGGCGAGCCACCTCGGCCAACTTGGTTGAGTTACCTCGGCCAAGTGGCCAAGGTGGCTCGGCCACCATGGCGAGCCACCTCGGCCAACTTGGTTGAGTTACCTCGGCCAAGTGGCCAAGGTGGCTCGGCCACCATGGCGAGCCACCTCGGCCAACTTGGTTGAGTTACCTCGGCCAAGTGGCCAAGGTGGCTCGGCCACCATGGCGAGCCACCTCGGCCAACTTGGTTGAGTTACCTCGGCCAAGTGGCCAAGGTGGCTCGGCCACCATGGCGAGCCACCTCGGCCAACTTGGTTGAGTTACCTCGGCCAAGTGGCCAAGGTGGCTCGGCCACCATGGCGAGCCACCTCGGCCAACTTGGTTGAGTTACCTCGGCCAAGTGGCCAAGGTGGCTCGGCCACCATGGCGAGCCACCTCGGCCAACTTGGTTGAGTTACCTCGGCCAAGTGGCCAAGGTGGCTCGGCCACCATGGCGAGCCACCTCGGCCAACTTGGTTGAGTTACCTGCGGCCAAGTGGCCAAGGTGGCTCGGCCACCATGGCGAGCCACCTCGGCCAACTTGGTTGAGTTACCTCGGCCAAGTGGCCAAGGTGGCTCGGCCACCATGGCGAGCCACCTCGGCCAACTTGGTTGAGTTACCTCGGCCAAGTGGCCAAGGTGGCTCGGCCACCATGGCGAGCCACCTCGGCCAACTTGGTTGAGTTACCTCGGCCAAGTGGCCAAGGTGGCTCGGCCACCATGGCGAGCCACCTCGGCCAACTTGGTTGAGTTACCTCGGCCAAGTGGCCAAGGTGGCTCGGCCACCATGGCGAGCCACCTCGGCCAACTTGGTTGAGTTACCTCGGCCAAGTGGCCAAGGTGGCTCGGCCACCATGGCGAGCCACCTCGGCCAACTTGGTTGAGTTACCTCGGCCAAGTGGCCAAGGTGGCTCGGCCACCATGGCGAGCCACCTCGGCCAACTTGGTTGAGTTACCTCGGCCAAGTGGCCAAGGTGGCTCGGCCACCATGGCGAGCCACCTCGGCCAACTTGGTTGAGTTACCTCGGCCAAGTGGCCAAGGTGGCTCGGCCACCATGGCGAGCCACCTCGGCCAACTTGGTTGAGTTACCTCGGCCAAGTGGCCAAGGTGGCTCGGCCACCATGGCGAGCCACCTCGGCCAACTTGGTTGAGTTACCTCGGCCAAGTGGCCAAGGTGGCTCGGCCACCATGGCGAGCCACCTCGGCCAACTTGGTTGAGTTACCTCGGCCAAGTGGCCAAGGTGGCTCGGCCACCATGGCGAGCCACCTCGGCCAACTTGGTTGAGTTACCTCGGCCAAGTGGCCAAGGTGGCTCGGCCACCATGGCGAGCCACCTCGGCCAACTTGGTTGAGTTACCTCGGCCAAGTGGCCAAGGTGGCTCGGCCACCATGGCGAGCCACCTCGGCCAACTTGGTTGAGTTACCTCGGCCAAGTGGCCAAGGTGGCTCGGCCACCATGGCGAGCCACCTCGGCCAACTTGGTTGAGTTACCTCGGCCAAGTGGCCAAGGTGGCTCGGCCACCATGGCGAGCCACCTCGGCCAACTTGGTTGAGTTACCTCGGCCAAGTGGCCAAGGTGGCTCGGCCACCATGGCGAGCCACCTCGGCCAACTTGGTTGAGTTACCTCGGCCAAGTGGCCAAGGTGGCTCGGCCACCATGGCGAGCCACCTCGGCCAACTTGGTTGAGTTACCTCGGCCAAGTGGCCAAGGTGGCTCGGCCACCATGGCGAGCCACCTCGGCCAACTTGGTTGAGTTACCTCGGCCAAGTGGCCAAGGTGGCTCGGCCACCATGGCGAGCCACCTCGGCCAACTTGGTTGAGTTACCTCGGCCAAGTGGCCAAGGTGGCTCGGCCACCATGGCGAGCCACCTCGGCCAACTTGGTTGAGTTACCTCGGCCAAGTGGCCAAGGTGGCTCGGCCACCATGGCGAGCCACCTCGGCCAACTTGGTTGAGTTACCTCGGCCAAGTGGCCAAGGTGGCTCGGCCACCATGGCGAGCCACCTCGGCCAACTTGGTTGAGTTACCTCGGCCAAGTGGCCAAGGTGGCTCGGCCACCATGGCGAGCCACCTCGGCCAACTTGGTTGAGTTACCTCGGCCAAGTGGCCAAGGTGGCTCGGCCACCATGGCGAGCCACCTCGGCCAACTTGGTTGAGTTACCTCGGCCAAGTGGCCAAGGTGGCTCGGCCACCATGGCGAGCCACCTCGGCCAACTTGGTTGAGTTACCTCGGCCAAGTGGCCAAGGTGGCTCGGCCACCATGGCGAGCCACCTCGGCCAACTTGGTTGAGTTACCTGCGGCCAAGTGGCCAAGGTGGCTCGGCCACCATGGCGAGCCACCTCGGCCAACTTGGTTGAGTTACCTCGGCCAAGTGGCCAAGGTGGCTCGGCCACCATGGCGAGCCACCTCGGCCAACTTGGTTGAGTTACCTGCGGCCAAGTGGCCAAGGTGGCTCGGCCACCATGGCGAGCCACCTCGGCCAACTTGGTTGAGTTACCTCGGCCATCCTCCTTCGTGAGTGTGATCCCCTTAGCGCCTCGCTTCCTTCGTGAAACGAGCCCCTTCACGCCTCAGAAGTTCCGTAACCCGGTTTCCACCGATCGAATTGCGCGGTGGTCCACGGACGATTCAAGTCCCCTACGTGCAAAGAACCCACACAAGCGAGGATCCGTATAATAGAGATCCGAGCGTTTGTTCATACAGAAAAGTTATAATCTTACGTTTTCATTGTATGCTTAAAATAAAGGCGATTTTTCTTTGTTTGAATTTTGTTGTAGGCCCAAGAAGCCGTAGCAAGTTCAACGACAATGAATAACAAAACAACTTTCCCCGCGAACAAGCCGGGCACATTAGGGAGCCACCGCCTCAGATCGGAGGTCGCCGTGCCGCAACCGCGATTCTTATCCCTGGAGGAAGAGGTCGAGTTCGAGTTCGACCAGAGAAGTTCGAGGAGTACCTATCCTCACCTCCTCCAGATCCAGCTTCCCTCCAAGAAGGTCTCCGCAAGGAGAACCCGATGGGCCTCCGATGTAGAGCCCTGTGACGGCGAAGTCCAACTCTCACGCCGGTAGCGAAAATCCTTCGGCGCCTCAAGTCCCGACTACAACGGCGCCGAGATGAACGCCGATGACGCTCCAGGCCTCCAAGCGAGCCCGCCAAAGGCGACGACAAAGCATGGCGCGCAATACGCCAAGGCCATGCAATCCATGGATGGGGTCCGCTACGGCGGATCTAAGATCCGTGACTTACGCAGAGGCTCCACTCAAGTGATCGACGGTCCATCCAAGCCGCCAACTAACGAGTGGGTCCGTGTCAAACGGAACCGATCCACGCCAGAGCGATTCGAAGCGCCGTGCACTTCTTGGCAGAACAGCGCCGGTACAACAAGCCCGTGGAATTGAAGAAGGAGGTGGTAAAGAAGCCGCCAACATACCACCGTGTTTGAGGCCCAAGTCTAACGGTGCCCCAACCCCACCGGCACGCCCCAAAACCTAAGACCGCCCACACTCCAGCCTCGCCCCGACTTAAGCCGGCTACAGATGTTGCAAATTCGCCAAAGTCCAAGTCCGATGGCGCCAAAGTCAAAGGTGTTCAGATTCGAACCGGCATGGCCGACATACCACCACCACCAAACCAACTATCAAGGATCGTCGGGTCCTTCGAGAATCACGGGTCACTCATGCGTGAGGTCGCACTCCGCCCAACAAGGACAAGAAGACTCGCAGCCCTCCCATCGGACCGAAAGTCAAAGTCCGAGTCTCGCCGAGACTTCACACTCACGCAGGCGGAAGTCAAGACGAGTCACTTTCGGCAGTTTTGATGAAATAATTCGTCCTCGGAAGAAGACGTTTTCATCTGACCATGAGGACGTTATACCCGAGAGATCGTGCCAACACACAGTAGGTTGCTCCGGCACTCATGCCGATGAGTTATACTACCGTACTGGGGGTACGAAAAAGGCTTGAAAGAGCTCTCCCAGCTCGTCACAGTCATGTTTGTGCTCTAAGCTCATCAAAACGGTGCTCTCGGAGTGCAATTGCCATCGAGAAACCCCAGAAAGGGTATCGGTCTTCCAGAGGCTTAGCACCAACACGCCGAGACCTAGGTCAAGGCGACTCCGCAGAAGGATGACATCCCGAGAGGATGAATTGCCAGAGGTCACTAATAACATGACCGGCAAAGAACCGTCGTCACGGACTATCCCCAGCGCATCGCAACGGTTAACTCGTTTGCGGTCCGGGACTATCCGACGGTCCAGATACGACAAACTTCTGAAAGGGATACCCGCGGAGGATGATGCGTCGGATATTGGCTCCGCAATCGCCTCTGATCATATCAGATCTAGCTAAGGGAGCCCCAAGAAACGCTTTATGATCGCATGCATCAAGTGGCTAAAATACTAGACGGCGCTGGCTAAACAACGGGAAAACTTCAAGCTAGAGATGGATTTGGCCATGCAGACGATGAGAGAAATGCATGACCAACAGATCCAAGCCTTGACAAAACATCAAGGTGAATCGAGTCAGCGCATCGACGTCGACCAAGATGACAGCGATTCAGACCAGGAGGAGGCACGAGAGGATGATAACCCTCTTGAACCACGCAACGCTGGGCATAATGTAGATATGGCTACTCATGAGAGCGAGAAGATCAAAGACCTCGAGAGCAAAATCAACTCACTGATTTCCGCTCAAGAGGTGAAGAAGACAGGTATTCCTTGCCCATACCCGAGGGAGTGGGAATCAATTCCGTACCCGTCTAAGTTTAACTTAATAAACTTCATACCGTTTGACGGGAAGGGTTCCCCGACGCAGCACTTGATTTATTTCAAGTCGCACCTCGGAGTTATTTCCGGCAATGAACCCCTGATGGTTCGGTCATTCGTTGGCACCCTTCGTGGGTCAGCCGATTGGTACCGCCGTCTCAAGCCGGGAGCATTCACACCGGGACGACATGGAGTCTAGCTTCCTCACCAATTTCTTCGACGACGATACCGAAGTATCGATCGGGACATTGCTCGATGAGAAGCAGAAGGACGGAGAAACTATGGATATCTTTGTCAAACGATTCGAAACAAGGCAATGAACCGCCGGAATCCAATAACGAGGAGTTCATCCTCCGCACTGCCATAACAACTTGTCGATAGACGCTCGAGGCAATGGGGACAGCACCATCTATAACATGGAAGGATTTGAAGGTTCGTGGAGAGCAAGCCGAAAGATTCCTCAAGAGGAAAAAGGCGAAAGAGGCCACCGACACCGGAAGTCGCTTAACTTTGTCCCACGCAAAGGGAAAGAGCAGCCAAGACGGGCGGTTGCGAACCAAACGCTCCAACTCCAACCCCAAAGAAGCAGAAGAATAAAGAAGAACAACGGGCGCCGCAACAGCACAATCAACGGGCAACTGGGCCACGTAAAACGAGGCCTCGTGAGCCAAGATTCCCAAGTCCTATTCCTTTAGGGACGGCGAGATTCGGTCTCTTCAAATATCTTGTCGAAAATAACAAGATCAAGCTCCCTCCCATTCGTAATCAAGAGGAAGCAATGAGGACTAACGACCCAAAATATCGCTACAGATCACAAGGCGCTCATCACCCCACTAAATCCTGTTTCAGCCTTAAGGATAAAATCCAGGCTTTAATTGACGTAGGGGTCATCACTATGAAGCCATCCAAAGAAAAGAAGGTCGGAGCAAATGCGGTGTCCATAAGCTTTGGGTCAGTACCATTGACATGGTTTGAGCCTAAACCAGTGGTCAAAGTCGCAATGAAGACGGTGAATGATGACCCACACGAGCAACGCCAGAAAGGACTTGTATCGTATACGGCCCCAAATGGCGAAGTCCTGTGGATCCACCCAGACCTGCTTGAAGATAAGCAATGGGTAGCCTCTTCTTCATTGAAGAAAAAGTCAAAGCGGAAGGGAAAGGCATGCCATGCTACTTCCGCAATTCTGGAGGGAGATGACGAACAGGTGGTAACATTCCAGCTGTCCGAAGGGGAACTTGAAGCCCACGCCACCAGGAGCGGACACGAGTACAAATACAAGTACCCGGAAGTCCTCGACCCAAATGCCAAGACGCTGTCAGAACTGGGGGTACCAACGACTCCCCTCACTCGCGCCGAGAAAGCACAACGGCGGTGGGCGCCAAAGAAGCCGATGAAGCGACCACAAGAAGTTCAGCTCCCGAAGCAGTCTCGGTTCAATCACCCGATTAGAAGAGACAAACCGGGAAGCTCCAACGCCCCATATCGCTTCGACGTTATGGCCCAATTGGCTAATATTCCCGCAAGGATCACTCTTTACGAGCTATTGCGGTTGTCAAAAGAGATAAGAGAAGCTCTTCAAGAAGCCCCGCCGATTGAAGTCTTCCTCACCCAGTTAAGCGAGCCCGGAAAGTGATTGCGGTGCAACCTTGCATTTAAGCACTTCCACATCACTTTTACAAAGGAGGATATGCGGGCGAGGAATTCCAAGCACGATAGGCGCTATACTTCACGGGCATATTGGCTCTAGTGAAGTTAGCAGGATCCAAGTCGATCCGGGTTTACATTAATGAGCATCATGCCCTGCGCCTCATGTATCACCTTGGAATTCCTGCCCGACAAAGCTGGCATCAGCGAACACGGTGATCTCGGTTTAACACGGTCTCGGCGCTTGGTAAAATCGGATAAAGTGCCAAATGGGGACTTAAAGTCGAAGTCACTGCTATGTGATTGGCGAGACTTCCTATAACTTATTGTTGGGTCGACCGTGGATCCACGATAGCGTTATAGTCCCATCTACTCTTCATCGGTGTCTCAAATATGTAGACACGAATAATGAGTCAAGGCGGTGGTCGCGGACAAACAACCGTTTAAGGGGATGGAGAATTATTTCGCGATTCCCTCCTCTACGGTAATGAGTCGGCGAATCATCGGCCCACGGACGTGGTGAAGAAGGCGTCGGCAGGGCTTGGTTATAGTGGTGATTTTATTTTAAATGACATTGTACCCCTTGTAATCAATCTTGGCGATGAAGAATCGTCGGATGAACATTGTAATTGGCAAATTGCCGATGAATCAATAAATGACGATTTAGAGTATCCTTTATCTTTGAGTGATGTGATGGCGAGGTTTATACAACAATCGGAGTTGCACCTACCAATTCGGTCATCTTGCTTTACACAAAAGCGGTTCGAGACTCCTTTGGGACAACACTTTCGTCATCCACGAAGATCAAGTAGTGAAAAAGACTTGGTTTACGGAAAAGGAGATCGGTTCCAGCGAATTATTTCTTTGAAGAAGATGAAGATGATAATGGGCCTATCCTCCACACATTGGATATAGTCCAAAAATACTGGGTATCATGAAGAAGTGGGGATACAACTTGACACAAGGGAAGGTCTATGTTTTGGGTGAGGTCCTCGAGTCCCTCCCAAAGCGCATATGTCCCAAGAGGGAAGCCTGATAACTACTATGCCTTTAGGCGGGGATTGGGATCTGAATCCTCCTCGAGGATGAATGCTCATGGTGATTGATAATAATCCACCCGATGAGGGAGACGACATTCGTCCGATTCTTCGCTTGGGATTCGACACGGCCTCGGAGAAGCTTTCAAGGCTTTGATGTCAAATATGGCTACGGTCGATCCAGCTACTATTGAGGATGATGAAGATATGCCAACATGGGAAGACCCATGGATCCATCAACTCAAAGAGCAGTTTGGGGATAGATTCGAACAAAGAGAACCACCCACTAAGGACGAGGTAGTCCAAGTTAATATGGGTGACGAAGAGCATCCTAAGCTCATAAATATCAGCAATACTCTTCCCTCAGAAGAGAAGGAAGAGTTGATCGCCCTAATCAGGGAATATATCGATGTATTCGCCTGGAGCTACGAGGACATGCCAGGACTCGACCCTAATATGGCGATACATCGCCTCAACATCAAGGTGGATGTCAAACCTGTCAAGCAACCGCAAAGACGGTTTCGTCCACAAATCTTCTGAGCAATCGTTGGCGAAGTGAAGCTCATAGAATCGGGATTCATCAAGGAAATTCAACATCCGGATTGGGTGGCGAATATAGTCGGTCCGCGAAGAAGAATGGTTCGATTAGGATGCGTATGGAGCTCTGAGACCTCAATGCTTCTTGCGAAAGATGACTTTCCTCTTCCAATCGCGATGTCATAGTCGACAATCGTGTGGATTTGAAAGAATGTCATTCATGGATGGTTTCTCGGGTTACAATCAGATCAAGATGCACCCCGATGATGCCAAACACACAGCGTTCAGAATGCCCATCGGTATATATTGTTACACGGTCATGCCGTTCGGCCTCAAAAATACCGGCGCCACATATCAGCGAGCAATGACTAAGATTTTCCAGGACCATCTCCGGAAAACGGTCGAATGCTACGTCGACAACTTAGTCGTGAAAAGCCGTGACAAAGAAGATCACGTCAAAGATCTTAGAACGGTATTCGAGCTCATGCGAACTCATCAACTAAAGATAAATCCTACCAAATCCTTCCTTAGGATGTCCAGTGGCAAGTTCCTCGGCTTTGTCGTCACTAATAAGGGCATCCACGTCGATCCTGACAAAGTGAAGGCGATTCAAGAGTTGCAACCTCAGAAATCGAGAGAACTTCGAGGGGTTACAAGAGGCGATTGGCGTACATCCGGCGGTTCATATCGAACCTATCAGGAAGTGTCAACCTTTCTCTAAGTTGAACAAGAAGAGTGTCGTTTATTTGGGATGGCCTTTGTCGGCGTTGAAGAGATCAAATCGTATCTCGCTAAACCGCCTGTTCTTGTTGCACCGCTGTCGGGAAAACCGTTTCTGATCTACATCAAGGCAACGGATCACTCGTTAAGCTCTTTACTAGCGCAGGACGATGATGGCGGTCCGCGAGCGGTAGTGTATTACAGGCGAACATTAGTCGGTCGCGAGTCTCGATACCGATAATTGGCGATGCCTTGCATTAGTGTTAGCGATTGAGAAAATGCGGCACTATTTAGTCGGACGGACAATTTATGTTATCTCTAACGTAAATCCGGTCCGAATATTTATGACCCAGCCGGCTTCAATGAGTTGGCGGTTGGCGAAATGGGCTTTGCTCTTGTCCCAATATGACTTGCACTTCAAGCAACAAAAGTCGGTTAAAGGACAAGCGATTTGCGATCTTTTGAGCATTGCGACAACGGGCGGTTGAGCTATATGATGATCTTAGGATGAAGTCCACGAATTCAACACTACATCGCACCAACAAATATGGCGTATTTTGTGAACTTCTCGGGCCACTAATGTGGCAAATACCCGGATGTTATAAAATCTCCATTTGGAGTCGAGTTGTCTTGATTTCCCGAGTCATGTCATGCCCGTGCTTATTCACTCACGAATCGTGCTCCAATAGCGTGGCGAATATAACTTGCTACTTATCGGGCTTAGTTTAGCTAAAATTTGGGGGTAGAGTATCTCGAAGCATACGGCAATTCGCAATTGATAGTTAAACAGATCCGTGGAGACTACGAAGTCAGAAATCCAGATCTAATTCATTATCATCGGTAGCAATCGAAATGGCAAACTTCGTTGAAGAGTTCTTCATCGAATATATCAGCGCCTCCAGCGGCTGCGGATGCCTTGCGGCGTTAGCTATGTCGTTAGCACAACCTTCAGAGACCGAGCAACTAGTTACGGTCAGGACTCACCAGCTCTTCGTATCAATATATGATGAGGTACAAGAAGACAAAGGGATAGTTACCAAAGAAGTGCATGCAACCCAAACTAAGTTGGAGCCGAGATTGGCTTTCTATCATCGATTCGTCTTACATGATATTACGCGGAAGGCGTGAAGGAGAGAGTCAATCCGACGAAGAGCTCAAGATTCTTCTACGACACGGAGACAGGATGCTATATCGTAGAGTGCGATGGTCTTTACTCCGATGCCTCTCAAACAAAGAGGAAGAAGAGGTCCTTCGAGAAGCACCACGAAGATGAATGTAGTGCGCACCGGCTGGTCCCAAACTCTGATAGAATCGGGAGAATGGGCTGCCGGCCAACAATGATTAATGGCGCGGTCAACGATTCGGAAATGCCAGCGTGTCAAATTCCGCGAATTATATGCATCGACCTCGAGGCGATTGCATCGCCGACCACATCACGGCCATTGAGACATGGGGAATGGGCGTTGTAGGTCCTATTTTTCCTCCGTCGGTCAAAGGCGTCGGTTTATTCTAGCGATCACGATTACTTCTCCAAGTGGCGAAGCAATCCGCTAAAAGAAGTAAAGGCGAGTACCGTCGTCAAATTTATCAAACACCATGTCATCTACCGACGGTGTTCCAAGGCGGATCGTGCATGACAGCGGTCCCCGATTCATCGGCAATTCCTTCATCCGGTTTTGCGAGAAATTCAAAATACAAGGCGTCGTCAGCGGCTTATAATCCGGTACCAAATGGATTAGGCGGAAGCGTTCAACAAGACAATCATCAAAATTTTGTCGAAGCTTGTGAAAAATAACAAGCGAGATTGGGATGATAAACTTCGAAGAAGCACTACGGGCATATCGCGACAACCGCACGCGACGCTAACCGAGAGACCCCGATTCTCCGGTCTACGTGTGAAGCAGCTTCTCCCATTGGAAATCCAGATTCGCCACTTCGACGCCTCTTTCAACAGATGACGACCAAGAACAACTTCAAAAGCGTCGAAGAGCTTGAGATGTTAGATGAGAAGCTCGAGGCTCAACAATGCATTGAGTTCTTTCAAGCTAGGATGTGAGAGCTTTCAATAAGAAAATGCGACAGCGGAGTTTCAAAGAAGGAGATTTGGTCCTCGCTGCTCGGCGACCAATAATCCTCACTTCAAAAGAAAGGTAAATTCGAACCTAAATGGGAGGGTCCGTTTGTAATAGAAGCGGTCTACTCTAATAGTGCGTATCGCCAAATTACCCAAAATGGCGGCCAGGCAATTAATCTTAGATAAATGGGAAGTTCTGAAGAAATACTACCCTTAGTATCTTCAGGATAACCCGTTTCGACGGGAAGTTCCTCGTGGGATGTTTCACCCACTTTTCTTGAGGATAACCCTAGATTTGTCCTTCATCATAATCTCCCCCACCGATCAAATTCCTTGACGGTAGGTCTACAAATTTTCTGGTACATTACCAAAATCCCCTCTTGATTCATTCTATGAACAAGAGGCCCACTCAAAATCCCTTTTACGCTGGAGAAAGAACATAAAATTCTTCCTCTCCAAGTGTAAGATCCCCTTCGTGATAAATGGAAGGGTTCTTTCCATCTTTCATCTTAGGTAGCGCCGACTGAAGGTATGCACCGGGATTTTCAGACCAGGTTGTCCGTGAAGGTCGCTGAGTCTTTCGGTTCTCAAAGTGGAGATCCACTTTTAGTTCCATCTTTCATCTTAGGTAGCGCCGGTGAAGGTATCTTGTAGGGATTTTCGGACCGGGTTGTCCGTGAAGGTCGCTGAGTCTTTGGTTCTCGAAGTGGAGATCCCACTTTTAGTTCCATCTTTCATCTTAGGTAGCCCGGTGAAGGTATCTTGTAGGGATTTTCGAACCGGGTTGTCCGTGAAGGTCGCTGAGTCTTCGGTTCTCGAAGTGGAGATCCCACTTTTAGTTCCATCTTTCATCTTAGGTAGCGCCGGTGAAGGTATCTTGGGATTTTCGAACCGGGTTGTCCGGTGAAGGTCGCTGAGTCTTTCGGTTCTCAAAGTGGAGATCCCACTTTTAGTTCCATCTTTCATCTTAGGTAGCCCGGTGAAGGTATCTTGTAGGGATTTTCGGAACCGGGTTGTCCGTGAAGGTCGCTGAGTCTTCGGTTCTCAAAGTGGAGATCCACTTTTAGTTCCATCTTTCATCTTAGGTAGCGCCGGTGAAGGTATCGCCGGGATTTTCGGACAGTCGTCCGGTGAAGGTCGCTGAGTCCTTCGGTTCTCGAAGTGGAGAACCCACTTCTAGTTCCATCTTACAACTTAGGTAGCGCCGGTGAAGGTATCTTGTAGAGATTGTTTGGATCAAGTCGTCCGGTGAAGGGCGTCTGAACCCTCTTGATTCCTATAGCGTGCCCCGCTATTGGTTTCGATACGAGGAATAGAACATAAAGTTCCTCCTCTCTCACCAATTTAATCCTATCAATCAAAACTCCTTAATCCAAGATTCTTCTTGGGGTATTTTATCGAGAAGCCTAAGAAGGGATAAAGCCAGCGCCTCACCGCGTTGCGGTTTAGTCTTTCTCCGATTAAAGAAGACACGAGTTTGATTAAGGGTATTTTATCCGAAGCCTAAGAAGGGATAAAGCCAGCGCCTCACGCAGCGTTGCGGTTTAGTCTTTCTCCGATTGAAGAAGACACGAGTTCAATTACGGGGTATTTTATCGAAACCTAAGTAGGGATAAGCATGCCTAACGGGCATTGCGATAAATTCTTAGCCGTTCGGGTTAGTCTTCCGTGAAAAGGCGAAGCCTCATTATTCAACATCGTAGCATTAAGTCTAAGAGAGTTTCATTCTTTTAGCACAACGTTGTGTGTAGAGCGGTTTAGATAATCTACAGCTAGCCAACTCAAGCGGTAGTTGGTAAAGGCTCATCAAACCCGTTGAGGGGTTGGCCAATAACCCTAAAGCCAGCGCCTCACAGCGTTGCGGTTTAGTCTTTCTCGATTGAAGAAGACACGAGTTTGATTACGGGGTATTTTATCTGAAGCCTAAGAAGGGATAAAGCCAGCGCCTCACAGCGTTGCGGTTTAGTCTTTCTCGATTGAAGAAGACACGAGTTGATTAAGGGTATTTTATCGAAGCCTAAGAAGGGATAAAGCCAGCGCCTCACCGCGTTGCGGTTTAGTCTTTCTCGATTGAAGAAGACACGAATTTAGTGCAGGGTATTTTATCGAGCCTAAGAAGGGATAAAGCCAGCGCCTCACCGCAGCGTTGCGGTTTAGTCTTTCTCGATTGAAGAAGACACGAGTTTGATTAAGGGTATTTTATCCGGCCTAAGTAGGGATAAGCCTATGCCTAACAGGCATTGCCGGTAAATTCTTAGCCATTCGGGTTAGTCTTCCCGTGAAAAAGACGAAGCCTACGTATTCAACATCGTAGCATTAAGTCTAAGAGAGTTTCATTCTTTTAGCACAACGTTGTGTGTAGAACGGTTTAGATAATCTACCGCTAGCCCAACTCAAGCGGTAGTTGGTAAAGGCTCATCAAACCCGTTGAGGTGGGGGTTGGCCAATAACCTAAAGCCAGCGCCTCACCGCAGCGTTGTCGGTTTAGTCTTTCTCAGATTGAAGACACGAGTTTGATTAAGGGTATTTTATCCTGAAGCCTAAGAAGGGATAAAGCCAGCGCCTCACCGCAGCGTTGCGGTTTAGTCTTTCTCGATTGAAGAAGACACGAGTTCGATTAAGGGTATTTTATCGAGCCTAAGAAGGGATAAAGCCAGCCTCACAGCGTTGCGGTTTAGTCTTTCTCGATTGAAGAAGACACGAGAATTTGATTACGGGGTATTTTATCGAAGCCTAAGAAGGGATAAAGCCAGCGCCTCCTGCAGCGTTGCGGTTTAGTCTTTCTCCGATTGAAGAAGACACGAGTTTGATTAGGGGTATTTTATCGAAACCTAAGTAGGGATAAGCCTATGCCTAACAGGCATTGCGATAAATTCTTAGCCATTGGGTTAGTCTTCCGTGAAAAGGCGAAGCCTCATTATTCAACATCGTAGCATTAAGTCTAAGAGAGTTTTATTCTTTTAGCACAGCGTTGTGTGTAGAGCGGTTTAGATAATCTACCGCTAGCCCAACTCAAGCGGTAGTTGGTAAAGGCTCATCAAACCCGTTGAGGGGTTGGCCAATAACCTAAAGCCAGCGCCTCACAGCGTTGCGGTTTAGTCTTTCTCCGATTGAAGAAGACACGAGTTTGATTAAGGGTATTTTATCCCAAGCCTAAGAAGGGATAAAGCCAGCGCCTCACCGCAGCGTTGCGGTTTAATCTTTCTCCGATTGAAGAAGACACGAGTTCGATTACGGGGTATTTTATCCGAAGCCTAAGAAGGGATAAAGCCAGCGCCTCTGCAGCGTTGCGGTTTAGTCTTTCTCCGATTGAAGAAGACACGAATTTGATTACGGGGTATTTTATCGAAGCCTAAGAAGGGATAAAGCCAGCGCCTCACCGCAGCGTTGCGGTTTAGTCTTTCTCGATTGAAGAAGACACGAGTTTGATTAAGGGTATTTTATCGAAGCCTAAGAAGGGATAAAGCCAGCGCCTCCTGCAGCGTTGCGGTTTAGTCTTTCTCCGATTGAAGAAGACACGAGTTTGATTAAGGGTATTTTATCCGAAGCCTAAGAAGGGATAAAGCCAGCGCCTCACCGCAGCGTTGCGGTTTAGTCTTTCTCCGATTGAAGAAGACACGAGTTTGATTAAGGGTATTTTATCTGAAGCCTAAGTAGGGATAAGCCTATGCCTACCGTGCATTGCCGGTAAATTCTTAGCCGTTTGGGTTAGTCTTCCGTGAAAAAGACGAGCCTATGTATTCAATATCATAGCAACAAGTCTAGAAGAGTTTCTTTCTTCTAGCACAGCGTCCGCGTCTTGAGCGGGTCGGATAATCCGCGCTAGCCCAACTCAAGCGGTAGTTGGTAAAGGCTAATCAAACCCGTTGATGGCTGAGGGTTTGTCAAAAATCCTATAAGTATTATGGTTAATTATTTCTGACGAAGTAAAAGAATCATAATAAACAATGAAAGGAATAAATCTTATTCATTTGAAGCAAATATAGAAGGGGCTACAAGCTGTTTAAACATCAAGTCTATAACAAAGGATTTGTTGTTGGTGAGATACTTCATCACTATAAGCTGGTGGAGTTCTCCACGCAACTCGACCACGAAGGACTCCTCATCGGTATTGATGTCTTCGTGGTTGCCTCCTCGAGCTCAACGGTTTACGCTTGATAGGTCGAGTTCCTTAGGCAGCGGCGAGGGCTTCTTCCTTGTTGGCCTTGGCCGACTCAAAATACTCATCTTATCTTCCTCGGAATGGAGCTCTCCCGGCGGTATTATCCTCTCCGCTTTTCGCCACAATATCGATGCGGATATGGCTTAGGGAAGAATATGTCGGCAACAACAGCTCAAGCTGATGCGGCGGTCTCTCGCATCGGACTTGAGCCCGGTAAAACGAGCATCGCGCCATGCCTCTAATCAGCGTCGGTCGGCGGCTATGTATGAGGAGGCTCCGGTTGCCCGCGGTTCTTGTAGTCTCGAAGCTTTCTCTCGGATGGGTGAGAATCGTCGGCAATGGCTGAGCTAGCTTCGGGATAACCCATATCCCGTATCAAGACCATCCGGGATCAAGCAAGGCTCGAATCGATGAAGAGAAAGCCGCCATGAAGAACCTTTTCGATCACCGTGTTCACCAAAGAAAGAATGGCGTACTTCCAAGCAGATAATAAGATGGGATGGATCTTCATCCAACATCGGCGCTCGCCGGATCATGGAGTCGAGATGTAGGCTCTACACAAAAGAAAAGAGGACCTTAGAATCTTTAATCAAGAAATTGGCAAAGTCATATTGGTTAGAGGACTCTTACTGTCTCCTTGGCATAGGTTCGGGGTGGCGAGTCTATCGAGGAGTAACTATCGTTGGAGTACTATCTGGCGGTGACCCTCGGCGTGCTCATCTATCTCGGCCGATCGCCGTGGTGTGATTCTTAAGCGGCGGAAGAAGTGCACGCCACTACACAAAGGGAATGTCTGACCTCTTTTAATTATAGTGGTATTGGCCAAATGGTGGTCCTATAATTAATCGAAGAAAATTCATACCTTCTTGGGGATGGTAGCCGGGTAAATCTTCACCAAGAGTATCACCATCCTGTGACCAAGCGCGTAGCAGTCATCCATGGAAGTGTTGCCGTATAAACCGGCTTCCACGAAATCTTCCATTGAGAAGTCTGAAAAAGAAGGCATTAGGAAGACGAATGCAATTAAGGCGAATAATAGGTAAAGCTACTTACCTCCTACGATGGGGTTGGCTTGCCTAGTCTCGGTTTGTGCATTTGTCTCCTGCAATTCTCTAAAGGGCGAGGCGAAAAGGCAATTAGAGTGCAATTCGAATCGTTTAATTCCGCATTAGCCATCTAAAGAGGAATTATCGATGTTAGATGTACACGGATTAGCCGAATCAGGTCCTACATTGGTCTCCTCCGCCATAGCTCCATACACTTGTTGAGTAAAACTTGGCTCGGCATGGCGAGCTGAGCCAATGAGAATTGTGGTGAGGAAAATCAAAGCGGAATCATAATCCCTAAAACCCTGCGTGCAAGCGGAGAAATGTCGATCTCAAAGCCGAAATTTCAGGTTACATCACGGCAATTGCTACCTCCGTCATTGTTGGATCATCATTGGTCAAGTCTATATCAAAGGACCGAGGATTAGCGAGTCTTATGGGCTAATCTCTTCGTTTAACCCCTCGAGAAGGTCAAAATTCTTCTTACGTAATAGATTTTCACGAAAATTGAGTTGAATGAGAATTCAATAGAAAGGATGAGAAAGCGAAGGGGAAAAGGAGAGAGTACCAAGGTTCTTCTCATAAGCTGCGACCTCAGCTTGGTCCTCTCCTAAAGTCGCGGCGTCGAGTTGTGGAACTCCTCCTCGGTCTCGTTTGGCGGATGAGATTGGCGCTTCCTCGAGCTTGAGCGGCGTCTTGGGGTGTCACGGTATCGGCTCATAGCGATGCTTGGCCACGAATCTGAGATAGCCCTCCGAGGGGCTGGCTCGTTAGCTACTAATAGCCAAGCGCAATGAAGGAATGTCGACTCCGGTGGCGGTGCGAGCTCGGGAGGCTGAATCTAGCACCGGTACATCCATGGCGGCTCCACAACCATTTCGAAGGCCATCCACAAGTCCACCGAGTGCGGAGCCGTCGGTTCGGGTTCCCAACATAAAGTTGGTGCGTAACCGGCTGGCGAGTAAGCAACGAGGAAAATAAGGCTCAATGAAGCATTCCTCCTTTACTCGAGGAAAATGAGATATCACGGCACGATGTTCACTAGCTAGTTGAAGCGACCAATGTCAAGTGAAGTCTGGCTGTGTCTTGGCACCTCCTCGTCGACCAAGGACTCACCATATTGACCGAGAATCGAGGAAAACATCGGAAAAGATCCACCCTTTATGAATCGCATCGTTTCTTGATCTCGTAAAGCCACACCCTTCCATCGCAATCCTCTATCAACCGCAAGAAAGGAGTAGGCGAATCTGTGGAACCGGTGCCGACATCATGTCGGGCGATGAAGGACCGCCAGCCATCAAATAGGTATATGGGAGCTCCACTCGGACGGAAGGAATGCGTGATGATGGCTCGTCCTTTCTCGAGTAAACACTTTCGGACTATATGCCGCAACCCACGGTGAATATTGGCCACCATTACGGAAGGAGAGTTCCTTCTTGTGGGCAAGATGAGCTGCGGGAAAAGGACCTCAAAGGTAAAGCATCATCAGTTGATATGGAACCACACATTTCTTTAGCAGATTGCAAGATAGCCGGCTAGAAGAGTTGTCATTTGGATAGGCTTTCTGCATGCCCGAAAGGTTGTAAACTTGGTCCACAGGGAAAACCATCTTCGTAGCTGGCGTATAGGAGTTAGCCTCGGACCTCTCGATCAGTTCATTAACCTTGAAGGAGTGGCGGTGGCAGTTCACATATTTCCTCGCCATTTGTCCTCCAAATCTTTGGAACAAATAATTGGCAAACTGCTTCAGACTCACTTGCAATTTCCTTTTGGCGCAAGGTTCAGATTGGGCCAGAGCTATATAGTAATGACAAGTGAGATCCCACAAAATCTTGTGACGATCAGGTGTGTGTTTCTTGGTAGGCTTCGGTTCTGATTGGAAGGAAGTACTCGATCTGACATCTTCCCCATGGGTAAATCGGAAATTCGGTACATCTCATGTAGAGCCAGCCCCAACTCGCCGTGTTTGGTGAAAAACGTATTTGAATCTGGATTGTAGAGCTCAAATAAGGCGAAGAAATGGTTAGCGCTGATTGGAAGGCCATACATGGTGGCACGAATCGAATCTGAGCATAGCGAAGTTCTCCATCCCATCGGTTGAGGGCGTAATTGGTCGGCGACCCACCAATGTTTACGATGAGTGAACCCGGTAGTAAAATCTATGACTAGATGGCGGCATCTCGCTAACGTGGCGAGGCGATTCTTGAGTCGGGCGGGAACAAAGAGCTCATCACGGGCGGTGTGTCTAGCCCACAATCCCGAGTGAAGCCGATGACCACGATTCTGTTGGAACGGGCTGGCTGGCGGGTAATAAATCCGCAATGAATATGATCATGCTCCTCGGTCGGGCAGCTAGGACATCTGGCGTGTCCGCGGCGTGGTGTCTGAAATCGATCAATGAGGCGGCGAGGTATCAGGAATATACAAAGGACCTCCGTCGTCTTGGTTCAACCACCTTCGCTCGACAAAAGGCGTATCCGGATCCTTAAGCGAGTCGCGAACGGATAATCTATTTTTCGCAAAGGTTGATGGGTGGTGTCTTTATGAGTGGCGCATCGGTGACCAATCGTCGGAGAATCACGGGAACTCCTTCAAATCTGACTGGATCGTCTCCGCTGATGTACCGGGTGCAAATCGAGGCGAGATAAAAATTGCGGGATCGTCACACGTGGAATAATATTCACTATGGCGTCCGTCAACCGCGTAAGTCGGAAAATCTCCCGAGGAATAATCAACTGAAATTAGAAAATATTCAGTTAGTAAAGGCCGTTGAATTCATCTTACATAGATTGAGTCACGACCTTATAACGGGTATGACGATTTCATCCGTATCGAATACCCGGAGAACGATAAACATAGTCGCGTAAACAAAGCGGCAATATATCCCGTTCCACAGGGCAAGGGTACGGTATGAAATCGCTCCCGTTAAAGATATCGAGACGGGTGATCTTTGAAGCCTCAATCCTCACGAAGGAGAATCTCGGCTCTTCCCAATCGCCTCACAAAGGAGAGCGAAGCGGGGATACAACGTATATATGCACGAGAAGATGATAACGCTGGCGCACCACCAAAAAAAGGAGGCGTGCATTCACGCAGCATGCGAGTTGATCGACCCCTGGGAACATGAGATCTTCGCGATGACATCGAAAACTGCAAAAGAAGACGAATAGAGTCAGATACACAGTCGACAATCAACAAATAAAGTGTCAAAAAAGCCCGGACACCAATAGACTACAGTCCGTCACCGACACCGACGAGCTCCGGCCGTAGGCCCGGCCAGCGTCGCGGCTTCCAGTAGCGGTAGCCAGCCAGCGCCAGCCAGCCGAGGCCAGTAGCGAGTAGCCGGCTATGGCCTGCAACCTTGAGAAGCGCCAGCGCCAGCCTCTGGTATGGCGCAACCTTGGCCCCATAGCGCCGCCGCCTGGCCGCCTAACGCCGCCGCCTCGCCGTTCGTACCCTCGGTTTTCTCCCCTCGTGGTCTGCGTCACCTGCATGCACAAGAAAAAAAAAGAGAAGAAAAAGAAGAAAAAGAACTTGCAAAACTCTCGTGTGCATACCTTGTTTGAAAGAGACGAAACGGCGCGAAGTGAGATGAAAACAAGAGGAGAGCACAGAGAAGGGGGGGCGGCCTAGGTCAAAAAGAAGGAGGATTTATGGGTATTTATAACAACCCCATATGGACCCAATCCTCTTTGAATAAGGAGTCCTATTTGGCAACAAGTAGGAATTCTAATTGGAGCCCAATTGGATATCCAAAAAGGAACCAAATCAGTCCCTAATTGGGAGTCCTAATTGGAATCTTATCCGGATGTCAAAATAGTGCCAAATCAGTCCGTTGATCGGCCCCTACTCCCTCCGCTATATTTGGAAAGATTCTGAAGATTTATTCGGCGGGATAACACCTTGCGAAGGCCCCCATCGACGCAAATCAACGCGTCGCCTAATCCTACTCCAATCAGGATTACGAGTATAAACTATTTCCCAATTTGTCGAGAAGTTCCCGAAAGAATATTTCCATAAAAATATTCTTAGGGATAACTTCGATCGTCGCGAATACATCGGCGCCGATCAGCGTCGCCTAATCCTACTCCAAATAGGATTACGGTATAAACTATTTCCCAATTAGTCGAGAAGTTCCGGAAGAATATTTCCACAAAAATATTCTTAGGGATAACTTCGATCGTCGCGGATCACATCAGCGCCGATCAATGCGTCGCCTAATCCTACTCAATCGGGATTACGGTATAAACTATTTCCCAATTTGTCGAGAAGTTCGGAAGAATATTTCCATAAAAATATTCTTAGGGATAACTTCGATCGTCGGATCACATCAGCGCCGATCAGCGTCGCCTAATCCTACTCCAAATAGGATTACGGTATAAAGCTGTTTCCTAATTAGTAGAAGTTTCGGAAGAATATTTTCACAAAAAATTCTTAGGGATAACTTCGATCGTCGCGGATCACATCAACGCCGATCAGCGTCGCTAATCCTACTCAATCGAGGATTACGGTATAAAGCTGTTTCCTAATTTTCAACGAGAAGTTCCTGGAGAATAAACCCATATTCTTAAGGATAACTCGATAACCCTTAATTTCCTCCCACCATAATATCCAAAAAAGGAATAATCTGACGAGGCATGAAAATCATGTTGACACCGGACAACGTGTCCAGTCTCGAAGAAACTTCTCCCACTGTAGATAATCATACCCCAACAACAGTCAACGCGTCGTACTCGCCGATTGAAGGTTAGGACGATGGTTGAAAACCAAGTGGTCTCCTGTTTCAACAAGGAATCCTCGGAGGATACCCCCATGAAAAGATTTTTCCTCCCGCTATGGTCAAACCAACAACACCGTGGTGATGGAAGAATTAGCCGATTGAGGATTACGAAATTCCACGTATTCGACACCAGTCAACGTGTCGCCAACAAGGAGTTCGCCGACATACGGAGAAGTCCAAAAGTCTGATGGTTAGTCAAACAACAACCAACCGACACGAGTTACAAACAAAATTCACCCACCAGCTTCGAATCAAGATTTCAACAAGCGGTCAGACAATAAATGCAGCACCGTGACCGTATCAGAAATCCTACAAAGAACTGGATGATCTGAAAGAATCGAAGACTTGAAGCTAACTTTTGGGACCCTCTGCGTGAAGGCGGGAACCATCATGTCAAAGTATTCGGGCTCGTCTATAAAGAGCGAGTGAAACACTGGAGGGTGTCTGTGGCGTTGAAAAATACTTACAAGATCTCGAAACCAACTCGTAGCGGGAAGTCGGCGAATGACAACCCATCGGATGATCTGGACGTCGAATCGTTAAAGGCGCGAACCGGCGGCAAACCCACGGCGTCACAAGCACGGTTTAAGCGGACTTGAGCAGGTCGGTTCGGGGCTGTTGAGCGGAACAAACCAAGAGTTAGTCCGGAACCAAATCTGAGCGGAATCTAAGTCCGGAGAAGACCAAGAGTCGAATAGGCGGGATTTAAACCGGAAGACCGAGAAAAATGGCAGCGGGATTAGCGAACCTCGGCCAAGTGGCGAGGTGGCTCGACAAGTGGCGAGCCACTTAGCCCTATTCTATAAATAGGGGATTTTCTTCATTCGAGAGGTTGGTCGGGGCGGGATTTTTCGGGGCTGGATTTTGGGATTTTACGAAGAGTTCTCGCGAGATCCACGAGCCGTCGGCCTTGATTCGAGCAGGTGAGCACGAGTTGATCAGCGTCGGATCTACAATCGCGAGGTGTTTATTCGGTCGGCTACGAATAGTGCTGTGATTTCTCCTAGTAGATCTCACCGCTCGGCGATCCTCTCCTTCGTGAGTGTGATCCCGGCGATCCTCTCCTTCGTGAGTGTGATCCCGGCGATCCTCTCCTTCGTGAGTGTGATCCCGGCGATCCTCTCCTTCGTGAGTGTGATCCCGGCGATCCTCTCCTTCGTGAGTGTGATCCCGGCGATCCTCTCCTTCGTGAGTGTGATCCCGGCGATCCTCTCCTTCGTGAGTGTGATCCCGGCGATCCTCTCCTTCGTGAGTGTGATCCCGGCGATCCTCTCCTTCGTGAGTGTGATCCCGGCGATCCTCTCCTTCGTGAGTGTGATCCCGGCGATCCTCTCCTTCGTGAGTGTGATCCCGGCGATCCTCTCCTTCGTGAGTGTGATCCCGGCGATCCTCTCCTTCGTGAGTGTGATCCCGGCGATCCTCTCCTTCGTGAGTGTGATCCCGGCGATCCTCTCCTTCGTGAGTGTGATCCCGGCGATCCTCTCCTTCGTGAGTGTGATCCCGGCGATCCTCTCCTTCGTGAGTGTGATCCCGGCGATCCTCTCCTTCGTGAGTGTGATCCCGGCGATCCTCTCCTTCGTGAGTGTGATCCCGGCGATCCTCTCCTTCGTGAGTGTGATCCCGGCGATCCTCTCCTTCGTGAGTGTGATCCCGGCGATCCTCTCCTTCGTGAGTGTGATCCCGGCGATCCTCTCCTTCGTGAGTGTGATCCCGGCGATCCTCTCCTTCGTGAGTGTGATCCCGGCGATCCTCTCCTTCGTGAGTGTGATCCCGGCGATCCTCTCCTTCGTGAGTGTGATCCCGGCGATCCTCTCCTTCGTGAGTGTGATCCCGGCGATCCTCTCCTTCGTGAGTGTGATCCCGGCGATCCTCTCCTTCGTGAGTGTGATCCCGGCGATCCTCTCCTTCGTGAGTGTGATCCCGGCGATCCTCTCCTTCGTGAGTGTGATCCCGGCGATCCTCTCCTTCGTGAGTGTGATCCCGGCGATCCTCTCCTTCGTGAGTGTGATCCCGGCGATCCTCTCCTTCGTGAGTGTGATCCCGGCGATCCTCTCCTTCGTGAGTGTGATCCCGGCGATCCTCTCCTTCGTGAGTGTGATCCCGGCGATCCTCTCCTTCGTGAGTGTGATCCCGGCGATCCTCTCCTTCGTGAGTGTGATCCCGGCGATCCTCTCCTTCGTGAGTGTGATCCCGGCGATCCTCTCCTTCGTGAGTGTGATCCCGGCGATCCTCTCCTTCGTGAGTGTGATCCCGGCGATCCTCTCCTTCGTGAGTGTGATCCCGGCGATCCTCTCCTTCGTGAGTGTGATCCCGGCGATCCTCTCCTTCGTGAGTGTGATCCCGGCGATCCTCTCCTTCGTGAGTGTGATCCCGGCGATCCTCTCCTTCGTGAGTGTGATCCCGGCGATCCTCTCCTTCGTGAGTGTGATCCCGGCGATCCTCTCCTTCGTGAGTGTGATCCCGGCGATCCTCTCCTTCGTGAGTGTGATCCCGGCGATCCTCTCCTTCGTGAGTGTGATCCCGGCGATCCTCTCCTTCGTGAGTGTGATCCCGGCGATCCTCTCCTTCGTGAGTGTGATCCCGGCGATCCTCTCCTTCGTGAGTGTGATCCCGGCGATCCTCTCCTTCGTGAGTGTGATCCCGGCGATCCTCTCCTTCGTGAGTGTGATCCCGGCGATCCTCTCCTTCGTGAGTGTGATCCCGGCGATCCTCTCCTTCGTGAGTGTGATCCCGGCGATCCTCTCCTTCGTGAGTGTGATCCCGGCGATCCTCTCCTTCGTGAGTGTGATCCCGGCGATCCTCTCCTTCGTGAGTGTGATCCCGGCGATCCTCTCCTTCGTGAGTGTGATCCCGGCGATCCTCTCCTTCGTGAGTGTGATCCCGGCGATCCTCTCCTTCGTGAGTGTGATCCCGGCGATCCTCTCCTTCGTGAGTGTGATCCCGGCGATCCTCTCCTTCGTGAGTGTGATCCCGGCGATCCTCTCCTTCGTGAGTGTGATCCCGGCGATCCTCTCCTTCGTGAGTGTGATCCCGGCGATCCTCTCCTTCGTGAGTGTGATCCCGGCGATCCTCTCCTTCGTGAGTGTGATCCCGGCGATCCTCTCCTTCGTGAGTGTGATCCCGGCGATCCTCTCCTTCGTGAGTGTGATCCCGGCGATCCTCTCCTTCGTGAGTGTGATCCCGGCGATCCTCTCCTTCGTGAGTGTGATCCCGGCGATCCTCTCCTTCGTGAGTGTGATCCCGGCGATCCTCTCCTTCGTGAGTGTGATCCCGGCGATCCTCTCCTTCGTGAGTGTGATCCCGGCGATCCTCTCCTTCGTGAGTGTGATCCCGGCGATCCTCTCCTTCGTGAGTGTGATCCCGGCGATCCTCTCCTTCGTGAGTGTGATCCCGGCGATCCTCTCCTTCGTGAGTGTGATCCCGGCGATCCTCTCCTTCGTGAGTGTGATCCCGGCGATCCTCTCCTTCGTGAGTGTGATCCCGGCGATCCTCTCCTTCGTGAGTGTGATCCCGGCGATCCTCTCCTTCGTGAGTGTGATCCCGGCGATCCTCTCCTTCGTGAGTGTGATCCCGGCGATCCTCTCCTTCGTGAGTGTGATCCCGGCGATCCTCTCCTTCGTGAGTGTGATCCCGGCGATCCTCTCCTTCGTGAGTGTGATCCCGGCGATCCTCTCCTTCGTGAGTGTGATCCCGGCGATCCTCTCCTTCGTGAGTGTGATCCCGGCGATCCTCTCCTTCGTGAGTGTGATCCCGGCGATCCTCTAAACATATACCAATTGCCATCAATCCAATGTGCTGTGATACATAAATAAATTGTTAGTGCTTTAGATGTCCAAATATCAGAAGATAGAGCAAATCTACAATTTAAGTTTTGAAAATAAGCAATTAATTTTGTTTTTTCTTCTCGATAATATTTCATAATATTACGTTGATAAGTTTGATAAGAAAATTTTTGAAAAGCGGAGCACATACCCTCTTTAATCATACCTTCAAAATCATTATCTTCTACCATTTTAAAAGGAATATTTTTAAGAACAACAAACTTGATGATGCATTTCCTAGCTCCAACTGCGCCATAGCTCCACATACTGAGCCAACATGAGGAAGATGATTGAGAGAGAAGAGATTGGCAGACGTCGGGTTGAGACATTCCTTGCCCTCTGCTGTAGATTTACAAATACTGTTTGAGGTAGTTAGTCCCGCTCTTATGATGAGCTTCGAAGACTTTGCTGCACAGCGCACATTTTGCCTTTTGGGTGAGAATAGGCCATTATTATCTTTGGTAATTTCAATCTTCCTAAAGAAAGACCACACTTCCAGTCTTGGTCTTTTAGAAGTTTGAGGTGTTGGATCTTCGGATTCAGGTTCTAACTCGATAGTAGGAGGACTCATTTCGAGAATTGAAGGAGTTGCATTTTCATCCTCGAGGATATCTAAATCGGAGGAGGAAGCCATTGGAATTGAGAAAATTATATATTTAAGAGACAATATTAGAGAGCATAAGAGAGTAGAAGAGAGAAAAGAATGATTTTTGGATGAGGAACCAAATGAAAACCCCCTCTATTTATAGACGTGGCCCCCTAGTCAAATGACCAAGATACCCTCAAATTTTGGTTATTTTGACCGATTTTGAGGGTATTTTGGTCATTTGACCTAAAAATAGTTATTTCCAAATTTGGTTGCCGCCCGGCCATAACGGCTATTTTACTAGCTATTATAGCGGCTGCGTCCAGGCGGGGTCGGGATTTTAGGCTCGGACCCGGCGACAACGACTAGTAAAATAGCCGTTACTGGACCCGGCTCTGGGTTTGTCGCCAGGTGCCACCATATCCCGAGCTGGGATGGGCACCAGCGGAGGTACCCGTACCCGGAATTCAAGTAGGCCCAGATTTTCTCGAGCCCGGATTTCAAGACTTTTCTCTAGCCCAGGCAGGGTACTGGCCTGGCTAGAAATGGGCCGGATTTCGGGCCGGCTTCGGATCTCAGACCTTTTGGACACGTACTAAAGCATTACACGAACTTGGAGATAATATTTAATTTCTCATTCTATGCTCTTTTTCTCAAGAATGAGTTAGCTTTGATCTTTTCATTTGTGTCCCCATAAATGTATAAAAAGGCTTCATTAATTGGTTAAAGTGATTTTATTCAGATTTAGATACCGTTATGATTGCTTAGGAAGTTTTAAAATTTTAATTGCTGCTCTATTCTATTTTAAGTATATTTATGATACTATAGGAGCAGTTTTCTATTTTAAAAGTTTCTCTATTTTAAGTAAATTGCTGCTCTATTTTCAAGATTACTATTATGGGTAAATTACACTAAACCCTTAAGAACTTTAAGCATTTTACAGTAAGCCCTGATAACTTTCAAAATCACACTAAACCTCCAAATAACTTTTGAGAAAATGACCAAAGTTAACATTGTTACATATGATATGGAATGTGCAACTTACGTGACTTAAAAAGATCAAAATATCCCTTAAATTATTAAAACCATTGTAGGATCTTATTTATATTTCCAACCAAAAATAGAAATCTCTCGTTTTTTGTCATTCATTCTCCCCTTGCTCGTATCTAGGTTGGGATCTCGGATACTAATTTTTTATGATTAAATTTGTCTTTCAAAATGGCTTTTAATGTTGTTTTCATTTATAATTTTGGGGTTATCTACAAAATAAGCAAACTTATTGGGTTTTGCAATTGCTAAAATTATTGAGGGTTTAGTGTGATTTTGAAAGTTATTGGGGGTTTATTGCAAAATGCTGAAAGTTCTTGGAGGTTCAGTGTAATTTACGTTCCTATTCCTATAGAAAATTAAACTAATTTACAAATGCACTTGAAGAAAATTTTCTCCCCACTTATGTGACATGTGCATGTGTAAATTCCTTTTATTATTATGGAAGAAAAGTTTTAAATATGTGATGATTCCCATGAAAGAATTTTTCTTAAAATAGAAAACCTAAAATCAAAAAATTAAAACAACACCTACTCGGGCCTACAAAACCAGCTCGGACCGGTGTTGTGGACCGTATTTGCGTGATCTCCAACCAAAGCAAGCTGGCCCTTAGTGTGCCATTTGGGCCAGTTCAGGACAGTATTGGCTAGGCCCGAGATTGGAGGTTTCAGTCCCGAGTTCGTCCGGATCCGGTTCAGTAGCTAGGCTTAATCAAACGAGTATTAGTCCGTCCAGTTGACTCACTTACAGTGCGTTACTCCACGTCTTCAATATGCAAGAAAGTGCAAGCTTAGACTTGGGGTGCTTTCTCTCTCTATTGATATGCTTAAAAGAATTTTATTAGTAGAACCTGTCATTGTCAACATGTATTTGATTCCACACACGTCGATGAAGCGTGTGCGAAACCTCTATCAGATCGTCGATGAAGCGACCTACTAGCCCAAGAAGTCTAAGACCGAATCCCAGAAATCCGATGAAAATCAATAACTTCAAGATCAATATTTTCTACAATATGTTCTTCAAAACAAAAGATGTAAAAAAACCCTGGCTAGGGGCGGCCATATATATAGTCTCAAGAGAATTCGTACTACAATGAAAACTTTCCTAATAAAAAATAATTCCTAATAGACTCAAACTTTCCTAATAAAAAGATAATTCTAATAGACTCGAACTTTCCTGATAAAAAGATAATTTATAATCGGGAACCAGATCATTCTCCCCTCCTTCGAGACTGCACTTGTCCTCGAGTGTAAATTTTGGAGATCTCTCCTTAAGCTCATCATTATCCTCTCATGTTGCCTCGTCCGCAGCTAATCCCTTCCAGTATATCAACACCTACCAAATCCTCTCCATAGTGCGTTTTTTTCATGCAACCCTAGAGCGAATCACATCTTTAGGCACCAGCCTCATATCCCCTCTGAATCAAATGAGGGTAATTCACCAACAGTCAATCCGGAGTCACCCACCTTCTTTTTCAACACAGTCACATGAAAGACTAGATGCAACAATGACGATTCTCGTAACTCCAACTTATAACCTACCTCTCTAATCCGCTGTAGAATCTTAAAGGGCCCATAATACCTTATAGATAACTTCACATTAATTCTCTTCTTCAATGACCACTATCTATAAGGTTGCAACTTTAGATACACATATTCGCTCGACTCAAAAGTCACATCCCGCCTTCCCTCATCATAGTATTTCTTCATTCGCTTCTGAGCCTTCGCCAACTCCCTTTTTACTCCTTGCAACACCTCATCACTCGCTAAGAACTCCTACTTGACCTCCTCATTCTTTGTCATTCTGCTATCATAGGATGGTAGTACTGGCGATGGATGACCATACATCGGCTCAAATGGACTCTGATGAATCAAATGAAGTGTTGTACCAATACTCAGCCCAAGAAATGTACCATTTATGCTGCTCCTCATGACAATAGCTAAGCAGATACTGCTCCAATGTCCTATTCACGACCTCTGACCGCCCACTAGTCTGCAGATGATAAGATAACCTTGCCTTAATTTTACTTCCTTGTAGAGTAAATAACTTCTACTAAAAAGAGATCATGGATAGCTTCCCCTGATCTGTAACTATACTACTCACAATCCCATGTAACTTGACTATAATATCGACCAATATTGTCACCTTATACTTCCCAATCTACACTGTCATCCTCAATGTAGATGTTCTAGCAACTCCTGTTAGGGTGTTCAGTGAAAACTCTACTGCCTCCAGTGCCTCACATCAATCATCAGCCTCCTCACTCTCACTCTTAGAATCCGCAGGATTGATGACATCCCTCTCATCATTGCACTCCGTGATCATTCATGCTACTCTAGTTCTACATCGGTGCTCTTTATTCCACTTGTCTTCATATTTGAAGCATAACCCTTTTTTTACCCTGTCCTGTGCCTCCTCTCTAGAAAGCTTCTTCACCTCTTTTTTTTACTGAATTGTCACCTGAACCCATGCCTGTGCCTAAAGTCATGCCTACATTGCTGATCTTAATACCTAATTGTCCCCTACTATTGACCTCCCAATTTTCCCTCGAACAGCTAGATCTATCATCCTCAATAATTAAAACTATCATCATTGCCTTTCAAAACTATCCTCATTGCCTTCAATAATCTCTAGGGCTACTTAAGCTTCACTTCTGTAGCAATCCAGGGCTTCAAACCCTCTACAAAAGTACCCAAAAGTGTCTCCTTCAACCAATCCCTCACTAGCACTACAATCTCTAGAACTCATCGATGTAATCAACAACCTTTCTCTCCTGTCTTAGCTCAGCCAACTTTCTATGATGGTTCACCGCTAGAGAAGAAGGCCCCCACTGACGCAGAAACTCCTCCACAAACTTGGCCCGACTCAATCTCCTATGCTCTCTCTCTCACTGAGACTTCAACCACCTCCACTAGCTATTATCTCGCATGTCCAAACAAAAATTGGCAATCTCCATCCACTAGTCAGGATGTACCTCAAACATCCTAAAATGCTGATAGACCTTCTCCAACCACTCATGTGGTTCACCAATCAAAGTGCAGAAAATCAATCCTCAGCTTGCATGCGCTCCGATCATACTGATAATCACCCCGACCATAATCATAACTACCATGAAAACCCTCTCGATGCTGAAATCTGCCTCTACCACATGGTTGGCGCCTCCAATCAAAACCCCATTCTTGATCCTCACCAAAAGTACCCAAAATCATCATCATAACCCTCTCTTTGTCCATGACATGGGCCCCACCTATCAAACCTCTCCTCAATTGTGTCTTCCGCACAAATCTCATGACTTGGGCTTCTAACGAGCAAAGACGAGATCCAGTCCGCTTACTCCTTTTTTTAATGTAGGTGGGTTCTTGACCGTGTGCTGATAGAGATAGATTAGGATATTCATTGACTATACGATGAGGTGGAAGGTGTTAACATCGCCCCTTGATGAAACTCACACCTTGGAGGAAGAGTTTCTTGATCTCAAGTGAGGAAGACTAAATATTGCTCTTTTTCCACTTGGGTTTGTTTGTTAACCCTCTTGTAGGAAGAAGATGACTCAGGCTAAGGGAATGATTGCTCTTGAGTGTACTGTAGACCCTTATGAGAGGATAATGAACAAACCTCGATAAAGAGGTGATAGGCCAGTGAGCGAACTCCAACAAAGAGGGAGTATGTCACTCAAGGGACCAAAGAGAATCTAATGAGCTCTCTAGAGGAGTAGCCACCCTACTAGAGTAGAGGGAGAGCTAAAACCTGAGGCAAGAATGCTTAGATGGGAGATATGAGGCTTTGGTAAAAGTTTGCAGCCTTGGAGCCCTTTGGATGTTGGCTAAGGGACTCTATTTATAGAGAAGGCAGCCCTATATACATGGTTTTAGTGGGCTTATGTGTCGCTAGTATTAGAGCCACTATGATAGCTTTTTAGTGTACGGGAGCCAAACGGATAGCAACGCGGCATCCTTTCTCAATAACTCTCACAGCTTTTGTCATTTACGCGGGGTTATTAGTGCTGCATAAATGCTTTCATTGGTTGCTTTTTTAACCCAACGTAAGCTTTATGCAGGAATTTTATCTTGTAGTGCTCTAATGCCTCTGCTTTACCGCACTTCTATCTACCAGTTCGACTGTCAATTTGGAAAGTTTACGAGCCGTTAACAATACACAAGCTTAGCACCACATAAACTGTAGAACTACATGATCTTAATGCCATGTGATTGTAACATCATGTGATCCTCGCTATGCATAAACATGCCTTGGTCTATCTTTGAGCTAGTTTTAATCTAATTTTCACTCCGTTTGCATTCAGAGCCTCATGACTTCGCGCCCTTGGCTCCTTTTCTGTCCATTCTAACATGTTGAAATATTTTAGTCACTTTAGAATAATTGTTATACCCCTGTGAGACTTCATTATGGCATCACGGGATGCTTGATCGGTAGTTCGATATTTTTACCCATCTATAAGACTGTGCCCTCCCCCCAAACATTTCTGAAACCCGGGTTTAAACATGGGGCTAGTTTTGGAATTGTTGATGTCCTAGGACTCAGCAGCGGGATTAGAGGATAAGCCTGAGCAGTAGCGGGGCTCAGGATCGATGTATAAGATGTAGGGGTCCCCTCATCTCCTTAGGCGGCTGATCCCCTGATAGGATGAGAGTTCTGTAAAACTATAACTTGTTAGAGGACTGGAGTTGGGTTTTCTGGTGATTCCTCCAAGGATCAAGTCAGTATAGAGCTTGAGTGGGGAATCATATGATTGTAAAGTATGCAGAAATTGCCTTATTTAGCCAGAGATGGCTTACCTTGGTTAGTAGGTGATGAGCCTACATATATACCTAGTTGAGAGGGGGTATATACATAACTCCATTTGAGTCGGTGACGGTGAGTCGGTGATAGTCTACAGTGTCGGTGTAGATGAGATCGATCTGGCCGAGCTTAATGTGATGGTGACTATGGAGGCGTGGTGCTAACGAAAGGTGATGAGTCATGGAGACTCGTAGCATGAGGAATGATGATGATGCCCAGCTGTTGGCGAGGAGTTCGAGGACAAACCGCCTCTCGATTCAGTTTTGCGAGTGGGATGACAAGTACCGTCTTTTTTGTCAGCCTCGTAGGTTGTCGACCGGGCCTTGATTGAATGAGCGTGGTCAACTCTAATAATAAGGTCAAGTGAAAGTTTGTCTCGACACGGCCCTACTCGGGAAGGCACTAGTGCCCATGCTATTCGAGTCGCCCTGGCTGAGGTGAGCTGATCTGATGATTAGTGTTAACAAGGGATATGGGTCGACTCCAGACGGAGGATTAGCACAGAGGTTAATTGTTGATATAACACTGTCCCCTTTTGTTCGAACTCGGGTAGCCGAGTCCGAGTGAAATAGAACTACCGCTGGTCAGGTCAAGTCCCGAGGTGCATTTATGTGGAGTTGTTGAAGAGTCTCTTCAGACGTGACGTTGCTAACGTCAGAGAAGATCTTGAGCTGTCGCTGCCTCGACTCTCGAGCGAGGATTGCAGGCTAACCAAGGCGAGGGGTGCTTCGATTCTGCAGTTGTCACCTCGTATTCTGGGAATGATCTTGGCTGTTGGTTAATAACTGAGTCGACCGTTGCAATCTCACCACCTGTCAGTCCTTTTGCTTATGAGTACGGCAATTCTGACTTGGAGGAGATTGCTGCTCTCATAATTTCTCGAACTTTCTTCTGCAGTGAATGATTTTCAGTCATCATCTTACTTTCTTCTCTGGTGAGCTTTTAATCTGATAGCGTCTTCATCTTCCATGGCTCGGAATGAGACTCGAATCAATCAGCTTTGGAGATTCCATTTGAAGGTGCCATCGTTGCTGCTGGAGACTCTGTACGGTAAGTACGATATCCTTAGGGCATTTGCCCTAACGGCGTCGGCGCATATGCAGGCGGTGTTCGACCATGGCAATGACTTGGCTCTGGTGTATTTGAAGCATCTGGAGTATGGGTTGCACCTGCCACTGCACCCCTTCCTCTGCCGTGTCTTTGAAGCTCTTGGGGTGTCACCGTCACAGATGAAGCAAAATCCATCGCCACTCTGGTGGGGTTCGTTGTCATCTGCCATTGGCTAGGAGTCGACCCGACTCTGAGAATCCTTGGCCACCTCGTCTGTGTGAAGGTAAATCAGTAGGAGGGCCATTATTACCTCCAGATCTTGGGGGGTAATAAGATTATCTCCAATGCTCCCGAGTCTAACAAGGACTGGAAGGAGATGTACGTGTGGGTCTTTGGAGATGACTCAATCTTGGCTTGCTCTAGCTGGCTCGAAATTAAGAAGGACGTGTTGAGGTTGGGGCTGCTGTCGAGCGACGAGAAGCGTGCACTCGATATGATCAGGGCTTACACTGGCTCTCGTCAAAGCGAGAGCCTCTTCGATAACTCAGTCATATGAGTTGTCAGCATCTCCTCAGTTCCCCTAAATGTGGATGACGAAGCATGGTCGGCCATGCTGATGCTGGGCTCGGATGAGACCGAGTTGGTGCCGGCGGCTTCACCTGTTCAAACTCGAGGAGGGCCTTCAGCGAGGCCGAAGAAGCGCCTCCGTCCTGACTTGGCCCCTGAAGAGGCCGAGAGGGCACAGGCCAATGCGGCCGAGATAGTGGCTCGACTGATAGGATCGAGTTCTTCTATAGTTCAGGCCGAGAGGTCTGAAAAGAAGAATAGGCAGCTGAAGAAAGTGGGTAGCCGAGGCCCTGCTAGGAGTGCTGAGGCTGCAAGGGAGGCGAGCGCATCCTCTGCTGCTCAGAGGGATGTGGCAAGCCAACCGATGGCGAAGATTTCGCCTCATCGAACAGTAGGGGAGGATGCTGCTGCCGTCTTGACCCAAGAAGCTGCTGTGGCTATGCCACCTGATATCGTCGTTGTTGACGATAGGGTCCCTGCTAGAGATGAGGGGATCGAAGTCAATATGGCTGAGGCCAAAGAGGCCGAGGCCCCACTAGAGGGAGAGGCGGCCTCTGACACACCTGTCGAGTTAGCCCATCGGCAGGGAAAGGAGCCGGCTACTGAAGGAGTGCTTCCTCCTCAAGGATCTGGATGGCCGTTCCCCCACCACATCGATGAACTTGATGTGGTGAGATGGAGAGAGCTGAAGATGTTGTTGATGGGGTCTTTCAGAGTCGGCCCCTGCTATGATAAAGTGCCGTCCAAGGAGTTTAGATTCGAACCCAGATGACGTCTTGATAGGAGGGGTCGGTTCTGGAGTCTCGACTCACCCAGACTTAGGCTATCGAGCAATTCTATCTGCCTCATGATGACCAGATCCTCGCTAAGATGCCAGATGTCAGCCTCCATCAGTCCCTGAAGGGCTATCTGCTCCGAGAGGCCTTGGTGGAACAAGAGCTGTTTGGTCGCTATGAGCAGGTACGAACCTCCTACCTTGGGCTCCAAGTGGAGTTAGAGGCTCAGAATGTAGCTCATGAGAGGACTCTCTTGACGCTGGCTACTAGAGAGGATGAGCTGGCAATCCAGATGAGAGGCGAGGACAAATGGCGTCGGGAGGTAGAGATGCGAGAGAGCATGATCAACAGCCTGAAGGCTTCAAACAGCAAGAAGTCGGCCGAGATCAACAAGCTCAAGGAAGACTTCGGCCATTTTGAATACGAGCTCTATGAACGGGATGATAAGATAAGATATCTATCCGAGGAAGTCGAGGTCGAGAGGCAAGAAAGGAACGACGCCTTGGAGCAGGCTTGAGCGAATCGCCTGGACACCGAGACTCTGTGAGAGCAGCTGAAAGAGGAGCAGATTGCTCATGAAAAGCTGAGGCAGGAGAGCACTCGGGTGGCGTTGGAGGCTGAGCGACAACGCGAGTCATCCCTTGCTAAAGTCCAGGCATTACAGGGCCGCCTTGCTCATCTGGAGTCCAAGGCCTACCGGTTCAAGATTGTTGAGGGCTATCGCCTCAGCACACTTGGGAAGGTGGAGGTGGCACTGGCTTGCAAGGCTGGTTATGATTATCTCGAGATGTAGCTTTCGGCCAGACTCAGGAATAACCCCGAACGATTCCACTATTCTCTGAGGGTGGCCAACTGCCTTGGCGTCCTTCAGGAGATAGAGAAGAAAGGAGGGGGACTCGTGCTTGATGTTGGGAGTGGTGATGAAGATGATGAGGAGTCGGCCGAGGGAGCAGGCGAGGGCTCGGCTAATGACAGCTGAGTGTGTCGGCCTGAAGAGAAAGGAGGCGAAGAGGTTGAATCTGAAGTCCAAACAACTCCTTTGCCAACTTCCACTGCTGATGTCCCTCCGCGCACGACTCCTGCTCCTAACTCCAGTGTTGATCCTCCCGCATCTCTTCCGAGTCCGACCCCTTAGGGGCTCATATATATCTTCTTCTTTTTGTTGTTAGCACTTTTTGTACTGTAAACATTTTCAAACATATGAATGAAAAGATTTATTTTTGTCAATTTGAACTGTGTACCTTTGAGATTGCATTCTTGTGTGTTTAAGAGTTTGCAATATGCTTTGTTCGAGTACCAGTTTGTTTTTAGGTCGAGGCGACTCGGCTCTGTGCTTTAGGTTGGGAACGACTCGACCTCATGCCTTGGATTTACTCGCGATGACACCAAGGTCTTGGGTACGTGCCTTGGGCTTATTCATGAAAATGATGCCAAGGTATTTTGAGTTGAAGACGATTGAATTGATGCCTTGTGATCATCACATTTTATTGCACCTTTATACCCTCATCATCTATTTTATTTGAATAAATATATCTTCTAATAATAATTTTTATCTTAATTTGTAGATAATATAGAATTATTGAATAAGAGCCCAAATGAAGATTATTTCAATCCCAAAAGATCTCTAATGAAGCCCATAATGCCTAAATCCAAAACCCACGACTAAGTTTAGAAGTAAAATCTCAACACTCATCACTTTCTTGGTCAGAATTATTAACAACTTGGCTTGCAATGGAGAATCAAATCAAATATGGAAAAAATAAAGTCAAATTCGTGCTCAGGATGGTCAACCGCAAAGAAAAGGCGATATCTCCCAATCTGGAAAGCAGAATTCAACATATTATATATGAAAATCCCCTATATCGACGAGACGGAGCCATCAAAATTACCAGATTCTAAAAATTTCATCAGCAACGGCGAGTTATGATAGAAATCCGAATTTAAGTGATATATATTCAATTATTTAAAGGCCAAGTTAAATTCTAAGAAGCCCAAGAGTATTTAAGAGAATCCCAAGAGTCTTAAATGAATTAAATACAAAAGAAATAAAGCCCACAAAACCCATCTCTTAAGCATTGAATCAATGGTCTAGATTATTTTGAGAGATCCTATGGTTATGAGGGTTGCTTGGGGCCTAAGCCAAATCTTATGGTTGTGAGGGTTACTTGGGGGCCAAGATAAATTCAAGGGTTATGAGAGATTCTTATTATCTATAAATAGAGGGGTAGAGTGAGGGCTTGAAGTGTGAAATATTTTGTAATAACTCTTTTTGGAGAGGAGGGTTACTCTTAATTGAGAAGACCTTCCAAATTTGTAACTTTTAGTTGCAATTAATAAAAAAATATTTTCACCCCTTCATATTTTCTTTTCTTATCTTTGTCTAAGGATGAAAAGAGGATGAAGATGAAGATAAGATGAAGATGAGGGTTTGCTTTTTATTCCTTTCTTTTCTTTTCTTGTAATATTTTCTTTTCTTGCTTATTTCATGCTTGTAGAGTAGATTTATATTCATATTTTTACTTCCTCGCATTTAATTTCTTACATTTACTTTCATGTCCTTACTTTCTCATACTTATTTTGTAGTTAGATTTTATTTTCTTTTCTTTAATTCACCTTGAGGCTAGAACCCTCTAGGAATTGCCCTTTCTAAATGTGGAGCTAATATTAGGTGAGAACTCTAGAAATTATTTGAAACTAGCTTTTATATCTAATTTATTCACATAAGATTGAGATTAGCTAAGTGGATCTATTCTAGATTCCTCATATCTTTAATTAATCCTCCATATTTTACCTTCTTGATTTTCCTCTTTACTCTTGCCTTTTATTTATTTATTTATTTTCTTCTTTATTCTTGCTTTCTAGATTCCTCTATATTTATTTATTTTCTTTTTTAATTCACCTTGAGGCTAGAACCCTCTAGGAATTGCCCTTTCCTAAATGTGGAGCTAATATTTATGGGAACTCTAGAAATTATTTGAAACTAGCTTTTATATCCAACTTATTCACATAAGATTGAGATTAGCTAAGTGGATCTATTCTAGATTCCTCATATCTTTAATTAATCCTCCATATTTTACCTTCTTGATCTTCTCTTCATTCTTGATTTTCATTTGTTTGTTTTAGTTTTCCTCCATTTATTCATCATTCTTTCTCTTCTCTCAATCTTATTTTGAATTTATTTGCACATATTCACAAACACTCTCTTAATCTCTCCACAATCCATCACAATTCTTCTATCACACTCCTAATTGTCACACACACAACATAAGAACCGATTTTTATTAACTCATTACAACACCTTCCTCGTGGGATCGATAACTTTTATACTATAACTTGATGATTGTATACTTACAACTTTAGGTTCACATTTATTTTCCTACCACCTTGGGTTTATCCCGAATGGGTACCAAGGTCTTACGTGCGTGCCTTGGGGTTTATTCATGAAAATGATGCCAAGGTCTTAGTGTCGATGACGTGCCTTGGTTTTACTCCGAAAGGATACCAAGGTCTTAAGACCCAGTTGGCCGAGTCGATGAAGATCGAGTGGTGAAAACTGCATACAGGTTAGAATAAAGCACAAAAATATCTCTTATTTATGAGAGTATCTTAATTTGACTATCTTTGAGAGATATTCACCAAAACACTTATACTTTATGACAAACCTGCCATTATAACCTTACAGCGGAATTTCTTGGCTACCGAGGAGCTCAAATGGGGACAGCAACTTCTAATTCTGAGGTCTAAATATGGGGGATCACCCATTTCTTCATAAAGTGATGAAGAGGCCGCACGGTGGGTGCCAGTGTTGAATGTCCTGGGACTCAGCAGTGGGATAGAGGATAATCCCGAGCAGTAGCGAGGCTTAGGGTCGATGTATAAGATGTAGGGGTCCCCTCATCTTCTTAGGCAGCTGAACCCCTGAGAGGATGAGAGTTCTGCAAAACTACAACTCGTTAGAGGACTGGAGTTGGGTTCTCCGATGATTTCTCCGATGATCAAGTCAGTATAGAGCTTGAGTGGGGAATCATATAATTGTAAAGTATGCAGAGATTACCTTATTTAGCCAGAGATGGCTTACCTTGGTTAGTGGGCGATGAGCCTACATATATACCCAGCTGAGAGGGGTATATACGTAACTCTGACCGAGTCCAGGCAGGCAGCTGAGTCGGCCGATAGTCTACAGGTATCGACTGTAGATGAGATGAGTCACCACTCAGCTTGATGTGATGGAGACTATGGAGGCGTGGTGCTGATGAAAGGTGATGAGTCATGGAGACTCATGGCATGAGGAATGATGATGATGGCCAGCTGTTGGCGAGGAGTTCGAGGACAAATCACCTCTCGATTTGGTTTTGCGAGTGGGACGACAAGTACCGCCTTTTGTCGGCCTCATAAGTTATCAACCCGTCGATTGAATGGCGGGGTTAACTCTACTAATGAGATTGAGTGAGAGCTTGTCTCGACTCAGCCCTACTCGGGAATGGACGAGTGCCCATGCTATCCGAGTAGCCCTGGCTAAGGTGAGCTGATCTAATGATTAGTGTTAACACAGGACACATGTCGACTCTAGAGGGAGGATTAGCATAGAGATTAATTGTTGATATAACAGGATTACTTTGGGGAAACCTTGTTTGGATGTCGAGCCGTCCTTGAGTTATGTGCTAGACCACGGTAGGTGATCACAATCAGTGAGTGTGTCAAAACGCACCAACATCGTGACTACCATTCAGAGGTGTGATGTTGAACATGACGGTTGATTTGTTCTAGTAGAGGTGAACTGTTGAACATACTGGAGACAATTTTAGAAGAGGTGTATTGTTAAACTTTTAGTGAATGCGCTCTTGTGAGGTGTGATGTTGAACATGGCGGTTGATTTGTTCTAGTAGAGGTGAACTGTTGAACATCTGGAGACAATTTTAGAAGAGGTGTATTGTTAAACATAGGTGTAATGTTGAACATGGCGGACAATTGTCGATGGCAAAGGTGTGATGTTAACCCACCATGATGTTGAGGTCGTGAGATTTGCCCACTAATGAAATCATTCGCAGATGTTTTAGAAGTGTAGAAACATGCCAACATGTAGGGGTCATCACCTAGAGTGTACTGTTAAACTCAGTGACAAATTGCTTTAGAGACACAGAAATCTTTTGGAAAGTCGATTTGGATCAAGACCATTTCTACGGTTGATTCAAACAAGTGCCTGACTTTGGTATCGGGTTGGTGAGATTTTAGTTTGTAGACTCATTGATGGTGTGAGGGCTCTGGTATAGCGGGGTGATAATAATTCTAAATGAGAGACTCCTTTGATATTCGTTGAGTGAGAGGTTGTTCTACCGAGGAACTTCATTGAAGCGAAAGTCGCTTGTATCCACCTGTTAGCCAAGGGAACTGTCATCTTGACAACATTAACGAGGAGTTTGGAATATGTCGATGGTAGATGAATTTCTTGGCTCTGAGGAGCTCAAATGGGGACAGCAACTTCTAATTCGAGGTCTAAATATGGGGATCACCCATTTCTTCATAAAGTGATGAAGAGGCCGCCGCGGTGGGTGCAGTGTTGAATGTCACGGGACTCGGCGGTGGGATAGAGGATAATCCGGCGATGCGAGGCTTAAGTCGATGTATAAGATGTAGGGGTCCCCTCATCTTCTTAGGCGGTGAACCTGAGAGGATGAGAGTTACGCAAAACTACAACTCGTTAGAGGACTGGAGTTGGGTTCTCAGATGATTTCTCAGATGATCAAGTCGATTATAGAGCTTGAGTGGGGAATCATATAATTGTAAAGTATCTGAGATTACCTTATTTAGCCAGAGATGGCTTACCTTGGTTAGTGGGCGATGAGCCTACATATATACCCAGCTGAGAGGGGTATATACGTAACTCTGACCGAGTCGGTGACGGCAGCTGAGTCGGCCGATAGTCTACAGGTATCGACTGTAGATGAGATGAGTCACCACTCAGCTTGATGTGATGGAGACTATGGAGGCGTGGTGCTGATGAAAGGTGATGAGTCATGGAGACTCATGGCATGAGGAATGATGATGATGGCCAGCTGTTGGCGAGGAGTTCGAGGACAAATCACCTCTCGATTTGGTTTTGCGAGTGGGACGACAAGTACCGCCTTTTTGTCGGCCTCGCAAGTTATCAACCCGGCGTCGATTGAATGAGCAGGGTTAACTCTACTAATGAGATTGAGTGAGAGCTTGTCTCGACTCAGCCCTACTCGGGAATGGACGAGTGCCCATGCTATCCGAGTAGCCACAGCTAAGGTGGTGATCTAATGATTAGTGTTAACACAGGACACATGTCGACTCTAGAGGGAGGATTAGCATAGAGATTAATTGTTGATATAACAGGATTACTTTGGGGAAACCTTGTTTGGATGTCGAGCCGTCCTTGAGTTATGTGCTAGACCACGGTAGGTGATCACAATCAGTGAGTGTGTCAAAACGCACCAACATCGTGACTACCATTCAGAGGTGTGATGTTGAACATGACGGTTGATTTGTTCTAGTAGAGGTGAACTGTTGAACATACTGGAGACAATTTTAGAAGAGGTGTATTGTTAAACTTTTTAGTGGTACTGCTACTGTGAGGTGTGATGTTAACATAACAGGTGGCCATCCCAGCAGAGGTGTACTATTAAACCTATTGAGATCCATCCCAACAAAGGTGTATTGTTGAACTTGGGTGTACTGTTGAACCCATCGGGGCATTTTGGAGAAGGTTTACTATTAATACTTTCGAAGGGACCATTGTCATAGGTGTAGTGTTGAAGTTAACAGACGGTCATCTCAGTAGAGGTGTAGTGTTAATTTGGGTGTATTGTTGAACCCACTGAGATTTATAGATACCGGTATAGGTGTATTGTTAAACATAGGTGTACTGTTAAACCCGCCGGTGAATCATCCAAGGACCAGTAGTGGAGTGCTGTCTAATCGGACGAGAAGGTTGCCACCATAGGTGTATTGTTGAACTTAGTCGTCAACCATCTTAGTAAGTTGTGGTGTTAAACCTACTAAGACCTATCCAAGAGAGGTTTACTATTGAACTTCACTGGTTAGTCACCCTAGCCTTTAGTAGCGGGACAATAGGATCGTTCCATAGGTTTAATATTGAACGTATCAGTTGATCCCCTCCAGTAGAGGTTTAATGTTAATGTACTGAATCCCAATCCGGTGGAAGTTTACTGTTGAACTAGCCACAATGAAGGGTTAGCAGTTTTCGCCCACATAAATAGAGTTGAGACGTCACTACCTTAGGTGTAATGTTGAACATGGCAGACAATTGTCGATGGCAAAGGTGTGATGTTAACCCACCATGATGTTGAGGTCAGTGAGATTTGCCCACTAATGAAATCATTCGCAGATGTTTTTAGAAGTGTAGAAACATGCCAACATGTAGGGGTCATCACCTAGAGTGTACTGTTAAACTCAGTGACAAATTGCTTTAGAGACACAGAAATCTTTTGGAAAGTCGATTTGGATCAAGACCATTTCTACGGTTGATTCAAACAAGTGCCTGACTTTGGTATCAGGTTGGCTGAGATTTTAGTTTGTAGACTCATTGATGAGCTGACGGGGCTCTGGTATAGCCAGGGGTGATAATAATTCTAAATGAGAGACTCCTTTGATATTCGTTGAGTGAGAGGTTGTTCTACCGAGGAACTTCATTGAAGCGAAAGTCGCTTGTATCCACCTGTTAGCCAAGGGAACTGTCATCTTGACAACATTAACGAGGAGTTTGGAATATGTCAGTGGTAGATGAATTTGCCGTTCGAACTGTACTATTGAACTTAGTGGTGAAATGCTTCAGGAGAAGTGCACTGTTAAACTTCCTTAGGCAATTCTGGTGAGAGATTGATCTCAAGTTGTTGAAAATTATTAATTTGTCTGTTGTTGATCTGCATGGATGCTTGGTAGAAGAGCCATGGCAGTTGGAGTGCTGAAAACGGGGTAAAAAACTAAGTTCTAGGGTGAATAGCCTCATTTGTAAGGGGCTAGGCTATTTGCAAGGGCTAAGCCTTTGAGCGGGGCAGCCTGAGAGCTGCACTATATGTCGTGCATTATAGTCAGAATCTACTGACTTGGGAATCCGTGAATGAGAGTTTTAGCAAAGTCAATTGATCGGGACTTTGGGATTGTGATGTCAGAGTTTTAATGTTAACATGACGAACGAGTCCATCTTGTTTAACTTGCTAAGGATAGTTTGGCAGTTGGAGCAAACGGAGCTTGAGTGTGTCTTGGCTCAAACACATTAGAGGTGTATTGTTAACATAATGAATTGAGCTTCATTTGGGGCCCGTGTAAACCCTCACGAGTCTTGTTTGAATAAGAACTCACCTCCTCATAAATGGCTAAGACTCTTAGTCAGAGGTGTAATGTTAACTTGACTTTTAGAATCTTGTTGAGAAGTTTTTTTTGTCCTTGAGCTGTTAATTAGACTTCGAAACAACATTAGAGGTGACTGTTAACATAACATCTGCTTGGTGTTCACAGTTTTCATCTGCTCAGAATGCAACGTCCACCATAGTTAGAGCACCTTAGTGTTTGAGTCTCCACAAGAGGATTCTCAGAACTCATTGTTGCGAAACCCGAACGATAAGTGTGTGTAGTCTTCCAATGTCTATTGTGTAGGACCATTAGAATCTGAAGGCTACATTGTCAGAGGTCACATCGTCAAAGGGCGATGCTATCAGAGGCCATGCTGTTGGAGGCTATTTCGTTAGATGTATAATGTTAACATGACGAAGCATACATCTCCTTCTATGCAGCAATGTGAGACAGTCGTCATCGTCAGCATTCTTTGATCCACACTCCCAAAGGCACCGTTGAGGTGATGGAAGGATCCTACTCTCATGGTGGAGTGCCATACAAAGGGAGATTTCTAGAAGGCCCTTAAAGATCTCATGGCTGCTTAGGCTGCAATCTTGGAGTTTGAGAGAACCTTGGTGACTAGCCGCTCAACAATTGGTCATGCAGATGTTGAGTTAGTTCGACTTTATCAGGAGCTTGAGCATGCTAGGGATATGTATGCCTCTAAGGGAAAGTAGGTCCAGGAGCTTTAGGCTCAGCTGGAGAGCATTTCAGTCCCTTCTGATGATGAACTGCGGTGGAACGCAAAAGCCAAGATGGAGGAACTTTGTCTTGCTGAGTCGGAGGAGAAGGATAATGCTCTTTGTGCTTTGCTCAAGTAGTAGGAGGAAAGACCTTTCAGCTTCTTAGTTCACTTTTGCTCTTTCACCTTTTTGTTGATGTATCAACCATCTTTTGCTTGTGAATATCCAATCAATCAATGAAGTTTCCTTTAGTAGCAAATGACTCACCTTGAGCTATTTTGGCATTTTCTTCTCCACATAGATTATGGGCTAATTAAACTTAACTATGATGAGTTAAATTTTACTAACATCTAACGCATCTCGGAGAGTTTTGTAGTAGTTTGGATTGAACTCATTGGAGGTGTATTATTAATACAATAGATAGAGCTTCATTTAGGGTCCATGTGAACCCCTACGATCTTGTCTAGACAAGAACCCGCTCCCACGTAAGTGAATAAGACCCTTAGTCAGAGGTGTAATGTTAACTTGACCTTGGGAATCTTGTCATCACTCTTTTTCGTGATGAGGGTGGTGTTGGTTGCGGTCGGAGCATTTTGATTTGTACTCTGTGTAGGGTCTCTTAGCGTCTAACGATGTAGAACTCGAGGAGGCATTGGTTGCCGATGACTTGTGGTCAAAGGTTTAGTATTAACATGCTATGTAGTTTGTTATAAGTTGGAATATTTTGATTAGAACTTCTTAGAGGTTTGATCTGAGCCTCCGTCTTTGATGTGATCGGAGCATTTTGATTTGTACTTTGTGTAGGGTCTCTCGGTGTCTATCGATGTAGAACCTGAGGAGGAGTTGGTTACCGATGACTTGAGGTCAAAGGTTTAGTGAGAGGTGCATTATTAACCTACCAAAAGGAGGTTCTCCCTGAACTCGTTAGTTGAGGCTATAGGGAGATAAGCATTTCACCAGAGGTGTATTGTTAGCATAGCGAGTGACGCTTGAGGTAATTGTTGTCAGTAGAATTTGTTTGGTTTTTACTCCACATGAGTTTGTTTTTCTCGAAATTCATTGATGTGGAATTCAGGAGGATGTTGGTTGTTGATGATTGGCAAACAAAGGTTTAGTGTTAACTTACTGCTTACTGGAGTGGGAGTATTTGGATTTGAACTCCTTGAACTTGTTGAGTTATGATTATTGTTGATGCTTGTCATCACGGCGGTGATGAGCTACCCCTATGATCCTTTAGGAATCTAGGATTCGATAGAGGCATATTGTTAACTTGTCGAAAAGGAGCCTTTCTGAAGGCATGCTAGTCAAAGTGGGGAACCATAGGGCCTAGATCCTTGATTGACCTGACTCTTTGAGAGGCAATGGCCAAGGTTATTGTCAGAGGTTTAATGTTAACTTGATGATGAAGAAGGAAATCACCCCATAGTCTATTGATGGTGACCAGGGGTATATGACAGGAGTAGAATGCCATTTTGTTGTGTCTGCGACCCGAACCCCGATGGACTATTGTGACCCATGTCACTAGAAGTTTAATATTAACTTAGTGATGAATGTGAAGTGTTTGCTTTGCACTCCTCGGAAGAACCTCTCGGAATTTGTCAACCTGGAACTTTGAGAGTGAAGGGTCTAGAAAAGTTTGGTTGATCAATATTTACTGATTTGAAAAGGAGCCATCAGAGGTTTAATATTAACATGACGTTCATATGCCAATGTTTTTTACTTCTGAGCATGGCATTTAATGCTGTTAAGAAGTTTTCCTAGGACATGTTGATACGAACACCCCCCCCAGGTTGCTGACAGATGGTGGATAGAGGTGGCAATCAACGTGTAGCACTTGCTAAATTTGTCTTGTTTCTTTGGAGAGTAATTTGACTACTAGAGGCTTAGTGTTACCTTAGTAGTAAGAGTGATATTCCTACAAATCCTACAATCACTTTTGTTGTTGTGATCACATGCTGGTCAGAGCGGGCTTGGGCTCGACAATCTTATTTATGGCTGAGGTCACTGGCGGTTCAGTGGTAATATTTCTCGAGGTATTTGCCATGATAGGCACCATCGGTATGCCCCCATGTTGATCAATTAGGCGATAAGCCCCGTTTGAGTAAATGGTATCCACTATATATGGACCTTCCCATTTCTTGTGGAATTTGCTGGGCAAGTTGTGCATCACGATCATGGGATGACAAACCGACAAGATGAGTTTTTTTTTGGAAGACCATTTTCTTGACTTTCTTATTGAAAGCCTTCAAGATATGCACTTGGTATAGCTTTGTGCATTGCTAAGCTTGTAGCCTCTTCTCATCTAACACCTCGAGCTCCTTAAGTCAGAGTTTGGCATTGTCTTCTCGCCTCATTTAAGTGGCTAACAGTATTCATAGTGATGGCATTTGACACTCAAGTGGAAGGACCGCTTCGCACTCGTAGACCAGGGCAAAGGGTGTGTTCCCTGTTGGGCTCCTGACTATTGTGCGGTAGGCTCAGAGGCTTCACCCAATTTCTCGCTCCAGTCGTGTTTGTTACCAGAGATTAACTTCTTGACAATCTTAATTATTGTTTTGTTAAAGGTTTTGGCCAATCCATTAGGTGCAGGATTATATGATGTTAAAGCGACATTCTGGATTTGAAACTTGTTGCAGAACCAATCAAATTTGTGACTCAATGAATTGGGCGCTATTGTCATGGATGATCCGCTTGGGTATGCCAAAGTGATAGACATGACATGATGTTTGAGGAAGTTTATAACATTGCTGGTCTTCACCTCTGTGAGTGCCATCACTTCAGCCCATCGAAAGAAATAATCGGTTATTGCTAGAATAAACCGATGTCCTTTTGTTAGACTCATGATGTCCATTTCCCATGTTTCAAATGGCCATGAGGCAACAGCCGGATGTAGATGCTCCGGTGCTTGATGGATGAAGTCATCGTGGAACTGACACGCTTAGCAACATTGGCATATGACCTAGCATCTTGAATCATGGTTGGCCAATTGTAGCCGAGGCATCTAAGCCTATCTTGGATCTTAGGGTCGGGTTGATGAGCTCCGTACATTCAATCGTGGGCCTCCTTCAGAGCTATTCGAATTTCCAAAGGTGAAAGACATTGGAGGAGTATACTATTGTATGATCGGTGGTACAACTTCTTGGTGGCTACGTCATAGTCGAACTAGGGCGCTCTACGTTGAACAAAAGTTGCCTCCTTAGGGTCATAAGGGAAAATGTTGGAGAATACATAGTCGATGATCGGGAACCTCCAATCACAATCTTCCACATTTGTCGAAGCAGTACGTACCTAGGCGATTTTTGACTCTCATTACAAATGGATAGGATGGCAACTTTTGACTCAGATATGTTGAGTCATATTGAGAGGGAGAATTAGTGTAGCTACTAGCCCAGTGAGGGCTTGGTGATGGCATTGTCAGCCTTGATCTTCTAGTCGATTTTGAATTCTTTGAACGACCTAATTAGCTTGACTGTTGTCCTATGTTAAGGAACTAAATCCTTGTGTCAGACGTCGTACTTTCCATTTACCTAGTTCATGATGCGGAGTTAGTCACTGTTGGCTTTGAGGCACTCAACTTCCAACTCTCTCGCTACTTGGAGGCAGATTACAAGAACATTGTACTCTGCCACATTGTTTGAGCAGGGCTCTGTCAATGAGAATGAGTAGAGAATTATGTGGTCCTAGGGCAAGATAAGAAAATCCCTACCCCTGCCACAATAGTGCTATCTAGACCGGTGCTGGAGGCTCCATCAAACCACATTAGTCATGGCTTTTCAGTTGTTATGGAATAGACCTCAAAGGCGTCGTCTGGTATTTCCTTGTAGAGTTTGGATGACAGCGGGACTGGATGATCAACTAGGAAATCTACTATCGCTTGGCCCTCGATGGCTCTCCGTGGTACTTAGACCATGTCGTATTGTGATAGCAGGATGGCCCACTTTGCAAGCCTGGAATTGATCGCTCCTGGCTTGGTCATGAGGATTTGCAGTAGTTGACTTTCAAACACCATGTACATAGTTTGATTCACAAGATAGTGTCGCATTATCTAGATTGTGAACACTAATGCGAGGCGCTCCTCCTCCACCGAATTGAACTGATGTTCGGCACCGATTATTGTTTGGCTAACATAGTAAATGATCTGCTCATGACCTTCAATAGTTTTTTGGATGAAAATAATGTCTAGCGAATGGTCAAGTGTCCTCGTATAGAGCAGGAATGGCCTCCCTAATACCAGGGCGGTGAGGACTGGAGGTTGAGCCAGGTACTCTTTGATTTGTTCGAATGCCTTTCAGCATGCATCATTCCAAATGAAGGATGTACCCTTCTTCATAAGATTGGAGAATAGTTGATAGTGCTAGGAAAGATTGGACATGAATCTCCTGATGTAACCTTGAAAGCCTCGGAGTTCTTTAGAGGTAGCATTTCGCGGATGGCGTTGGCTTTGTTAGGATAGATATGAATTCCCTTGGACGTAATGATGAACACAGGAAGCTTACTGTTGGACACTCCAAAGAAGAATTTAGTCGGGTTCATCTTAAGTTGATGCTTCCTCATAATGTTGAGTGCTATTTGGAGGTCCGACTCTTGATTGCGAGGTGTCCACATAGCACTCTACTGTGTCACGGAGATGCTCCCTAAATATTTGGTTCATAGCGCGTTGATATGTACTGCCAGAATTTTAGTCCGAAGGGCATGACTGTGTACATAAATACGCTGATGGGAGTTCTGAAGGCAGTATGCTTCATATCGTCCTCGTACATTTTGATCTGATTGAATTCGGAGAATCCATCCATGAATGACATGCATTCGAATATGCATGTGTTGTCGATCATGATGTCTACGATTGGCAGGGGGAACTCATCCTTGGGACAAGCCGTATTTCGGTTGAGGTAGTCAATGTAGATTCGGACAGTCAAATTCTTCTATGATATAGGGACAACGTTGGAGACCCAGTCTGGATGTCTTATTTCCCTAACAAACCCTAATTGTATGGGTTTGTTGACTTCACTTTCAATTGACCCCATCAATTAGGGCTTGAATCGCTTTTGAGGTTGCTTGACTGGTTGGGAGCCAGGTTGACATTGAGGCGATGCACTATGACTGTTGGATCAAGGCTGGGCATGTCATGATAGGTTCATGCAAAGACATCCTTGTATTCACGTAGAAGGGATTCTGACCTTTGTCCCTCTTCTTGGGTTAATCCAGTACTGATGAAAATGGGCTTTTCTTCTAACTCATCACCCAAGTTTAGCTAGACGATTTGATCGTCCATGGGTGGCTCATGTTGTTCAAAGCACATTCCCCACTGGCCATCGAGCTGTTAGGCCAAGAGGGGTATCTCTTCACCTCCCTCAATCTAATATGTAGAAATCATGCCGACAAACAAGTTTCTAAGCTCATCGCCAATATTGATGTCAGATTTGTATACTGAAGTATCAGATGAATGAGAGTACAAGGGATACTCTGAATTGTTACGGGCTCCTGTTTATGTGGCTTAGCGAGGTACCCTAGACCATATTCTGATCGGCTGTAGTATTCCGCTGGCATCCCTTTCACAATGAATGGCTTTAATGGCATTTGACGACCCTTACCGTAATTTAGTCCTTGAGCCATTGCTAGATTGTAGCCCATATTTTTTTATTATCCATCTAGCTGTGCAACTTTATTGAGTGAGGTGAGGTGCCTCTTCTTCTTCAGAGTCAAATTCCTCTTGAGGTCCGCGGGCATTAGGATTGTGCTTCCAGTAGATGATGGGGGACTGAACTCTTCGCCTCAAGGGTGCATTCAAAGTTTGTGTCATACAAAGCTCCTTCCATCAATAATTTCTCATTAGAGGTGTACTGTTAACATGATGAAGGGAAGTCTTCTCCGGATCCCATTGGCTTGTGATTATACCGTCAGAGGTGTAATGTTAACATGACAAGTATGGACTTCCAATCTTCATAGGAAGCAAGGTCATCAATCCTTTTGACTTTGATCTATTAGAGATTAACTCTGAAGTCTGTCAAAGATAATTTGACTACTAGAGGTGTTGTGTTGAACTTAGTAGTCGGAGCGATATGAGTTTGGTTAAACTCTCACGTAACATGCATCGTCGGAATGCTTCTCTTTAAGGGATTTGTCATTGCTAGCACCATTAGTATTCTGTTATGTTGGCCGACTTGGGACCTCATATGGAGAATTGTTGAGTGCATCATCACGGGAAGTTGTGATGTTAACATGGCAACCAGAGATCCCTTCTACATGAAAGCCTTTCATTAAAAAGCGTGCTAGCTTGGACCTTCAGGGATGATTCATTTTGCTAATGAATAAATTTGGGAGATCTGTGACCAGAGGTGTAATGTTAACGTGGAATAAATTGAAATCAGGGTATTTTGACTCAGACTCCATGAAACTATCATAACCAAAATATCGATTAGGACTTGTTGATTGGGTTCTAAGGGGATAGCTGATGAATGATGTCAAAGGTGTAATGTTAAACTGACAAGCTGATCCTTAATCTCCAACTCTTGTGAAATGAACTTTCTTTGCTAGAATGAAGTTCTGCCGAGGAAGGAAGTTGATTGTTCCTCCTGACTTTGATCCATCAGGGACAAATCTAAAATCTATGGTTGACGGAATTAGCTCCATTGGGGAGAGTGATTGTCCCTCTCGATTTGATCTGCTGAAGATCAGTTAAAACCTATATTCAAGTCGAGGAAGGAATTAAGATTCTTGATTAGAGATAACTGTTAACTTGACACTTAGAATCTCCCTTGGAAGCTCTTGGCTTAGAGCTATATGGGGAAGGAAAATGGTGAACCCATCTGATTTTGATCTGTCGAGAGAAATCTGCCTGCTAGAGGTTTATTGTTAAACTTAGTAGTAGGGGCGAAATGAGGTCAAGGGATATCTCACAACCTACATTGTTGACTTGGCCACAAATAAGTTGGAGTGATGTGAGCTCAACGAATTTGTCCATGGCTAACATTGTCGGTGCAATATCAGAAGCGTTGAAGTGACCTGAGTTCAATGAACTAGTTCATAATCACTATTGTTAGTGCTGCACACAACTGCTAGAGCAATATGAAATAGAAGAACTTCCTCATGACTAGTGTTGCCCGCATAGCCACGGAATGACTAGACCGGTATGAGCTCAGTGAACTCCCTGTAGATGGTTAAAAAATATTCCATCCAGGCCAATGTTCAGCTTAGATCCAAGAAGTGAACGCCAATGGGCTAAACGCTTCAAATGGTCCCAAACTCAAGCCCACAACAAGCTGTAGCGAAGCTCGCATAAAAGAACATGCGGACTCCACCACACAGTTCATCTCGACCCGACCCGACCGAGTCAAGAGTGGGTCGACTCCCAATTCAAACTTTAGGTCGAGTCGAAAGGCGTCATTGATTCGGCCAAGTCGCGAGTCAAATTCTGTGCTAAATTCAAACTCGCCAGCGAAGTTCGCCAACCAATTAATCACCGAAGTTCGCCAACCAATTAATCAATGAACTTTGGCCACAGCTACCCACGTAGCCACATCACCCACGATTTAGAAGATGGCTCACCCACGTCTGAGTGAGCCTCGTCCAAATGCCTTCAGCGAGCTTCGCTAACCAATTAATCAGCGAACTTTGCCATTTAGCCGTTTGAGAGCTATTTTCAAGGGGATAACCGCTCCCCCACTATCTCCTATTTTAATGGTCATTTAATCCATAATTAAAGGCCATTATCTCTCTCTCTCTCTCTCTCTCTCTCTCTCTCTCAGCCTATAAAAGGAGGAGGAGATTGTTCATTCAATACACTGAGACTCACACACAGACATACATATAGAGAAGAGAGAAATCGAACACCCCATACACGCGCGGTTTTCCTCTATTCGGTTCTAAGAGAAGACTAAGCTATCTTCTAAGCAACCAAATCAGAGACTGACAGCAAGAGACCTATCATCTTAGTCGAGCCGTTAATGAAGTACCATCGGCACACAGCAAAAACCCAGCTAAAAATAAATTTTCTTGTTTCTCTTTTGAGTTGTAATCTGTATCAATTACAATATAAAAGACCCGAAACACTCCCTCATAACGGGCATTGTTGATGTAGTTGATGAATTTGTCATTGATTAGCATTGTGCCACGTTGGTCGATGAGGTAGTAAACTTCATTTGAATAGACTGATTCTATCACAAACGTCCTTTTTGTCCAGAACTTCTTGACTTAAAACTCCCCCGGGAAAAGTAATGAGATTTGTTGTCAGTAGTGATGGTTAACTTGGCTAGAGTCTTAGTCAGAGTTTGTTTATTGGAGACCCTGTGAAGTCCTTCAGTGGATGTCGTTAGAAGTAACGGTTAACTCGACGAGCAGCTACTTTGGAGAGGTTCATTGATTGGAACCCCTTGGTAATTTGCACCTTTTAACAATGGCTTTGGATTTTTTTCTAAACAATGCCTCTTTTCTTTTTTGTTGAGGTTTTCACCATACTTAGTTTTCCTATGTGGTTTTGCCTATAGGTCCTTGAGGATTTTCCTATAACAAGGGGACTTCCATTTTTTCCTATGGGGGTATACCATAACAAAAAATTTTAATAATTTTACCCCTAATTTTCACCTGGTCTGTCGATGGCTCACCTTTCACCCATGGTTCTTTGAAAGATCCACATCTTCAATCTTCTTTCCATACTTGGTTGAATCCAAGCAAACACGTTGCCATAGGTTTATTGTTAATGTGGCTAATGATAGTTTCGCATTCGTCCACCAAGGAATAAGGAGTGCGTCTGGTTAGGGTCCATTTATAGAACATGCCACAGGGTCGTCTAGATAGAGGTGAAATGTTAAACTTGTTGAAAGGCCGAAAAGCTACCATTCAGAGGTTTACTGTTAAACATGGCGGTCATTCATGAGAGATTTCTATTCAAAGGCATACTGAGAAGCATGATGGTCATTTTGATTTTGACATTGAGAGGCATATTGATAAGCATGATGATCGAATCCCTAGGTAGAGGCATACTAATGAACATACCAAAGAGGCAAGGTGTTGCCGCTCAAAGGCATATCAATGACCATGCTGGTTAGTGATGAGAAACTTCCACCTAGAGGCATGCTGAGAAGCATGATGACATTGCTTATTTTTTGTCATTTAGTAGCGTAGAGCGTGACGGCATTGAAGAAGTCATCGTTCGGTAGTTCAGGACACGACAATCAACTTGGATGCTGTTCAGAGGTTTATTATTGAACATGAGGGCACTGAGTTTCAAGCATATTAGGATGCTCAGTCGATGTCCATCATCATCTAGAGGAGTGAAGCATGACGACATTGATGAAACTACTGCTTAGTAATGTAGAACACTAAAAAAAGTGACTTGTTTGAAGAAATGTCGACTTGGGTTCGACCAAGGGAGTTGATTGTCCTTTGATCTCAACCAGCAGTAGGGTAAGTAACTACACCCATATGTAATTCGACCCTAGCCCAATGTGGTTCTATCCATGTTTGAATGTTCTGATGGATTCCACCCCAATTTGACATGGTTCTAACCCTAGTTTAGACTTTCTGATGGGTACTCATAACCCTACCCCCGGTGTTAGAGACGAGCTTGACATTGCCTAAGGACATTGAAATATTCTACAATTTCTTCGGGAGATATGAATTCACACTCTAAGATAGCTTGTTGAAAACCAGAGTTCTTTTAGACTACGTGTTGTTTGAACATCACGAGCACACCATTAGGCTACCCCCATGTGATGACAAGAGGAGTGGCAATGCAAGTAGTCGATTGTGTGATTTGACGCTTCTTTGGAGGGTTTGCATTTGCACCCCTGAATAACCACTGGAGATCGAAATTCCTTCTGGTCGTATGTTGTCTACACAGCACAAGCGGGCGATGCCATGCGTGATGACAAGGCAAGTAGTAGAATGACTTACCAATGATGTGGCAATGGCAATGTCTGTGTATTGATTGCAACACAAAGGCATCGGTAGAACTCCTTTGGACGTTCAGGAGGCCTCTCAGATAAGTGATAGGGTTTGGCTTGATTGCCCCATGAGATGAGAAGTTGGCATGATCTCATTCACAAATAACCTCAAAAGAGGCCAATTTCCTCTGACATACCCCTACGGCAAAGTAGAGGGAGTGATAGTGTGAATGGTTATCTGTATTGATTGCAATAGAGAAGAGTGTTGATGGCATTGCTGAAATGCTCATGGCAGATATCCTCTCAGATTGGGGAAAGGACCATCGATCATTTCACTTGAATTCGAGAAGTTAGCTCGCTCCTTTTCACACTTGGCTGTAACATAGTTCTCCTTCTGTGCTCTATGCTTAACTTAGCTTTGGATTGATGCAGTAGAGCGGGCTTCAGTTGATCCTCCGAAGGGACTTAGGAGTTCAACAAGTCGTGTTGGGCGTGTAAATGAGTGTAAAATGAGTAGCATGACTTCCAGAAGCCATAGCTTTTGCTTCGGGAGGAATTATGGGATGCAGGACACCATTTTGTAGCCTATTGATTTTACATCTTCAGATGTACTAACTACCAGTCTAAAAATCTCATGTTTTGCAAGTGAGTTTAGTTCTATTTGAATTATGTCTATCCATTTTGACCAATCATTTTTACATTGATATTCTTCGATGGATTTTGGTTCAATATCCTCGCTATCTTTCATAATATTGAGTGCTATAATATATGCAAATGTGTTATCGACAACTGTTTCTTTTCAGTTCCATCTTCCTTCTGTATGACTAATTTATTGAGATCTCTTCATTTACACTAGTTTTTATCTTCCACGCAAATCTCACGACTTGGGCTTCCAACAAGTAGAGAAGGGATCTGGTCCGCTTACTCCTTATTTTTTGAGGTGAGTTCTTAACCATTTGTCAGTAAAGATAGATCAGGATTTTGTTGGACTATACGACGAGGTGGAAGGTGTTGACGTTGCCCCTTGGTGAAGCTCGCGCCTTAGAGAAAGAGTGTTTCGATCTCAAGTGAGGAAGACTAAACATTGCACTTTTCCTACTTGGATTGTTTGCCAACCCTCTTGTAGGAAGAAGATAACTTCGGCTAAGGGAGTGGTCACTCTCTGGTGAAACCCTATGAGTGGATGGAAACTCCTTAGGGAGTAGTAGTAGCTCTCGGGTGATAAGAACCCTAATGAGCAAACCTCAATGGAGTGGTGATAGGCCTATGACCAAACTCTAATGAAGAGGGAGTATGTATCTCAAGGGACAAAAGAGAACCTAAGGAGCTCCCTAGAGGAGGATCCACCTTAACAGAGCAGAAGGAGAACTCAAACCTCAGGCAAGAAGGCTTAAATAGGAGATATGAGGCTTTGGTAAAAGTTTGGAGCCTTGGAGCCCTTTGGATGTGGGCTAAGGGCCTCTATTTATATAGAAGGCCTTATTTACATGGTTTTAGTGTGTTTACGTGCCACTGGGATTACTGTTCGCGGGGAAAGTTGTTTTGATTGTCATTGATTTCGAACTTGTTACAGCTTCAGTCGCCTACAACAAAATTCAAAGAATATCGTCTTTTTATAAGGCTTACAATGAAAATCAAAAAAGATTATAACTTTTTAACCCTTTTAGAACAAACGCGGGATCCTTTTATCGGATCCTCGCTCGTGTGGGTTCTTTGCCTTTGCCGGGGACTTTTTATGTACGTGGACCACCGCACAATCCTGATCCAAGTGGAGATCTAGATACGAGATCTGCGGATCTAGAGTGCTTATTTCACGAAGGAAGTAAGACACCGACGGGGATCAACTCACGAAGGAGGTGATCGCCGGAGCGGGTGAGATCTACTAGGAGAAATCGCACGCTCGCCCTGAGACTAAGACGAAGCTTAGCCTAGAGGGTAGATCCGCAAATCTGACCTAGACCGGCGTAGATCTGAATGACGGGGATCAACTCACGAAGGAGGTGATCGCCGGAGCGGGTGAGATCTACTAGGAGAAATCACACGCCGCCTCGAAGCCCAAGACAAAGCTTTAGACTAGAGGGCGATCCGAAGTTGACCCGATCGGCGAGACTCGAGCCGATTCTCTACCTTGTCGTAGATCCGAGCCGAACGAACTCTTCGAGATCACGGATCTCGTCTCTTCTCTTGATCAATGCTCGAACACTGTGCCAAAGTCTTGACCTTGAACTTTCAAAATCGGATCTGCGGGGCTCTAGCGAGTCTTCAAAGAGATCCAAAATCCAAACCCCAACCGAAGGAGACCCTATTTATAGCATCCGGGGTATGCAGGTGGCTCGGCCTCATGGTCAAGCCACCTCGGCCTGGCGAAGTGGCTCGGCGATGATGGCCGAGCCACTGGCGACTTGACCGAGGCACCTCGGTCAAGTTGGCGAGTGGCTCGGCGATGATGGCGAGCCACCTCGGCTATGTTGGCCGAGTCACCTCGGTCAACATAGCCGAAGTTGCCTCGTTTTCCTTGTGGCCTTGGTTTACCCGTTTCGCTCCGCCGTTTTCTCGATCTTCCGGATTTAGGTCCTGCCTATTCTTACTCTTGGTCTTCCCCGGACTTAGATTCCGTGCGTATCGGTTTGGGACTAACTCTTAGTTTGTTCGGTTCAGCGATTCACGAAATCCGATCGTCTGTTCAAGTCGGTTTGAACCGTGCTTGTAACGCTGTGGGTTTGCCATCGGGTTCGTGTCTCAACAATTCGACGTCCGTATTATCCGATGGGTTGTCATTCGCCGACTTCCCGTCACGAGTTGGTTTTGGGGATCTTGTACGTATTTTCTAACGCCACAGATACCCCTCCAAAGTGTTTGATCTCGTTCTTTTATAGGCGAGCACGGAATACTTTGGACATGATAGTTCGACCTTGGTGGCAAGGGTCGAAAGTTAGCTTAATTTCTTCAATTCCTTCAGATCATCCGGTGCTTTGTAGGATTTCGATGGGGTCCGCAGTCTTTGCATTTAGCGTCGGCCGCTTATTGAAATCTTGAATCGAAGCTGGTAGGTGAGTTTTGTTTGTAACTCGCGTTGGTTGGTTGTTGTTTGACTAACCATCAAACTTTTGGACTTCTCCGTATATCGGTGAACTCTTTTGGACCTCTCTGTATATCGGTGAACTCCTTGTTGGCGACACGTTGATTGGCGTCGAATACGTGGAATTTCATAGCCCTCCATCGGCTAATTCTTCCATCATCACGTGTGTTGTTGGTTTGACCACAGCGGGAGGATTCCTAGTTGGAACAGGAAACAATCTGGCTTTACAAATCCTCATTTCTGGAATTTCACAGTGGAAGGAAATTGAGGGTTATCGAGTTATCCTTAAGAATATGAGAATATTCCCGGGAACTTCGTTAAAATTAGGAAATAATTTATACCGTATTCCTAGTTGGGTAGGATTAGGCGACCGTTGATTGGCGGCGTGATCCACCGATCGTGTTATCCTAAGAATATTTTTTATAGAAATATTCTTAGAACTCTCGACAAATTAGGAAGCGGTTTATACTCATATTCTGATTGGGTAGGATTAGGCGACCGTTGATTGGCGTGATCCACGATCGAGTTATCCTAAGAATATTTTTTATAGAAATATTCTTAGGAACTTCTCGACAAATTAGGAAACAGTTTATACTCATATTCCTGATTGGAGTAGGATTAGGGATGACGCGTTGATTGGCGTCGATGTAATCCTTCGCGAGTGTTATCTGCCGAATAAATCTCGAATCCTTCCAAATATGGCGGGGGTAGGAGCCAATCAGCGGACTGATTTGGCACTATTTTGACATCAGGATAAGGTTCTAGTGGGACTCCTAATTAGGGGCTGATTAGAGTCCTAATTAGAATTGATTTGGGCCCATTAGGAGTTGTTATAAATACCCATGATCACCCTTTGCCTCGACCTAGGCCCCCCTTGTGCTCTTTTTCTCTTGTTTTCATCTCGTCTCTCGCCGTCTCATCTCTCTCAAACAACGAGGTACATGCACGAGTGTTTTACAAGCGCCTTTTCTTCTTCTTCTTCTCTTCTTTTTGTTTTGTTTTGTTGTTTGGTGTGCGGGGAAGAAGAAGGGATCGGCATAGCGTTGGTAGCGGCCAGCGAACAGTTAGCGTGGTAGGCGCCAGCGCCCAGCGTGACGGTATTTGGCGCCAGCGGTGTCGGCGGTTGTTTGCTCGTCGGTCGGCGTCGGACTGCGTCGTTGGTGTCAGTCGTGGTCGATGAGCGACCTGACCAAGCGGGCTTTGACACTTTATTTGTTGATTTTCAAGCGTGTATCGACTCTATTTGTCTTCTTTTGCGGTTTCGATGTCGTCGCGAAGATCTCATGTTCCAAGGTCGATCAACTTCGCGCCCGGCGTGAATGCGCCTCCTTCTTTGGTGGTGCGCCGGCATTATCATCTTCATTATATATATCGTTGTATCCCGCTTTGCTCTCCTTTGTGAAGCGATTGGGAAGATCGAAATCCTCCTTTGTGGGGACCGGCTTGGTCTGTTTCATCTTCTCATGTGTACACTCGTTCTGACCCAGCCGTTCTCCTTTGTGGCGATTGGGAAGAGCTGAGATTCTCCTTCGTGGGGATTGGCCTTCAAAGATTAGTTTAAACTTGGTCATCACCCATCTCGATATCTTCAATGGGAGCGATTTCATACCGTATCCATGCTCAGAACGGGATATATTGCCGCTTTGTTTACACGACTATATTTATCGTTCTCAGGTATTCGATACGGATGAAATCGTCGACCTCTATAAGGTCGGACTCAATCTATGTAAGATGAATTCAGCGCCTTTTACTAGCTGAATATTTTCGATTTGATTGATTATTCCTCGGGAGCTTTTAGACTTACGCGGTTGATGGGCGCCATAGTGAATATTATTCCGTGTAGCGATCCGCGATTTTTATCTCGCCTCGATTTGCACCGGTACATCAGCGAGCGATTGGTACTTGAGGGGAGTTCCGCATTCTCGGACTATTGGTCACCGATCGCTACTTGTAAAGACACCATCTAATCAACCTTTATAAAACACATATCTGCTCGCACTCCGCTTAAGGATCCTGATACGCCTTTTATCGAGATTGGCGGTGGTTGAACAAAGACGACGGCGGTCCTTTGTATATTCCTCGGATACCTCGTCGGCTCTCATTGATCGACCTCGGACACCATCTTTGTGACCGCCGTATGTCTTGGCGTCGTAGAGAGCATGATCATATCCATTGCGGATTTATTACCCGCCAGCCAGCCTGTGTTCCAACAGAATCGATCATCGGCCTTCATCCGAAATTGTGGGGTTGGACACACCGCCCGTGATGAGCTTTGTTCTTGCCTTGACTTTGAAGAACCGCCGCTACGCTTAGCGAGATGCCGCCATCTAGTCATAGATTTTACTACCGGGTTCACTCATCGGTAAACATTGGTGGGGTCGCGACCAACTTCGTCCTCAACCGATGGGATGGAGAACTTCGTGTTTATGGCCCCAGATTCGACGCCACCATATATAGCTTTCCAATCAGCCAACCATTTCTTCACCTTATTCGAGCTCTATAATCGGTTGAATACATTTTCACTAGACACGGCGAGTTGGGGCTGGCTTTACATGAGATGTACCGAATTTCAGGTTTACCCATGGGGAAGATGTCAGATCGAGTACTTCCCTTCCAATCAGAACCTAGCCTACCAAGAAACACACACCAATCGCTACAAGACTTTATGGGATCTCACTTGTCATTATTATGTAGCTCTGGCCCAATCTGAACCTTATGCCAAAAGGAAACCGCAAGTGAGTCTGAAGCAGTTCGCCATTTATCTGTTCCGGCATTTGGAGGACAACTCGGCGAGGAAATATGTGGCTGTCACGCTCACTCCTTGGAGGTTAATGAACTGATCGAGAGGTCCGAGGCTAACTCCTACACGCCACAAAGATGGTTTTCCCGGGGACCAAGTTTGCAACCTTTACGTGGCATCGCGGTGAAACCTATCTTGCCGACAACTCTTCTAGCGGCTATCTTGCAATATGGTCAAGAAATATGTGGTTCCATATCAATCGGTGATGCCTTACCTTTGGAGGTCCTTTATCCTGCGATTCGGCTTGCCCACAAGAAGGAACTCTCTCTCCTTCCGGTAATGGTGGCCAATATTCACCGTGGATTGCGGCATATAGTCCGGGCGTTTACTCAGGGAAAGGATGAGCCATCATCTCGTATTCCTTCCGCCCGAGTAGAGCTTCCATATACCTATTTGATGGCTTGGTGGTCTTTCATCGTCCGACATGATGTCAAGACGTTCCACAGATTCGTCTACTCCTTTCTTGTGGTTGGTAGAGGATTGCAGATGGAAGGGGCGCGGCTTTACAGAGGTCAAGAAACAGATGCAGATTCATAGAGGGTGGATCTTTTCCAGATGTTTTCCTCGATTCTCTAGTCAATATGGTGAGTCCTTGATCGACGAGGAGGTGCCAAGACACGCAGACTTCACTTGATATTGGTGTTTCAAGCGGCTAGTGAACATCGGGCGGGGTATCTCACTTTCGAGTAAAGAGGAATGCTTCATTGAGCCTTATTTTCCTGCCGTTTAGCTCGCCCGGTTCGGTTCACGACCAACTTTATGTTGGGAACCCGAACCGATGGCTCGGACTCATGGTGGACTTGTGGATGGCCTTCGAGCATGGTTGTGGAGCCGCCATGGGATGTACCGTGCTAGATTTAGTCTACCAAGTTCGCACCGCCACCGGAGTCGACTTTTCTTTATTGCGGTTGGCTCTTAGTAGCTAATGAGCCTGTCCCTGTGAGGGCTATCTCAGATCTGGTGGCCGAAGTGGCGTCCGCGAGCGATACTCGGGCTTCGGGATCGCTTCGAGCTTCGAAGAAGCGTCGCCAACCTCCTCAGGCAGCCGAAACTGCGGAGGAGGTGCCGAATATTCTTTGGGACTTGAGGGGGACCAGCGAAGCTGCAGTTCATGAGGAGAACCTTAGTACTTTTCTCCTTCCACACTTCATTTTATTATCCCTTTCATTGTATTTCTCATTCAACTGAATTTTCGCAGGGAAATTTGTTGAAGAAGAAGATTTTCATTCCTCTCGAGCGGTTAAGCGAAAGAGGTTAACCCATAAGTCTTGCAGGAATCCTCGATCTTTTGACGTAGATCTGACCAGCGATGGCCCAGTTAGTGATGGAGGTAACAATCCGTCATAGCGTAACCTGATCTTTTTAAGTTTTTTTGCTTTAGGAGACTGACATCTTTCCGTTTCTATGCAGGGGGTTTCAAAACTCATGATTTTGGCTTTGATTTTTTCTACCATGATTCTGCTGGGCCTAGTTCCACTCATGTCGAGCCTAGCTTCTCTTAACAAATGTATGGGGCTATGGCGGAGGAACCTGGGAATACCAATGTAGGACCTGATTCGGTGAACCCAGGTACATCTAACATCGATAACTCCTCTTCTGGATGGCGAATGCGAGAATTGAATGACTTCGAATTAGTACCCCACTAATTGCCTCTTCGCTTTTTGCTCTTTTAGAGAAATTGCAGGAGACAAATGCACAAACCGAGACTAGGCAAGCTAACCCCACTGTAGGAGGTAAGTCGCCTTACAATTGTTAGCCCATTTTCAGTTGCATTTGTTTTTCCTAATGCTTTCCCTTTCCAGACTTCTCAATGGAAGACTTAGGTGGAAGGCTGGTTTATCGACAATACCGCCATGGATGATCTGCTACATGCTCTATCACAGGGTGGCGATACTCTTGGTGGAGACTTTCCTGAAGCAACTATCCCCGAAGAAGGTATGAATTTTCTCTTCGATTATAGGACCAGCCATTTGGCCAATACTACTATAATTAAAGGAGTCTGAGAAATTCCCTTTGTGTAGTGGCAGGCACTCCTCTTCCCACCGCTTTTTCGGAATCAGCTACTACAACGACTGTTGAGATAGATGAGCATCTTGAGGGTCATTGCGGTTGTGATATCGATGATAGATACTCCTCGTAAACTCGCCAACTCGGTCACACCAAAGATGGCGGGTAAGAGCCCTCCAACTAAGTATACATTCATCGCTTTTTGATCAAGATTCTAAGATCCTCTTTTCCCTTATCACGGAACCTACATCTAGCCTCCATGATTTGGCGAGGCTGATGGTGGGCGAAGATCCATCGGCTTAATATCTGTTTAGAAGTGCGCTCATTCTTTTCCTTGATGAACATGGTGATCGATAAGATTCTCCGTGGCGGGCATTCTCTCCATCAGTTTAGGCCATTGCTTGGTCCCCGGACAGCCCTGATACAGAATGTGGGTCATCCTGAACTAGCTCAAGCCATTGCCGACGACCTTGCTCATCTAGAGGGGAAGCTTCAGAGACTTCAAGAATTGCAAGCAACCGGAGCTTCCTCGTATGTAGCTACCGCATTGCAGCTGCTTAGAGGCATGGCGATGCTCGCTTTTACCGACTCGAGGTCCGTGATGCGAGAGATCACGCGGATCAGCTCCTGAAATGCTGTTGCCGACATATTCTTCCCTAAGCCATATCCAGACTGGTATTGTAGCGAGTGCGGAGAGGATAATACTGCTCAGGAGAGAGCTCCATGCAGAGGAAGATAAGATGAGTATTTTGGAGCTGGCCAAGGCCAACAAGGAAGAAGCTCTCGCCGTCGCGTCTAGGGAACTCGAATCGTCGGGCGTAAACCGGCCGAGATCGAAGAGGCGTGCCCACCTAAGAATCGAACACCGGCGAGGAGTTTTCAGACTAAGTCAGCAGGAGAATTCCACCAGGCTTATAGTGATGAAGTGTCTCAGCTCGAACAACAAATCCTTTGTCATAGACTTGATGTTTAAACAGTTGTAGCTCCTTTTATATTTGCTTCAAATGAATAAGATTTATTCCTTTCATTGTTTATTATGATTCTTTTACTTCGTCTGAAATAATTAACCATAATACTTATAGGATTTTTGGCAAATCCTCAGCCATCAACGGGTTTGATTTGCCTTTACCAATTACCGCTTGAATTGGCTAGCGTATGGATTGTCTAAACTGCTCAAGACGCACGCTATGCTAAAAGAATGAGACTCTTCTAGACTTGTTGCTATGACATTGAATACATAGACTTTGTCTTCTTTTACGGATAAGAGACTAACCGGCGACGCGTGTTAGGCGTCGGCTTTAGGGTTATTGGCCAACCCCCAGCCCTCAACGGGTTTGATAAGCCTTTACCAACTACCGTTTGAGTTGGGCTAGCATGTAGATTATCTAAATCCGTTCTACACACAACGTTGTGCTAAAAGAATGAAATTCTCTTAGACTTTTTGCTACGATATTGAACACGTAGACTTCGTCTTTTTCACGGGAAGACTAACCCGGCGACGCGTGTTAGGCGTCGACCTATCCCTGCTTAGGATTCGGGATCAAATTTCCTAAGAAGAATCTTGGATTAAAGAGTTCTGGCTGATAGAATTAACTTGGCGAGAGAGGAAGAACTTCATGTTCTATCTCTCAGAATGAAACCAATAGCAGGGTCCTGCCGTAGGAATCGAAAAGACTCAAAGCACCTTCACGGACAACTCGGTTCTGAATCCCAAGATACCTTCAGCTACCTAAGATGAAAGATGGAACTAAAAGTGGATCTCCACTTCGAGAACCGAAAAGACTCAAAGCACCTTCACGGACAACCCTACCAAAATCCCCGGGCGATCACGGGCGCTACCTAAGATGAAGCAAGGAGAGAACTCTTCCGTTTATCACAAAAGGGATCTTATGCTTGGAGAGGAAGAATTTTATATTCTATCTCTGGCGTGAAAGAAATCTTGAGTGGGCCTCTTGTTCATAGAAGGAATCAGGAGGAGATTGTGGTAATATACCAGAAACTTTATAGGCCCACCGTCAAGAAATTTGATCGGTGAGGGAAATTATAATGGAGGATAAATCTAGAGTTATCCTCGAGGAAAGTGGGTGAAACATCCCACGAGGAACTTCCCGTCGAAACGGGTTATCCTGAAGATACTAAGGGTAGTATTTCTTCAGGAACTTTCCATTTATCGGCATTAATTGCTGGTCGCCATTTTGTGTTATTAGGCGATATGCACCATTGGAGTAAACCGTTTCTATTACAAACGGACCATCCCATTTAGGTTCAAATTTACCTTTCTTTTTGGAAGTGAGGATTATCGGTCGTCGCGCAGCGAGGACCAAATCTCCTTCTTTAAAACTCCGTTGTCGTACTTTCTTGTTGAAAGCTCTCGACATCCTAGCTTGGTAGAACTAAATGCATTGTTGAGCTTCCAGGCGCTTTTCATCCAACATCTCGAGCTCTTCGAGACATTTCTGATGCTGTTCTTCGATCGTCATCTCCGTTGCAAGAGGCGTGCGGGTGGCGGAATCTGGATTTCCAATGGGAGAATTGATTCACACCCGTAGACCGTAGAATACGGTTTCTCCAAATATGCATGCGACGGCAGCGATATGCCTGCAGTGCTTCTCCGAAGTTTATCATCCCACCGTTATTCTTCACAAGCTTCGGCTTAATCTTGATAATCGCCTTGTTGAATGCCTCGGCTAATCCATTTGGTAATGGATTATAGGTCAGCCGACCAGACGCCTTGTATTTTAAACTTCTGCAAAACCTAATGAAGGAATTGCGATGAATTGGGGACCGTTGTCATGCACAATCCGTCTTGGGACACCGTGTCGGTAGATAACATGGTGTTTGATAAACTTGATGGCGGTACTTCGCCTTTACTTCTTTTAACGGATTGCTTCAAAATTTCACTTGAGAAGTAGTCGGTGATCGCTAGAATAAACCGATCACCTTTGACCGACGGAGGGAAAATGGGACCTACAACGCCTATTCTCCATGTCTCGAATGGCGAGGATGTAGTCGAAGGATGCAACCGCCTCGAGGTCGATGCATATAGTTAGCGTGAACTTGACGCGTGGCATCTCGGCGTATCGTGCGTCGTAATCATTGTTGGCCAAAAGTAGCCCATTCTCGATACGATCGTAGAGCTTGGGACGGGTTGGTGTGCACCACATTCACCTCCGTGTGCTTCGAAGGACCTCTTACGCCTCTTTGTTTGAGAGGCATCGAGTAAAGACCATCATACCCGGCGATATAACATCCGGTCTCCGTCGTAGAAGAATCTTGGAGCTCTTAGTCGGATTGACTCTCTCTCCTTCCGTCTTACGAGAATACCATGTAAGACGAATCGATGATAGAAAGCCAATCTCGGGGCTCCAATTTGGTTTTGGTTGCATGTACCTCTTTGGTAACTACCCCTTTGTCTTCTTGTACCTCATCGTATATTGGTACAAAGAGTTGATGAGTCCTGACCGTAACCAACTACTCGGTCTCGTGAGGTCAGGCTACGATACAAATGAAGCCAGCAGCATCCGCATAAGCTGCTCTCAAGACGGGATATATTCAATGAAGAACTCTTCGAACGAAGTCCGCCATTTCAACGGCCACTCGGTAATAGGACCAGATCGGGATTTCTAACTTCGTAGTCTCCACGGATCTGCTTGACTATCAACTGCGAATCGCCGTACGCTTCGAGATACTCGACCCCCAGCTCTTTGGTGAAACTAAGTCCGATAAGTAGCGCGTTGTATTCGGCCACATTATTAGAGCACGGTTCGGTGAGTGAATAAGCACGGGGCATGACATGATTCCCCGGGGAAACTAAGACGACCCCAACCTCAGCGGAGATCTTAGAACATCCAGGGGCACTAGCCACATTGGTAGCTCGAGAAGCTCCGTCAAAATACAGTCGCCATATTTGTTGGTGCGATGTAGTGTTGACTTCGTGGACTTCATCCGGAAGATCATCATATAGCTCAACTGCGTCCATTGTCGGGTTGGCAGCCAAGAGATCGCAAATCGCTTGTCCTTTGACCGACTTTTATTGTTTGAAGTGCAAGTCATATTGGGACAAGAGCAAGGCCCATTTCGCCAAACGCCAACTCATTGAGGCCGGCTGGGTCATAAATATTGGGCCGGTTCGTTAGAGATAACATAAATCGTCGTCCGGCTAAATAGTGCGCATTTTACGAATCGCGAACACTAATGCAAGGCCTTGCTTCGACCATTGGGTATCGAGACTTCGGCACCGACTAATGTTCGTTCGTGTAATACATCGCCGCTCGCGGACCGCCGCCGTCCCCGCAGCAAGTAAAGAGCTTAACGAGTGATCCGTTGCCTTGATGTAAATCGAAGCGGTTTTCCACAGCGGTGTAACAAGAACAGAGGTTTAGCGAGATACGATTTGATCTCTTCAAATGCCTTACGGCGTCGTCCCAAATAAATGACCGCGACCTTCTTATTCAACTTTGAGAATGGTTGGCACTTCGGATAGGTTTGATATGAACCGTTGGATGTCATGTCGCCCTTGTAACCCAGTTCTCTCGGATTTCTTGGAGGTTGCAAATCTTGAATCGCTTTCACTTTATCGGGATCGACATGGATTCCTTTGTTGGTGACGACCGAGGAACTTGCCTTGGACATCCCAAGGAAGGATTTGGCGGGGTTCATCTTTAGTTGATGAATTCGCATGAGCTCAATACCATTCTAAGATCTTTGATGTGATCTCCTTTGTCCGCGGCTTTTCACGACCAAGTCGTCGGCGTAGCATTCGACCGTTTTGGAGATGATCTGGAAAATCTTAGTCATTGCTTTCGTGATATGTGGCGTAGGCATTTTGAGGCGAGCGGCATGGCCGTGTAGCAATATATACCATACGCTCTCAACGCAGGTGCCATGGCCATCGGGTGCATCTTGATCGATTGTAACCCGAAAAACCGTCCATGAATGACATTCTTCGAAACCACCGTATTGTCAACTATGACATCGGTGATTGGGAGAGGAAAGTCATCTTTCGCAAGCAAGATTCGTGTCTCAGAATCAACACGATTCGATTGACCCATTCTTCTTCATGGCGGGGCGATATTTGCCACCCAATCGATGTTGAATTTCCTTGATGAAACCCGATTCTATTAATTTTTCACCTCTTCAGCGATTCTTTGTCAAGAGGCGTGGATGAAACCTTCTTTGCGGTTGTTTGGCGGGTTTGACATCCACTTTAATGTTGAGGCGATGTGTCGCCACATTGGGTCGTAGTCCCTCGCATTTCCTCGTGAGCTCCGCATCTAACACATCGATATACTCTCGATTAGAGGCGATCAACTCTTCTTTCTCTTTAGGAAGACTATTGCGATGTTTATGAGCTTAGGATGCTCTTAGTCCCCATATTAACTGGACTACCTGGTCCTTAGTGGGGGTTCTCTTTGCTCGAATCTATCCCCAAACCGCTTTTGAGTTGATGGATCCATGGGTCTTCCCATGTTGGCATATCTTCATCATCCTCAATAGTAGCAGATCAACTCAAGCCATATTTGACATCAAAGCCTTGAAAGCTTCTCCAGGTCAGGTGTCGAATCCCAAGTCAAGAATCGCATCATGTCCTTCCTCCTCGTGGATTATTGTCAATCAACCATGAGCATTCATCTTCGAGGGATTCAGATCCCAACCCTCTTCTAAATGCATAGTAGTTATCCGACTTTCCCTTGGGACATATGCGCTTTGGGAGGGATTCGAGGACCTCGTCAGAAACATAGACCTTCCCTCGTGTCAAGTCATACCCCACTTCTTCATGATATCCGGTGTTCTAGACTATATCTGAATGTGTGGAGGATAGGCCCATTGTCATCTTCATCTTCTTCTAAGAAATGATTCGCTGAACTGCATCTCCTTTTAGTAAACCAAGTCTTTTCACTACTTGATCTTAGTGGGATGGCGAGTGTTGTCCCAAAGGAGTCTCGAACCGCTTTTGTGTAAAGCAAGATGACCGAAGTTGGTAGGTGCAACTCGATTGTTGTATAAACTGTCATCACATCATTCAAAGACAAAGGGTACTCTAAATCGCCATTTATTGATTCATCGGCAATTTGCCAATTACAATGTTCATCGGCGATTCTTCATCGCCAAGATTGATTATAAGGTACAATGTCATTTAAAACAAAACCACCACTATAATCAAGCCCTTCGTACGCCTTCTTCACACCGCTGCGTGCCTTGGGCCGATGATTGATTTCGGACTCATTACCGTGAGGAGAGAAACCAGAAATAATTCTCCATCCCTTAAGCGGTTGTTTGTCGCGACCACCGTCTTGACTTCATTGTTTGTGTCTACATATTTGAGATCTGATAAAGAGTAGATGGAACTATAACGTTACTGTGGATCCAAGGTCGACCCAACAATAAGTTATAGAAAGTCTCTACGTCAATCACATAGCAGGTGACTTCGGACTTTAAGTCCCCCATTTGGCACTTTATCCGGATTTTACCCAGCGGCCGAGACCCGCTGGTGTTAAATCCGTAGATCCGTGCTGTTGATGCCGATTCTTGGCGGGGATTCTAAGGTGATACATGAGGCTAGGGCATGATGCTCCTGTGAACCGGATCGACTTAGATCCGGTTAACTTCACTAGAGCCAATATACCCGGTGAAGTATAGCGGCCTATCATGCTTGAAATTCCTTGTCTGCATATCCTCCTTTGTAAAAGTGATGCAGGAGAAGTGTTTAGCCGCAAGGTTGCATTGTGGGGCCGACCCTTCTAGACTCGGCTTAATCTGGGTGAGGAAGACCTCTGAATCGGCCAGGGCTTCTTGAAGAGCTTCTCTTGTCTCTTTTGACAACCGCAGCAACTCGTAAAGAGTAATCCTTGTGGGGATATTGGCCAATTGTGCCATCACGTCAAAGCGGTACGGAGAACTTGAAGTTCCCAGTTTATCTCTTCCAATCCGGGCGACAGCGTAGACGCTTCGAGCTGAACTTCCGTGGTCGCTTCTTTGCCATAGCCTCTTTGGCAATCGCCGTTGTTGTGCCTTTTAGCGAGTGAGGGTGTTGTTGGTACCCCGGCTCGGCGGCGTCTTGGCATTTGGATCGGGAACTTCCGGGTACTTGTATTTGTACTGTCCGCCCCTCGTATGCGGCTTCGTGTTCTCTTCTGGACACTGGAATGTCGCCACCGCCATTATCTCCTCCGTAATCGCGGAAGTAGCATGGCATACCTTTGCCTTCGCTTTGACTTTTCTTGATGAAGAAGAAGCTACCCATTGATCATCTTCAAGCAACCGGTGGACCCACGTGATCTCGCCATTCGGGGTGTGATGCGACACGAAGTCCTTCGGCATTGCTTGTGTGGGTCATCATTCACCGTCTTCATTGCGACTTTGACCACTGGTTTAGGTTCAAACCATGTTAATGGCACTGACCCAAAGCTTATGGACACCGTATTTGCTCCGACCCTCTTTTCTTTGGACGGCTTCATAGTGATGACCCCTACGTCAATTAAGGCCTGGATTTTATCCTTAAGGCCGAAACACAATTTAGTGGGGTGATGAATTGCCCTATGGTAAGCGCAGTATTTTGAGTCGTTCGTCCTCTTTGCTTCCTCTTAATTCTGAATCGGAGGGAGCTTGATCTTGTTATTTTCCACAAGATATTTGAAGAGACCGGAATCTGCCGTCCCTAAAGGAATAGGACTTGGGAATCTCGACTCGCCTTTCTATTTCAGGGTTCCTGCTACACCGCGATTGTGCCTATTATGGGCGCTGTTCGCCATTGCCGCTGTCGCGCCGGGTTGAGTTGAATGTTTATTTGCAACCGCCCGTCTGGCTTGCTCTTTCCCTTTGCCGCGTGGGATAAAGTTACGCTGGCTTCATTGCCGGCTGGCCTCTTCCGCTTTTTCCTCTTGAGGCGTTGACTTGTTCACCCGCACCTTCAAGTCTTTCCGGTGTTGGGCGGTCTTTGTTCCCATTGCCTCGAGCACGCCTAGCGACAAGTTGTTGTGGCAGTGCGGAGGATGAACTCCTCGTTATCGGATCCCGCAGCTCATTGCCATGTTCTAATCGCTGACGAAGGTATCCACGCCCGCCCTTCGCTGCCGAGTAACGCTCCGATGGATATTTCTGTATCGCCATCGAAGAAATTGGAAAGCAGGGACTCCATATCATCCCACCGTTGATGCTCCCCTATTTAAGACGGCGGTACCAATCGAAGCGGCTCCACGAAGGGTGCCAACGAATGACCAACCATCGTGGGTTCATTGCCTGAATAACCCAGGCTTAATTTGAAGTAAATCAAGTCTTTGCGTTGGGGAACCCTTCCGTCAAGCGGTGTGAAGTTTATTAAGTTAAACTTAGGCAGTGCGGGATTGATTCCCACTCCCTCGGTATGGGCAAGGAATACCCGTCTTCTTCACCTCTTGGCGAAAATCAATGAGTTGATTTTGCTCGAGGTCTTTGATCTTCTCGCCTCATGAGCAACAACATCTATATTATGCCCGCAAGGCCGCTCAGAGGGTTATCATCCTCTTGTGCTTCCTCCCGGTCTCAATCGCCGCCATCTTGGTCGACGCCGATGCGCCACCGATTCACCTCGATATTTTGTCAAGGCTTGATCCGTTGGTCATGCATTTCTCTCATCGATGCATGGCCATATCCATCTCTAGCTTGAAGTTTTCCGTTGCTTAGTCAATGCTTCGCCTACCATTTTAGCCACTTGATCTCAGACTCATCATGTTGGGAGCACCTTTAAGCTAGATCTGATATTATCGAGGCAACTACGAAACCAACATCTCGACGATCATCCTCCATGGGTATCCTCTCGGTTTGTCGTAATTGGACCGGCCGGATAGTCCCTGACCGCAAACGAAGTTAACCGCTATGATTTGCCGATAGCTCGTGATGATGATCCTTTCTTTGGTCATATTATTAGTGACCTCGGCAATTCATCCTCTCGATGTCATCCTTTCATGAATCGCCTTGACCTAGGTCTCGGCGTGTCGGTGCTAAGTCTCGGAAGACCGATATTCTTTCGGGTTTCTTGATGGCAATTGCACTCGAGCACTTGTCTTGATGAGCTTGGAGCACAAGCATGACCGTGTTAGTTTAGGGGATCCCCTGAGATTTCTTCGCACTTCAGACGGTAGTATGTTCGCTGGTACGAAACCGAGAAACTCGTATGCCGACGACCCCTGTGTATAACATCGCTGCCATCGATGAAAACGCTCTCCTCGAGAATGGCCTATTTCACGAAACTACGAAAGTGACTTCGCCTTGACTTTCGCTATGTGAGCGAAGTCTTGGTGGACTCTCGGACTTCGATCTTTAGTCCGGTTGGTGGGGTTGCAGGAATCTTCCAATCCTTCTTGGAACGGGTGCGACCTCCTGCATGAGGAGTGACCCGTGATTCCTTCAGAGGACCTTGTAGGGTCGAAAAAAAATGTTTATTAATTGAAAGTATGGGTTTACAATCAAATTCTCTCGATTACAGAGGAAGAGGAGGTTGATTTGACTCCTCTTTTGTATGGGTTCTTGGTGGCGAGAGGATGCTTCACTCGATGCTCGAGTCGAGGTTGCTTCCCGTTGACGATCAGATCAAAGCTGCGGATGATCTAGAGGTCGTTGGAGAGGTTCTTAATCTCTCTTGGGCACACAAGTGTTGATCTCAAAAGTTCTCAGACTTTCTTTCCTCAGCTTGCCAGCCCTTTCTTTGTTGGGCTTTAACTATTTATATGGGCTTGAGGGGTGTAACCGGACTCTATTGTCACTCTCATATGGGGGTTAATGACCCTTCCCATCGTGCGATCGGTCCAGCGGTGCGTGTTACGACAATGGCCTGCGTGTTTGCTCTGATGGCGGCGCTTATTGCGGTGATTGTCGGTACTTCTGATAGCAGCGGCGCCCGGCTATGATAGCGCGAGCGGCGAGCCTCGTCGAATGTCGAGCCTGTTGCTTGGCGAGCCTCGTCACGAATGTCGAGCCTGTTGCTTGGCGAGCCTCGTCACGAATGTCGAGCCTCGGCGCTTGGCGAGCCTCGTCGAATGTCGAGCCTGCGCCTCTCGAGCAAGTCTTGTTTCGCAGCCTTGCACCGGTCCGGCTTTGGTTGAGTGCCGAGTTCATCGCTGTAGGCTTAACCGCGATTGAATGTCGAGGTTCATCGCTAGGCGAAGCCTCGCTGATTGTCGAGCTCGCTGCTTGGCGAGCCTCGTCGAATGTCGAGCTCGCCGCTGGCGAAGCCTCGCTCAATGTCGAGCTCGCCGCTGGCGAAGCCTCGCTCAATGTCGAGCTCGCTGCTTGGCGAGCCTCGCTCAATGTCGAGCTCGCCGCTGGCGAAGCCTGCTCAATGTCGAGCCTCGGCGCTTGGCGAGCCTCGCTCAATGTCGAGCTCGCCGCTGGCGAAGCCTCGCTCAATGTCGAGCTCGCCGCTGGCGAAGCCTCGCTCAATGTCGAGCTCGCCGCTGGCGAAGCTCGCTGATTGTCGAGCCTCGGCGCTTGGCGAGCCTCGTCACGAATGTCGAGCCTGTTGCTTGGCGAGCCTCGCTCAATGTCGAGCTCGCCGCTGGCGAAGCCTCGCTCAATGTCGAGCCTCGGCGCTTGGCGAGCCTCGTCGAATGTCGAGCTCGCTGCTTGGCGAGCCTCGTCGAATGTCGAGCCTCGGCGCTTGGCGAGCCTCGTCACGAATGTCGAGCTCGCCGCTGGCGAAGCCTGCTCAATGTCGAGCCTCGCCGCTGGCGAGCCTCGCTCAATGTCGAGCCTCGGCGCTTGGCGAGCCTCGTCGAATGTCGAGCCTGTTGCTTGGCGAGCCTCGTCGCTACTTAAGAACGTCGTAACTTTCAAACCGCACGCCGGAATTGGACGAATTATATATGAAAATCGACCATCTCGACGAGACGGAGCCAATTGCCCCGGTCATCTTACCCAGTTCCTTTTGGTTTAAGAGATATCAGCATTTCTGTCTTATTTGGTAAAGTCAAACATCCGTAAACTTAACCTTTAGGCGGCCTCGACTCCACTTAGATGGGCTCTTAAACTCTTTTGCTCATTCCGAAGTTGCGGTAGGGATTAAGGCAATTTTTATTGCCTACAAAACCCCCTCCAAAGTTTCCAGACTTGAATGCGGTTGAATGGAGTCTGGAACACTTTGGATATGAAGACTTGTAAGATGGTCGCCAGACGCGAGCGAGGAACCTTCTAACTAACACGGTAAATTTGTATTCTTCACTTGCGCCTAATGACGCTTCCTCGATTTTAGCAAACCCCAGCCTATCAACGGATTTGATGTGCCTTTACCGACACCGCTTGAATCGGGCTAGCATGTAGATTATCTAAGTCCGCTCTACATGTAACGCTATGCTAAAGAGTTAACTCTCTTAGCCACGATATTGAATACGTAGACTTTGTCCTTCTTACGGGGAATAGACTACCCGGCCACGGTGTTAGACGTAGACTTATCTCTAATAAGGATCGAGATAAAGTCCCCTATGCCGAGAGGCATAGATTCAGTTGTTGTTTAACAACAACCGCTACATCGAATGGTCGCTACAGATAGACTTTGTATTCTCTTGGGGCGAAGCGAACCCTTTGTGTCTTCGGGCTTAAAACAACCCGCTGTGTCTTCTGGGGCAAAGACAAACCCGCAATAGTGGCACATCGCATGGTAGGCCACTATTCGAAATGATCGAATCGTTGATGACATAAAAGTATAACGATCGTGATCAAAAGCAATCAAGTTGTTGATGGCGTGAGAGTATAACAACAAGGATTACGAACAAAGTCATTTAGAAAATGACTCGTGGGGTAGCCGAATCGCCTGGCATGGGAGTATAACGACTATGGTTGAAATAGAGGCACATCGCATGGTAGGCCGCTATTCGATGAGGGAGTTGCTAGGGGTATATTGCTTGGTTAACCACTATCTAACCCAAAGTCACTCGGACAAGTGACGATATGGAAATGATCGATCGGTCCATGACACCAGGGTATGACGACATATGACCAAGAAGAATTCTAGTTGTTCAGTGACTCGGAAGTATAACAACTATGATGGGAATAGGGTAATTTAATCTTGATTGGATAACGCCATTTTATGGAATGACGGTGCGGACTATCGAGGTGATTGTTAACATGACGCTATGTGGACCCACCAACCTATTGACGAGGATTGGAAGGGGAGTTTGTCAAAGGTGATTGTTAACCCGACAAGAATTTGTTGTGATTGGGGCAACTTTGAGGACTCGCCATCCCATTGAAGAGGATTAGTAAGTTAATTTGCCAGAGGTAAAATGTTAACATGACAAGATTGTCGCGACGGAGTTTATTTTGAGGACTTACCATCCCATTGAAGAGGATTGGTAAGTTGATTTGTCGAGGTGCAATATTAACATGACAAATGGGAGTGGTCCCGCTATCCTACTTGAGAGGATTGACGAAGGAAACTGGGGAACTATCGAGGTGATTGTTAACATGATAGTTTTGGGGAGTTTGAAAGAAGACTATGGGTAGTACTTTTCGTAAACTTACCATTAATAGGCATCATGATTCGTCGCCTTCTTGATTGGTTAGGCGGTATGCTCCATTCGAGTAAACAGACTCCACCACGAATGGTCCTTCCCATTTTGGTTCGAACTTCCCCTTCTTTTGGAGTTCAAAATCATCGGCCGGACAATGAGAACGAGGTCGCCTTCCTTGAAAATCGACATCGGACTTTCTTGTCAAATGCTTTAGAAACTGGTCCGTAAAGCTCGATATGTCGTTGAGCCCGTAATCGCTTTTCATCCAAAGATTTCAAGTTCCTCAAGCGCCGGCGATGATTTTCCTCGGTTGTCATTCCGTGGATAACGCCATTCGGCGACGGATTTGAATCTCTATCGGTAAAATGGCTTCACAACCATAAACCGTAGAATATGGGGTGGTAATTCCGGCCATAACTACTGTACGGTAAGCCCACGTGCTTTGCCCCAGCCTTTGTCGCTCCAATCCTTCTTGTTTGAAGAGACCATTTTAGTAAGGATCTTGATGATCGCCTTGTTAAAAGCCTCAGCTTGTCCATTCAAGGGCGGGTAGTAAGTCGTTGACGCTAGGTTCGGATTCGAAATTTATCGCAATCGCGGAAGGCATGACCGACAAATTGCGGACCATTATCGTGGGCGATGCCTCGGCACACCATACCGTATATGACATGATGTTTAACAAATTTGATCACATCGCTTGTCTTGACCAATCTCAACGGAACGGCTTCAGCCCACTTTGAGAAATACTCGCTATCGCCAATATGAAGCGATGTCCTTTTGAAGAAGGTGGAGAAATTGGACCGACGATGTCCATTCCCACGCTTCAAATGGCCGTGACGGGCGGTAGGATGCAAGTGTTCCGAGGTTGGTGAAGGTAATTAGCATGTATTTGGCACGCATGGCATCGTTTAGCGAAGCCACGCATCCCTCACCATTGTCGGCCAATAATAACCGAAGTTCACGCAGCCGTCCCATAACTTGGGCCCGTGTTGGTGTGCTCCACAAACACCGCCATGAGCTTCTTTCAAGACTTGCTCGCTTCCTTAGTTGACGACATCGGCAAGAATTCCATCATATGACCTTCTATATAAGGTCTCAGAATCGGGAATCATAGTAAAATCTTGATGCTCGCCGACGAATCGACTTTCTTTTATGTCTTCGCAATATCCCATGCAAGACATAGTCGATGATCGGAACCGCCACCCGCGGCTTCAAGTGACTTAGGCTCGCCTTCAACCGCATCTAATCAGAATGCATATTTTGGCCAAAATAATTGCCGACTAGTCACACTAACTTGCTAAGTAGCATTCTCGCGTGGCTAGCGTGAGCGCAAGAGACGCCACGATCCAAGATAAGTGTTCCGCAAACGGGCACATGATCGATGTAAAAGCTTTCAAAGGAGTCACTAAAGTTATGGTCGCCGATGATGAGGATAAGGTCCTCGTGCCTGACTTCATATTCCCCTCTTAGTTGTTTTACGACTAGCTGTGAATCCCCAAATGCTTCAAGGTACTTCACGCCTAAATGTTTGGCTATGTCGAGACCAATCAATAACGATTATACTCGCTACGCTATTGGTGCATGGTTCGATAACGACATGCCGTGGTATCACGTGGTTTTATGGAGACATCAATACTACCCCCACTCCGCCACAACGGCCGCCGTGGGTCGCTCGAGGTTCGCCAAAGAACAACCGCCATACCGTTCTTTAGAGACCAGATTAGCTTCATAAGGTTCATCAGGCATGTCTTGATACAATTCGACTTTCCCTTTCAATGGATGGTTAGCCATAAGATCACACACAGCTTGACCCTTCATCGCCTTCTGGGGTTTGAAGTGAATGTCGTACTGAGATAATAACAATGCCCATCTAGCCGTTCGACCATTCAACGTGCCAGGCTGAGTCATGAATACCGTGATAGGGTCAATTTTGAGATGACGTGTATGGTCTGTCCCACTAGATAGTGTCGCATCTTTTGGATGGCGAAGACCAAAGCCAAACATTCCTTCTGAATGGGAGGGTATCGATACTCGGCCCCCGCCAGTGTCCTACTGAGGTAATAGATTGCCTGTTCGTGGCCATTGTCATCGCCCCGCTAAGAGACCGCTAACGATACTCAGAGCGGATGTAAATCAGAAAGGGCTTTCCTGATTTAGGTGCAACTAACACAGGGGGATTAGAAAGATATGTTTTGATCTCCTCGAATGCCTTCCGGCAATCTTCGTCCCAAACGAACGATACACCTTTCTTCATGAGCTTCGAGAATGGTTGACATTTCCCCGATAAATTGGAAATGAATCTGCGAATGTAAGCCAAACGTCCTTGGAGACCACGAAGCTCTCTGAGGCTTCTAGGAGGTGGAAGTTCTTGGATAGCTTTGACTTTATCCGGTCAAGGCGATACCATCCGGCCGTGACCACGAACCCTAGAAATTTGCCACTAGACATCCCGGAAAAGACTTAGTTGGGTTCATCTTCACCGATGAGCCCGTGATTATCTCAAATGTCGCCCTCAAGTCGCGTAAATGATCACTTTTGTGACGACTCTTGACCACTAAATCGTCTACGTAGCATTCTCTTGTCTTAGTAAATGTTTTGGAAGATAGTGGTCATGACGCTACCGGTATGTAGCCCTGCGTTTTCAAGCCGAAAGGCATAATCGTATAACGGTATATTCGGCGGTGTTGAGCGATGTGCTTTTCATCATCGGGGTGCATTTTGATCTGATTGTACCCTGAAAAGCCATCCATAAAAGACATCCTTTCAAACCCACACGTGTTATCGACGATAATATCCGTGATTGGTAAAGGAAAATCATCTTTCGGACATGCTCAATTTAAGTCTCGATAGTCAACGCACGGCCGGATCTGTCCGCTTTTCTTCAAAACAGGTACTATATTGGCTACCCAGTCGGGGTGTTGAACCTCCCGAATGAAACTCGCTTTGATCGCCTTCTCGATTTCTTTCTCAATGGCCTTCATGACCGAGGGCAAATTGTCGTCATTGTTGTTTAACGGGCTTAAGCGCTGGTTCGATATTAAGGCAATGCATAGCCACTTGAGGGTCTAAGCCGCATATCTTCATAACTCCAGCGAAGACATCGATATATTCCCGCACCAAAGCGATAAGGCTTTCCTTTTCTTCAGTTGTCAAACTATCTCTTATGAATATGGGCTTCGGATTAGCTTCATCCCCCATATCAACTCGGACTATTTTGTCATCAGTGGGCGGTTCTCGTTGTTCAAAACGATGTTCCCATTGCATTCCAAGTTGTTGACTCAGTGGATCCTCGAATAGTGGTAAGAGATCATCTTCTTGAATCTCTATTGGATTAGCGAGGTCATATTGGCCATCGTGGACCTAATTTCCTCTACCTATAATCGGCCAATCCTGTGAAGCCGTCGAAGATGAGTGATCTGACTCACCTCGCCGAACGCACACGAGTACGGGCGCGACTCATATCCCAACCCTTTACGAAGTTTTATGATAGTAATCATCGGTGGCCTTAGGGACATAAGCAGATCGGATCGGTGTCCTGATGCCTCTCCCATAGTTTAAGCCTTCTTTGTGAAGAAAGTCATACCCCATTTTCTTCATCAAATGTTGCGCCTTCGGCGAGAAATATGAAAATTGGGGTTCTTTTCCCTTTGCTTGGGGTTGTTCCACCTCGGCTTGCAATGGTTTGCTGACCTGCCCAAAGATAATGTCTTTCTGGTCATTGTTCCGGGCTGGTATCACAAAAACCGCTCGCGAAGAGTCATTATGCCTTTGGGTCATCATGAACGACGACCGAGTTGGCATGTGCAGTGTAGGTTCAGCATACAACCGTATGTATTCTCTCACATTAAGTCAGTATGACTTTTAACACCCGGTGCGTAAGCTAAATCATAATCTTCATTGAAAACGACGATATCGTCATCGGGATCATTCAGATCGATTACAAAGGGTTTTACATCATTGAACACAACTCCTTGTTCGGACTCTATGTCGGCCTCATTTCCGCTGTCATAGTCCTCGATCTGTGGTTCATCGGTTTGGCCCTCCTCAAGGTAGTGGACAGAATCAGTAAAATAATTCTCCACACCTTTGAATGGTTGCCTTTCCGCGACCAATGTTTTAACCATCCCCTCTTCATCTACATACTTCATGCATTGATGCAATGTAGATGGGACGATCAAGTTTTCATGGATCCAGGGTCGACCCAATAGCAAATTATAGGATGTATCAGCATCAATGACGTAGCAGGTGACGTCTTCTTCAAGTCTCCTATCTGACATCTGAGTTTGATTTTGCCCAAGGGACGAGAATTGGTGGCATTGAAACCGTAGATGGTAGTCCCGGTTGTCGCTAGACGATGCAGCGGTATCCCGAGATGTTGTATAATTCTCAATGGGATGATACTCAATGCAGATCCTGGGTCAACTTGAGCTCGGTTGATCCGGACAGAGCCAATGTAACCGGTAAAGTATAATGGCCTATCATGCTTCGGGTTCTTCACTTGCATGTCCTCCGAGGAGAAGGTAATGCAAGGTATTGGCCCCTTGAAGACCTGGTGACATTGGGCGCAAACTTCTGTTGAGCTTTCTGGGAAATGAGCGAGGAACGCTTCGTTATCCGCCAACGCTTCTCGCAAAGCTTCTCTGGTAGATTGAGAGAGGCGCAAGAGCTCGAATAAAGTGATCCTCACCGGGATGTTGGAGAGTTGAGCTAAAACATCAAACTGGAAAGGGGCCTTCGAAGTCTCAGGTGTGTCCTTCCTAAAGCTCTGTTGTAGCGATTTCCTTGTTTTGGGCTCAATGGTGGCCTTTGATGGTACATCGGTAATCGCCGATACTCCCTAGAGAACTCTTTCCCACCTCGGGTAGCCAACGCTGGTACAAATTGTGCAATGGGGGTGATTCGTTGCCCGGTGGAATCATTGATTTGCTCCTTTTCCGGCGCAGCAGAGGTAGCGTTACAAGTCTTCCTTTTAGACTTTGAAGAGGTCCATTGCTCATCTGATAGCAAGTCAGGGTGAACCCACATAATTTCGCCTTTCGGCGTGGTGTAAGGGACCATACCTTGTTCCTCCCGTTGCTGGAGGTCAAAGTTCACAACTCTGGCTTCCGCTTGAGGGATCGGCTTTACTCCATCTTGCACTTGGAATTCGAAAAATCACCAAATTGGAGGGCGACCATGTTCGCAGACACCTTCTTCTGATCCTCTCGCAGAGTCATAACACCTGCCTCTAACAAGACTTGGATCTTGTCCTTCAAAACGTAGCATGACCCTGTCGGGTGGTGTACCATTCGATGGTACATGCAGTATTTTGGATCATCCGTCCTTGAAGCTTCCTCCGGCTTCCTCATTTCCGTGAGCGTGATCTTGTTCATTTTGAGTAAAGTTTTAAGGATTGGTATGACCTGGTCATCCTTAAAGTCATACTTTCTCTCGAGAACTACCGCCAAAATATTCGATTTCTGCTTGAAGGGTCTCGAAGTGGGTTGGGTCTCCACGGCCAAAGTCTCCTTCCCCTTCGACTGCTTTTGGGGAATAAAATTGTTCTGATTACCCCCCTTTTTATGACGAGAATCCTGGGGTTCCTCGGCTTCGATCCTCATAAGCATGTTCTCAACTTGTTAGCCTGTCTCACCAATTCTCTCCAAGAGTGTGCTTCAACTGCACCCATCTTTGAAAGTATGTTGATCGAGAGGTTGGCTCTGCACATCCCGATGAATGTCGCTTCCGAAGCCTGGTCCCGGGAGTGCAAAGACAGATTCCGGAATCGCTTGACGAAAGTGCTGACAGACTCCGTCTTCTTTTGCTTTTCGACCAGCAAAGTGGCCATAGACACCTCAGTGTCATCATCGAAGAATCGGGCCATAAAAAGCCTCTGCACATCTTTCCAAGAGCTGATAGAACCAGGCTCTAACCTTCGAAACCATTCGAAGGCGACTCCCTTAAGGTTACTAATGAATAACCGGGTCATGATAGGATCATTACCCGTTATATGCCCGGTTTGCGCTTGGAAGTAATAGATGTGTTGCGACGGAGAGCTTTTTCCGTCGAACTGCACTAAATTAAGTGGCTTGAATTTCGGAGGATATGGGACATCGTCCCATTCTATAGGGTATGGCCTCGCCACCCCCAGCTCCTTGGATTGCCCTTGGAGTTTGAGAGCATCCAGCTGCCTTTGGAAATCCCGCAATATTTGATCTTGTTCTTTCGTGTGTGGATTTGACTCCGCTTCAGATGACACCGATTGGGCATCATGGTCCCCCTCGCGGCCTTCTCGCTTCGATTTGGACCCTCCCTCGTCTATCTTGTTCTTGCCTACGAGTTTTTCCATCATCATTTCTAAACGCCTGATAGATTCTTGTTGAGCAAGAATAGTAGCTTGTTGCTCTTCGATTCTTCGTGTCATCTCTTCTTCTCGTTCGGCCATGAGGACATCGCCCGACACCGAAATCGAAGGTTGAGATGTAGCGATGGCAGAGTTCTCCAATTCTTCAGAAGGACCCCCAGCCAACTGGCTATAATCAAACGGGATTGCCGCCCTGGTGCGAAGACGGGTGCTTCGATAGGCGCCTTGGCTATTGACTAATGCGCCTCGTAAACCTGGGGAGTACTCGGGGTCAGACGATTCAGGACTGCTTATCGGGGTCTTGCTCCCGCTCCTCCCAACCATGTTAATGGTCACTCCATGACCCTCGCGGGCCGCTTGCCTTTTACGGTGGAACCGCCTTCGTCTAGTTGACGGGTCAGATAACCGCTCAAAAACCGAAGGCTGATGCGTTGATGAACATTGGGCGCGCATCGCAGAGATGAGCTTCTCACAGCAGCAATGAGACTGCATTTGATTGGCATCGCGCTTGCGTGTGAGATAATCACGGAGATCGGAAGTGGGTGTACCCCCAGTTGATTCTGAAAAATGAGCCTCGCGTGAGAGGGGTTTCCCGAGTCGAGTTTGGCGAACCTGGCGAGGTTGCCACTTCCCTTGGCTCTGGCGGCGAAGCTTATGGCGAGGTTAAGCCATCCGGCGAAGTTCATCTAGCTCGGCATGGACCTCATGTTGACGAGGTTCGCCATTCGGACGCTTGCCATGACGCAGGTTCGCCAACGCAGCGACGCTCATCACGCTGTCGGGAGATTCGCTAAGCGCACGAGGCTCGTCTTTTTCAAGGGACCTCGCGTTGTGGCGAGGTTCTCCACTTTGACGAGGCTCGCCACTTCTGAGGGGACCCCACGCTAGCGAGGTTCGCCACTTGGACGAGGCTCGCAAAGATGGGCGACGCTCGCCTTGTGGACGAGGTTCGCAGCTGGGGCGATGCTCGTCTTGTTTCGAATGAATCTCTTGATGATGACGAGGTTCGCTGGCTTTCTTCGGACGATAGTGGAATCCGTCCAACGAGACCAAAGCTCGAGCACATCGGCGAGCTTGGTTCTGCCGCTGACGTTGTCTAGCCGGGCGCGATAGGGAACCGTTAGTAGGATCGGTCTCCCCATAGACAGAGCGAGGCTCGCCAGAAGCCAAAACTTAGCTAACAACATCCGAAGTTGACTTGGGTTGCCTAACAACCCACTTCTTAGCCTGCTGGCTAGCTTTTGGAGCCTCGTCCTTGAGAGGCGAGGCTCGTCGAGGTTCACTCGAGAGGATTCAACAAAAGCCACGGGGGCTGAAGTCTCATACGAGACTCGACGACACTTGCGTGCCTTTACTGGGCTAGATGCCCCAGAGGAGAGGAACTCCTCGTACTTACTCTGATCAAATTCAATGACCAAGGTTTGAACCTCGGTTCCAACTGCAACTTTGTCTGATTGCGCCACCACCAGTTCATCGGAATGAATGGTTGCTCCCACTGTGGTCGCCATCTTCTGTAGGGTCGAAAAAAATGTTTATTGATTGAACGAATAGGTTTACAATCAAATTCTCTCGATTACAGAGGAAGAGGAGGTTGATTTGACTCCTCTTTTGTATGGGTTCTTGGTGGCGAGAGGATGCTTCACTCGATGCTCGAGTCGAGGTTGCTTCCCGTTGACGATCAGATCAAAGCTGCGGATGATCTAGAGGTCGTTGGAGAGGTTCTTAATCTCTCTTGGGCACACAAGTGTTGATCTCAAAAGTTCTCAGACTTTCTTTCCTTAGCTTGCCAGCCCTTTCTTTGTTGGGCTTTCAACTATTTATATGGGCTTGAGGGGTGTAACTGACCCCTATTGTCACTCTCATATGGGGGTTAATGACCCTTCCCATCGTGCGAGTCGTCCAGCGCCAGTGCGTGTTACGACAATGGCCTCGTTTTACAAGAAGCGCGCGCCGCGCAGTTGATTGTCGATCGCTATAAGAACGCCGCGCCAGCCAGCAGAACGGCGAAGGGCTTAGCCTCGCTGCATCATCGATGCCGCTGGCGAGCCTCGCTCAATGTCGAGCCTCATTGCTTGGCGAGCCTCGCTGAATGTCGAGCCTCATTGCTTGGCGAGCCTCGTCTGAATGTCGAGCCTCGGCTTGGCGAGCCTCGTCGAATGTCGAGCCTCATTGCTTGGCGAGCCTCGCTCAATGTCGAGCCTCGGCTTGGCGAGCCTCGTCTGAATGTCGAGCCTCATTGCTTGGCGAGCCTCGCTGCTTGGCGAGCCTCGTCTGAATGTCGAGCCTCATTGCTTGGCGAGCCTCGTCGAATGTCGAGCCTCGGCGCTTGGCGAGCCTCGCTGAATGTCGAGCCTCGGCGCTTGGCGAGCCTCGCGATTGTCGAGCCTCGCTGCTTGGCGAGCCTCGTCGAATGTCGAGCTCGCTGCTTGGCGAGCCTCGCTGAATGTCGAGCCTGTTGCTTGGCGAGCCTCGATGCGAATGTCGAGCCTCGGCTTGGCGAGCCTCGTCTGAATGTCGAGCCTCGCTGCTTGGCGAGCCTCGTCGAATGTCGAGCCTCGGCGCTTGGCGAGCCTCGCTGATTGTCGAGCCTCGGCGCTTGGCGAGCCTCGTCTGAATGTCGAGCCTCGGCTGCTTGGCGAGCCTCGCTGAATGTCGAGCCTCGGCGCTTGGCGAGCCTCATTGCTTGGCGAGCCTGTTGCTTGGCGAGCCTCGTCGAATGTCGAGCCTCGGCGCTTGGCGAGCCTCGTCGAATGTTGAGACTTCGGCTTGGCGAGCCTCGTCGAATGTCGAGCCTCGGCTGCTTGGCGAGCCTCGTCTGAATGTCGAGCCTCGCTGCTTGGCGAGCCTCGTCTGAATGTCGAGCCTCGCTGCTTGGCGAGCCTCGTCTGAATGTCGAGCCTCGCTGCTTGGCGAGCCTCGTCTGAATGTCGAGCCTCGCTGCTTGGCGAGCCTCGTCTGAATGTCGAGCCTCGCTGCTTGGCGAGCCTCGCCTGAATGTCGAGCCTCGCTGCTTGGCGAGCCTCGTCTGCTACGAAGAACAGGTCGTAACTTTCAAACCGTACGTCGGAATTGGACGAATTATATATGAAAATCGACCATCTCGACGAGATGGAGCCAATTGCCCCGGTCATCTTACCCAGTTCCTTTTGGTTTAAGAGATATCAGCATTTCTGTCTTATTTGGTAAAGTCAAACATCCAGGTAAACTTAACCTTTAGGCGGGCCTGACTCCACTTAGATGGGCTCTTAAGCTCTTTTGCTCATTCCGAGTTGCTGTGTAGGGATTAAGGCAATTTTTATTGCCTACAGACCTAAGCGATCCTTGATAGTTGATGCGGGCGCCTTAGGTCTTGGCGTTGAACTTGAGGCTGTGAACCGGGTATCGGCAACCTTGAGCTTGATGTCGTGGATCGCCGGCCGAGTATCGTTAGCTTTGGGTCTCCAAACATGGCGGTACGTCGGCGGTTCCTTCGCCACCTCCTTCCTCTTCAATTCACGAGCCTGCTGCACCAAAGCTCGTGCCTGCACAAGGAGTGCGCAAGACTTTCGATACGCCTCGGCGTGGAGCGGTTCCGTTTGACACGGACCCACTTTCGTTGGTTGGCGGTTTGGATGGACCGTCGATCACTTGAGGTCAAGCCTCGGGTTAGTTCGATCTTAGATCCGCCTCATAGCGGATCCCATCCATGGATTGCATGGCTTTGGCGATTTGCGCCATGCTTTGTCGTCGCCTTTGGCGGGCTCGCTGGAGAGTGCGGGCGCCATTGGCGCTCATCTCGCCGCCATAGTCCGGACTTGAGGCCGAAGGGATTTCTCACTACTGCGGCGTGGCTTGGACTTCGCCGTCACGGGGCTCTACATCGGAGGCCCATCGGGTTCTCCTTGCAGCGGAGACCTTCTTGGAGCGGCGGGGAGAACTGGATCTGGAGGACGAGGACAGATACTCCTCGAACTTCTTCTGGTCGAACTCGAACTCGACCTCTTCCTCCACCGGGATAGGGATCCGCGGTTGCGGCACGACGACCTCCGATCTGAGGCCGGTGGCTCCCACTGTGGTCGCCAGCGTGTTCGCGGGGAAAGTTGTTTTGATTGTCATTGATTTCGAACTTGTTACAGCTTCAGTCGCCTACAACAAAATTCAAAGAATATCGCCTTTTTATAAGGCTTACAATGAAAATCAAAAAAGATTACAACTTTTTAACCCTTTTAGAACAAACGCGGGATCCGTTTATCGGATCCTCGCTCGTGTGGGTTCTTTGCCCGTACGGACTTTTATGTCTGTGGACCACCGCGCAATTCTGATCCAAGTGGAGATCTAGATATGAGATCTGTGGATCTAGAGTGCTTATTTCACGAAGGAAGTAAGACACCGACGGGGATCAACTCACGAAGGAGGTGATCGCCGGAGCGGGTGAGATCTACTAGGAGAAATCGCACGCTCGCCCTGAGACTAAGACGAAGCTTAGCCTAGAGGGTAGATCCGCAAATCTGACCTAGACCGGCGTAGATCTGAATGACGGGGATCAACTCACGAAGGAGGTGATCGCCGGAGCGGGTGAGATCTACTAGGAGAAATCACACGCTCGCCCTGAGTCTAAGACAAAGCTTTAGACTAGAGGGCAGATCTGGAAGTTGACCCGATCGGCGACTCAGCCGATTCTCTACCTTCTTTGTGTAGATCTGAGCCGCAACGAACTCTTCGAGATCTGGATCTCGTCTCTTCTCTTGATCAATGCTCGAACCTGTGCCAAAGTCTTGATCTTCAGAACTTTCAAAAATCCGGATCTGCAGGGCTCTAGCGAGTCTTCAAAGAGATCCAAAAATCCAAACCCCAAACTGAAGGAGACCCCCCCTATTTATAGCATCGGGTATGCAGGTGGCTCGGCCTCATGGTCGAGCCACCTACTCTTTGGCCGGGCTCCGCCATGATGCCGAGCCACCTCGCCACTTGACCGAGGCACCTCGGTCAAGTTGGCCGAGGTGGCTCGGTCATGAAGGCCAACCACCGGCTATGTTGGCGAGTCACCTCGGTCAACATAGCCGAGTTGCCTCGTTTTCCTTGTGGCCTCGGTTTACCCGTTTCGCTCCGCCGTTTTCTCGATCTTCCGGGTTTAGGTCCTGCCTATTCTGACTCTTGGTCTTCCCCGGACTTAGATTCCGTCTGTATCTGGTTCCGGGACTAACTCTTGGTTTGTTTCGGTTCAACAGTTTTGAAATCCGATCGTCTGTTCAAGTCCGGTTTGAACCGTGCTTGTAACGTTGTGGGTTTGCCATCGGGTTCGTGTCTCAAAAATTCGACGTCCGTATTATCCAATGGGTTGTCATTCGCCGACTTCTCGTCACGAGTTGGTTTCGGGAATCTTGTACGTATTTTCTAACGCCTACAATTACGCGAGCTACTCTAGCAGCTTTTTAGTATATGGGCACCGAACGGATAGCCATGCGGCATCCTTTCTCAACAACTCCCATAGTTTTTGTCACAAATGCGGGGTTAGTAGTGTCGCGTAAACACTTTCGTTGGTCACTTTTGTAGCCCCGTGTAGGCTTTGTACAGGGATTTTATCTTATAGTGCATTGACGCCCCTGCTTCGTCTGCTTCGCAGTAGTTTTGTCACGGGATGCTTGATCGGTAGTTTGATATTTTTACCCGTCTACAAATAGGTTCCCACTCTGCATTACGGCTTGCATCATACTCATGATCAAGGGCATCCACAATATGCTGCCATTTAATAGCCTTTCTGTCCCCATGAGTCCCCCATTGCTATTGTTCGCGTCGGAAATTGGTTTTGTTGCTTTTGAACCCATTACAACTTCAATTTTGTTTACAACTGAATTCAAAGAAAGAGAGAATGAATGAGTCTTTTTATAAGACCTCTTTACAACAAAGACAATCTCCTAGAAACAAAGACAATCTCCTAGAAACAAAGACAATCTCTATTAAACATCCAAGTTAAACTTTAGTAAAGTATACCACTTTGAAAATCATTCTTTCGAAATTTATTTAAAATTATCATAAAAGGTAAACTTGAGTGTATAACTAACTTCGGATTAGAAGATTATTAATCAACTCTATTAAGTTGGCAAGTGACAATTTTTTTTTTTTTAAGAAAAAGAAAATGAAAAATGAATAAGAAAAAGAAAATGAAAAATGAATAAGAAAAAGAAAATGAAAAATGAAAAAAATAAAAATGACTAAAATCTGAGAGAATTTGACTAAGTCCCACCCCACACCTAAAATTTGCATTGTCCTCAATGTAAATGCAGAAGTAACATGGAGAAGAGTGGAAGCACTACGGATGTTAGGATGACTGGAACAGAAAAAATTAAGCGCATTTACATTATGCGAGGGAGACGAAACCAATTGTTTTATTTATTTATTTTTTTTTTTTTAAATATTATACCTGATGATTTACAAGATTTTTTTTTTTTTTAAGAAAAAGAAAATGAAAAATGAATAAGAAAAAGAAAATGAAAAATGAATAAGAAAAAGAAAATGAAAAATGAAAAAAATAAAAATGACTAAAATCTGAGAGAATTTGACTAAGTCCCACCCCACACCTAAAATTTGCATTGTCCTCAATGTAAATGCAGAAGTAACATGGAGAAGAGTGGAAGCACTACGGATGTTAGGATGACTGGAACAGAAAAAATTGAAAACCGTGATTTACACGGTAATGAGGGAGACGAAACCAATTGTTTTATTTATTTATTTTTTTTTTTTCAGATATGCACGATGATTTACAAGATTTTTTTTTAAAGAACAAGAAACTCTCACATGAGAGAAGAATAAATTCTTTTATTATTATTGTGGGACAACAAACAAAAATGTAGACTAAAAGATGAAACATGAGAAGCTCACATTCTACATTAACTCCTACCTTATTCTTTGAAAATTCTACCGAAATTTAAAGAATTTCAAAATGATATAATTCTTGATGTGCTTAAATTCCAAAATTTGGGGTTTTAGTGATGTGTGCAAAGAATGGAAGGTAGGTATTAATGGTTGTATGCTTTTGAACTTAGATTCATTATTAACAAAAATTTCATCAAAAATGAAATCTTGTTGTTTTCTATTTTCTACAAACTTAGGTTCATTAACAAAGGGTTCTTCAAATGTTGGTATCGGGATGCATGTATTCAACATAATTCTCTCGCTCAAGGATTTGATTATTAACCCGTTACCCGATCGTTGTGAATGGATTGCATTCACTTGATCGTGAAAAGTTGAACTGAGTTCCTTGGATTGGTCACGGGTTGACTTCGGAAATGTTCCTTTCTCTCTTTCACTCACGGCGTTTGCTAGTTGCCCTAGTTGGGTTTCTATCACGGCGATGGCTTGAGTGTTGAGTTGATCGCTTGGTTGGTTGTTTGCATGAAGGAATTTAGAGTGTTGGATGATTGAGTCAACAGGTTGGTGGTGGTTTTGATCATGGCTTCTAAACCCTTTTCTATGACACCAAGGCGTTTTCGGATCCGGTTAGGGAATTCAAAAAGGTAGATTTGAGTGATGGAAATTGTTTGGTGGATTGAGCGGAATCGTGTTTCCCTAGGAATTTGTTGGTTTGAGGTGGGATTGGCGTTTTGATTTGGGGTAACTTCCTTGATTCCACGCAAAGTTGGGATGATTCCGCCAACCGATTGTAGGTTGGGGCAAAAGGATCATTTCTAGGAGGCGGAATGCGTTAACGACCTAGTGGCGTCGGATCCTAAAAGAGGGCATTCATCGGCAACATGAGATGGGGACTGACAATTGTGACAACCTGAGGCAGAGATTTGATTGACTTGAGCAGGAGCGCGTTCTTTGATTTCGAGAGCTTCTAGCCTACGCATGATCGTCGCCATCTTTGCTTCAGCGGCTATATTTGTTCCTAAGGAAGGACCACTAGATTGGGCTTGAGGAACCGATGCACCCTGGTCATCACAGTGTTCCCATTGCATGGTTTTTTCTGACAGACTCTCTAAGAAATCCCACGCTTCATCGGCATTTTTCTTCATAAAATCCCCTTGACACATAGACTCTAAGGAAGTTTTTGCAGGATAGTCCAATCCTTCGTAAATGATTTGGCACAATCGCCATTTTTCCAGACCATGGTGAGGACATTGGATGAGGAGATCCTTAAACCTATCGAAATACTTCGGAATGGCTCACGGGACAATCCTAAAATTTTGAATCTTTGTTTCGAGCTTGACCGTTTTGTGAATTGGGAAGAATTTTTTAGAAAAACTTTTACAAAATCATCCCAGTTGAAATTGAATCATGAGTAAGGCTGTCTGACCATTTTTTGCCTTGTCCTTAAGAGTGAAGGGAATAAATCGAAGCTTAATTGCATCCTCAGTTAGGTCTTTCATTTTAATCATGAGGCGGAGACTTCTACAAATTGAGAGATGAAAATATATCGTCTTGGTTTACGTTCCTAAGAATTTTGGAAGCATGTTGATGAAATGTGGTCGGAGTTCGAATTAGTTCCATTTGCTTGGGAAGCTTAATGCATGAAGGGATAGCATTCCTAGTTGGGTAGCGATATCTTGAAGAACGGGAGGATTGGCCATTTCGTTTGGTTGAGAAGTTGAATCAGAGCGAACTAAGCGATTGGTATTATTCCTAACCCAAGTTTGCATGAACCAAAATCAAGAGTTTTTTTTTTTAATAAAAAAATGAAAAAGTTAGTGAGATGGTGAAAAGAGAAGAAGAGGGAAGAAGAAAAGAAAAATTAACAAATCAAGGCAATCACTTTTCAATCACCCTAATTCTAGGGTTAAGCCTAAACTTCAGCTAGACCGACTCCTAACCAAAACTCCCTAAGTGAAAAATCCGGTTCACGTGGGTAATTAGCCGTAAGGATAGTACTAGAGGAGATCAAAGATCAATTAAGTACCTCGTTCCTTGCGGTAACTACGCAACCCCTAAACCTTGCCTTAGACACCAATTAATCCAAATAAACTTAGACCAGTTCACTCAAGAATTTCTTGTTCCTTATTGAGCTCGAATCCTTAGGGGCCAACGCCTAATTCTTTTAGGAGGCTTGGGTTTGTGTAGTGAGGAATCGTGATTTTTGGTGAAGGAAAGGGTGATGAAATCCCTCACCTTATCTTGATTAATGGGTTTTGCCCTTAAAGATATTTTCAGGTGAGTGTCAATTCAAAATGCTCAAATCACTTTGGTGAATTCCTACTATTATATGCAATGCAGCCCTAGAAATTAAAAGCAACTAAAAAGGATGAGAAAGAAAATTTTTTTTTTTTTTAATTATGGTCAGCAAGAAAGAAAGTCAGTTTTTTTTTATATTAACCTAATTGTCTCTAATGTGATGAACTATCTATAGGGTGGAATTAAAAATACTAGAGAGAAGAGTTACCTGCGCAAAAGCAATGCAAAGCCTCGTTGGAGGCAACCTTCAATTTCGAATCTTCAACTCCTTGCCTTCAAGCTCCTTTTGTCATTCACAATAGACAAACACACAAGTTAAAGAACTAAAAAGAAAAATTCCTACTTAACACCGTTCCGACAGCGGCCAAAACTTGATGGGCAAAATGAGTGTTTACCTTTTATAGTCGCAAGTGCACAACCATTGTCAAGTTATAGTATTTAAGATTGTCGATCCTACGAGGAACGGGAAATAGGAAGTGTTTGATTCAAGCTTGGTTCTCAAATTATGCGTGACAATTAGGGTTTTATTCAAGATAATATGAAAATATGATGAAGTGATGAGAGAGTGGATTTGGATTGTGTGTGAAAGGAATCACAATTAAAAGATGAGAATTCAATAAGAGAGATGAATGAATCTAGAATTGAATCCACTAGCTAACTCAAATTATAATCTATGAAAAATTCTCTTTTACCACATCTCATATTAGATTTATTAAGCATAAGATATCAAACCACTTAAGGAAAGCATAACTTATCAAATTATCACCTAATTGAAATTCAAACTCATGAAGAGAGTAATAACAAGATAATAATCCTAGAATTCATAAGCATAGCCTATCAAACCACTTAAGGAAAGCATAAACTATCAAATTCTTCTTCTATCGATTAGTTCTCTAGTTGATTAACCTAAACATGATCTTTTAAGCATAAGAGAGATGATTCATAAATACAAAAGAGATTAGACTAGTTTCATGCAACCTAGATCCCCACAAGAGTTTAGTTCAACATCTTGGGAAATTCAAACAAATAGAAAAAGAAAAGAAAATAAAAAGAAAAGAAAAATTCTAAACTAATCTAACTACAAAGCAATTAAATCTAAACTACAAAAGCTATTAAATCTAAACTACAAAGCAATTAAATCTAAACTACAAAAGCTATTAAATCTAAACTACAAAGCAATTAAATCTAAACTACAAAGCAAATAAATAACAAGAAATAAAAAGAAATAATAAAGAGAAATAAAGAAAAACACGCAACTCATCATCATCAACTCATCCTCCTTTCGGTCCTTGAACAAGAAGAAGAAGATGGGATTGAAGGGGAGAAAATATTTATTTATTGAGGAAAAATTATTACAATGAAAGGTACTCTAAAACAAGAGCAACCCTTTCTCTCCAAAAGGAGTTTTACAAAATATTTCACACCTCTAAACCCTCGATACTACCCTATTTATACCCCAACGGAGTTGATGTGAACCATTGGATCAAACTTGGCCAAAAGGAAGAGAAATCTTTCCTAAATTGAATCTGCTTGACCAATCGGTTGGTCGATCGGTTAGCCAACCGGTTAGCCAACCGGTTGGTCAACCGATTGGTTCCCAACGGATTTTGTCTTTTCTTGATATTTTGCACGAATTCTTCTTGGATTCCTTGGTATCTTGGGCCTTCGTTTGTCTTGATTTGGGCTTCAACAATTGGTAGAAATTCGAGAATTTGAGTCATTTGAGCTTTTATTCATTAATACTCCATTATTCTCAAAATAAGATAAAACATGTTATTAGTAACATATTTATTGATATAAAATAGATAATGAGGTTATTAAAATGTCATTAAAATGTGATTATCACATATCTGGATGGTGGAATTGAAAATACTAGAAAGATGACTTACCTTTACATGCAAATCCTCTATATTCAATATTCTTCTTCTAGTCAATCCTTCACAATTAAACACACAAATCAAAGAACCAAAATAGAACAGTCCTAATTACAAGCACCTTTCCTGGCAACGGCACCAAAAACTTGATGTGTTGTGAAAATAGTGTCAAGTTGCAAGTGCACAACCAAGTTATAATATAGTACAATGTTGAACCCACGAGGAAGGTGTGTGTAGAAAAATCCTAAAAATGGTCCTAGAAAAGTGTGTGGACAAAAGAGAAGTGAAAGTGTAGAGATATAGAGAGTGTGTGATTATTTGTAAATAAAAGAAAAACTAGAACAAGAGGAGAGAAAGAGAGTGAACAAATAAAAAATAAAAAATAAACAAGGAGGAAAAATAAGAAAATAGAAAAGAATAAAATCAAGAAGAGAAAAAATATTTAAAAAGAGGAAAATCAAAACAAGTAAAAGATGGAGGAAATCAAGTAGAGAAGATAAGAATCTAAATTGAATCCATTAGTTATTTTATTTAGGATTTATGAACTACTCTCTTTTTATCATATTTTACTTTAGATTTACTAAGCATAGACTATCAAACCACTTAAGGAAAGCATAACCTATTAAATTATCATCCAAGTACAATTCTCATTCATGAAAAACCAAGCAACTAGATAGTAATTCTAGAATTGTAAGCATAACCTATCAAACCACTCAAGATAAGCATAGATTATCAAATTCTTCTTCTACCAATTAGTTCTCTAGTTGATTATCCTAAGCATGATTATTTTGAGCACAAAAGAGCAATTCACAATTCATAAAATAAATCAAACTAGTTTCATATAATTTTAGAATTCCTATAAGATTTAGTTACTCATTTTTCAAAATAAAATAAGGAAATAAAATCTAGACTAGAAAGCATTAAAGAAAAAAAATCTAAATTACAAGAAAAATAAAACTAACTACAAAAATAAGAATAAGAACAAAGAAATAAAGATCTAAACTATGAGCATAAAATAAATCTAACTAACAAAAATAAAAGAGCATAAAATAAATTTACACTCAAAAAATACAAGAAAATAAATTCTACAAAGCACCAAAATAATAAAAGAGCATGAAAGTAAATCTATTCTACAAGGCATGAAATAAATTTAATCTACCAACATAAAAATAAAAGAAAATAAAATTCTAAAATATGAATTTCTAAAATAAGAAAATAAAAGAGGAAAATAAAAACTTACATTGAAAGGGGTTGCCCCTTGAATGCAAAGCTTCATCTTCATCTTCATCAACAAAGAAGAAGAAAAGAAAATTTAAAATGAGGGGAAAAATTTTATTTATTGCAAACTTAAAAAGATTACAAATTGGAAGACCTAATTAAAGGTCCTCCTCTCTAAAAAGGAGTTTACAAAATTTTTCACACCCAAACTCCTCACCCTCTACCTATAGTTATAGCCTACTGTAATCAACAGAAACCATTAGAGTAGCTTTGGACTCTAAGAAATCAATCTCAGCCATTTACTATTTCTGTTATGGACCAATCAGTTGGCCAATCGGTTAGATCGATTGGCCAATCGTCGGTTGGTGAACCAATTGACTCCTAATAGAATTGATTCCCTAGTTGACTTGTTGACTCAATTTTTTCTTAATTCTTTGGACTTTTGTGGGCCTCCTCTTGGCTTGATATTGGGCTTCAATAAGTAATAGAAAAATAAGAGAATTTTGTCTTTTGGGTTCTTATTCATTATTCTTCATTTCCTATAAATTAAGAAAAAAACACGTTATTAGTGATATATTTATTCAAATTAAATAGATAATGAGGGTATAGAAGTGTAATTAAATATGATGATCAGTAACAATTCCCATTTGTCCCTATAAATTTTAACAATTGCATCCCAACCTATCTAAAAATACTAAATAAGTTAGTAGCAAATTAAATTAGCTCATTGTAAAATAAAAGCGCATTTGACTTTTATCAAAGTCAAATATGCTTCAATGGAGCTGATAAAGTGTATCGAGTGCATTCTAATATAATATTTTTATTTTTAGATAAATAGATATTTGTTATTCGCCCGCAAGAAAAATTTTCTAGATTCGCCACTGGTGGCTTGATTATGTATAATGCAGACCTCATGGCACACCAGTTAGGAATAGTGATAATATTACAGTTAAGGAGGAAAAAAGATCTAGAAGTAGGCCTAAAAGAACTTGGTAGACGGGATTAACGAGGATATGATAACTTAACAAAAAAATAGAACATAATGAAACAATATGATTCATGTAGTCAATCCCAAAAAAATTAGAATAAAAGCTTTGTTGTTGTTATTGAACCTATCACCACATAGGACAGCTTAAAAATAAGCTATGGAATAACTTTCTTTAAAAAACACCCTTCCTCTCCATTAGAAATATATGAGTACAAATTTCTCCATAATTATTTAATAGGCTTTTTCGAGGAATCACTCCTAAATTAGGCTATATTTCACGTAACCATCCTTAATTACTCAAGTTTTAGAAAACCACCCTATATATTTTGCCATTCAATTTTCTATCTAAAAAATTATAGCTTTACGATTTTATCCCTGCAGAAGTTTAATTCTGTTGAACTTTGATAACAAAATTAAATACCCCTAATTATTTCCCATTTTAACTTTGAAACCTTAAAGTTTTTCTTTGCTAAAAAATACCCCAAAGTGTACTTTACATTTCACTTTGGTACTGAAAACTTCTTTTGGAAAATTATAAAGTTATGGGTTACCTAAAAAAACCCCCTTTAGGTTTAATATTTTATCAGGAAACCACTCTAACAGAATAAATATTCCAAAATCATAATTTTTGTGTGGATGAATAAAATTACGCAAGGTATATTTTTGCTAGTGAAAATTGCGGTGAATGCTATTTGAGGGGAGGTTGATAAAATATTAAACATAAAGGGGGTTTTCTGATAACCCCTAGCTTAAGCGGGGTTTTCTGATATTTTGAGAGTTATGATTGATAATCGTCCAACATTAAGGGGGGTTTTCTGATATTTAGCCCTTTTTTGCCAAAGAATACCCCAAAGTTTAACTTTGTTATCCCAAAGTTCAATAGAATTAAGCCTATGAAAGAGTAAACCATTGAACTAGAATTTTTTCGATGGAAAAAAAGAGTGTGATTGACTATATGTAACAGCATGGTAGATAAAGGTCGTGTTTTGAAACTTGACTAATTAAGAGTGATAACATGTAATAAGGAGTAAGTAAGGGGTGATTCCTTTAAAAAAACCCATGTCTAGTGATTGTCTTGAATTCTCTATCTTCTTGCTAATAAATGGGGGAAATACCCAAGAAATAAGCCATGTCATGTCATTAACTGTATGTCGAATAAAGAGGCTATCATGAGATTCGAAGGTTCCCTACTTTACTGCCTCTCCAAGTTTCATGTTTTAAACGCATCGGACAAGGATCCGACGGAACTTCTTTTGGTGAGTGATTGGAGCTAACCATTTCTGGAGTACATACTTGATCAGTGCTTCTAATCATGATTAATTAATTAATATAAGTTGCATCGAGAATAAAAACAGTGATGTCAATCAACATCTAGCGAAAAATGTGATAATTGATCTTCACATGTTGAAAGTGAAGAAAAGACTATAATACTATGGAAACAAAACTCCACCGTTAATCTTACATAAATCGATTGAAAAAATTACTTTTCTCAATTAATTCCACTGTTTATTCACAAAGAATGATTAGATAGGCTATTTGAAGTGTGGATTGCATCTTCAATTTTTTTGTTTTATTGCAGGAAAATAATCTTTCAAAAACTCATATTCAAAACCTTGTTTAGTCCGAAAAAATAATGAGAGGATTTACGTGAATGAAAAATCCAATTTTCACTTTTCTTTTGTTTAATTGCTCATGAATTTTATCGGGATATCTTATAGACTCTAATCAAGGTAGCTTTTTTATAGACTCTAATCAAGGTAATTTTCAGGGAACCACATTTAATCAAAATCTACCCAACATGGCAATTTGATATGCCTAGCATAAAAAACGTTAAACATAATACTTAATAAACTTTAGGATTTTGAATTTATTAAGGAATCCCGTTTTCAATGCAAATGTGTGCGACAAATAAATACAAGAGTAGTTAATGAGTGCAAATTATATTCGAACACCTCAGATAAATAGGGTGATCTATACAGTGGCGTAGCCATAATTTCAACTTCGGGAGGGCCAAAATACATATATAAACGCGATGTTAAAAGAAATATATTTTAAACTACCCTTAATGACAAATACATAAAGTTTGCATTTATTATAAAGATAAAACTACAGTAAAACTTAATCATAAATTTGTTTGTGGTACTTTTAGCGAAAATAAAATCATCAAGTACTTAAACAAACTATTTACATGTAGGATTTACAAAACAAATCAATACAAATAGTTAAATAAATAAAGCAAAAAGAAGGCAACAATTATGGGAATTAAAAGGAAAAAGAATTGTACCTTTTAGAGTTTAGAGAATACATTAGTAGTTTGTCTCTAGAATTGTTGAAAAGCTTTAAAAACTCAATGTAAATTTAAACTCTTCAATTTGAGGAAAAAATTTAAAGAAATTGTTTAAATTTGAGTTAAATTGGAAATACCGAAAAAGCATTCAATTTGAGGAAAAAATTTAAAGAAATTGTTTAAATTTGAGTTAAATTGGAAATACCCCGAAAAAAAAGCATCGTGCGCATCTTCCAGCTGAGCGGACAGCGGGGAAGCCTCTGGGAACTCAATTTTTATTATATTATTGGATTTGGACCGTTTGTATTGAATCCATAAGATTGGCCCAAAAAGCTTTTATCTGAATGAGATTTTGGGGGGCAAACTTCGGCTTGTAGGCCTTTGGTCATAGGCCTTGTTGTGTGGGGAGGGCCAATGTTAGAATTAAATGGTGCTTTCGGGGGCAGCGCCTCCCCTTTCTATCCTCCACCCCTAGATCTATGCCATACACGAGTGGTTGAGGGGTTAATTTGGAAATTTTAGGATCAGTTTAGCAACCTTTTATGGGACTTGTGTTTGGCAAACTTTTGGGTCAGAGTTCGCTCAGTTTTCATAGGCCAAATTTGGTCTTTAAATTGGTTCTAGCAGTTTTCAGTATCCTATCTATGATTAAAACCACCTCATTCTTAGGGGATGGTTCTGATAGAATTATTAGTAATGATAACCGTACTATAAAGTTCATACTACTCTTGTACTATCACTAATAAAAGAATGGGGTTCATATAGTGACTCACAATTTTTGTTGACAATCTTCAAGAAAGGACTACAAATACTTGTTAGTGGTACTAAAAAATAATATAAAATTTATAATACAATTATCATTTCCGTAACAAAATACAAATCCTATCAGAAATATCCATACATACGGGCGGGATGATTGGAACCACAAACAATCCCTAAACTCTCTCTGCCCACCGTGAATGTCTCAAAATTCTTTTTATTTATTTATTTATTTTTATGGTGAGATTTCTGGTGAAATTTATATCCGAAACAAACGGCTCTTAATAGTACTTGATTACGTATGGTGCAGATTCAAAATATGACTTGGTAACAGAGGAGATTCTATTTGGAAATGAACAGATCAAAAACGAAAGGAAAACGTGTTCTTCGAAGCAAACGGTTCGGATCTTCGTCCAGCACCACAAGCCCAAAACCCTGCCTCGTCAAAGCGCACGTGAGCGCCAGCGAGATGCCGCGCTCCTCCTGAGCCAGCGACGGGCCCACCACCTGACACGTGTCAAGTGATACTGCCGACGTGGCAGACGCAGCCGCCTTCCGATTCCTCTCGAGCAGCTTCATAAATAAAGGAAAACAATTTAATCACACCCTTCCTATTTTGGGATCTTTATTGTGTGGTTATAAATAGATCCCCTTCTTCCTCTTCCTTCCATTTTTGGCCCAAAAAAAAAAAAAGAACGAAAAAAGTCATATAGAGATTGAGAGGAAGAGAAGGGCGCACGTGACGGGCTCGTGGTCCTCTCCCTGCTCCTCCTTCTTGTTCCTCATTCTATCGTTGCCTCTCTCGAGTTTTTTTTTTTTTTTTTTTGAAGTCTTATTTATTTGATCTCGTTGGATCCAATTACGGTGGATGTGATCTTTATCTCAATAGGTAATTAATTCGATTTGTGATCTCTCTCTTTTTCATTAAACATATACGGTTCTTTTTCCATCGTTCATTTATTTGTTAGACGAATTTTAAATTATTTAGTTAACAGTTTCAAGATCGCATCTTTATCTGGTGATAAGTCCGTTATTTCTGTTTTCAGATTATTTTTCTAAAAAAAAGGGAAATTCTCACATCGCATCTCTTTCTTAATTCTTTTTCTCCTGATTTTGTAACTAATTTTTATCATTAGGAGGATGGGAGCTCGCAGTGGTGCGTATTTTGATCCGGACTTCGATTCGCAATTTGAAAGGATTCTTCAACCAAGGTATTTGGTATTTATTTTTAATACATTTTTTCTCTTAAATATTTGCTATTCGAATGGCATTATTTCACGATTTTTATTGTTGGTTGTTGATTGATGATTGATGGTTAAAAATTGCAGAGTTTGTATAGATAACGACACCTGCGATGGCTGCACACTTGTAAAGGTACTTTATTACTCCCTCGCTGACTCAGTCTTAACCTTTTCCTATTTTAATTTATTTTAATATTAAGGTGATGGCGAATGACGACAAATGCAATAGTTTCGTTCACGTGATTGATTGGGAGTCGGAGGTTTTTTTCAAAAAATTTCCGGTGTTCCTTCTATATTTTGTTGAGTTGGATTCCACTCCGATTCTGTTTTATTTATCGTTTGGAAAGAATGTATTTTTTTAAGTTAATCTTGATTATTTTCTGTTAGGTACTCAGGAATTAGATAACTAAGAGAATTGCAAGCGACAAGTCCCTCTCAAAAAGATTAATTTTGATCGACAGTCCCCGCATTGTTTTCTTGCTAAAATGGGACCTTCGAATATCCCCTCGTGATAAAAACAATTATTTTAATAAAAAGAAATATAAACTTTTTTGGGGTAAAAACTACGTCATCCCTCAATCTATCGTTCCCTGGGTTCGTGAGTCCTTTGTGCCATGTAAATTCCTGAGATCCACCATATGAAACTGTTAAAAATTGCAAGCACTGTTGCGCTTAAAACCAAACATTTACTATTTAAAATCATCAATATGTTCTCACATGAACATTACGGCTTAACGCTATATGACCTTTAGGCCGTGTTTGGATTGGGTATTATTTTCAGCTAATAACCTTTTATCCTTTAAAATGAAAAAGTACGATGTTTGGTTTAAAATTTTAGGAGGGATTAGGTTAGACTAATTAGTCCTTTAAATTGAAATAGTCCAGAGATTTTGGATTAAATAAAGGAGGGGAATGGGGTGTTATTATAGTCTTGATATTATTATCCTATTGGCATTATACCTAAAATGACCATATTACTCCTTAACTTTTCCACATAAAAAAACCTAGGGTTTTTATTATTTCTTTCACCCACGTTCTCTTTGTAGCATTTTATTTCTCCCTCCCTTATCCTCTCATGCATCTTTCTCAATCCTCTCGTCATCTCTCCTAAATGTATGTGAGAACATATGATTGAAACATCCTCTCTCTCTCTTCTATATATATATATATATATATATATATATATATATATATATATATATATATATATATATATATATATATATATACACACACACACACACACACACATTTCTTAATCCTCTCATGCATCTCTCAATCCTCTCACATCTCTCCCAAATATATGTGAGAATATATGATTGAAGCATAAAACTATTTGCATCTAAAACAAATGGGAAGAAATCTATCTCAAATAATAAAAAACTATCGGTCCACTATAATATTAATAACAAATGTTATGTCTAGCATAATTGAGAAGAAAGTCGACACCCAAAACTCGATGTTATTTTGCTTGTTACACCATTAAGAAGCTATAATTCACTCTTGGTAGGAAGAATGATATTTTTGACATTTACTGTTACTTCATAATCCTATACACCTTTACAATGACGAGTTCCAAACATGCCATTGGTATTAGATGTGTTAATAACAAATGGAGCCAAACAAATTATTAAAAATTTAACTCACTATAGTCTCCTGGATTAATATATCCCAGGATTATAGTGAGTTAAATTAGTCCCAGGATAAAATAAATCCCTAATCCAAACATGGCCTTAGAGCATTTTAATCTCCTAAACTAATTATTAGCACTCGGAGGCAGATTCATATATAGTCTTGGGGGTAGTTGCACCTCTAAGATCATGCAAAATTATCTTCTTTAGTATCGTGAACTTGCAATTTGCCCTCGTAACTAAAAATATTTGCACTCCCACTTAAGCTTTACCCTATTTAAGTTGGAAATTTAGCATATTTGTAAAGAATCTTGTTTCATTATATACATTATTAAGAAGACAAGAAACCTTTCTTTATTGATTATTCATGGATACATGGGCACGTTAATTTATAGATAATAGATGACAAGAAAACTAATATAGAAAGCCTAAATATTAAATATGGAATAATGATGAGGTATACGCACTATTAAATATTGATAGATACATTACCAAATATAGAAGATATATTGATAGATACATTACCAAATATAGAAGATAACAATAATATGAATTATATCCTACTATATTCAATATATACGATAATTAAGTTAATTTTTGAATAAATAGATATTTGTTGTCCGTACTGTTAAGAACCGTTAGTGTGCAATTTGTTCTAGAGGTTTTCTTATTGAAGAGTGTTTACCCGGACAAAGAGGTTATGTGCAAAATGTTGGCTGCATCATTTCCAAGAAAATAAAACAACCAACAAAAATGGGCTAGCTCTTATCATGAGGAGTGGCCAAAAAGGAAAGGCCGAGGGCAAAGAGCCAAATGATGAACTCAAAATTGAGTCGCAGCCTTTCCTTTCTCGTAAAGAGGCGCGGCCACATACATACATGCGATTATAAAAAAGCGGCGGTGTGCCGCAGAATTTTCTGGGCCTCTGGGCTGTGCATAACCGACGCCGTCTTAATTGGCGGACCCCAAACTGCCACGTGTCTCCGGTGGCGTCAGCCTTCACTTGCTCCGTAGCGTTAAACTCATTTTAAATTGCTACATAAGACCAAAACTTATGATTTATATATTATTAATTCGCTGGATGCTAATCTTTTTGTGCATAATAATAATAATAATAATAAAGGTGGACAGCGCTAATAGGCATGGGATACTGCTGGAGATGGTGCAAGTTCTCACTGATCTTGATCTCGTCATCTCCAAATCATACATCTCATCTGATGGCGGCTGGCTAATGGATGGTTAGTTTGACATTAATTTTATTTTTCATATAACTTTTACATTTTAATTCTCGAATTTCATTTTGGATTGGTAATATATAGTAATATTCTTTACAAAATGACTGCAGTGTTTCATGTGACGGATCACCTGGGTAACAAACTAACGGACTCCACCCTCATTCAGTATATCCAGCAAGTCCGTATTATTTCCATTTCCTTTTTCGCGCAACTTTGATTTGAATTTCAATTTAGCTCCCATTTTGGATGACTGATTTGAACGCTTGTTGCAGTCTCTGGTTCCGGAGAGGAAGTCAGGATCGTCATCTGGTCGAAGAGCGACTGAGGTGACGACGTGTCTCGGCAAGATGGTGGGCCCCGGCCACCTGGCTTCCGAGTACACCTGCCTCGAGGTCACTGCCACCGACCAGCCGGGACTCCTCTCCGAGATATCAGCCGTGCTCGCGGAGCTAGACTGCTATGTTGTGTCCTGCCAGGCCTGGACCCACAACCGGCGTGCCGCCCTCATGATCTACCTTGTAGACGAGGGCACTGGGGATCCGATATCGGACCCTGACAGACTGGCCCACATTGAGGAGCAGGTAGGGAGCGTTGTCGGTGCCCACCTTGGAGTGGCGGACCGGCAGTGGAGGGTGAGGTTATCGGGCCCCACGCCGGGGAGGATCCACACGGAACGGCGGCTGCACCAGCTGATGCACGAGGATCGAGACTACGAGGCAGGACCCTCGCCGACCCCTGTCGAAGGCGATCAGTTCAGTACGAAAATGGCGTTAATCGAGGCGAGGAGGAGAAAGCCGTCTTCATCATCATTGCCAGCCTCGATGGATACTCAGGTATCGATAGAGAGCTGGAAGGAGAGGGAGTACTCGGTGGTGAACATAAGGAGCAGGGACAGGCCAAAGCTGCTGTTTGACACTGTATGCACTCTCACGGATTTGCAATATCTGGTGTTCCATGCCGCAGTCAGCTCCCACGGACCCCTTGCGATTCAGGAATACTACATCCGACACATGGACGGACGGACGTTTCTTGATACTGAGAGCGAGCGGCAGAGGGTTACCAGGTGCTTGGTTGCTGCTGTCGAACGCAGAGTATCTCATGTAAGTGAGAGTATGCTGTTGTAGCTTCATTATTAGTATTGCTGCTAATCGGTTGGAATTCTACAGGGATTGAGGGTGGAGGTGTTGACAAAGAACAGGAAGCGTTTGCTATCGGATGTGACTAGGGTTCTTAGAGAGGGCGGGCTGTCGCTGACTAGGGCAGAGTGTGCGGTGAGAGGGGAGAGGGTCGTCGGGACTTTCTACGTAACTGACACATCAGCATTGTCGTCAGGAGAGGGAGACGTGGACCCCAAGAGGCTGGAGTTAGTTAGGAAGGAGTTGGGGGAGGAGGGCGTTACGCTCGAGGTGAGCAACAACCATCCTGCAGGCTGGCCGCCGATAAGGAAAGTTGTTGACAGTGCAGGCGAAGGTAGTAATGGCGCCAGAAGTCAGGTATCGGGATTGGTCGCGACGGGAGGAAGTGTTGGTAGCTGGAGCAGGATGGAGGAAGAGAGGCCCAGGTTCTCTTTGGGCAGCCTCTTGTGGTCTCACATTGAGAGAATCTCTAGCAATTTTGGATCCATTAGATCTTAAGAGATGCATGTGAATTTGAGCAGGCTGTACAGATTACGTGATCTAGTTTTATCTCTAGAAGCCTAGCATTTGTAGAGCAGAGAAATCTGTGAATATTTTACTAAAATCTAGAGACCAGCATTCTCCACCCCTTCATGATCTCATTCACTTGTACAGGAGTGACGCTTTGTTTGTGAATACTAGAGCACAGGTATTACAGAAAGCTGTGCATATTTTGAATAGATTTTGATAAGCCAACTTAAAGTCTCATCAAGTTAAGTGAGCTCATCTTAGCTGAAAAGTGAAATTTAACCTATAAATTCAGAGAGTAATGAAGTGGGCATCTGTGAAGAAGAAAGTCATGTACGAAAATAAATAGATCAGACGACCTAACAGAGCTGAAACAAAATCAAATCACAAAGTCTAAATAATTCACATTTGGCAACTGCACTTCATCTTCAGCACAGGGTTGCTATTGTTCAGAGCTATTGCCAAATAACGCACTCGTAGCTGTTTTGAAGCTCGGATGTGCTCGTGGTTCATCTTCTTCCGCAAGATAGACTAAAAGACACATCTTCATCTTCGTCATTTCTAAAGTGATACTTCTACATCCCCATCCTCATCGCAATCCTGGATTGATATTTTCTTGAGAAATTACTCATTATATCCTTGTCCTTGGGTTGGCTTGCTGGAACTTCTTTGATTACATACTTACTAGTGATCTCATCCTCATGCTTCTTTAGTGTCCAAATAGGTCTGCAGGGTTTGAAACAGCACCTAATCCCATGTATACAAATGCGCTGAATTTATATCAGAGAGCATACCCAGATGGTGATGTAACTTGTCCTTGGGGTGAAATTAAACTCACATCTGCATTTTGTGAGGCAGGCCTCTACATTGTTTCGTTCTGCACTGCAGCATCATGTAGCAACATTCCTCGTTTCTGTAATCTACCAAAAAAGATGTTAAAATTTACCTCTCATTCAAGCAAATGCTTGTGCGGGAGAAATTTTACGCGCATACAAGAGAGTATGCTCAGTGCACACAAGAAAAGCTACACGCTTACCAGTGCTTTCTTGCGAAGGCACATTCTCACTACTTTCTATTTGCAAAATTTTGTTTGGATGACAAAAAGTAAATAAAATAAAAAAAGAAAAGAAAGAAAAAGTGTCACAGATAATGTGGCACTCACTTTCTTTGTATTCCGTTTGGTTATAATTGAAAGGGAATAGTAGAAACAAAATGGTAAAGAGTAAATGCTAAGGATTTTCTCTCTCCCTCTCATTCACTGTCCATCCACTTGCTCAAAAAATTTGAGAAGGTGAAAATGATTAAAATGTCAATGTGGCAACCACCAGTTTCCAGATACCTTTCAATCACTTTCCACTTGCCAATCAGAAAATAATAATAATAATAATAAGTAGAGTCACTTTCCAATTTGTAGTCTACTTTCCGCTTACTTTATGATTGCCAAAAATGCCCTTAATTCACATAATGAACGGTACAATGTAGGAAGAAAGTTATGTACAAAATCTTCGAGTCAGTATATAAAATATATCCTAACAAATTTATTATTCAGGAGATTTGCGGATCAAGAACAACTACTCCAGCGAGCATCATATCTAGGACTTGATATCAGTACATGGACAGTGCATGTATCCTGAAGAGAGAAACACTTATAACTAGCTAAGCCCTTGGTCAAATAGCAAACTACAAGGATGGGAAATTTGAGCATAAAGGACACTTAACTTTCTACTTTGATCTGTGATCTAGAGAAAGATCATAGCGGAAATCTAGTGTCATCAAATGGGTTCGTAGACAACATTCTATCTTATAACTTTAATATCTCTAGAACCCATCTCATTAACCTAGTCTCTACCACATCTACCTACCATGAAGAATATGTAGAGTTGACAGGGGTTGGTGGGCACTAAGAAATATTTAGTTATTATTTCTTTAGTGGTACAAACACTCAATACTCTCAAATACAAATACTCTCTCTTCTATAAATTGCTACTAAACTCTTTTACAATACCTCACTATTTATCCCTCTTTATTTTCCTCTCTCTCTCTCTCTCTCTCTCTCTCTCTCCCCCTCTCTCTCCTTACTCTTTCTTCCTACTGAGGATTTCTCTTCCTTGGGATGATATACAAACTTAACTCAAGGGGTATATATAGGCTAGTCTTTGGGGTAGGTATGCACTATTAAGGTAGGTGAACACTATTAAGGGTAGGTGAGTTTGGTGATGATTCTCACACTCCCCCTCATCACCAACTTTTCTATCCACAAGTCTAAGTGGATCTCTAAATCATGCTCCAATGCTTGGATTTCTTCCATCATCACTTTTCTCCATTCATCAGTCCCGTATACTTCTTTGAAGGTAGATGACTCTTTTACATCTTCCGTAATGGCCACATTAGCATACTTGGGATTCGGCTTCCGGAGTCTGGTTGATCTTCGAAATTGTTCAGCAAGTTCTTCTTCAATATCCTCTATCTGGCTCGGGCCCACTTCTTCTGATGTTTTTTGATGAACACCAGTTTTCCATGGATTCTTCTCCTTCGGAGATGTAGGACAACTTAGTTCTGTCTTCTTTGACTGTTGCAGTTCTTCTTCTTGACTTGGCTCCCCCAGCTTCTTCTGTAACTGATCCTCTAGATCATTGGAGTCTAGGAGCATAACTTCTTGTGGAGTCCACCAAGACGAGGCTTCGTCGAACACTACATTTCTTGATGTGTAGCATCGCCCGATTGTGGGATCACAACATCTCCATCCTTTTCTTTTGTTATCATACCCCACAAAAATGCACCTCACTGCCTTCTTGTCGAACTTGCTGCAAAGGTGATCAGACATAAAGACATAACACACGACCAAAGACTCTGAAATGGCTTACTGTTGGTTTGATATTCCACAACTTTTGAAATGGTGACATGAACTCTAATTTCGGTTGTGGTAGCCGATTGATCACATGCACCGCAGTTTCCATACACTCCGTCCAAAAACGTCCTGGTACGTTCTTGGCATGAAGCATGCTTCGACATATCTCCGCAAGATGGCGATTCTTCCTTTCAGCTACGCCATTCTGCTGCGGAGTATTCGGACACGTTAACTGTCGCCTAATCTTGTGCTGCTTTAGGTAGTTGTAAAACTCCTTCGATGTGTACTCTCCCCCGTTGTCTGTGCGCATGCAATGAATCTTCTTGCCGAGTTCTCCTTCGGCTTCTTCTCAAAATTGTTTAAATTTGGAGAGTGCTTCAAATTTTTCCTTCATAAAGTAAATCCAGACATACCTCGAGTAATCGTCGATGAAAGTGATCATGTACCGATTCCCACCGATTGATTCTTGCTTCACTTGACCGAATACATCTGAGTGTACAAGCTCCAAAGGTTCCTTGGCTCTGAACTATGACTCCCGGTACGGTAATTGATGTGCCTTACCGTACTGACAACCTCCACACACAGTCCCTCTTCAAATCTCCAAGTGTGGAAGACCCTTCATCATTGACTTTTCCATCATGATCTTGAGCTTGTGATAGCTGACAGGCCAAGCCGAGCATGTCACAAATCAGCCGTCTCATTCTTCCTAGCTTTGTCTACATATGCCGATTCCGCCGACATCACATAGACAGATTCTACCTTTCGTCCCTCCATAACAAGTTCTCCATAGGGTTTCAAGTTACTGTAGACTTTGACATCTTGTGGCCCGAAAACCACATAATTTTTAGAAGCCGTCAACTGAGATACTGATATGAGTTTTTTCTGCATACTTGGGACATGGTACACATCTTGTAGCTGGACTTGATCTGGATTGAAGCGTGGCATGAACGTGGTCTTCCCAATATGAGTGATAGGCAATCTTGAATTATTTGTTATCACTACTTCTCGGTCGCCTCTATACTCCTTCATATTGACTAGCTTTCTCTTATCTCCTGTCATATGATTGGAACAGCCAGAATCGATAATCCAATCTTTACTGTAGCTGATTTCTTCTCTATCTGAAACCGTTGTAAATGCAGACTCAGATTCTTCTACGATCGAGGTTAGTGTCATACCAACAACCCCATTTTCGTCGACTGGTACATCTTCAATGATGGCCATGGATGCTTGGGCATCCCATTTTTCTTCATCTTCTTGACATCTGCCCGATGTCGCAGCATTGCCTTCTGCAGGTCTTCTCTTGTAGCGACAGTCTCTGGCGAAGTGTCCTTTCTTCCCACAGTTGTAGCAGCTACCCTCAGGTCACCTTGCTCGACGATTACCTTGCTCCTCACTCTGACGTGCTCTTCTGGGGTATGAATTCCTTGGCTGCATATCTGAATCAGCCTTTGCATACCGATTGCTTCGTTCCTTGTTGCTGAACAGCGCCTCATCTTCACTTCTTATTGAAACGCCGGCCATTTGTTTGGATAGGGTTTCTTGCGTAGCGAGCAAACTCTCCAACTCTAATAGTGTTGGTTGAGTCGGCCAGCCATGTGTAGCAGCAATGAGCCCGTGGTACTCCGGTCTCAAACCGTGAATGATTATTCTCCTCATCCTTGCATTGGACATTTTGAAATCTGGATCTAGTTGAGTGATATCTGAGCAGAGTGATTTTATTTGCTTGAAGTACTGACTGATTGTCAGATCCTTCTGTTGCAAGGTCATCACTTGATTCTCTAGGAGTTGAAGTCGAGCATCGTTCTTCTTCCAGAAGAGTGTGGCGAGCGTGTCCCATGCCTCCTTCGGAGTTCTGGCATCTCGTATGTAGTCTATGAGATCTTCTTCTACTGTCGTCTTCAGCACATACATAGCCTTGCCGGCTTTGATGTTCCACTTCCTTAGTGCTTCAACAGCCTCCCGAGGTGCTGTAGTTTCGGCACCCCTGATGACCTCCCAGAGGTCTTGTCCTTATAAATAAGACTTCATACAAGTCTCCCAGTAGCTGTAATTGTTGCCATTGAGTTTTTTGAGTGTAATAGTTGTACTTGCCAGATCCGCCATCGTGATGTGGTACTGCTTCAGTATCTCCACGCAAGTCTGGTCCCTGAACAACCAACTGCACAGTCCCTAGCTAAGCACGAACTTCGGCCTTCAATAACGCCGATAGGATCACCGTAAGAGAGTCGGTCCCTGACCGCCTTACTTCTATCACAAGCTGCAACTTTCACTATCTCACGTAAACAGTAATCGTATTCGTGAATAGTAATCATACTTATGAATAGTATCATACTCGTGAATAATGCCCGGTGCCTTCAAATGGTAAATGCTAATCTAGCTTATTTTCTGATGTGGAGGATTCACCTTTGGTGGCAGCCACAGAGCATACGATAAGCAGATACACTCACCTTAAGTCAGGCTCTGATACCACTTGTAGAGTTGAGAGAGGTTGGTGGGCACTAAGAAATATATTGTTATTATTTCTTTAGTCGTACAAAAACTCAATACTTTCAAATACAAATACTCTCTCTTCTATAAACTACTACTAAACTCTTTTATAATACCTCACTATTTATCCCTCTTTATTTTCCCATCTCTAACTCTTTCTTCCTACTGAGGATTTCTCTTCCTTGGGATGATATACAAACTAAACTCAAGGGGTATATATAGGCTAGTCTTTGGGGTAGGTATGCACTATTAAGGTAGATGAACACTACTAAGGGTAGGTGAGTTTGGTGATGATTCTCACAGAATAGCACGTTAAACTTTAGCTTTATGAAAAATCATGAGTATACACCAACTGAAGGAATCACGTAATGAGTCAGAAAGAGGAAGACAAAAAGCCTAGAAGCATGTTATCTTGAAAAGAATGGTCAACCATTTTGCAGATGTTTTACTCTATGCATCAGAAGTCTATATATTCAATGCATTTTATGACTACCATGTTTTTAAAGTATGACTTTTATCAGTTTTTTACTCTATCAAGCTCTACGCAGATTGTTTTGCGGTGGGCCTCAAACAACATAAACTAAAATACTTAGATAATGAATGTCAAGTCTCAAGTTGTCATGGTCCATCGGAGATGACAAAGGGTATGCCGAAGACGAGGGCTTATATGTATTATGTTTTATCTTTTCTTTTTCTAATTTTATTTTCTTTTCCTTTTCCAGAGATCAAACTATGTGTGGGTCTTTATATATGTTTGTATCTTTCTGGTATGTATTTTGTTTCATTATTATCTTTTCAATAGAACCCAGGGGGGCATTGGCCTCACAGTCTCTCTTGAAAAAAAAAAAAGTTCTCAAGTTCAGTTCTTTGTTTTCGTTCAACATATCAGCAAAGAATTTGAGCAAAATGATAACGCGGATGCAACATAAAAGCAAGAATACCTCTAGTCCATTGATGATTTGCCATGTTTGTTCTTATTTCTCTTGGGCAGGTAGAAGCAATAATCAAAACCCTGAACCATCATAACACCAATACATATTGTAATATGTATCCCAAATTCCCAATATTGTATGGATCAGACATAATATTTGATATTCACCAATATATCAGTATGCTGATTATAAACACCTTTCTTCTCCATTATCTTATCTATTTTCACACATTTCAAGTAAAATTGTGAAAATACCTAGCTATTTAGTGAAGCTGGGGTAAATTCTAAAAGTTCTCCTTTATGACCCAAAATTTTCTGTTTCCTGTTGTCATCCAACTTCCTTATCGACTGCAATAAAGTCACCTAAGGTGAGTAAACGATAAAACAGCTGAACCTGCACTAAACAGGACGTTCCATTTTTCAGCAAGCCGAACCCATCAGAACTTCCGACACAAAAGACTCAATTAAAAAATTGACTTTGCAAATATATAGAATTCTTATTGTAAGAATGCTATATGCAGAAAGAGGAACAAAATATATCAGCTTGTCAACTTACCTGAGGCGTCAGTAAGAGTTCAGCATCATGTTTACTCAGCCTAGAATGCAGTAAATAGATCTTCCACAAGCACCCTTTGCTTGTATAGGTTACGCAAATCTAAATCCTTAGTACTGTCTTGGTTCAAGACTTTCAACAGCCAAAGCACGAGTGTGTCAGGCATCAGACAGTTCAAAATCTGAACAATAAAACACCACTATAAGAATTTAAGTAGGATTGTAGAATACAATAAGAACAAGAATTCAGTATCCTTCACTATTAAGTCAGTATAAGATAACTGGTTAAATAACTTATTTCATATAATATTCCTGTAGAAAAGTACCACGCCATAGTAAACTCTACCCAAATTTTTACAGGAGAATCCAACGATATAATGAAGTATGGTATGTCAAATTAATGTTCCACAGGATATAAAATGTGTTTAAAGCCAACAAATCCATGCTTTGCAATATCGGCTGTGCTATTCACATCAAAAAAAAAAAAAAAAAAACTATAAGACAGAACTGTGAATGCGCACGCGGCATACCTAAGTTGCACGGGTATGGGTGCGGGTAAGGATACGGGTAGGGGACATGACAAATTTTCAAAAGGTAGGTTACGAGGACATGACTGAAACTCATGAGATATAATCATAGCTACATATATAAACGGCCCTTTTAAATCGTAGTACTTAAGGCTGAAATGAACTCGATCCTTATCCAACAAGTTACAAAAATGAATGTGAAGTGTGTGATATATATCTAAGAGTGTACAACAAGTGTTTTAAATTAAACATGCATTGTATAATTGAGTATTGGTCAGAATAAATATATGCATATACTTAAGAAGTGTCCAAGAAGTGTCGGGTACGGGTACTGCTTCATATTAGAAGTACTAAGATGACATAGAGGCATACACATTCCCAACAATTTCCTAACAATTTTCTCAAAAAAAATATTAGTTTATATAAAGCATAAACAGTAGGTGGAACAGAAACAGAATAGTTCACAAATGTAGAATCCAAAATTTGGAGGAGGAAAATAGAGTTTTGGCACAGCAAGAACATGCTGGCACAGTGTAATTTGGACTCATTTGCAAGGAATTCCTTTTAATGATGTACATCGTACCCTAGGTATGAGGAGAAACTACTAATTAATCTTCAAACTGTAAAATACATGTTTCTATTTATCTGAAGCTCATGCTGAATCCCCATACGCCAACAAAAGGAGTTTGAAGGATTATGAATTATTAACTCGAGTGATTTCATCAAAGTTCTAACAATCCATTAGGCATTATTCAGTTGCAATGACTGCATATCTAGATCCAATCGGCGAAGATATATATGAGTGCTTTGCTTATTACTAGAGATTGGTCCAACACCAGTCTTTGGTGTGTGCCTGCCCTCTAGCCATTAGCCTTCCTGCATTATAGTGCTACTGTGCTAGTAATAACCAATATTCGTTCTAGTTGTTCTCATTCGAGGCGTGATCGTCGGAATAATATCTTGCTCCAGTTCTATCCACACTGTGAGTGTTAAACAGTTGGTCGATTTAAAAAATTTCTACCAAATGTGGCAGTTTTCCCTGGGAGTGGCCGAGACAGCCACTCCCCATCCAGGAGTTCGGGTGGATACTTCTAAGTTAAACATAACGGGCTACTTTGTTAGTCTAGTGTCAAAGTACTTTTAGAGCGCCAAGGTGCCTCACGACGCGAGAATTTCATTGGATTAGCTGCGAAAAATTAAAAATGGTTTGCTTACTGAGGATACTTCTAAAAACGCAAGTGGAATGGTCCCGATATCTACTCATTGTAAATCGGACAAGGAGTCAGTTGGCCATTTTGTGCTTGTTTGCCATTTCAATACTTATTAATGAAACAGCGGAACACTTACCATCTTACGCAAAAGAAAAAAGAATGATCTTTTCTTGACATGAAAATGCAATAAAAGTATATGTATCATCAGGATTCGGATCCTCTCCAATTATGTGGTAATTAGAGAGTCTCCAATTCCTCTAAGCATTGCCGAATATTCCGAATTCAATGGACGAGATTTGGCCACGTAGGATTCCCCTATTGTGATAATGATTTACAAAAAAATAGTGGTTTTATCTTGTGGCCTAATCTCATCCCTTGAATTCAGAATGTACGACAATGATATGAGGAATTGGAGACTCTCCAATTAACACCGTATCACCATACTGCATAACTTCATCAAACATGACCATCAAACCTTCTCCATTGCCCAATGTTGGGGAAAACTTGCAACCAAATGAATTCAATCAGAGAGAACAAATAGCCTAAAGAATATCTCGTCCAAAGGCAGTCTAACTTGGATCATTAAATAATTGGATCCATCACGTTAATTTTTTTTTATCAATAATCAAACTATTTCTAACTAGGACTCTTATTAACCAGGATCAAAATGGAGAGCAAAAAATGATGGAGATAAAGAAACCAACCACTGTTGCCATATATAACTGATTATCCAGCGGCCTCATCTCCATTCGACTCGTTGGCTGTCGAGACTGAACAAGATAGAAGGCGGAGGAGAGAGGAATTGGCGGGTTAGTGTTTGGGCAAGTTTCCCAAGTATAGATAGTTTTGACTGAGTAGATTAGGTTTGGTTCTGGATTGAATGGATTTTAAGGGTAGGTTTTATTTGTGCCTTTATTTGTGTAGCCCGGTTCTAAAGTTCCAGCGGCGCATTTACATGAGCGAATACTGGGAGTTCATACGGTTTTAAGGTTTTTTTTTTTTTTTTTTCCTTCTTTAAATTTCAGTATTATTTCTTCTCCACTTGCACCTTCACATTTTTAACCTCTTTGTGATGATTTTGCGCAAATTCAAAACACAGTCACTACCAAACCACGGCCGTTACCATTTGTATACAATGGTAATGATTAATTCATTTTCTTAAATATCTTGTCAATAGTGGAGGCTACTTATGAGAATTTCCACATAACAGCCTAACTGAGCATTTTGAAAGTACAATATAACAGTGAAAGGAACGAATGAGCAAAGTACGAGATAATCTGCCTCCAGTTTATTAGTATGAGTTGTAGCAGAAAACAATGTCGAGCCGTTTGCCTTCCATAACAACTGCCTTTTCTTAGGCATGGTGCCAATTTTAGCCACAAGCAGTGTAATGACATTTACTTCTTTTTTTTTTTTTTCCATTGGGGACAATAAAGAAGAGAGGGAAAAAAAAAACTTCTCTCTGGTTACAGTTTCACATGATGTCCCTGGTTCCTTGCCATTGATATCAATTTTTACTTGCCAAGCACCGTCTTCAAGATTTTACTTAGAGGTGTAACAAACTAACAGGTTCGATATTACACTCGGTATAGGTTTCTGTGAGTGTTCACTCATAACTGTGTCAAGTTATCCATCTTGGCTCATTCGACAAAATGTCTAGCTATGTTCCCCAATACACTTTGTAACTTGTTATATTTCTTATACACTAAAAAAACTTAGGATAAGCCATGAGATTGAGATCCACAAAGATAATAGAGTTAGCTCCATATGGGTTGCATTGATCTTGTTCCATTGATTACTCCTAAAGATTTCACTTCAATTGGACTCTGATTGATATATGACAAACCCTGTTAAGGGTCCATGGTTAAATGATTAAAGCACTCACTTAGATAAAAAGTTTGTTTATAAAGTTCAAATCACAACTAGAACCAGCAAAAGCTGTGTAGCATCACCAGGATTTGACATTCACTTACATACTCTCAGATGTTGATTAAGAACCACATTCCAACATCAGTAGAATTATAAGATACATTTAATTAAAGGGCTATTCTCTGTTCATTAAGCTTGAGGCATGAGTTCCTTACTGCAATTCAAAGGAAAATATTGGAAGTCTTTCAAGCTTATTTTTGTTTCTTTTGTATTCCCCTTAAGTAAACAGTCTTGACTAACGGGAGCAATGTAGGATTACTACAATTTGTTAAACGCTAGAATTTATCCAAAGAAACTAGGCATAAATAAAAGCTTCCAAATATTTTATGATGCGTTCACATCCCTCCCGTACGTGTGTTAAAATAGTCATCTTTTCAGTGTTTTATCAATAATGAAATTAATCTCTTTTAGTTCAAGTTAATCCTCCAAAATATTGAACCAAACACCTCACTATTTTATTTAAATGGATAAAAAGCTTATTAACTCAAATTAATATCCAATCCAAACATGACCTCACTATTCAAAAACAAATATGACCTTAAAATATGAGTGCACACCAAGAAAATATCCAGATTCAGATTCTGTTAGGATACGATATGGTTGCTAAAATTATAACCAATAGGATATGATTATAGATATGATTATGTAGTGAATATCCAGATCCCAGATCCAAATATCCTAACATATATTGGTCATGTTATTGCAACAATTTTAATCTTTAAATTAATGGATTTGAGGTTAATTTTGATGATAAAAATATCTAATCTTAGCTTTTAGATATAACAAAATATTTTCTCATATCCATTCCGATGCATATCCGCCAGATTCCCATGTATATCCAGATTCATATCGATTTTAGCGGATATGAATATGAATTTTCCTTACCAATATATATATATATATATATATATATATATATATATATATATATATATATATATATATATATATATATATATATATATATGCATTCTTATCCACATATCCGGATGAGTAAGCGGATATGAATATGATAAATATCATATCCGTGCCTTATCCAGGCAGAATGCACCCCAATGCTATTAGGTCTCGCGACTGTTATATCTTGTCACTGCTGCTCTCAAGTGGAGTCCTTAGAGGGTGTTTGGGAGGCTTAATTTTTAAGCTTATAAGTTATGTTAGCTTTTAGTGGCTTTTAGCTTTTATGATAAAAATATTATAAAAATTATTTGGATAGAATAGTAATTTTTTGGTCAAACCTAAATTATTTAGGTGAGCTTATAAGTTATGTTAGCTTTTAGTGGCTTTTAGCTTTTATGATAAAAATATCTAATCTTAGCTTTTAGATATAACAAAATATTTTCTCATATCCATTCCGCATGCATATCCGCCAGATTCCCATGTATATCCAGATTCATATCGATTTTAGCGGATATGAATATGAATTTTCCTTACCAATATATATATATATATATATATATATATATATATATATATATGCATTCTTATCCACATATCAGGGATGAGTAGCGGATATGAATATGATAAATATCATATCCGTGCCTTATCCGCATGAATGCACCCTAATGCTATTAGGTCTCATGACTGTTATATCTTGTCATCACGCTCTCAAGTGGAGTCCTTAGGGTGTTTGGGAGGCTTAATTTTTAAGCTTATAAGTTATGTTAGCTTTTAGTGGCTTTTAGCTTTTATGATAAAAATATCTAATCTTAGCTTTTAGATATAACAAAATATTTTCTCATATCCATTCCGCATGCATATCCGCCAGATTCCCATGTATATCCAGATTCATATCGATTTTAGCGGATATGAATATGATAAATATCATATCCGTGCCTTATCCGCATGAATGCACCCTAATGCTATTAGGTCTCATGACTGTTATATCTTGTCATCACGCTCTCAAGTGGAGTCCTTAGGGTGTTTGGGAGGCTTAATTTTTAAGCTTATAAGTTATGTTAGCTTTTAGTGGCTTTTAGCTTTTATGATAAAAATATCTAATCTTAGCTTTTAGATATAACAAAATATTTTCTCATATCCATTCCGCATGCATATCCGCCAGATTCCCATGTATATCCAGATTCATATCGATTTTAGCGGATATGAATATGAATTTTCCTTACCAATATATATATATATGCATTCTTATCCACATATCAGGGATGAGTAGCGGATATGAATATGAATTTTCCTTACCAATATATATATATATGCATTCTTATCCACATATCAGGGATGAGTAGCGGATATGAATATGAATTTTCCTTACCAATATATATATATATATATATATATATATATATATATATATATATATGCATTCTTATCCACATATCAGGGATGAGTAGCGGATATGAATATGAATTTTCCTTACCAATATATATATATATGCATTCTTATCCACATATCAGGGATGAGTAGCGGATATGAATATGAATTTTCCTTACCAATATATATATATATATGCATTCTTATCCACATATCAGGGATGAGTAAGCGGATATGAATATGAATTTTCCTTACCAATATATATATATATGCATTCTTATCCACATATCAGGGATGAGTAGCGGATATGAATATGAATTTTCCTTACCAATATATATATATATATATATGCATTCTTATCCACATATCAGGGATGAGTAAGCGGATATGAATATGAATTTTCCTTACCAATATATATATATATATGCATTCTTATCCACATATCAGGGATGAGTAGCGGATATGAATATGAATTTTCCTTACCAATATATATATATATATATATATATATATATATATATATATATATATATATATATATATGCATTCTTATCCACATATCAGGGATGAGTAGCGGATATGAATATGAATTTTCCTTACCAATATATATATATATGCATTCTTATCCACATATCAGGGATGAGTAAGCGGATATGAATATGAATTTTCCTTACCAATATATATATATATGCATTCTTATCCACATATCAGGGATGAGTAGCGGATATGAATATGAATTTTCCTTACCAATATATATATATATATATATGCATTCTTATCCACATATCCGGATGAGTAAGCGGATATGAATATGATAAATATCATATCCGTGCCTTATCCGCATGAATGCACCCTAATGCTATTAGGTCTTACTCCTCCTCCTCATCATCATCGCCGTCATCTCCTATCCAGTCACGTGAGCCCACTTCTTCGGCCGCCGCCCTCTTCGTCCCGCCGGGACTCGCACGTGCCGATGTCACCGCCGACATGGTCCTCCCCGGCTCCAACATCGTTGTAGGCCCCTACGCCGGCGACGCCAAGATCAAGCAGGTCGAGTTCGTCAAGAGCAGCGCACGTGCTCGCGACTGCCCCAAGGACGAGCGCCCGGAGTTCGCCATTGTTGGGCGTTCCAACGTCGGCAAGTCTTCGCTTATCAATTCGCTGGTGAAAAAGAAGGAATTTGCTCTTACTTCGAAAAAACCAGGTGGGTTTCGGTGAATTGTTTGGTTTTTTTTTTTTGGGTAATTTAAATTTGATAATTTTGGGTTTTGTGTTGGTTTGTTTTGTTTTTTAAGGGAAGACGCAGCTTATTAATCACTTCTTGGTGAATAAAAGTTGGTACATTGTGGATTTGCCGGGATATGGGTAAGAATTTCACTTGCAGACCAAATGTTTGTTTATTTGCTTGACCCAACTAAGCTGCTGCATTTTGTATATTATTGAGTTAATTGGGAACCCTATAACATTTTTTTTCTGCTTTTTGATTCCTTCTAAGGCGGTTCTTATAGGATTCAGTGAAAACAAAATTGATACAAATTGTTTAGCTCAATGCTTTGTGAAATACTGAGTTCAAATGAATAAAGAGTCTGTTTGTTTAGGTTGTATATCTTTGCTGTGTGAATATAGAAATAGAACGTTTATAGTATCTATAGAGTGAGGAAAACAATTTCTTTGTCAACATTCTCATTGTTTAATGAAAGATGATGCAAAACTCAATAGAGCTGTGATGGGAGGGCGCTTAGGGAGGGACATGAACCCCCTCCATCGTTCTGCCGGTAATGGCTCCTATCACTGTCCCCCTTCCAGCTAACCCATTAGGCTAACATCCTCAACCTCACTATTTCCGGCAGAGCTCCTTATGTATCTCCCCAACTCTCGGATACAGATTTCAAAGCTATGCAGATGCTGCAGACGAGGTATGTAAGTGGCAGAAAGGGCTAGGAGGGAGGGCAGTAGTCAAGGATTTCCCTCCCTCCCCCCTTAAGACATCTCCTCAACTTGGAAGGTGAACATGTTTGAAGGAAACGATGAGAGCAATGAAGAGAGGAGACATATAAGATCCAAGTACAGCTCCTGGAAAGAAGTTGTAGAAGACGGTGTAGTAAAGAGGTCCTCTTCTTGGGGTTTTAGGAGATCCCACCATGCTTCTCCTTATAACAGGTCTAGAAGAGTTGATAGAGAGCTATATCTATCTACTTGGACAAGACTCCACTTTTAATGCTACCTCACCTCGGAAACAAGCTCGAGCAGATCTCAGGAGCTCTTCTCCTTTGGTCTAGAGTACAGGTTCATCAATACAGGTTCATCCTTTAAGTCCTTTCATAAGCTGGTTTATTAGGAACACTATCTTTAATGAGTCGGCAACATCAACTACCTCTAAGACAGGAGAGGAGGAATGGACTCAAGTCAATTACAGATCGACCCTTAAGAAGGAGAAATCATCTGTCATAGAAAGTCAACCTCCTAAGCAAGCTATGCTCTCTAAGAAGTTCAAACTGATTCAAAGTTTCTAAGTGGTATGATTGCGGGTTCTTGCTTATCTTAGATAATCTCGTCCCCAAGGTTTAACTTGTTACTATTGTAGACAGGTTGGCGAGCTAAGTCAATAAAAGTCACAAACAAGATGGTGGAGATGCTCGCTTAGTAGGTAAATCAGCTCCAGAGAGATTCAACAATGGTGATGCAAAGTCGATGATGGAAAAGAAGGAGAAACAACCCAGTGATTATGAAGCTGGGGTAAGAGAGCAGTTGGCTAAATTTTGAGTGACTCCTTCGATGGAGAGTTTGCAGCTCAAAGGAGAAAGTAATTTGTCACAATTAAAGTGGTTTTCAGGTATCCTACTACAACAAAAATTATTGAAGCGTTGCAGCAGGCATGGAAAGAGGCCAATAGATAGAACTGGCATTTCATGGATAACGGGGATGGTTTCCTCATTGGATTGCCTTCAGAGCGCCTCCTTGATAGATTCTCAAGTTCAGCGTTAAAGAGTTCAAAGATGGGGCTTTCGAGTTATGATTTATTTAATGGTCTGGAGAGGAGGGATTGGTTGCTATAAGACTGCCAGTTGTAGTGTGGATTCATGTGTTTGGTTTGCCAATTCATTGTTGGGAGCATTTGGGGTCTGAAGATCTAGTTAAACAGTTTGGCTCACTTCTTGATGTCGATCAACTTAGTGGTGAGAGGAAAGGAGCTAAATCTACTCGAATCAAAATTGGATGTAAGTCTCTAAATGACATCTCGGCCTTCATTCTAGTGGTAGTAGATAGATTTTTTTTTTCCCGTGTCTATCTTAGTGGATATGGGTAAATAAATTGAAGATTTTTCATCACGACCTCAAGAGGCGGAATTATCTAATAGTAACAACTTGTTCGAGAGACTATTTTCGAACTTGGAATGTTCTGGTGGAGAAAAATATGGTAGATTTAAGTTCAGCCAATGAATCAAGGACTGGACCAAGTTTAGACTGGTTCATGAAGAATAATAAAGTGGTTTCTAAGAGTATTCTGAGTGGGTTTAATTTGCATCCCTTTTTGAGGAGAATTTTATGGCCCAAAGGGATCATATCTCTGCACAGAATAGTTGATAATTTTGCTTTTCCTACAATTGAGGGTAGTCTTCACGGAATCAGGTTGATATAACAACTATCAACAGATGTCAAGAGGTCAAAAGCTTGGGTTCCAAAGATGTCGTGATGGAAGATTTTCTAAATAATAAAGATTCAACATCAATTTCTTTTGAAAAAGTCAAACAACATATAGGGGTGGATTGAATGTTTTAGAAAGCGAGCACTTGGCCAATCTAGGCCTAGACAATACCTAGCTGCCTGCCTCGGACTTGAGGAGTGCCTACGGTAGTGTAGGATGCTTACGTTGACTACACCGCTAGGTCTTAGTCATGATTGCCTCAGTTGCAGCCTCCACGTCCTCCAAACTTCTCCGAACTCCTCTAGCCTCCTCTACTAACTATGAACAATTCCTCCACCTCTCCACCTTTTAGAAAACCTCATCCATTACCACTTAAACAAAGAAAGAAATCCTCCTAGGCACCCGATGCTTAGCGGTGCTTAGCGCTCTTTATAATATTGACATTTATTATTAATTATTGTAACTAATAAACAATAAAAATAGGAAAAAAACTTAGGCCCTGCCTAGGCGCCTAGGCTCTAGGCATGCGGTTCGGTGCCTGAGGCACCTAGCACTTTCTGTAACCTTGGGTTGATTTTAAATGAAAAGCTACTATGGGTTCAAACACTTTCTGTAATTAAAATGTCCGTCTTAGTTAGCAAAATAGATATTATAGAAATATCATGATAATTCAGGGGACTAGCAATTTCTTTAAACACATAGTATAAAGATGTTTGGAAATCAGCTATAAGATAAAGAAAAGAGTCTTTCTTTCCAAGGACACATGCATATACTTTCAAATCATACCATTCTGAGTTTGGATACTTTCTTGTAATTTGATAAAAATCTTGATTTTTTTAAAATGGAAAAACTATTTTTTTAATTTTCTCAAAAAATGGCTGAAGCGTCCAGTGTACCTAAAATAAACATAATTTAAAATTGTAAAATCATGCAACAATATCATAAGAGACAAAGTAGTCCAAATAACATCCATTGAGCGAAAACAGAAAAAAACAAAGAAACACTAAAACATTAACAACACTAAAATGAAAACAACCACCTTTGTTCAATCAAGCTGATACTTTTGTTTTTCCTATGATGGAGGGTAGTCTTTCACAAAATCAGGTTGATATAACAACTTTCAACATATGTCTAAGAGGTTAGAAGCTCGGTTTGCAAAGATGTTTTGGCTTAAGATTTTCGAAATAACAAAGATTCAGCATGAACCTTCTTGTTTGTTGCAAGATGAGGATTTGGGGCGTATGGACTGCCTCACACAAGTAGGGTAATCTCGACAGCGATTGTAGAAAGGGGATGTAATTTGGGTGGGACTAGCAACAAAGGAGTTGGTGATCCAATTTGTGGGCAATGTGGATGATTGGGATTGTCTTGATGCAAGCGTACGTGATTCCGGGTTAGCTTCGCACGAAGAGAACCTGGAGAACAACTAGGAGGGAGCTAGGGGATGTATTTTGGGTGGACCCCACAAGCTAGGGTCGATATAACAAGGAAGAAAGGCAGCATCAGTTTGCTATTGGAGGGTAACTTGACCTCTAATGATTTAAGTTTTATGTTCCAAGAAGCTAGGTGACAGTTTTATCATGGGCTCATGAGTTTATGATGCAAGATTGGATGTTCCAAGGATTTCTGTCTATTTTTCAATTAGAGTTTAACAAGGGAATAGGCTAAAGAATTGATAGTAAGGTTTCTATTCAGCGCACAAAAGCGAAAAAGTATTAAAGCTCAAGCCTAAGAGTAAGTAACAGGATGTTGTCGAATTTGGAAGGGGTTAGATATTGGCACATTTAATTGTGTCTTCTTACGGTGTGTTGAAGAATGATGATCGTGGAAATACAAGGGCCACCAAGCTCATGGTAGCATAATTAGGGGTAATGAAAGATATATCATACTTTGATTCGTCAGTTGAAGGAAGATCATGAGTCCTCAGGCAATGAAAGATAGAGCAGACCATTTTGGACCTTATTTATCATATCAATTAGTTTTAGCTTTTTGTTTGTTGCTTTTACTTTTATTTTAATTTCTGTTTGTTTCGTTAAACTCTTGTTAATAGTACAGGGGTAATCTCCAACTGTTTCACTCAAAAAAACTTAATAAAGCCTAAGTACCAAGAAATGAAGTTCATACTTGAGGGCTATCTTTGAAAACTAAACACTAAGGAGTGAGGAGTATGCTGATACTACCTTAGCACAAGCCTAACAGCTGACCACATTCTATGCTAGTCCTCAAGAGTGAGATTGACGAAAGATATGTAAGTTTGATATGGTTTGGATCGAAATCCAAATTGATTAGTCTTTTAGTAGTAGAATAAAACAACCTCAATTGTTATTGTGATGGTTGCTAGAGGAGTTGTTTGGATTTTGATTAGAGAGAGGGAGAGGATTAGATGTAGCAATGCTATTTAAGCAAGCATTGATGTGAGAACTTGTATGTATTATGCTATGAATTAATAAAATCTTCTTATCTCTCAACTTTTCTTTCGCTTTTTCTCTATTCTTCTTCTCCTTTCTCTGCTTCTCACGAAATCCCACATTTCTCTCTAAAATATCATGCTCTTCCCCTATGAAATCTGGTCTCAGAGCCATGCACCAAAAGAAATCTGGGTCCTGGGGAGTTCGATCGTCTTCTAAGCGTCATCGCGTCATCGAATAACAAAAGGAATAATTTTGTAGGTTATATATTGTAGGATGAAAGAACAATTAACAATGATGGTAGGATTTTCATCTCAAACCAATATTTTTGCTGGAGTAGGTGCGAAATATGACAGTACAAAAGAATTGTACACACCCGGAATTGGTGCTCGGTTCACCCCCAAATCTGAATTCATTGCAATCTGATTTCCATGATACTAGTCTGTGCAAACTACCTCCTAACTCAATCTTATTTCATCTTTCTTTTAAAAAATCAGCCCGTAGGGTTTTCTCCAAATCCAAATCACTCTTGTTCAACAACCTATAATCACTTGTCATCATACTCTCCAAATTCAGGCAAGACACCACTCAACTATCAACCTGAGTTCCTACTTTTCACCAATGAGAATGTTACATCAGTGGGTTTCGAGGGAAGATTTAATTTGATGCTATATTGAAAGGCCCAAAACTATGGAGGCCGCTTATCGAACAATCAATTGTTTTAGAGCAAGTTGCTCATGTCTAAGCAGAGTGCTATACCGAGACCGATGACCTTCAAGCAGACACAATCTACTCTGAGCCAACCAAGAATCCATCGATCGCAATATTGTCCTAAAATTCCATACAACACATATCGCAAGACGTGAAGGAGCGTCGTGAGAGGGGCTTTGTTACCTTTGTGATGAGAAATATGTATTTGATCATTGGTGCGAAACCCAAAAACTATTCGTACTTGCCGGTGTTCCCTTTGATGTCAAGGACGAGAGCCACAATTGAGGATTCGGTAACCGAGGGTTAGAAAAAGGAACAACAAACAAACATGAGAGGAATACTATTCCTTAATTGAAAGGTGTCTAACTTTTGACATCGAGGACGATGCCAATGTAAGCAGAGAGGACTGTCAGAGTCATCATCTAAATCCCAAACTAATTAGTCAGCCATAAGTATAATAAAGCAACCTCAATTGCAGTGTGGTAGTTATTAGAGTTGTTTGGATTCTGATTAGAGAGGGAGAGGATTGAATGAAACAATGCTATTTAAGCATTGATGAGAGAACTTGAGCAGACTATATGAATTTATAAAAATATTTTTATCTCCCAATTTCTCTTTTTCTTTGCTTTTTTTCTTTTTCCTCCTCTCTCTGCTTCTCACCGAATTCTCTATTTCTCACTAAATATCCCTTGTTCTTCCCCTGTTTTTCTTTTATCAACTCTTATTAATCTAACCAATTGTGATAGGGTCGGCTGGGTGTGTTCGTGGACGAAGTCCGGTTATGAATAAAACATCCTCAATTACATTATAATAGTTGTTAGAGGAATTGTTTGGATTCTGGTTAGAGATGGGATCTACTTTTGATTAGAGAGAGGGTTAGATGTAACAATGCTATTTAAGCATTGATGAGAAACTTGTACAGAAGAGGATTGGATGTTATAATGTCATCCCTCTCACAATTGGTTAAGATAAATAAGAATTGATAAGAGAAAAATGGGGGATTTTAGAGAGAAACAAGGGATTTGCTGAGAAGTAGAGAGAGGAGAAGAACAGGGGGAAAGAGAGAAAAATTGAGAAACAAAAAGATTTTATTAATTCATAGCATAACATTTACAAGTTCTCTCTTCAATGCTTAAAATAACACACATCTAATCCCCACCCTCTCTAATCAGAATCCTAACAACTGCTCTAATAACCATCACAACATAGTTGAGGTTATTTTATTCTATCAATGGCAGACAAATCAATTTGAATTTGGATTCGAATCTTGATAATCCTCCATGTTTGCATTGGCGTCATCCTCTATGTTAAAGTATAGATCCTTATAATTTAAGGAAAAGATTCCCTCATATCATTTCATTATTCCTTCCTCTTAACTCCTTGTTATCAAATCCATAATCGTGGCTTCCATTCACCTTAACATGGAAGGTAATACCCTCAATGCGGATAGTTTTTGAGTATTGTGCACTAATGCATACTTCTCATCACAATGATAAGAAAGCCCCTACTTATGATGCTCCTTCGCCTCTTGTGGTGAGGTGCCTTTAATGGAAGATTAAGACGACATTACAGCTACAGATGAATTCTTGGGTTAGCTTGGAATAGCTTAACTGGCTTGAAGGATATCAGTTTCGGTGTTGCACTCTGCTCAGATATGGACATTTTGCTCTCAAACAAATAACCTGTTTGACAAGCAACCTCAGTTGTTTTGGACCCTTCCATCGTAACATCAAATCGAATCTCCTCTTGAAGCCTACTGATGTAACAACTCACCAAATAGTCAACCAACAGAACCATTTAAGAGGAGCTTCATTAAGGAAGAGGGCGGTGATAGGTTTGTTGCTTGTCTGAAATTGAATAAAAGCCAAGCAATTGCCTCGTCCTGTACATCCATGCATGCAAATTCTCACCGCAAAATAGGGAACTCAGGTCCGCAATTTAGCGGTACGCCGTCTGAATTTGCAGAGTAAGATGACGAGTGATTATAGGTTGGTGAAGAAGAGTGAGCTGCTAGATTCGCAGTTGGCAAAAACCCTACAAACCGATTTGCTGGAGCAAAGATGGAATGAGGGCGAGAGTTAGGAGGTAGCGAAGCTACACGGAGATTGGATTAAGATGGATTCAGATTTGAGGCCAAACCAAGCACTGATGTTAGGTGTGTGTAATTCTTTACTACTGACATCTTTTCCATTCGCTCCACTAAAATATTGATTCGAGATGAAATTCCTACAATCACTTGTAACAATTATTCCACCTATCACCTACAACCTTCAACATTGTTCCTTCCATTTCAACGATGCCTTTTAGAGGTTCGAAGTCCCTAGGAACCAAATTAGACATCTCAAATTCCTCTTTCAGTGTCTGCTCCGATTCTATTATTGGTGGACTAATAAGTTTGGATTTTTAAGCGACCAACAGCTAGAAGAACTCTTCCCAAAAGTTACCTATTAGAGGGAGGGAACCTAAGTTCCTTAGAAACTCACATCAAATTTCCCAAATAGCCAATATCGGACGAAATTAACCCTAACATGCCATCACGTTTTTGCAGTCTCGACGCTCAAGGTGTTCTCTTGGGTTCCTTATAAAGTTCTACTCCGTGGGAGTAGAACTTCAAAATTCGAAATATTATTGATCTATTTGTCTTCTATTATGGAAGTTCTTATTATTTGTTTGATATTTTGATTTCAAACTTTATAAGAAGTTAGAGAATAATTGATGCATGACAAATTATAGATCTAGATCTGAAAACCACAGATTTCATGAAGATTTTATTAGGATTTCTATTGCTTTCATTTATTAGGATTTGATTAGTTTTTAGTTAAGGCATGATATTTTCTATTTTAATTTTTAGATCTTGTAACTCTATTGTTAGGATTTGATTAGTTTTTAGTTCAGGTATGATATTTTCAGTTTTAATTTTTAGATCTTGTAAGTCTAGAGAATAAAGCAATTTTTTAAGTTGGTTAGGAATATTCTATTTTCTAGATCTTAAGAGATTCATCTTAGAACTTAAGTTTTCTAGATTTTATTACAAAAGGCTCTTGCCTTCTTGTATTGAAGGATGATTCTATAAAAGAAAATTGCCCTTCTTTGGTGTGATGTTTTAAAGGTCCTCGTTGCGACGATGCATGTGATTCCATAGAAGCCTAGGGTGGGAAGGCATGTGAGTCGTCTTCGGTTATCTTTGCCCCTCTGTTCTCTCTTCCATTCGTGTTTCTTTGTCCCCCATCAACAATAACCATAAACGAGATCTTTTCTTAAATATCTGTGACCTTGTTTTCAAATTTCTGAAATCTTCTCCACTATTCAATCCTATTAAGGGCAAACCCTCAAGACAGTGAAAGGCACATGACTTCCATCTAATGTATCTTAGGTCTTTATCCTCTGAGCCCATCTCCTTCCTAGTGTCATCTCACTTTGTCATCGTCGACACTACATACACTCACCTTCTTGGAAGGTACTTTGATCTACTTGTCCTCAACCTCATCGAAGTTGGTCAGGAGATTTTGGTGGGTTGATAATTGCTTGACAAATCATGAGTTTGAAAATAGTTGCAGTTATTTTGTGTTTACTCTAGTTTTAATTTTGACGCTGCTACTCTTTTTTTGGTTGTGCTTGAAGTAGTGTTTCCCCCTTAATTTTTTCTGTTCTATGTTTTGCTGAGTGTAGCTTTGCGAATGCTTCACAATCAATGCGAACGGATTGGTCGTCCTTCACAAAAGGTTACTTTCTAAATCGAGATACACTCGTCTCCGTCATGCTGCTTATTGATGCCAGTGTTCCACCTCAACAGATTGACCTAGATTGTGCTAATTGGCTTGGCCGCAACAATGTACTGTCTCCATTCTTCTTTAGGGTTAATTGCGGATAGACCCTTGTCGTGTCACTACTTTGAACTTACTACCCCTCTAGTTTTATTGTTGCATATAGACCTTCAGAGTGTTTTTTTCTTCCAAATTTTCACCCTCAAAAATGTTTTTTTTTCTTTTTTTTTTGGGTGACAAATAGACCCCTGAGGGTAAAAGAGTCCAAAAATTTCACCAGTGTGGTTTGTATGCAACAACAAAACTAGAGGGGGTAGTAAGTTCAAAACAAAGATACTAAAGAGGATCTATTCATAATTACCCTCTTCTTTATGGAAACTTGGGTTTGGCTCCTTCTCTAATATTCCATTTCCACATTCATATGATGTTTTCAGATTGCTGTAACCTTTGTTTTTACCAAGTGTGACAAAGTGAAAGGTGGTAAAGGGAGCCGAAAAGATGAGAATATTAAGCAGTTTCAGGAATTGATCAGCAAATACTACCAAGAATCCCCACCATGGATTATGACCAGCTGTGTCACTGGTTTAGGTCGGGATGAGCTCCTCCTTCATATGTCGCAGCTAAGAAACTACTGGGATAACTAGGTGAGCATTTTCTAGTTGAGAAAGTGGGATCACTGTAATCAAAATTTATCGTAAATTTTGGTGTGAATATGAAATGTAATCACCAAGTGAAAGGCTTCTGGTTCAGAAAATTCCATAGTAAATGGAGGTCATCTTTTTTTTTTTTTTTTTAAAGTGTGTGTGTAGTATATATCATTTTTGTTAGTCTGATTTACATACTTACGCTTTGCACATTTGATTATTGTGAATATGCACTGTGTTTTAGGAGTACTTTTGTTTCTCTCCATTTAAGGTAAATATTGGAAATTTCACCAGCTTTCCCTATTCAGGGAGAAAGTTCCTCTTTTTTGCATCACAATGCCCTGAACTAGCGACCCCTTTTCGTTGACCCTATGGTGTCCCCTCTAAGAAACCAACCTTTCTTACTAACAGAACACACACACACACACACACACCCTTTTAACACTAAAAATAAAATCAGTAACAAGCTCTGTGAGTTTTGTCGAACATGTTGTTCTTGGAACTTTGATCGATAAGTTCCCATGTATTTTGTTAGCATCAAAGTTATGGAGTTTTGGCTAAATTGTTGCAAGTTGTGTAAAAATTATTGATGCATATGCTTAGTCTTTGTTCTCATGCAAGGAGATTTGTGTTTGATTCACTGGTACACAACCTTTCTTATTTGTTTCGGAAATGTTTTCTTGCTGTTGTGTCAGCAGTAAGGTGGCTGTATTTACCCGTTCTGCTAATTTTTTTTTTTGTTCTTTCTCCTTTCTTCATGCATTCCTTGCTTCCCCTAGAAAATGTGTGTTCTTCAAGATAGCATAATCTTCATAGCTCATATCTTCTCTCCGAACAAAATAATACCATCATCTAGAATTAAACCTAGAAAATTTGCATGATCTACTTCAATCCTTTACCCCCTGAGCTTAGGCCTAAAGGCAAAGAATCTGGTTACTTAGCATGCGAGATAACTTTGAGAACACTCCATTGCATGGTAATTGTCTTGTGTCCATGATGGGTCTATAAACATATATAATTATATTTGGTTAACTTCGAAGGCTTAGGGCCCGTTTGGTTGGCTGATTTTTAAGGGAAAGTACTCTAGCATCTGACTCTACAGTAACCCACACCCCAAAATGCGTTTTGGGGTGAAAGTTACTGTAGCTTTCATTTAAAAAAACAACCAACCAAACGAGCCCTTATATTAAGTAGTTGAATGCAGCATCAATGTCACATTTGAAGTAAAGTGTACCAGAAAGTCGAACCATTTCCGTGCAGAATATTTGACTGCGGTTTATCTGCGTCTTTGTTAGGATGTTTCCACTTTTGGCAAGGAAGCTAAAAGTCTCTAGAGAACAGAGTTACGTCGAATATTTCTAATAAAACTTACATTATGGTCATATTGGAAAAGTCCAGCCCACTTTCTCCACCACAATTAAGAGAGTTGACAAATTGCCAAATTCAACATTACTTGCGTAGTAGACATTTTGTCTGTATTGGAAAATTATTATATGCTAAAAAACTTATGGTAGGCCAGCCAAATTATTGACTCACACTGTTCACTATAATATTCTTTTTATTGTAAAGCCATTGATCAAAAATCACATTCTAGACGGCTGGAAATCTGATTATGGGCCTAACATAAGTTGCTCATCTATCTGTGCCTTCTTTTGTTGTGAAACCATCCAATTAAGTTTCAGTACTTTCTCATATGTCTTTCTAGATTTATATAGGCTTAATTTCACTTTGGTACCCTACAGTTTACCCACTTTATCACTTTGATACCCTGAACTTTCAATCCCACTGTACTGTTGATAACCCAAAGTATTTCGTTAACACTTTGATACCCCAAAGTTCTGATCACATTTCAGTTTGATACCTGGTTCAAGTTCCGTTAGATTTTTTTGTTAAATTTAAATCATAACCTTAGCATGTGATACATTTGGATCCATTTTAAGCACACGGTACAATTTTAAGAGAAAATCTTACGGGATATAGACAAGGCTATCAAAGTGAAATGCTCGTGATTGAAACTTTGCGTATCGAAGTGTTAAAAAAGATACTTTGAGGTATCATAGTGTTAAAATAAATATTCTAGGGTGTCAACGTGATAAATTGGGTAAACTGTGGGGTACCAAAGTGAAATTTAGCAATTTATAACATATATATAATTGTGAAGAATGATATGGATCAATTTGCTACTTTATTCTATAGAAATATGTGAAGAATACATCTAACGAAGTCATAAAACTCCATGACATATTATCTTTATTCTCCCCCATCTACAATGAACTCAAACATTAATAAACAAACCAGCACATGCAGATGATACATCATTAAGTTCTTTTACACTAGAGAGTTACTCATATAGGATGGAGTTTGGCTACTCAGAGGATAGGACTATTGCTAAACTCCAGAGAAGCCATGGTCCGTGGACTCAGGAGTGGAAAGGAGCACCACCTAGCATACGGTGAGCACAGCGAAGGCGACAGTATCATCCCCATCAAACTCTTGTCAGCCGAACTACTCGAAGGAGAAAAGGTCGGAGGTGGCACAGGTCGAGGTGCCAAATCCTCAGCCAAACTACTCGAAGGAGGCAAAGTCGGAGGTGGCAGAGCTCGAGGTGCCAAATCCAGAGGCGGAGGCGGTGTCAGTGTGTCCCTTAGAGGCCGAGGATTTGAAGCAACATCAGGCTGCACTTGTCTCTTTGGAGCGCCGGTTAGCTTCTGAACAAGTTTGCGAAAGCCTCGGGGGTGAACATGGTAAGTCTTCGGTGGAGGTGGCTCGGGGCGGTTCCACGGTTTCGCTGGGGGCTTGCGGACGGAGTGGAGCGCCGCTGAATGCGGGGGATGAGGTGGTGGTGGTGGTTGTTGTGTTGGCTGTTGAATTTGGAGGGAAAGGGAAACGTCTTCCATGTTCGAGTTTGAGTAGTGGGAGGAATAATACTTGCTTGGTTAGTGTATGAATGAAAGGGCTGTGTGGGTTCAGGTCTTATAAGGATTTTTTTTAATGGATGGGATTATGGTTAATTAGTTTATGGTTAATTAGAAGATAGATGATGTCAGGGGCGGCTACGGGAGCTGGGTCGCCCACGTTGATCAAATTGAGGCTGCTATGAATATACTTTCTTTAATGAATGAATAATTGGAGCGACAACGAACTTGCAAATTTGATGTCCTTTTCGGGGAGGACAGAGAGAGCAGTTATTGATGTCAGTGAGTTAAGCTCTGGCTAATAAATGGTTAAGGACTGAAACTAATTAACAATGGGTGTGGATTCCTCCATACGTGGAGAAGATCCGCGTGGCTACGTTGCATTGAAGCCAAAGTTCGGATGCAAAACGCAAGTGGGGAAGTCAGACTGCAGCTCACGGGAGCGACGAGGGTCGATTGGCACAGTCGGCAGTTCAAACTGCTTACTGTCCTAGTCAATGGGCGGTCACGGGAGCCAGGACAGTCCGACTGCCCTGGGTGCTTATGGAGAAAACCAAATTTCTGTATGATCTGTTTGCGAATTTGTATTTACGACTTACGTGGAAAGAACTCTATACATTAGCGTCACTAGTAGAAATTTGAGATTCGCTGACGGGAAGCTCCCGTCACGGATGTAGACATCCCTGACGGCATTTATTCCTGTCACTAACGTACACAGCCCGTCAGGGATGATCATCCTTGACTGCCACCCGTCAAGGATGCCGTCAGGGATGATTGAACAACACTGACGGCTTACGCCGTCAAGGATGTTGCCGTCAGTAATATCTGACGGCCACCCATCAGGGATATAGCATCCCTGACGACACTTTTGCTGACGGCGTATCCTTGACGGGAAGCCGTCAAGGATATGCATTCTTGACGGAATTTGTGGCATCCTTGACGGGATTCATGCATAGAATTCTACTAGTGCGTTTCTATTAGATCTCGTACAATAGAAGGTAATAGAAAAACCAATGTTTTAAAAAACGGTCTTGACGTCGACCTAAGCGCCCGCCTTGGCCTAAGCAATACCAAGGCCGCCAGTTTAATTCTTGAGAGTGCCTAGGCGAATATGGGTCTTTTAAGGGACTCATTTCATCAAAAATTTGTTTATTGCCCGCTGAAGCTTAACAACAAATGAAGAAAATGAGACGTGTTAAAATGAAGGGGTTTTTATTCCTAGGCTCATTTGTTTACTCATCTTTACCTCTAAGCCCATTAACTATTGTTTGTATCCCTTAACCCAAATATTTTTTGTATTTGCCAATAAACCCAACTTCTAAAATACAACACTTGTATATGTGGGCCCCCCTAATATTTTCTTTAAATACCAATTATACCCTTTCATTATCTAATTAATTTTATCTAATTAAGTGGGCCTTTAAAAATAAAAAGCGAAAATTAAATGAGAGAGAGAGGCGGGGCAGTCTTGTTCCACCGTCTCTCTCCTCTCTGTGGGGAGGCTTGGAAATCCGTTCCCCCTCTCTCTCCCCCTTCCCCTTTCTCTCTCTCTCATCTCCATCTTCCACTCTTAAAACCCAACAATTAATTCTCTCACCCACTTTATCATTCCATCAATTAATTCTCATTAATGTGTATGGTGTGATTTTGGTGGAGTTTTATCACTTTATTAGCAATTGAAGGTATAATTTTGCATCTCACTCAACTACCAAGTTTATAACATTAATTTCTTACTTTATTCATGACAATTATTTCACATTATTATTCATGAATTCATAAAATTCATGACAATGAATTTCACATTAATTATTTCACATTAATTATTTTACATGATTATTTCACATCAATTTCTCATTATTATTCATGAACTCATAAAAATAGTTAAATTTGTTATATTTGATGAAATTTTAGTTAAACTTGATTTTAGTCAACTACTAATCAATTTCACATAATTTCATGTTATTATTTCACATTAATTATTTCACATTAATTATTTCACATAAATTTGTTATAATTTCATTATTATTCATGAATTCATAAAATTTGTTACAATTATTTCACATTAATTTTTATTTTATTCATGAAAATTATGTCACGCTACACTTCAGGGTATCACGCTACACTTTCAGCATATCACGCTGCACTTACAGGGTATCATGCTACACTTTCCGGTTATCATGCTACACTTTTAGCCTATCACGCTACACTTTCGTGGTATCATGCTACACTTCTTGGGTATCATGCTACACTTTCGACCTATCATACTACACTTTCACCTATCATGCTACACTTATAGGGTATCACGCTACACTTTCGACCTATCACGCTACACTTTTAGCCTATCACTCTATATTTGATGAAACTTGATTTTACTCAACCGCTAATCAATTTCACATAATTACATGTTATTATTTCACATTAATTTTTCATTTTATTAATGAAAATTATTTCTCAACCACTCATTTTATTGTTAGTTAAATTTGATTTTTGTTGTCTATCTTTGATGAAATTTTCCTTAAATTTATTTATTTTGGTGACAAACATAGGTGGATGAGGAATTGTATTGTGCATTGACATAAGACATGTTTTTGGATATAAGATATGTGTTTCTTATGTGTTTTGTAAAAAATAAATAGTTATGTGATACGTTTGGGTCAAGGTAAGACATGTTTTGTCATAATTTTGGATGTAAGATATGTGTTTGTTATGTGTCACGCTACACTTACGGGTATCACGCTACACTTCGACCTATCGCTACACTTCGGTATCATGCTACACTTTTAGCCTATGGCTACACTTTCGACCTATCACGCTACACTTCGGTATCACGCTACACTTCGACCTATCACGCTACACTTTCGACCTATCATACTACACTTCGACCTATCATGCTACACTTATAGGGTATCCGCTACACTTTCATCCTATCCGCTACACTTCGGTATCACGCTACACTTCGTGGTATCACGCTATCCTTACCGGGTATCATGCTACACTTCTTGGGTATCATGCTACACTTCGGGGTATCCGCTACACTTCGACCTATCCGCTACACTTCGGGTATCATGCTACACTTCTTGGGTATCATGCTATACTTACAGGGTATCACGCTACACTTTCAGCCTATCACGCTACACTTACTAGGTATCACACTACACTTTCAGCCTATCACGCTACACTTACCGGGTATCATGCTCCACTTACCGGGTATCATGCTACACTTACAAGGTATGACGCTACACTTTCAGCCTATCATGCTACACTTACAAGCTCCAAAATGCACAAAAGTCCACCAGAACAAAATTGTACAAATATATACATTGAACAAAGTCCATCAGATTATCAACTTCATCGGTCTAACAAACCGAGAATAATATATACACAAATATATACACAAAAGTGAGCAAAATCTGAGAATATTGCAAAATCTGAGAAACGCTATACATTGAACAAAATTGCACTAATAAAACTTTCAAATCATCAACTTCTTGGTCTAACAAACCGAGAACAATATATACACAAATATATACACAAAATGAGCAAAATCTAAGAATATTGCAAAATCGAGAATATTGCAAAATCGAGTGTTCACGGTAAAAGTCGGTTTGTTATTCATTGCTTGTTGAACTTGTTTACAACCGTTGGCCTACAACAAAATTCAAACAAAAGAAATGCCTTTTATTTGGTACAATGAAAACAAAAATTACAACTTTTTTCCTTTTGTGAACAAGCGCTTCGGATCTCTATTATTCGGATCCTCGCTTGTGTGGGTTCTTCGCTGTCTTGGGGATCTTGTCCGTGGGCGACGCGCAATTCGATCCGTGGAAACCCGGATTCGAACTACAGACGAGGGGCTCGCTTCACGAAGGAAACGGCCTAAGGGATCACACTCACGAAGGAGAGGATCGCTGCGGGGATCGCACTCACGAAGGAGAGGATCGCCGGGCGGGTGAATCTACTAGGAGAAATCACGCTCAAGGGTAATCAGAGTCCCGACCGGATTTGCTTACCTCGCGGTTGTAGATCGGCGCCGGCCGAACTTCGTGCTCGCCGGTGCTCCGGGCTGTCGTCGGCGGCTCGTAGATCTCGCGAGCTCTCTCCCAATATCCAAAAATCCAACCTCGAGCTGAACACCCCTCGGCCTATTTATAGGCAAATGACAAAAGGAGAGGTATTTTGGCGGCGGACACCATTGGTGTCGGGACGCTAACGGACACCAAGCGGTGTCGGGTTTAACCGAACGCCGTTTGGCTCCGTTTGGTTGGTTTCCGGACTTTTTCGCGACGTTTTGTCTCGATCTTGTCGTTGTCATCCTAAGTCCGTGTCCGATTCATTTCTTTGCTGACTCGGAATTCGGTTGGTTCAATCGCGTTGACAGGTTAGGTGACAACCGATCCTTGTCTTGTCGTCGTTTGAATCCAGTCTCGTTGACGTTCGAATCCAATCAATCTCGCTTCGTCGAATCTTATTGATTTTTAAGCTTTGTTGTTGGATTTATCCCACATTTATGCAACCTCGTTGGCTTGTATGCATCGCCGGCTCACTTCATGTGCTCGTCGGCTCGCGTGATGCGTTTTGCGGCATAGTCAATCGCCAGCGTTTGTCGGACGGGTCGTCGGTTGTTAACTCACCGTCACGAGTCTCGTTCGGGTACTGATGAGCAATTTTTAACGCCTACAGATACCCCCTCCAAAGTGTCTCAGTCTCGATTCTTGATGAGTTTGGGATGCTTTGGACGTGATGAGCCCTTCACCCTTTAGTTGGCGTGATAGGACTTATAAATGACCTTGGCGTTTGATCTCTCCACTCCTTTTAGTTTTTCCAGTGCTTTGTAGGATTGCTGAAGGTATTACGGTACTGCATTTTTTGTCTGACCGTTGTTGAGATCTTGACCAGAAGTCGATTGATGAATTTCTTCTTGAGAATAGCCTCAGCATTTTGATTCTTCCAATCCTCTCGGGTTGTCGGTGCTTTGTAGGATTCTTGAAGGTATTACGATGCTTGCATTTATTGCTTGACCGTTTGTTGGAATTTCAAAATGTAATTGACTGAGTTCATTTGTTGTTGACTCGTGTTGGTGAATTGAGTCCAATTGACCATCGAGATTCCTCCGTTGATCGGGGAAACCTTCACTGCGACGCGTTAATTGGCGTCAAACTATATGGATTTTAGCCTTTAATCGTGAGTGCGGCGTTGACCGTCGCGATCTTACGTGGATCCGAACCGTTGATCAGTGAATCCTTCGGCGACGACGCGTTGGTTAGCGTCGCTACTGTATTACTCCTTGTCAGAGTACAATTGTCCACAGTGGGAGGAATTCTTTCAAGGTAGAACGCGTTGTCCGGCGTCAATATAAGCCTTGTCAGAATTCATCAACTTATCCCTCTTTGAGGTTCCACAGTGGGAGGAAATTGAGGGTTATCGAGTTATCCTTAAAAATATGGTAATATTCTCCAGGAACTTCTCGTTAAGAATTAGGAAATAGTTTATACTCGTAATCCTATTTGGAGTAGGATTAGGCAGCGTTGATGCGTCGATGCAATCCGTCGATCGAGTTATCCTAAGAATACTTTTATGGAAATATTCTTAGGGAACTTCTCGACAAATTAGGAAGCGGTTTATACTGTAATCCTATTTGGAGTAGGATTAGGCGGCGTTGATCGGCGTCGATGCAATCCGTGCGATCGAGTTATCCCTAAGAATACTTTTATGGAAATATTCTTAGGGAACTTCTCGACAAATTAGGAAGCAGTTTATACTCGTAATCCTATTTGGAGTAGGATTAGCGACGCTGATCGGCCGATGCAATCCGTGCGATTGAGTTATCCTAAGAATACTTTTATGGAAATATTCTTAGGGAACTTCTCGACAAATTAGGAAGCGGTTTATACTGTAATCCTATTTGGAGTAGGATTAGGCGACGCTGATCGGCCGATGCAATCCGTCTGATCGAGTTATCCTAAGAATACTTTTATGGAAATATTCTTAGGAACTTCTCGACAAATTAGGAAGCGGTTTATACTCGTAATCCTATTTGGAGTAGGATTAGGCGTTGATGTCGATGCAATCCGTCGATCGAGTTATCCTAAGAATACTTTTATGGAAATATTCTTAGGAACTTCGACAAATTAGGAAACAGTTTATACTCGTAATCCTATTTGGAGTAGGATTAGGCGACGCGTTGATCGGCGTCGATGCAATCCGTACGATCGAGTTATCCCTAAGAATACTTTTTATGGAAATATTCTTCCGGAAACTTCTCGACAAATTAGGAAACAGTTTATACTCGTATTCCTAGTTGGAGTAGGATTAGGCGACGCGTTGATCGGCGTCGATGCAATCCGTACGATCGAGTTATCCCTAAGAATATTTTTTATGGAAATATTCTTCCGGGAACTTCTCGACAAATTAGGAAACTGTTTATACTCGTGTTTCTAGTTGGAGTAGGATTAGGCGACGCCAATTTTGATTTTCCCCTCCCTGACTTTGTCGAGTCCAGTTTCATGGAGCAAGTACTCGGAGCTATGGCAGGAGATCCTGCGAATACCAACATAGGACCTGGATCGGAAAATCCAGGTACATCTAATACTGGTAATCTTCTTACCTGGACAGCGACTTGCAAAGACACGAAATTGGTTTCCATGCAACTCACATCTATACTTCTCGCTCTTATGTCAGCTTTTTCGCTGGAGGACTTCGAGGATTTGATGCGTGATTTACCCCGAGACGTTCCTCTTCCTGGCGATACTGAGTCTGAGCTAGGAATTCCTAGGGACATCGCGGTGATTCCTTTGAAGGTATAAATCCCCTTCCTGATAACCATAGGACTATTCAATTTTGATTAGTTCGTCTATGATTGAAAATGTCTCTCGCTTGATAACAGAGACTCGTCCTGGTGACATTGAGCCTGCTATTCCTCCGGAGTCGAATTCCGCAACCGTCGATATGTCGGACGTGCGGTCGAGTACCGGCGAGGCTGTCGATCGCCACCGGCTGCTTCTTTGCCGCCGGTTCCATTAGGGCGGGGCGCCTATCTGGTATGAACCATTCAACTGCCAATACTCATGTCGATTTTTTTTTTGTTCTGGGAGTTTTTAATCCTTTTCTTCCTTTTTGCAGGGTCTATAACGACTCTTCACGACTTAGTGAGAGCTTTGATGTCTGACGACGATCCATCTCGGCTGATTATCAGGGTGGAAATTCGCTCGTTCTTCTCCTATTTAGCCATAGTGATAGACACACTTCTCGGTACCAGGCTTTCTCTCCGTCAGTTCCGACCATTCCTTGATCCTAGGGTAACCACGATACGAGATGCGGGTTATTCAGAGTTGGCCCAGACCATCGCTGATGATCTCGATCATTTGGAGGTTAAGCTCCAAAGTCTGCAAGACTTTGAGGCGGCTCCCCTCGTATATAGAGACAGAGACTGAGGCTCACAGCTTGGCGTGATGCTCGCGTTATTACTGGACTCGAAGTTCAGATGCAGCAAGACCGAGTGCATCTTTTGGAGACTGCTGTCGCTGAAGCTTCGTCTTCCGTGGGACATTTTCAGTCTTGTGTCGCTGCTGGAGAAGCGAGAATAGTAGAGCTCGAACAGGAACTTCAAGCGGCGAGGGAGAGTCTGATCATCTTGAAGCTGACGAAGGCCAACAAGGAGGAGACTCTTGCAGTCATGTCCGAGAAGCTTGAGTTTTCAAAGCGAAGTCGGTCGGGTCGAGGAGGAGACCGCAAGGACCCTTAATAGCAGCGAGGAGACTTTCAGGGCCGAGCTTCAGGAGGAACTTCAACAAGCTTTCCTCAATAAAGTATCTGAGTTAAAGCAGCAAATTTGCTGTCACAAATTTGATGTTTAGAGAGCTTGTGTAACTTCAGTCTTTTATCAATAAAACGTATTTCTATCCTCTTTTATGCTTTATTATGATTCTTTTATTTCGTCAGAAATAATTAACCATAATACTTATAGGATTTTTGGCAAACCCTCAGCCGTCAACGGATTTGATTAGCCTTTACCAACTACCGTTTGAGTTGGGCTAGCATGTAGATTATCTAAATCCGTTCTACACACAGCGTTATGCTTAAAAGAATAAAACTCTTTTAAACTTGATGCTACGATGTTGAATCGTAGGCTTCATACTCTTTACGGGCAAGAGACCACCCGACAGCGTGTGTGGCGTTGGCTTTATCCTTCTTAGGCTTGGGATGAAATACCCGAGAATCAAACTCACGGTGTCTTCTTCAATCGGAAAAAGACTAAACCGCAACGATGTGAGGCATTGGCTTTATCCTTCTTAGGCTTGGGATAAAATACCCGAATCAAACTCACGGTGTCTTCTTCAATCGGAGAAAGACTAAACCGACAACGTGTGTGGCGTTGGCTTTAGGGTTATTGGCCAACCCCCAGCCCTCAACGGGTTTGATGAGCCTTTACCAACTACCGTTTGAGTTGGGCTAGCATGTAGATTATCTAAATCCGTTCTACACACAACGTTATGCTTAAAAGAATAAAACTCTTTTAAACTTGATGCTACGATGTTGAATACGTAGGCTTCGTCTTTTTCACGGGAAGACTAACCCGGCGACGCGCGCTAGGCCTCGACCTATCCCTGCTTAGGATTCGAGATTAAATTCCCCAAGATGAATCTTGGTGCCTTCTTTTGACCGGAGAATGACTGAACCGGAATAAGACTGATTGAGGTGGGAAAGGAAGAATGTATTCTATTTCCCGAAGGTGGAGAGGAAGGAGGATCTTGTCTCCTATCTCCGGGTAAGGGATGAACAAGAGAGGAAGGTTTTGTATCCTATCTCTTGCCAGTGGAGAGGAAGGAGGATCTTGTCTCCTATCTCCGAGTGAGGGATGAACAAGAGAGGAAGGTTTTGTATCCTATCTCTTGCCAGTGGAGAGGAAGGAGGATCTTGTCTCCTATCTCCGGGTGTTGGAAAGGAAGGATTTTTGTCCTGTTTCCAGTGAAAGAGACTAAAAATGGGATCTCCATTTTGAGAATCTTGAAAGATGAGACTAAGAGTGGGATCTCCACTCCGAGAATCTAAGACAAGAGAGGAAGAATGTATTCTATCCCTTGCTTCTGGAGAGGAAGAATGTATTCTATCTCCAGGTGAAATGTGGGAAAGGAAGAATGTATTCTATTTCCCGATGGTGGAGAGGAAGGAGGATCTTGTCTCCTATCTCCGGGTGTTGGAAAGGAAGGATTTTTGTCCTGTTTCCAGTGAAAGAGACTAAAAATGGGATCTCCATTTTGAGAATCTTGAAAGATGAGACTAAGAGTGGGATCTCCACTCCGAGAATCTAAGACAAGAGAGGAAGAATGTATTCTATCCCTTGCTTCTGGAGAGGAAGAATGTATTCTATCTCCAGGTGAAATGTGGGAAAGGAAGAATGTATTCTATTTCCCGATGGTGGAGAGGAAGGAGGATCTTGTCTCCTATCTCCGGGTGTTGGAAAGGAAGGATTTTTGTCCTGCTTCCAAAGGAAAGAGACTAAAAATGGGATCTCCATTTTGAGAATCTTGAAAGATGAGACTAAGAGTGGGATCTCCACCGAGAATCTAAGACAAGAGAGGAAGAATGTATTCTATCCTTGCTTCGGAGAGGAAGAATGTATTCTATCTCCAGGTGAAATGTGGGAAAGGAAGAATGTATTCTATTTCCCGATGGTGGAGAGGAAGGAGGATCTTGTCTCCTATCTCCGGGTGTTGGAAAGGAAGGATTTTTGTCCTGTTTCCAATGAAAGAGACTAAAAATGGGATCTCCATTTTGAGAATCTTGAAAGATGAGACTAAGAGTGGGATCTCCACTCCGAGAATCTAAGACAAGAGAGGAAGAATGTATTCTATCTCTTGCTTCTGAAGAGGAAGGATGTGTCCTATCTCCAGGTGAATGTGGGAAAGGAAGAATGTATTCTATTTCCCGATGAGAAACTAAGAGTGGGGTCTCCACTCTGAGAATCTTGGAGGGGTACGGATAGCCTTCGCTTTTATAGGATTGCTAACCAGAATTTAAGAGTGGACCTCTCGTTCGTGGAAGGAATCGAGAGGGGATTTTGCTGGTGGTTGGACCAGGGAGTTGTTTAGTGGGCCCACCGTCAATGAATTTGATCGGTGAGAGAATTTTGGAGGAAAACACAATAATTTAGGGTTATCCTCATGAAAATGAGTGAGATATTCTCTGAGGAACTTTCCATCAACATGGGTTATCCTGAATGTATTAAGGATAATACTTTTTCAGAAACTTCCCATTTATCGGCATTAACTGTCGGTCGCCATTTTGTGTGATAAGGCGATATGCGCCGTTTGAATAGACTGTGTCTATTGTAAACGGTCCTTCCCATTTGGGTTCAAATTTACCTTTCTTCTTGAAATTGAGAATTATCGGCCGTCTAGCGGCGAGGACGAGATCTCCTTCCTTAAAGGTTCTCTGCCGGACTTTCTTGTTGAAAGCTCTCGACATCCTAGCTTGATAGAACTCAATGCATTGTTGAGCCTCCAGGCGCTTCTCATCTAACATCTCAAGCTCTTGAGACATTTTGATGTTGTTCTTGATCGTCATCTGTTGAAAGGCGTCGCGAGGTGGCGAATCTGGATTTCCAGCGGAGAAGCGCTTCACACCCGTGAAACCGTGGAGTACGGGTCGCCCAGCCATGCACGCATCGCAGCGATATGCCCGAGTGCTTCTCCGAGTTTATCGTCCCAGTCTCGCTTGTTATTTTTCACAAGCTTCGACAAAATCTTGATAATCATCTTATTAAATGCCTCGGCTAACCCATTTGTAGCTGGGTTATAGGATGTCGACGAGACGTCTTGTATTTTAAATTTCTCGCAAAACCTGATGAAGGAATTGCTGATGAATTGGGGACCGTTGTCATGCACGATCCGTCTTGGAACACCGTGTCGGTAGATGACATGGTGTTTGATAAATTTGACGACGGTATTCGCCTTTACTTCTTTCAGCGGGATTGCTTCTGCCCACTTGGAGAAGTAGTCGGTGATCGCTAAAATAAACCGATCGCCTTTGACTGACGGAGGAAAAATGGGACCTACAACGTCCATTCCCCACGTCTCGAATGGCCAGGATGTGGCCGAAGGATGCAACTGCTCAGGAGGCTGATGCATATAATTCGCGTGAATTTGACATGCGTGGCATTTCCGAGCGTACTCGACTGCGTCATTAATCATTGTGGGCCAGAAGTAACCCATTCTCCTAATTCGATCGTGGAGTTTGGGACCAGGCTGGTGTGCACCACATTCACCTTCGTGTGCTTCCCGAAGGACCTCTTATGCCTCTTTGTTTGAAAGGCATCGGAGTAAAAGACCGTCATACCCCCGGCGATATAACATCTGGGTCTCTGTGTTGTAAAAGATTCTTGGAGCTCTTCGCCGGATTGACTCTCTCTCCCTTACGTTTTCTGGCAGAATACCATGCAAGACGTAGTCGATGATAGGAAAGCGCCAATCTCGAGGCTCCAATTTGGTTTGGGTCGCATATACCTCTTTGGTAACTACCCCTTCGTTTTCTTGTACCTCATCATATATCGGTACAAAAAGCTAATGAGTCCTAACCGTAACTAGTTGCTCGGTCTCGGAAGGTTGTGCTAATGACACAGCTAACGCCGCCAGTGCATCCGCGTGAGCGTTTTGGAGGCGTGGGATATATTCGATGAAGAACTCTTCGAACGAGTCTGCCATTTCGATTGCTACCTGATGATAAGGAATTAGATCTGGATTTCTGACTTCGTAGTCTTTGCGGATCTGCCTGACTATCAGTTGTGAATCGCCGTATGCTTCGAGATATTCAACCCCCAGCTCCTTGGCGAAGCTAAGTCCGATAAGTAGAGCGTTATATTCAGCTACGTTATTGGAGCACGATTCAGTGAGTGAATAAGCACGGGGCATGACATGATTCCCTGGGGAAACTAAGACAACCCCGACTCCGGCGGAAATCTTAGAACATCCGGGGGCGCTTGCCACGTTGGTAGCTCGAGAAGCTCCGTCAAAGTACAGTCGCCATATTTGTTGGTGCGATGTAGTGTTGACTTCGTAGACTTCGTCCGGAAGATCATCGTATAGCTCAATCAAGGCCCGCTGTCGGATTGGCGCTCAAGAGATCGCAAATTGCTTGTCCTTTGACCGACTTCGTTGTTTGAAGTGCAAGTCATATTGGGACAAGAGCAAGGCCCATTTCGCCAAACGCCAACTCATTGAGGCGGTGGGTCATAAATATTCGACCGGATTTACGCTAGAGATAACATAAATCGCCCGTCCGACTAAATAGTGCGCATTTTACGAATCGCGAACACTAATGCAAGGCACCGCTTCGACCATTGGGTATCGAGACTTCGGCGCCGACCAATGTTCGCCTGTAATACACCGCCGCTCGCGGACCACCGCCATCGCCCCGCGAGTAAGGCTTAACGAGTGATCCGTTGCCTTGGCGTAGATCGAAGCGGTTTTCACGATCGCGGTGCGGCAAAACGGGAGGTTTAGCGAGATACGATTTGATCTCTTCAAACGCCGACAAAGGCCGCCCCAAATAAACGACACGCCCTTCTTGTTCAACTTAGAGAACGGTTGGCACTTCCCAGATAGGTTCGATATGAACCGTCGGATGTACGCCAATCGCCTCTTGTAACCCCTCGAAGTTCTCTCGATTTCTGAGGTTGTAACTCTTGAATCGCCTTCACTTTGTCAGGATCGACGTGGATTCCTTTGTCGGTGACGACAAAGCCGAGGAACTTGCCACTCGACATCCCAAGGAAGGATTTGGCGGGGTTCATCTTTAGTTGATGAGTCCGCATGAGTTCAATACCGCTCTAAGATCTTTGATGTGATCTCCTTTGTCCGCGGCTTTTCACGACCAAGTCGTCGACATAGCATTCGACCGCTTTCCCGAGATGATCCCGAAAATCTTAGTCATTGCTCGCTGATATGTGGCGGCATTTTGAGACCGAACGGCATGACCGTAGCAATATATACCGATGGAAGTTACGAGCGGCGTGTGCTTGGCATCATCGGGGTGCATCTTGATTTGATTGTAACCCGAGAAACCATCCATGAATGACATTCTTTCAAACCCACACGTATTGTCGACTATGACATCAGTGATTGGAAAAGGAAAGTCATCCTTCGCAAGCAGCCGCTCAGATCTCAGAGCTCCATACTGCATCCTAATCGAACCTTTCTTCTTCGTGACCGGGACTATATTCGCCACCCAATCCGGATATTGAATTTTCTTGATGAATCCCGATTCTATGAGTTTCTTCACTTCGTTAACGATTGCTTGCAAGATCTGTGGACGAAACCGTCTTTGAGGTTGCTTGACAGGTTTGACATCCACCTTGATGTTGAGGCGATGTGTCGCCACATTAGGGTCGAGTCCTGGCATGTCCTCGTAACTCCAGGCGAATACATCGATATATTCCCTGATTAGAGCGATCAACTCTTCCTTCTCTTCCGAGGGAAGAGTATTGCTGACGTTTATGAGCTTGGGATGCTCTTCGTCACCCATATTAACCTGAACTACCTCGTCCTTAGTGGGGGGTTCTCTTTGTTCGAATCTATCCCCAAACTGCTCTTTGAGTTGATGGATCCATGGGTCTTCCCATGTTGGCATATCTTCATCATCCTCAATAGTAGCAGGATCAACTGAAGCCATATTTGACATTAAAGCCTTGAAAGCTTCTCCAGGCTGGTGTCGTAATCCCAAGCCAAGAATCGCATCGAATGTCCGTCTCCCTCATTGGGTGGATTATTATCAATCAGCCATGAGCATTCATCTTCTGAGGAGGATTCGTATCCCAATCCCCTTCTAAATGCGTAGTAATTATCCGGCTTCCCTCTTGGGACATATGCCGCTTTTGGAGGGACTCGAGGACCTCATCCAAAACATAGACCTTCCCCTTGTGTCAAGTTGTACCCCCACTTCTTCATGATACCCAGTGTTTCTGGACTATATCTGAATGTGTGGAGGGTAGGCCCGTTGTCATCTTCATCTTCTTCTAAGAAATGATTCGGCATTGGAAGTGCATCTCCTTTACCGTAAACCAAGTCTTTTCACTACTCGATCTTAGGTGGGATGGCGAGTCTTTGTCCCAAAGGAGTCTCGAACGCTTTTGTGTAAAGCAAGATGACCGAGTTGGTAAGTGCAACTCGATCGTTGTATAAACTGTCATCACATCATTCAAAGACAAAGGGTACTCTAAATCGCCATTTATTGATTCATCGGCGATTTGCCAATTACAATGTTCATCCGACGATTCTTCATCGCCAAGATTGATTACAAGGTACAATGTCATTTAAAACAAAACCACCACTATAATCAAGCCCGGCCGGTATCGGCTTCTTCACCGTTCTGCTGGCCGATGATTCGCCGACTCATTACCGTAGAGGAGAGAATCGGTGAAATAATTCTCCATCCCCTTAAGCGGTTGTTTGTCGCGACCACCGTCTTGACCTCATTATTAGTGTCTACATATTTGAGACACCGATGAAGAGTAGATGGACTATAACGCTATCAGGATCCAAGGTCGACCCAACAATAGGTTATAGGAAGTCTGCATCGATCACATAGCAAGTGACTTCGGACTTCAAGTCCCCCATCTCGCATTTAATCCGGATTTTACCGAGTGGTCGGGTCCCGCTTGTGTTAAATCCATAAATTATTGTGCCTGTGGACGCCAGTTTATTGGCAGGAATGCCGAGGCTGTACATTAATCGCAGGGGCATGATACTCACAGCGGAACCCGGATCAACTTGGATCCGGCTAACTTCACCGAGCCGATATACCCTGTGAAGTACAATGGCCTATCATGGTTCGAGTTCTTCGTCTGCATATCCTCCTTCGTAAAGGCGATGCAGGAAAGTGCTTGGTCGCTGTTGCAATCATGCGCATTCTTCCGAGTCGGCTTAATCGGCGAGGAACACTTCGAATCGCCTAGAGCCTCTTGTAAAGCTTCGGGTCTCTTTCGATAATCGGAGCAACTCAGAGAGTTATTCTAGCGGGATGTTTGCGGTTGGGCCATGACATCGGCGGTATGGAGAGCTCGATGTTCGGTCTATCCCTCTGTCAGGCGATTGAATCGACAGCCTTCGAGTTGAGCTTCACGGACACAGGGCGCTTCTCCTTTGCTTCACCGCTTTTAACAACTGCCTGTTGTTGTACTTTCTCCGCGACGAGTGAGAGGAGCCGCACCCCAGTTCCGGCAGATCTTCGCGCTAGGATTTGGAGTCTCCTGATACTTGTAGTCAGATTCGTGTCCACTCCTTGTGGCAAAGACTTCATGCTCTTCTTGAGAAAATTGGAAAGTCGCCACTTCTACATCGTCCTTCTCTGGAATTGCCGGCAAAGATGGCATAGTTTGCCTTTTCCTTGGACTTCTTCTTGGTCAAGAGGTAGCCCATTGATTGTCTTCCAAGAAGTCGTGGTGGACCCAAAGGATTTCTCCGCTTATGTCAGGCGCACGAGTCCCTTCCCACGTTGCCCGTGAGGATCCTCATTTACCATCTTCATTCCTACCTTCACAACTGGCGTCGGTTGAAACCAATCCAACGGAACTGACCCGAAGCTAACGGAGACCGCATTTGCTCCCACCTTCTTTTCTTTAGAGGGTTTTGGAGTAATGACTCCAACATCGATCAAGGCTTGAATCTTGTCCTTGAGATGGTAGCAGAACTTTGTAGGATGATGTACCGCCCTGTGGTAAGCGCAGTACTTAGGATCTGTAACCCTCTTTGCCTCCTCTTGGTTCACAATTGGGGGCAACTGGATCTTATTGTTCTCCAGAAGGTATTTGAAGATGCCCTAACCTCCTCGCCTTTGAACGCGTAAGTCTTGGGAAACCTCGAACCGGCAGGTTTCTGATTTTGGGCTTGTTGACGCCATTGAGGTTGCGATTGCTGTGGTGTACGCTGTTGTGACTGCTGTTGTGGTTGCAGTTCGAACGTTTGATTGGCGTCAACAGACTTCGCTGGCGCCTTACCTCTGCCACGTGGCGCAAAATTCTGTTTGTTCGTGTTTGTTGCCGGCTGGCCTCTTTCTGCTTTCTTCCTCTTAAGGAACCTTTCAGCTTGCTCTCCACGAACCTTCAAGTCCTTCCACGTTATAGATGGTGCTGTCCCCATTGCTTCAAGCACATCCAAGGACAGATTATTGTGGCAGGTTTGGAGAATAAACTCCTCCGTGATGGGATCCCGACAATTCATTGCTTTGTTACGGAATCGTTTGACGGCGCCTCATCGCTTTCTCCGCCCTTTGCTTCGTCGAACAATGTCCCGATGGATACTTCAGTATCGTCATCGAAGAAATTGGAGAGAAAGCCAGACTCCATGTCGTCCCAGCTGTGAATGCTCCCTGGCTTGAGACGGCGGTACCAATCGAAGGCAGCCCCGCGAAGGGTACCAACGAATGACCGAACCATCAGGGGCTCGTTTCCGGATATTACCCCCAAGTGGGACTTGAAGTATATCAGGTGTTGAGTTGGTGAACCCTTCCCATCAAACGGCGTGAAGTTTATTAGGTTAAACTTTGCCGGGTATGGGATTGATTCCCACTCCCTAGGATACGGGCAAGGGATGCGGTTTTCTTCACCTCTTGAGCGGAAATCAATGAGTTGATTTTGCTCTCGAGGTCTTTGATCTTCTCGCTCTCATGAGCGACCATACCTACATCATGCCCGGCGTTGCGTGGTTCAGGAGGGTTATCATCCTCTTGTGCTTCCTCCTAGTCTGAACCGCTGTCATCTTGGTCGACGTCGATGTGCTGACTCGATTCACCTCGATGTTTTGTCAAGGCTTGGATCTGCTGGTCATGCATTTCTCTCATCGTCTGCATGGCCATATCCATTTCTAACTTGAAGTTTTCCCGTTGCTTATTCAATGCTTCGTCTAGCATTTTAGCCACTTGATCATAAGCGCTTCTTGGGGGCCTCCTTCGCTAGATACAGTGTAATCGGAGGCCATTGCGAGCCAACATCCGACGATCATCCTCGCCGGTATCCTCTCGGTTTGTCGAATTGGACCGCTTGATAGTCCCGACCGCAAATGAGTTAACCGTTGCGGCGGGAATAGTCGTGGCGGCGGTTCTTTCTTGGTCATGTTGTTAGTATTGCCGGTAATTCATCATTTGGCGTCGTTCTTCTCTGAATCGCCTTGACCTAGGCCTTGGCGTTTGGTGGTGAGTCTCGAAAGGCGATACCCTTTACGGAGCTTCTTGACCACAATTACACCGAGCACCGCTTTGATAAGCTTGAGCATAAGCATGACTCCGTTGGCAGGGGAACTTCTTGAGATTTCTTACGTACCCCGATGCGGTAGTATAACTCGCCGACATGAGTGCCGGAGCGACCGCCAGATGTCGGCACGCCTTCTCGTATAACGCTTCATCGCCGATGAAAACATCTCCTTCGAGGATGGGTAGTTTCAGAAAACCGCCAAAAGTAACCCGCCTTGACTTTCGTCGGTGTGAGGGTGAAGTCGGCGGACTCTCGGACTTCGACTTTCAACCGGCAGCGAGCTATAGGAATCTTCTTGTCTTTGTGGGTGCGACTTCAGATCGTGGGTGACCCGCGATTCCTTTAGCGGACCCAGCGATCCTTGATGGTAAGCCCGCTGGTCGCGGGCGAGTTGGCTTCACGGAAGTTTAGTGCATAACCGGAGGTAACTTCGGCCAATACAACTTTGTTGAGGTGCTCACAATTTCGATTTGAGCACGGAGCGTGAGTTGGCTCGCCGGGCGAGCCGGGCTCGATGCTAGGTTCGTCGGAGTTGAAGCTTCACGGACTTGGGCTTCCAAACTAGCCAATTTGTTGGCGACTTCTTGGCGCCTCCTTCTTCAACTTCGCGGGCTTTTGCACCAAAGCCGTGCTGCTGGCGCTCGGATCACGCTCTGAAGCGTAGAACGGTTCCGCTTGACTCGACCCATTCATTTGTCGCCGCCTGGAATCGGCTACGATCTCGACTTCGCCTTCGAGTCAACTCGACCTTAGATCCGCCTCATAGCGGACCCGTCCATTGATTCTTTTGCACAGGCTAATTGTTTTGCCAGCGGCGTCGCCTCGGCGGGCTCTCTTGGAGAGAGTCACGACGCCATTGGCGGAATCAACCCTGCAATGTGATAGGTTCGAGATTTGGCCGCTGTTAAGGCCGGATATCACCGTCGCTGTAGTCTTGGCGGCGGTAGGGTTGAACTTCCTTGCCTCCGCCGAGGCCGAGTGGGTCTTCTGGCGGTGGAGACCATCTTGGACTTGCGGGGAGGAGTTGGATCTGGGCGAGGAGGAGAGATAGCCTCGAACTTCGCTGGTCGAATTGCATCGACCTCCTCGATGACCGGATCGGATCCGCTGTTATGCATCGACTTCTTTGTTGAAGCCGCTGGCTCCCATCGGTCGCCGCCTTGTTCATGTAAAAGTCGGTTTGTTATTCATTGCTTGTTGAACTTGTTTACGCCTTCGCTGGCCTACAACAAAATTCAAACAAAAGAAATGCCTTTTATTTCAGCGCATAATGAAAACAAAAATTACAACTTTTTTCCTTTTGTGAACAAACGCCGGATCTCTATTATTCGATCCTCGCCAGGGTTCTTCGCCGCGTCGGATCTTGTCCGTGGACGACCAAGCAATTCGATCCGTGGAAACCCGATTCGAACTACAGACGAGGCTCGCTTCACTAAGGAAACGGCCTAAGGGGATCACACTCACGGCGAGAGGATCGCCAGGGATCGCGACTCACGAAGGAGAGGATCGCCGAGCGGTGAGATCTACTAGGAGAAATCACAGCGCCCCGAAGGATAATCGTAGTCGACCGGTTGCTTACCTGCGGTTGTAGATCGGCGCCGAACTTCGTGCTCGCCGGTGCTCGAATCGGTAAGGCCGACGGCTCGTAGATCTCGCGAGAGCTCTCTCCCAAATATCCGAAAATCCAACCTCCAGAACTGAACACCCCTCAGCCTATTTATAGGCAAATGACCAAAGGAGAGGGGGGGTATTTTGGCCGGCCGGACACCATTGGTGTCCGGGCAAAGGCCGGACACCAAACGGTGTCCGGGTTTCGGCCGAACGCCGTTTGGCTCTGTTTGGTTGGTTTTCGGACTTTTTCGCGACATTTTGTCTCGATCTTGTTGTTGTCGTCCTAAGTCCATGTCCGATTCATTTCTTTGCTGACTCGAAATTCGGTTGGTTCAATCGCGTTGACAGGTTAGGTGACAACCGATCCTTGTCTTGTCGTCGTTTGAATCCAGTCTCGTTGACGTTCGAATCCAATCAATCTCGCTTCGTCGAATCTTATTGATTTTTAAGCTTTGTTGTTGGATTTATCCCACATTTATGCAACCTCGTTGGCTTGTATGCATCGCCGGCTCACTTCATGTGCTCGCCGCTCGCTGATGCGCTTTGGCGGCATAGTCAATCGCCAGCGTTTGTCGGACGGGTCGTCGGTTGTTAACTCACCGTCACGAGTCTCGTTCGGGTACTGATGAGCAATTTTTAACGCCTACACTGAGAACCGCTATACATTGAATAAAATTGCACTAACAGAACTTTCAGATTATCAACTTCTTCGGTCTAACAAATCGAGAACAATATATACACAAAAGTGAGCAAAATCTGAGAATATTGCATATAACAGTTGGCTTGGCTGCACTCATAAAGGTGAGATTGATGGCATCTGGCATCCGGGGGACTTAGCTTGAGGTGAATGCTTATATCCTGAATTCAAAAGATACGTGGATCAAAAGAATATTAGACGAAATTTGAAAGTCACCAGCATTTCATATCTCTAAGAAACGCTATACATTGAACATTACACTTATCGAAAATATACCTTCAGATAGAAATAGAGCTGCGATACGAGCTCTATGTTTTGCACAATCCTTTTGATCTATTGAAATAGGTTGACCAGAAATCAGGCTGAACTTGTATCACATATTAACTTCCACAAAAACAAACTCATGAGCAAATCTCTACACTTCTCTGATCTCCTCCCTCATATCCTAACCTTCTCTAAACAATCCGACTACATATGACTTTCAAAATATTAATAAACTTGGACAAACACTAATTCCCACTTCTCATAACTATCCACTTTCAAATTTAACACACTTATCTCTATACATGTACAATACCAGTTCATTTCTTTTCCTAACCAACCCACTACTCCCTCCTCATTCAAAATTTGCCATTTCACAAAATTCACAACTTCCTTCACCAAAGCACTCTTGCACGCAGGAGATAAGAAACTGAATTTCATAAAATTCACTAATTTAATTTACTTTTGGATTTGAAGCCACGAATTTCATTTTGGAAGCAAAACATTGAATAAATAAGATTAAAAATTAGTTTGAAAAAATTAAGAAGATTAATTACCTGAATGCGAGTAGTTAGGGGTTCGGGAAATTGGGTTCGGGGGGAATGTGCTCGGGACGGCGACGGGGATGGCGACCGAACGGCGATGGCGACGGTGACCGCACGGCGATGGCGGTGACGGCGAATGCGAGCAGTTGGGCGTTCACGCTACACTTAGGTTCGGGGGGAATATCCTCGGGATGGCGACGACGACGGTGACGGCGACACGACGAGGCGGGCGACGGCAACACAACGAGGCGGGGAAGAGACGGCGATGATGGCGACAACGGCGAATGCGAGCAGTTGGGCGTTCACACTACACTTGGATTGGGGGGGAATGCCCTCGGGACGCCGACGGCGACGGCGATTTGGAAGATTGGGTTCGGGAGGATTGGGTGATTTTAGGGCTCAGAGATGAAAATAGTGAAGAAGAGGAGAGAGAGAGAGATAATAGTTAAGTTGGGAATTGAAAGGGTATTTAGGGGTTTTTACCATCTTTTTGTATAAATACAAGTGTTATATGTACTGTATTTTACAGATTGGGTTTAAAGGCAAAAAACAAAAGACAATTGGGTTCAAGGATACAAACAATAGTTAATGGGCTTAGAGGTAAAGATGAGTTAACAAATGGGCCTAGAAATAAAAACCCCAAATGAATTAGATCAGAATTCGATTCAAGTCCAAGTTTATCTCAGCTAAGACAGTAAGGATAGGGTTTTGAATTTTTGAAGAAAATCTCCTTCCTCTCTTGGTGCTGAAAAATGCATATGTGCTTGAGTCCTACTAGGGGCACACCCCGAACCACACCATCAACCACACCCTCTCTCTCTCTATAGTGCATTGGGACCCCATGAAATTGCAAAAAAATAATTTCATCTGGGTCTCAATGCAGTATATAGAGAGATAGGGTGTGGTTGATGGTGTGGTTGGGGGTGTGCCCCTATCATTATTTTATGTGCTTGCCTAGACGCTATGTCTGGCGCCCAGAAGCGCCTAGCGCTTTCTATAACATTGGGGAAAAACTAAGAGAAAAGAAAGAAAGAAAAAGATGAAGGATACTGTGGCCTCCATTGTGGTTTCATAAATCTTTTGTTGGTGGCGTCGTTCACTCAGTGTATTCTTAGTTCCTTGGGGTTTGGATTTATTATATATCCAAATTGTCTGGAAGATCGGGAGATCACTAGAATTGTAAAGTTTTCAGCATAGTGGAAGTTCTTTCAATGGGCGCAATCGCCTCAAGATTTTTCATGCGAAGGTTTTCCTTGTTAAACAGTGTGCTTATCTTCTTGAGAGGTTATGTCATAATTTTCTTCAGCTATTCCTCTTACAGTAGGTAATTGAGGGGGAATTAGTTCCGTATTATTTGTAGGATCTCTAACAATTAAATCATGCACATGTAAATTTATACTATTATGATTCGAGGAGAGAACTTTTCTTTTAAAGAAGATTGAAAACTAAAAGACTAATAATTATGATATCGGTCGATGCATGTTGAAAGTGTTAGAAAAGCCGCAGTTGCTACAGTAGCCGCACTTACTACAGTAGCCGCACTTGCTACAATACCTACCAACCGCAGACTCACCAACCGCCATCAGAATAAAGATCAGAACAAATATCAGAGCAACAAGGTTCTTACCACAAACGCAGCTATAAATAGCCCCCCAGGCATTAAGTTCAAATCATCCCAAAAATCCCAGAGTCTCAGTCTCCAATTAAGAGAGATAAGAAAGAAAGAGCTAGAGAGAAAAAAAAATAGAGAGAGTATCTTCTTATAAAGAAAGATTGTAATCCTCCTAATTTTTTCCTCATAGTGAATTCTTCTATCTGTGCCCGTGGTTTTTACCCCAATTTCTTGAGGGGGTTTTCCACGTAAATCTGTATGTTCTTTATTACTTCTGCAATACTTTAGCTGCGATCCTGCTCTATTGGGCCCTGGGTTTATCCCAACAAGTGGTATCAGAGCCTGACTTAGGGTATTTATATCTGCTTATCGTATGCTCTGTGATTGCCACCAAAGGTGGATCCTTCACTTCAGAAAATAAGCTAGATATTATTTACTCTCTGAAAGGTACTGGGCACTATTCACGAGTACGGTACTGTTCATAAATATGGTACTATTCACAAGTACGATTACTATTCATAAATACCGCATCGCTCATAAATACTGCATCGCTCACGGAGATAGTAAGGAGTTACTGTTCGTGGTAGAAGCAATGGCGGCAAAGTTCGAGAATTTCAAGATCGAGAAATTCAACGGGAGTAATTTCTCGTTGTGGAAGTTGAAGATAAAGGCTATCTTGAGAAAAGATAATTGCCTAGCGGCCATCGGTGAAAGGCCGGCAGACATCACAGATGATAAGAAGTGGAACGAGATAGACGGGAATGCTATTGTAAATCTCCATCTGGCATTAGCAGACGGGGTGCTGTCCAGCATAGAGGAGAAGAAGACAACAAAGGAGATCTGGGATACTCTAACAAAGTTATATGAGGCGAAATCCCTGCACAATAAAATCTTCTTAAAAAAAGACTCTACACTCTCCGAATGGCGGAATCTACATCGATGACCGACCATATCAACACCCTAAACACATTGTTCTCCCAGCTCACAACATTGGAACATGCAATCAGTGTGAATGAACGTGCGGAGCTTCTACTTCAGAGTCTACCTGACTCGTATGATCAACTCATCATCAACCTCACAAATAACGTCTTTGCGGAGAAGCTAGATTTCGACAACATTGCAGCCGCTATTCTGGAGGAAGAAAATCGGCGCAAGAACAAAGAAGACAGGCTGGCAAGTTCGCAGCAAGCGGAGGCCTTATCGGTAACGAGAGGAAGATCAACGGAACCAGGCTCCAGTGGGAGTCATGCTCGTGGTAGATCAAAGTCAAGAAGTAAGAAGCATATCAAATACTACAACTGTGGCAAGAAGGGGCACGTCAAGTCGGAGTGTTGGCACAACAAGAAGAGTGATGACAAAAAGTCTTCAGAGCCATCAACATCTCAAGGATGTGTTGTCAGCACATCAGATGATGGTGAAATCTTATACAGTGGAGCAAACACTGTTGATGAAGGCAGGAAGAGGTTTGCTGATGTTCGGCTTCTAGATTCAGCAGCTTCTTGGCACATGACCTCCCGAAGGGAATGGTTCCACAAATATGAACCTATCTCAGGGGGATCTGTATTCATGGGAAATGACCATGCCTTGGAGATTTCTGGTATTGGTACTGTCAAAATCAAAATGTTTGATGGTACAATACGCATCATTCAAGATGTACGACATGTGAAGGGCTTGAAAAAGAATTTATTATCTTTGGGACAATTAGATAAACTGGGATGCAAGACCCATATAGAAAATGGAATCATGAAGATTGTTAGAGGGGCGCTTGTGGTGATCAAGGAGAAAAGATAGCTGCAAATCTGTACATGCTCAAGGGAGAGACTCTGCAGGAAGGTGATTCATGTGTGGCATCAACCAGTCGTGGAGAAGAAGAAACCATGATGTGGCACCGTAAACTAGGCCACATGTCAGAACGAGGTTTGAAGATTCTCTCCGTCGAACACCTTCACAGGCTCAAATCGGTAGCTCTTCCGTTTTGTGAGCATTGTGTTACAAGCAAGCAACATCGGCTGAAGTTCAACACATCGAGTTCTAGAAGCAATGCTATTCTGGAACTGGTTCATTCTGATGTATGGCAAGCACCAGTTACATCCATGGGAGGTGCGAAGTATTTCGTGTCCTTTATTGATGATTACTCCCGGAGATGTTAGGTGTATCCTATCAAGAAGAAGGCGGATGTGTTTTCAGTCTTTAAAGCCTACAAAGCGCGAGTCGAGCTTGAATCTGACAAGAAGATCAAGTGCTTGAGGTCAGATAATGGTGGAGAATACACAGACGGTGAATTTCTCGCATTCTGTAAGCAAGAAGGCATCAAAAGACAATTCAGTACGGCGTATACTCCACAACAAAATGGAGTAGCAGGCGAATGAATAGAACTCTGTTGGAAAGAACCAGAGCAATGTTGGCTACTGCAAATCTGGAGAAAGTCTTTTGGGCGAAAGCAGTAAAAATCGTATGTTATGTGGTGAATCGATCTCCATCAACCGCAATACAGTTGAAGACACCGGTGGAGATGTGGACTGGCAAGCCAGCTGATTATTCCAACCTCTATATATTTGGAAGTCCAGTGTACGTAATGTACAACGCCCAAGAAATTACAAAGCTGGATTCAAAATCTAGAAAATGTATATTCTTAGGGTATGCTGATGACGTAAAGGGGTATCGCCTGTGGGATCCCACTACCTGCAAGGTTATCATCAGCAGAGATGTTATCTTTGTAGAGAACCAACTGCAATGAGAAGAGAAAGGAAGCAGCTCAGGGAAGGACTCAGAGACTGTAGATATTCAGGTGGAAAATGATCAAGATTCTTCTGAAGCAGCACCGGAGCATGATGTGTAAGAACCAGTCGAAGCCGAGGATCCAGAAGTTCGAAGGTCAACTCGTGAGAGAAGACCATCGGCTTGGCACTCGGAGTATATTACGGAGAGTAACGTTGCATACTGTCTTCTAACGGAGGATGGAGAGCCATCAACTTTTCAATAATCAGAAACGCATGCATAACATCTTTGTGGATGACAGCAATGCAGGAAGAGATCGAAGCTCTCCAGAAGAACAAGACTTGGGAACTTGTGTCACTACCACAAGGAAGGAGGACCATTGAAAATGGGTCTATAAGATCAAGCAAAATGGCGACGATCAAGTGGAGCGATATCGTGCTAGATTGGTGGTCAAAGGATATGCTCAGAAAGAAGGTATTTACTTTAATGAAATATTTTTTCCTGTAGTTCGACTTAAAACAGTTCGAATAGTCCTGGCGATGAGCGCTGTATTTGACTTACATCTAGAAAATTTAGATGTAAAAATAACATTTCTTCATGGAGATCTTGAAGAAGAAATTTATATGCTCCAACCAGAAGGTTTTGAAGAAAAAGAAAAAAAGAACTTGGTTTGCAGGCTAAACAAATCTTTGTACGGTCTAAAACAGGCGCCAAGGTGTTGGTACAAGAGATTTGATTCATTTATCATGAGCCTTGGATACAACAGACTCAATTCAGACCCTTGTGCATATTTCAAGAGGTTTGACGAAAATAACTTTGTTATTTTATTATTGTATGTTGACGACATGTTGGTTGCAGGCCCCAACAAAGATCGTATTAAAGAATTGAAGGCTCAATTGGCTAGGGAATTTGAAATGAAGGATTTAGGATCCGCAAACAAGATTCTAAGGATACAAATATACCGAGACAGAAATAATAGGAAGATTTGACTTTCTCAGAAGAATTATTTGAAGAAAATCTTGCGGCGCTTCAACATGCAAGATTGTAAGCCAATTTCTACCCCATTTCCTGTTAATTTCAATTTATCCTCCAATATGTGTCCTAGCAGTGAAGAAGAGAGGATGGAGATGTCTCGAGTACCGTATGCATCAGCAGTGAGAAGTTTGATGTTCGCGATGATTTGTACAAGACCAGACATTGCACAAGCAGTGGGAGTGGTTAGTTGATACATGGCGAATCCTGGTAGAGAGCATTGGAATGCTGTAAAGAGGGTCCTAAGATACATTAAGGGCACATCAGATGTTGCATTATGTTATGGGGGATCTGATTTTATTGTCAGTGGATATGTTGATTCTGATTATACAGGTGATCGTGATAATAGCAAATCCACCACATGCTATGTGTTTGCACTTGCTGGCGGAGCAGTAAGTTGGGTTTCAAAGCTACAGTCAGTTGTGGCTACTTCAATAACAGAAGCAGAATATGTAGCAGCTACACAAGCTAGTAAAGAGGCGATATGGTTAAAGATGGTGCTGGAGGAATTCGGCCATGAACAAAAGAAGATTTCTCTATTTTGTGACAGTCAGAGTGCTTTGCATTTGGCAAGAAATCCAGGCTTTCATTCAAAGACCATACACATTCGAGTTCAGTACTACTTCGTTCGTGAGAAAGTGGAGGAAAGAACCGTGGATATGCAGAAAATTCACACCAAAGACAACCTAGCAGATTTTTTGACAAAAACAATCAATACTGACAAGTTTATTTGGTGTAGATCCTCTTGTGGTCTGACGGAGACGTGAGCAACATGAAGATGGGAAGATAGAAAGAATGGTGTGAAGATATGATTGATACTCAATCAAATCTTCAAGTGGGAGATTGTTAGAAAAGCCGCACTTGCTACAGTAGCCGCACTTGCTACAATACCTACCAACCGCAGACTCACCAACCGCCATCAGAAGCAAAGATTTTAACACACCGTGAGCAATAAAGCTTACCACAAACGCAGCTATAAATAGCCCCCCAGGCGTTAAGTTCAAATCATCCCAAAAATCCCAGAGTCTTAGTCTCCAATGAAGAGAGATAAGAAAGAGAGAGCTAGAGAGAAAAAAAAATAGAGAGAGTATCTCCTTATAAAGAGAGATTGTAATCCTCCTAAATTTTTCCTCATAGTGAATTCTTCTATCTGTGCCTGTGGTTTTTACCCCAATTTTTTGAGGGGGTTTTCCACGAATCAAGGTTTCTTATTACTTCGCAATACTTTAGTCATGATCCGCCTATCGTACCTTTGTCCCAACAGAAAGTACTAGTATTTAAATTTAGAGACCTCTATTATTGATACTAATCTTCTTGCACTGTAGAAGGTGATTTATAGGACCCTTTATAATACATTATAATAGAACGTCATGGAAAATGATGGAAGCCGAAGCAAGATAGAAGCTGCAAGTGAAAACGACAAGTAGCATAACTTAGACAATTTTGGACATTTCTTTTTCTCTGTACATCTCCTTTGATTTCTTTCTGAGCTCATCCGAAAAATTCCAGTCTTTGCTAGTTTTCACACATTTCAACGAAAAGTCCTCAAGACAAAATTCAGTTAGATAGAGGACGAGAGTGGGGTTATCGACCTTCTATTTATATACTCAAAATCCATTAAGACAGAATTCACTTTTAGTTAGTTTTTGAAGTTATTGGCAGCAGGTTTATTGGTGTTGTGCATTGATTCTGGTCTTTTTTTTTTTTTGAATGAATTTGTGAATGAAGTTTTGAGATTAATCTTTCCTCATTATGCTTGGGGTCATTTGAGCAACAGATACTGGAATTGTCCATGCTAATATATATATTTGTGATTGTTCCCACACTTTAGGAGACTTCGTCATTGAGGAGGACTGAGATGTCTTCTTTCAAAACTCAATGACTGTAAAAATAGAGTTTAGTAAGCCAATCAAATGATAACTAGTAGATTAGAGACTTTCGCCTAATTCATTAGAGAACTAGTTGACAAGAGAACTTTCTCATTCAAATCAACAGAGGACTCATAAATTAAAATAATTTCCCATGGTCAAGTCAATGAGGAATTCCATGGTCTTTCGCCTTTTCAAGTATGTAATTGATTTAATTTTTTGATGATAGAAGCAGGGCGAGATGCCCTGCTCATAACCATTCATTAAGAAAAGGATTTGTCAAGAAGAAAACAAGCTTAGGAGGGATTTAGAGATCCCTAGTAATAGAGTTTTATCCTAGGCCAGAACAACAGAGTATATAGAGCCGAATCTTCCAAGCTCGTACAACCGTTTACAAAACAGCTAACCAAAAAAAGATTGTTTGCTAACTGTGCAAAAGAACAGCTAACATCGATCCTTCAAACAAGCCTCCTCAAAAGTTTGCTTCCATACCATTATCTTCAGTGCTCCGCAGGAGAGTGCCTAATCCCTGCTCCTCAGCTGCTCCCTGAACCCCTGTAGCACCTTTTTGCTTGAATTCTCTGCCCAGAATAGTATAAAATGGGCAACATTAGATGCGAGCTTAACTGGATCTGTCGAAACTTCGTTGAAAATAAGATTATTCCTTGCTATCCAAAGGCACCAACACATAGCGGGAAAATTGATGTTCCACATGTTTTTGAGCTTATAATCAGGAATGAAACTACCCTTTGATTCAAGTAGTGTGTCCAAGCAATCTGGCTGACTGGAAGAAAGAAGTGATAAATTTCCAAGTTTCTTGAGCAAAAAGACAATGGAAAAATAACTGGCTATCAGTTTCAATCTCATGTAGGCAAAATTGGCAACCAGAGTCACCCTCCCACCATTTATAAAGCAGATTTTCCCCTGTTTATAACCTTCTTTTAGACATCAACCAGTAAAAGATATTTACCTTGTGAGGTAAAAAGGAATTCCATAAGAAGTTTGGAGAGCTAGAGAGGGTACCACCTCTATTAAAAAATTTATAGAAAGAATTACTCGTATATGAACCAGAATCATGTAACGGCCAGTAGACAAAACCCCCCTTTAACTTTTAAATTTTATCAGAAAACCCTCTTAACTTTGGACAATTATCAGAAAACCCCCCTTAACTTTCAAAATATCAGAAAAACCCTCCTTAAGTATCAGTATTATCACCAAACCCCCTTTAACTTTTAAATTTTATCTGAAAACCCCCTTTAACTTTTAGATTTTATTAGAAAACCCCCTAATTTAGGGGGATTTTCTGATAAATTCTCAAAGTTAAGGGGGGTTTTCTGATAACCCCTAAACTTAAGGGGGGGTTTTCTGATATTTTCAAAGTTAAGGGGGGTTTTCTGATAATCATCCAAAGTTAAGGGGAGTTTTATGATATTCAGCCTTCTTTTTATTGTAAAGCCATAATGATCAAAATCAAATTTCAGACAGTTGGTAATCAGATTATGGACCTAACATAAGCTGCTCATCTATCTGTGCCTTCGTTTTTTTTGTGAAACCATCCAATTAAGTTTCAGTACTATCTCATATATCTTTCTAGATTGATATAGGCTTAATTTCACTTTGGTACCCCCATGTTTACCCACTTTATCACTTTGATACCCACGGTAGTTTTTTGACACTTTGATACCCTAAACTTTCAATGTCATTGTGCTGTTAATGCCCCAAAATATTTCAACACGTTGATACCCCAAAGTGCTAATCACATTTCAGTTTAATACCCTGTCCAAATTCTGTTAGATTTTCTATTAAATTTAAATCACATACTTAGCACGTGATATATTTGTATCCTTTTTTATCAAGTTGCTAAGCATGTAGTACAACTTTAAGAGAAAATCTAACGGAGCATAGACAAGGTATCAAAGTGAAATGTGATTGACACTTTGGGTTATGGAAGTGTCAAAAAAATACTTTGATGTATCAAAGTGTGATGTGGACATCTCAAGACGCAGCACCGGACTTTGTTTATCATAGAGACGCCAGATTCCACCGCACTGCATCCCTGTTATTTGGTTTTGATTGATTGATGATAGATTCGCTTGCCGTTTTAGTTTACTTTTGAATTTAAATTTTGAATTTTGAATTTTGAATTATGGTTAAATTTAGCAGCTAATCTGATTGTAATTGATTGAGAGAGATTTGAGGGATTTGTATTTCAAAGCCTATTTAAACAGTTGTAATCAGATCTGAGATTATTATTGAAAAAAAAAAAAAAAACAAATTTGAGTTCTAATGCATTGTTAAGGTGTGAAACCTGGGTGTGAAACCCTAATTGAGCTTCTATCCTCACGTATTTGCCTCAGCCACCAAATTTCTTCAGCCGCCACAGCCAACTCCCCCTCTTCTTCCCCAATCTCCCTTCCAAACCCTACCCCTTCTTCCCTTCCCCATTCCACCCCCCCTTCCCTTTCCTTCCCCTCCATTCCTTCCATCCATTCCTCCCCTCCTTCCATCCACCGTCCACCTTCCCTCCACCTTCCCCTCCCATTCCCCTCCTTCCCTCCCTTTCTTCCCCCCTCCATGCCAAGACCCCATGTGCCAATCCCTCTCTTCCCCGACCACAGTCACCCTTGCCCAATCTCGCCCCTCACCGCCAATTCATGGCTCATGCCGATTTGATCTCGTCATTGTTCCGGATGTTCTTCTGCGATAGGACTCGAAGCCCAATTGTTGATGAGGATGAGGTTCTTGTCATCACCCAAGGCGATTCATTGATAGGGATACTGCTTGTTTCTGTTTGGAAAGCTTTTCATCTTGTTGTCACTGAGTAGTTGCTTGAGGAGGATCCGCACGTCGAGCCTATTCAGGACGACAAAGGTTTTGTTTCCTTCGACCCAGGTAGGAACTGCTATCCTGTTTATGTTATTGTCAATTTTAGTATCAATTGCGATTGTGCTGTATTCTGTTTGATTAGTGACCGAGTGATTCTGTTGGACTGCGTACAATTGCTAATCTAAATATTACAAGTTGAACTTTATTACAAGAATAAATCATTACAATTATTTTCTGAGTAATTTACAAGGTCATAAACTGAATACATTGCAATTTTTGCTTAAAAACCATCATCAACGTCGCTTTATTCTTGAGCTTCCTGCCTAGATCGATCGCTGATTTGGTGAAGCATTGTTGTCGACGATCTTCATACCTGCACCACGTTGTTTCACATCATTTTTGGTATCAGAGCGTGGTTCTAGGTTAGGAAGTTTTTTTTTTATTTTATTTTTTTTAGATCAGTTGAGTCTTTATTTTAAAAAAAAAATAACAAAAAAAAGACTAGTTTAGTTGAGTCTTATATATAAAAATAAAAAAAAAAGTTGAGTCTTATTCATATAAAAAAAATAATAATAAAAAAAAAAAAATTTTACTATTCAGTTCATTTAGCTGTTAACGCATACCATTCATCTCATTTAGTGAGTCCAGCATGTCAGGCAGTATAGATTCCGAGCTTCTTAAGAAACTCGATGAGTTAACAAGACAAATAGGTAACTTAGCCCAGGAAAGCAGAGCTACCCGCGAAGCCTTCCAAAATGCAACCAACGAGACGCGCGCTAAGCTAGGAAAAGCGCGTGTTGCTACCCCGCCTCCACAATATCAAGGACATGGTCATGGTCATCTCGTTCAACATCCCCTACCTCAACCCGTGCCTGATCCACCAATCTTTGATGGTGAGTTAGACCCACAAGCTTTCTTAGATTGGCTGAAAAGCATGGATCGCTACTTCGATTGGTACGCCCTGACGGAACCGCGAAAAGTCAAGTTTGCAACAATGAAGCTTACCGGACACGCTTGTCAATATTGGGCCAACCTCGAAATGTTAAAATATATTAGAGGTGAGTTACCAATTTTAACTTGGCGAGAAATGGCCGACGAGCTAAAAAGAAAATACCTCCCGTCAGTTAAAATTAATATGCCGCCTATAACGGAATCAAAATCTATTCTTGAGAAAACTGTTAACCAGGCCGTAGATTTGACAGAATCTAACTCTGACAAGAAAATCCGAGATATTAAATTTGACGAACCATGCACTTTCGTTTCTCTTGAAACTACCCCTACAATTGAGGAGTTGACTGAAGTCTCATGCAATAACAACATTCTGGTTATTCCCCAAGCTACCCCTTTGATCACGGAGTGCATTGATGTTGCCTCTGAAATTCTTGAAATTGAAACTCCAACTCCTCCTGAACCAACGCCAACGATTGAAAATGTTGTTGATGTTCCCCACGAAGTCCTCCCGAGCCAACATGACCCCGGACACGTTCCTAAAGTGAGTCACTCAGATATCTACATGGAAGTTGAATCCAAAACCGAGCATAGCGAAATAACTATCATATTAGATATCAAACCCCCATGCATTGTCCCGCTAGTCACTCACACATATACTGATCCATTTTGGGAATATATAGTGATTAGGGACACAAATTTGAGCACGAGTGTTTTCCTTTCCTTTCCCTTTCATGTTAAGCGCATACAAACACTCCTTCGTGCATTTGTTTGCATCCTCCTCACTATCACTGTTAGAACAGAAAATTTATTATGCATATTAACGAAGGAACACTTAATAATTCCATTTGATAGAGGACGTCATGCATATTAGACACTTCATGTGATGGTTCGGATACGTCCGGAACGGTTTTCCTCCGGGAACTGTTAAAAAGTTGCATGCACGAAGTGCAGGACCTTTCAAAATTCTCAAGAAAATTAATGATAATGCTTATGTTCTTGACCTTCCCGAAGGTTTTAATATTAGTTCGACTTTTAATATTGAAGATTTAGTAGAGTACAAAGGTCCAAATTGTAACCCCGACAACCCACTGGTTGATGAGCCTACCCCTGAACCTATTTCTGAGAGCTTTCCTTTACCTCCACTTCCCTAGATATCACCCTCATATGCAGCACATGATATTGATATTATTATTGATGATAACATTATTTCTACTAGCGATGGTGGTATCCACAGGTACTTGGTACGTTGGAAAGGTCGACCTGAGTCTGATGATACTTGGCTCGATCGAGGTGACTTACAGAGGCTGGATCCAGATTTTATTGAGCAGTACGACGGCCGTCCTGACTTACACTCGACAGGGTCGAGTTCTCTCCCACCTGGGGAGAATGATGTGGACATCTCAGTACGTGCACGGGACTTTCGCCGTGTTTATCAGCAGAGACGCCAGATTCCAGCCCGCACTGCATCCCTCAAGTATTTGGTTTTGATTGATTGATGATAGATTCGCTTGCCGTTTTAGTTTACTTTTGAATTTAAATTTTGAATTTTGAATTTTGAATTATGGTTAAATTTAGCAGCTAATCTGATTGTAATTGATTGAGAGAGATTTGAGGATTTGTATTTCAAAGCCTATTTAAACAGCTTGTAATCGATCCGAGATTATTATTGAAAAAAAACAAATTTGAGTGCTAATGCATTGTTAAGGTGTGAAACCTGGGTGTGAAACCCTAATTGAGCTTCTATCCTCCGTATTTGCCTCGACCACCAAATTTCTTCACTACCACAAATTAACTCCTTTCTTCCCTAATCTCCCCAGCCAAACCCTAACCTCTTCTTCACCGCTTCACAACCTAAACCACTCTTTCCCTTTTTTCTATTCAAGACGACTCCCCGCTACTCCATCAAGCCCTAACTAGCCCATCCTGTTCTCTCCATATCATCACTAAGTCCTTCCCTTTCCTACATCCATTTCCCTCTGCTTCAACCTTCAGCATGACTCCAACTCCTCGGTTCCTCCCTTTAACCGCGACTCCCTCTTTTCCTCACCAAGACCTCTCAGCCGCTTAATCCTCTTTCCCCGACCACCAATTCTTGCCCAATCTCGTCCCCTCTCTCCTTTCTTCAGCCGCCAAATCTCGCGCTCTCCTGCTGACGGATCTCGTCGCTGTTCCGATTGGAGCGGTTCCTTCTGCGATTAAGGACTCTGGAAGCCCAATTGTTGATGAGGATGAGGTTCTTGTCATCACCCAAGGCGATTCATTGATAGGGATACTGCTTGTTTCTGTTTGGAAAGCTTTTCATCTTGTTGTCACTGAGTAGTTGCTTGAGGAGGATCCGCACGTCGAGCCTATTCAGGACGACAAAGGTTTTGTTTCCTTTCGACCCAGTATCGTAGGAACTGCTATCCTGTTTATGTTATTGTCAATTTTAGTATCAATTGCGATTGTGCTGTATTCTGTTTGATTAGTGACCGAGTGATTCTGTTGGACTGCGTACAATTGCTAATCTAAATATTACAAGTTGAACTTTATTACAAGAATAAATCATTACAATTATTTTCTGAATAATTTACAAGGTCATAAACTGAATACATTGCAATTTTTGCTTAAAAACCATCATCAACGTCGCTTTATTCTTGAGCTTCCTGCCTAGATCGATCGCTGATTTGGTGAAGCATTGTTGTCGACGATCTTCATACCTGCACCACGTTGTTTCACATCAAAGTGTTAAATAAATTGGGTATACTTTGGGGTACTAAAGAGCAATTTAGCCAATTTACAACTTTTATATCATGATGAAGAATGATATGAATCAATTTGCTACTTTATTCTATAGAAATATGTGAAGAATACATCTAACGAAGTCATAAAACTCCATGACATATTATCTTTATTCTCCCCCATCTACAATGAACTGAAACATTAGTAAGCAAACCAGCACATGCAGATGATACATCATTAAGTTCTTTTACACTAGAGAGTTGCTCATATAGGATGGAGTTTGGCTACTCAGAGGATAGGACTATTGCTAAACTCCAGAGAAGCCATGGTCCCTGGACTCAGGAGTGGAAACGAGCACCACCTCGCGTACGGTGAGCACAGCGAAGGCGACAGTATCATCCCCATCAAACTCTTGTCAGCCGAACTACTCGAAGGAGAAAAGGTCGGAGGTGGCACAGGTCGAGGTGCCAAATCCTCAGCCAAACTACTCGAAGGAGGCAAAGTCGGAGGTGGCAGAGCTCGAGGTGCCAAATCCAGAGGCGGAGGCGGTGTCAGTGTGTCCCTTAGAGGCCGAGGATTTGAAGCAACATCAGGCTGCACTTGTCTCTTTGGAGCGCCGGTTAGCTTCTGAACAAGTTTGCGAAAGCCTCGGGGGTGAACATGGTAAATCTTCGGTGGAGGTGGCTTGGGGCGGTTCCACGGTTTCGCTGGGGGCTTGCGGACGGAGTGGAGCGCCGCTGAATGCGGGGGATGAGGTGGTGGTGGTGGTTGTTGTGTTGGCTGTTGAATTTGGAGGGAAAGGGAAACGTCTTCCATGTTCGAGTTTGAGTAGTGGGAGGAATAATACTTGCTTGGTTAGTGTATGAATGAAAGGGCTGTGTGGGTTCAGGTCTTATAAGGATTTTTTTTAATGGATGGGATTATGGTTAATTAGTTTATGGTTAATTAGAAGATAGATGATGTCAGGGGCGGCTACGGGAGCTGGGTCGCCCACGTTGATCAAATTGAGGCTGCTATGAATATACTTTCTTTAATGAATGAATAATTGGAGCGATAACGAACTTGCAAATTTGATGTCCTTTTCGGGGCGGACAGAGAGAGCAGTTATTGATGTCAGTGAGTTAAGCTCTGGCTAATAAATGGTTAAGGACTGAAACTAATTAATAATGGGTGTGGATTCCTCCATACGTGGAGAAGATCCGCGTGGCTACGTTGCATTGAAGCCAAAGTTCGGATGCAAAACGCAAGTGGGGAAGTCAGACTGCAGCTCACGGGAGCGACGAGGGTCGATTGGCACAGTCGGCAGTTCAAACTGCTTACTGTCCTAGTCAATGGGCGGTCACGGGAGCCAGGACAGTCCGACTGCCCTGGGTGCTTATGGAGAAAACCAAATTTCTGTATGATCTGTTTGCGAATTTGTATTTACGACTTACATGTAAAGAACTCTATACATTAGCGTCACTAGTAGAAATTAAATTTGAGATTCGCTGACGGGAAGCTCCCGTCACGGATGTGACGGCATTGAAATTCCCATCACTAAGGTACACAGCCCGTCAGGGATGATCATCCTTGACTGCCACCCCGTCAAGGATGCCGTCAGGGATGATTGAACAACACTGACGGCTTACGCCGTCAAGGATGTTGCCGTCAGTAATATCTGACGGCCACCCATCAGGGATATAGCATCCCTGACGACACTTTTGCTGACGGCGTATCCTTGACGGGAAGCCGTCAAGGATATGCATTCTTGACGGAATTTGTGGCATCCTTGACGGGATTCATGCATAGAATTCTACTAGTGCGTTTCTATTAGATCTCGTACAATAGAAGGTAATAGAAAAACCAATGTTTTAAAAAGCGGTCTTGGCGTCGACCTAAAGCGCCTTGGCCTAAGCAATACCAAGGCCGGTTTAATTCTTGAGAGTGCCTAGGCGAATATGGGTCTTTTAAGGGACTCATTTCATCAAAAATTTGTTTATTGCCTGCTGAAGCTTAACAACAAATGAAGAAAATGAGACGTGTTAAAATGAAGGGGTTTTTATTCCTAGGCTCATTTGTTTACTCATCTTTACCTCTAAGCCCATTAACTATTGTTTGTATCCCTTAACCCAAATATTTTTTGTATTTGCCAATAAACCCAACTTCTAAAATACAACACTTGTATATGTGGGCCCCCCTAATATTTTCTTTAAATACCAATTATACCCTTTCATTATCTAATTAATTTTATCTAATTAAGTGGGCCCCTTTAAAAAATAAAAAACGAAAATTAAATGAGAGAAGAGAGAGAGACGGGAACGGTATTGTTCCACCGTCTCTCTCCTCTCCCACGCGCGGGAGAGGTGGGAAACGGCGGGAAATCCGTTCCCCCCCCCCTCTCTCTCCCCCCCTTCCCCTTTCTCTCTCTCTCTCATCTCCATCTTCCACTCTTAAAAACCCAACAATTAATTCTCTCTCACCCACTTTATCATTCCATCAATTAATTCTCATTAATGTGTATGGTGTGATTTTGGTGGAGTTTTATCACTTTATTAGCAATTGAAGGTATAATTTTGCATCTCACTCAACTACCAAGTTTATAACATTAATTTCTTACTTTATTCATGACAATTATTTCACGTTTTTATTCATGAATTCATAAGAATTCATGACAATGAATTTCACATTAATTATTTCACATTAATTATTTTACATGATTATTTCACATCAATTTCTCATTATTATTCATGAACTCATAAAAATAGTTAAATTTGTTATATTTGATGAAATTTTAGTTAAACTTGATTTTAGTCAACCACTAATCAATTTCACAAAATTTCATGTTATTATTTCACATTAAATTATTTCACATAAATTTGTTATAATTTCATTATTATTCATGAATTCATAAAAATTTGTTACAATTATTTCACATTAATTTTTTATTTTATTCATGAAAATTATGTCACGCTACACTTCAGGGTATCACGCTACACTTTCAGCATATCACGCTGCACTTACAGGGTATCATGCTACACTTTCAGGTTATCATGCTACACTTTTAGCCTATCACGCTACACTTTCAGGGTATCACGCTACACTTTCGTGGTATCACGCTACACTTTCAAATTTATCACGCTACACTTACAGGGTATTACGCTACACTTACAGGTTATCATGCTACACTTTCAGCCTATCACGCTACACTTTTAGCCTATCACTCTATATTTGATGAAACTTGATTTTACTCAACCGCTAATCAATTTCACATAATTACATGTTATTATTTCACATTAATTTTTCATTTTATTAATGAAAATTATTTCTCAACCACTCATTTTATTGTTAGTTAAATTTGATTTTTGTTGTCTATCTTTGATGAAATTTTCCTTAAATTTATTTATTTTTGGTGACAAACATAGGTGGATGAGGAATTGTATTGTGCATTGACATAAGACATGTTTTTGGATATAAGATATGTGTTTCTTATGTGTTTTGTAAAAAAATAAATAGTTATGTGATACGTTTGGGTCAAGGTAAGACATGTTTTTGTCATAATTTTGGATGTAAGATATGTGTTTGTTATATGTCACGCTACACTTACAGGGTATCACACTACACTTTCAGCCTATCGCGCTACACTTTCAGGGTATCACGCTACACTTTTAGCCTATGACGCTACACTTTCAGCCTATCACGCTACACTTTCAGGGTATCACGCTACACTTTCAGCCTGTGACGCTACACTTTCAGCCTATCATACTACACTTTCAGCCTATCATGCTACACTTATAGGGTATCACGCTACACTTTCATCCTATCACGCTACACTTACAGGGTATCACGCTATCCTTACTGGGTATCATGCTACACTTACTGGGTATCACGCTATACTTACAGGTATCACGCTACACTTTCAGCCTATCACGCTACACTTACTGGGTATCATGCTACACTTACAGAGTATCATGCTATACTTACAGGGTATCACGCTACACTTACAGGTATCATGCTACACTTCGACCTATCATGCTACACTTATAGGGTATCCGCTACACTTCGACCTATCCGCGCTACACTTCGACCTATCATGCTACACTTACAGGTATCATGCTACACTTACAAGGTATGACGCTACACTTTCAGCCTATCATGCTACACTTACAAGCTCCAAAAATGCACAAAAGTCCACCAGAACAAAATTGTACAAATATATACATTGAACAAAGTCCATCAGATTATCAACTTCATCGGTCTAACAAATCGAGAATAATATATACACAAATATATACACAAAAGTGAGCAAAATCTGAGAATATTGCAAAATCTGAGAAACGCTATACATTGAACAAAATTGCACTAATAAAACTTTCAAATCATCAACTTCTTCGGTCTAACAAACCGAGAACAATATATACACAAATATATACACAAAAATGAGCAAAATCTAAGAATATTGCAAAATCTGAGTGTTCGCGGTAAAAGTCGGTTTGTTATTCATTGCTTGTTGAACTTGTTTACAGCTTCGTTGGACTACAACAAAATTCAAACAAAAAGAAATGCCTTTTTATTTCAGGCGTACAATGAAAACAAAAATTACAACTTTTTTTCCTTTTGTGAACAAACGCTCGGATCTCTATTATTCTGATCCTCAAGGGTTCTTCGCTCACGGTCGGATCTTGTCCGTGGACGATCACAGAATTCGATCCGTGGAAACCCGGATTCGAACTACAGACGAGAGGGCTCGCTTCACGAAGGAAACGGCTAAGGGGATCGCACTCACGAAGGAGAGGATCGCCACGGGATCGACTCACGAAGGAGAGGATCGCGGGCGGAGTGAATCTACTAGGAGAAATACATGCTCCCCGGGGGTAATCAGAGTCCCGACCGGATTTGCTTACCTCGGTTGTAGATCCGACGCCGACCAACTGTCACGGTGAACCAGGCCGACGTCTCAGATCTCGCGAGCTCACTCCCCAATATCCAAAAATCCAACCTCGAGCCCGAACACCCCTCGGCCTATTTATAGGCAAATGACCAAAGGAGAGGGTATTTTACGCCGGACACCATTGGTGTCCGGTTTTGACGGACCAAAAGGTGTCGGGTTTGACCGAAACGCCGTTTGGCTCCGTTTGGTTGGTTTCGGACTTTTTCGCGACGCTTTGTCTCGATCTTGTCGTTGTCGTCCTAAGTCCGTGTCGATTCATTTCTTTGTCGACTCGAATTCGGTTGGTTCAATCGCTGCGATGTTAGGTGACAACCGATCCTTGTCTTGTCGCCGCTTGAATCCGCCTCGCTGACGTCAATCCAATCAATCTCGCCGTCGAATCTTATTGATTTTAAGCTTTGTTGTTGGATTTATCCCACATTTATGCAACCTCGTTGGCTTGTATGCATTGCGGCTCACTTCATGTGCTCGTCTCCGCTGCGGATGCGCTTTTGCGGCATAGTCAATCGCCGGCGTTTGTCGGACGGGTCGTCGGTTGTTAACTCACCGTCACGAGTCTCGTTCGGGTACTGATGAACAATTTTTAACGCCTACAGATACCCCCTCCAAAGTGTCTCAGTCTCGATTCTTGATGAGTCCGGGATGCTTTGGGCGTGATAAACCCTTCACCCTTTAGTTGGCGTGATAGGACTTATGAATGACCTTGGCGTTTGATCTCTCCACTCCTTCGGTTTTTCGGTGCTTTGTAGGATTGTCAAGGTATTACTGCATCGCATTTTTGTCTGACCGTTGTTGAGATCTTGACCAAGTCGATTGATGAATTTTTTCTTGAGAATAGCCTCAGCATTTTGATTCTTCCAATCCTCTCAGGTTGTCCAGTGCTTTGTAGGATACCCGAGGGCCACAAGATCGCATTTATTGCTTGACCGCTTGTTGGAATTTCAAAATGTAATTGGTGAGTTCATTTGTTGTTGACTCGTGTTGGTGAATTGTCGCCCAATTGACCATCGAGATTCCTCCGTTGATCGGGAAACCTTCAACTGCGACGTTAATGGCGTCAAACTATATGGATTTTAGCCTTTAATCGGCGAAAGTGCTCGCTGACCGGCGTGCATCTTACGTGGATCGAACCGTTGATCGATGAATCCTTCGGCGACGACGCTGGTTAGCGCCGCCATCAGATACTCCTTGTCGGTACAATTGTCCTGATGGGAGGAATTCTTTCAAGGTAGAACGCGTTGTCGTCAATATAAGCCTTGTCAGAATTCATCAACTTATCCCTCTTTGAGGTTCCACAGTGGGAGGAAATTGAGGGTTATCGAGTTATCCTTAAAAATATGGTAATATTCTCCAGGAACTTCTCGTTAAGAATTAGGAAATAGTTTATACTCGTAATCCTATTTGGAGTAGGATTAGGCGACGCGTTGATCGGCGTCGATGCAATCCGTACGATCGAGTTATCCCTAAGAATACTTTTTATGGAAATATTCTTCCGGGAACTTCTCGACAAATTAGGAAACAGTTTATACTCGTAATCCTATTTGGAGTAGGATTAGGCGACGCGTTGATCGGCGTCGATGCAATCCGTACGATCGAAGTTATCCCTAAGAATACTTTTATGGAAATATTCTTCCGAACTTCTCGACAAATTAGGAAATAGTTTATACTGTAATCCTATTTGGAGTAGGATTAGGCGACGTTGATCGGCGCCGATGCAATCCGCACGATCGAAGTTATCCCTAAGAATACTTTTATGGAAATATTCTTAGGAACTTCTCGACAAATTAGGAAACGGTTTATACTCGTAATCCTATTTGGAGTAGGATTAGGCGACGTTGATCGGCCGATGCAATCCGCACGATCGAAGTTATCCCTAAGAATACTTTTATGGAAATATTCTTCGGGAACTTCTCGACAAATTAGGAAATAGTTTATACCGTAATCCTATTTGGAGTAGGATTAGGCGACGCGTTGATCGGCGTCGATGCAATCCGTACGATCGAGTTATCCCTAAGAATACTTTTTATGGAAATATTCTTCCGGGAACTTCTCGACAAATTAGGAAATAGTTTATACTCGTAATCCTATTTGGAGTAGGATTAGGCGACGCGTTGATCGGCGTCGATGCAATCCGTACGATCGAGTTATCCCTAAGAATACTTTTATGAAAATATTCTTCCGGGAACTTCTCGACAAATTAGGAAACAGTTTATACTCGTATTCCTAGTTGGAGTAGGATTAGGCGACGCGTTGATCGGCGTCGATGCAATCCGTACGATCGAGTTATCCCTAAGAATATTTTTTATAGAAATATTCTTCCGGGAACTTCTCGACAAATTAGGAAACAGTTTATACTCGTGTTCCTAGTTGGAGTAGGATTAGGCGACGCCAATTTTAATTTTCCCCTCCCTGACTTTGTCGAGTCCAGTTTCATGGAGCAAGTACTCGGAGCTATGGCAGGAGATCCTGCGAATACCAACATAGGACCTGGATCGGAAAATCGGGTACATCTATCTTGGTAATCTTCTTACGGGCGGCGACTTGCAAAGACACGAAATTGGTTTCCATGCAACTCACATCTATACTTCTGCTCTTATGTGACTTTTTATTTGGAGGACTTGAGGATTTGATCGTGATTTACCGAGGCGTTCCTCTTCACGGCGTCTCGAGTCTGAGCTAGGAATTCCTAGGGACATCGCAGGTGATTCCTTTGAAGGTATAAATCCCCTTCCTGATAACCATAGGACTATTCAATTTTGATTAGTTCGTCTATGATTGAAAATGTCTCGCTGATAACGTAGACTCGCCCCGGTGACATTGAGCTCGCTATTCCTCCGAGTCAATTCCGAACCGCCGATATGCCTGGACGGGTGTCGAGGTACCGATTGAGATCGCCGAGCGCGCCACCGACCCTCACGGTTCCATTAGGGCGGGAGCTACCTATCTGAGTATGAACCATTCAATTGATGGGAAATAAATGATTACCTCCTAAGTTGCAAGTATACAACCCTTATCAAGTTATAGTATAAAAGATTATCGATCCCACGAGGAACGGGAAGTAGTAAGAGTTTTGCTCAAGTTTGGTTCTCAAATTATGCGCGTGACAATTAGGAGTTTATTCAAATAAAACTAAAGTGATAAAATGGTGAAAGTGGATGTGGAGAGGTTAGAGAGAGTGGATTGTGGATTATGTGCAAAAGAGGAGAAAATAAAGTTGAGAGTGTGGTGGTGGTTATATGCACATAATAACAAAACTACGTTTGAGATTATATGCACAAGGAGGGAATATGAGATTGAGAGAAAATAAGTGCAAAATAAAAGAAAGCAAGATTGAGAGAGAGAGGAGAGGAAAATCAAAATCAAGAATAAAGGAAAATAACAAACAAATGAAAAATAAGGATAAGTGCAAAATCAAGAAGGTAAAGTATGGAGGATTAATTAAAGATATGAGGAATCTAGAGTAGATCCACTTAGCTTATCTCAATCTCATGAAAATGAGTTGGATTTGTTAGCTAGTTTCAAACAATCTCTAGGGATCCCACGAATATTAGCTCCACACTTAGAAAAGGATAATTCCCTAGAGGGTTCTAGCCTCAAGGTGAATTAAAGGAAAGGAAAATCTATTCTAGAAAGTAAATACAAGAATTAAATACATTGCATGAAAGTAAATTGCAAGGAATTAAATTGCATGAAATTAAATTGCAAGAAAGTAAATTGCATGAAAGTAAATCTATTCTACAAACAAGAAAATAGAGAAGAAAATGAAAAAGAAATAAAATAGAAACCAACAACTCCTGATCTTAATCTAATCCTCCTTTTGGTCCTTGGATTAGAAGAAGAGAAAGTAAATTGAAGGGGTGAAACATTTCATTTATTGTGTAACAAAAGTTACAATTTTGGAAGGTCTTCTCAATTAAGAGTGACCCTCCTCTCCAAATGGAGTTTTTACAAAATATTTCACACTCAAATCTCTCCCCCTGAACCCTTATTTATAGCCTATAGCAATGCACATGAACCATTGGATGAAACTTGGGCTCCAAGGATTAAATCTTAGCCACAAATTGAGTTAGTTATGATCATCGGTAATAATCGGTTGGCCAACCGATTGGCCAACCGGTTGGTGAACCGATTGGAATTTGAAAAACTAAAAATGCAGTTAGCTCGTCACCGTCGAGATAGGCAATTTTCATATATTATATGTTAAATTCGCCTTCGGATTGAGAGATATCGTCATTTCTTTGTGGCTAACATCTTGAACATTATTTTTATTTGATTTCTTTTTATATTTGATCCTTGCATCTTCTGGCTTCAGAGATTGCTCGGCTTGATCTCTGGCCAAGAAAAGGTTGACAAATGAGGAAATTTGAGTTCTCTTTTTAGCTTTTATTCATTAATACTTTATTAACACGCAAATTAAGATAAAAACGATTATTAGTGATATCTTTATTCATATAAAATAGGTAATGAGGGTATAAAAATGTAATTAAAATGTGATAATCAGCGCCAATACTCATGTCGATTTTTTTTGTTCGGGAGTTTTAATCCTTTTCTTCCTTTTGCGGGGTCTATAACGACTCTTCACGACTTAGTGAGAGCTTTGATGTCGGCGGCGATCCATCTCGGTGATTATCGAGGTGGAAATTATTTCGTTCTTCTCCTATTTAGCCATAGTGATAGACACACTTCGGTACTCGTGCTTTCTCCGGCCACCGCACCATTCCTTGATCCTAGGGTAACCACGATCGAATGCGGGTTATTGAGTTGGCGGACCATCGGCGATCTCGATCATTTGGAGGTTAAGCTCCAAAGTCGCAAGACTTTGAGGCGCCGCTCCCTCGTATATAGAGACAGAGACAGGCTCGCCCGACAGCCTTGGCGTGATGCTCGCTATTACGGACTCGAAGTTCGATGCGCAAGACCGAGTGCATCTTTTGAGATCGGCCCGCTGAAGTCGCCTTCCGTGGGACATTTTCACCGCTAGAGAAGCAGAATAAAGGAAAATAACAAACAAATGAAAAATAAGGATAAGTGCAAAATCAAGAAGGTAAAGTATGGAGGATTAATTAAAGATATGAGGAATCTAGAGTAGATCCACTTAGCTTATCTCAATCTCATGAAAATGAGTTGGATTTGTTAGCTAGTTTCAAACAATCTCTAGGGATCCCACGAATATTAGCTCCACACTTAGAAAAGGATAATTCCCTAGAGGGTTCTAGCCTCAAGGTGAATTAAAGGAAAGGAAAATCTATTCTAGAAAGTAAATACAAGAATTAAATACATTGCATGAAAGTAAATTGCAAGGAATTAAATTGCATGAAATTAAATTGCAAGAAAGTAAATTGCATGAAAGTAAATCTATTCTACAAACAAGAAAATAGAGAAGAAAATGAAAAAGAAATAAAATAGAAACCAACAACTCCTGATCTTAATCTAATCCTCCTTGGTCCTTGGATTAGAAGAAGAGAAAGTAAATTGCATGAAAGTAAATTGCATGAAAGTAAATTGCATGAAAGTAAATTGCATGAAAGTAAATTGCATGAAAGTAAATTGCATGAAAGTAAATTGCATGAAAGTAAATTGCATGAAAGTAAATTGCATGAAAGTAAATTGCATGAAAGTAAATTGCATGAAAGTAAATTGCATGAAAGTAAATTGCATGAAAGTAAATTGCATGAAAGTAAATTGCATGAAAGTAAATTGCATGAAAGTAAATTGCATGAAAGTAAATTGCATGAAAGTAAATTGCATGAAAGTAAATTGCATGAAAGTAAATTGCATGAAAGTAAATTGCATGAAAGTAAATTGCATGAAAGTAAATTGCATGAAAGTAAATTGCATGAAAGTAAATTGCATGAAAGTAAATTGCATGAAAGTAAATTGCATGAAAGTAAATTGCATGAAAGTAAATTGCATGAAAGTAAATTGCATGAAAGTAAATTGCATGAAAGTAAATTGCATGAAAGTAAATTGCATGAAAGTAAATTGCATGAAAGTAAATTGCATGAAAGTAAATTGCATGAAAGTAAATTGCATGAAAGTAAATTGCATGAAAGTAAATTGCATGAAAGTAAATTGCATGAAAGTAAATTGCATGAAAGTAAATTGCATGAAAGTAAATTGCATGAAAGTAAATTGCATGAAAGTAAATTGCATGAAAGTAAATTGCATGAAAGTAAATTGCATGAAAGTAAATTGCATGAAAGTAAATTGCATGAAAGTAAATTGCATGAAAGTAAATTGCATGAAAGTAAATTGCATGAAAGTAAATTGCATGAAAGTAAATTGCATGAAAGTAAATTGCATGAAAGTAAATTGCATGAAAGTAAATTGCATGAAAGTAAATTGCATGAAAGTAAATTGCATGAAAGTAAATTGCATGAAAGTAAATTGCATGAAAGTAAATTGCATGAAAGTAAATTGCATGAAAGTAAATTGCATGAAAGTAAATTGCATGAAAGTAAATTGCATGAAAGTAAATTGCATGAAAGTAAATTGCATGAAAGTAAATTGCATGAAAGTAAATTGCATGAAAGTAAATTGCATGAAAGTAAATTGCATGAAAGTAAATTGCATGAAAGTAAATTGCATGAAAGTAAATTGCATGAAAGTAAATTGCATGAAAGTAAATTGCATGAAAGTAAATTGCATGAAAGTAAATTGCATGAAAGTAAATTGCAAATCTCTCCCCTGAACCCTTATTTATAGCCTATAGCAATGCACATGAACCATTGGATGAAACTTGGGCTCCAAGGATTAAATCTTAGCCACAAATTGAGTTAGTTACTGACCAATCGGTTGGCCAATCAAGGCTGATTGGCCAACCGGTTGGTGAACCGATTGAATTTGAAAAACTAAAATGCAGTTAGTCTGTCTCTGTCGAGAGATAGGCAATTTTCATATATTATATGTTAAATTCGCCTTCCCGATTGAGAGATATCGCATTTCTTTGTGGCTAACATCTTGAACATTATTTTTATTTGATTTCTTTTTATATTTGATCCTTGCATCTTCGGCTTTCAGATTGCCTGCTTGATCTCTCCGGCTTTAGTAAAGGTTGACAAATGAGGAAATTTGAGTTCTCTTTTTAGCTTTTATTCATTAATACTTTATTAACCTCGCAAATTAAGATAAAAACGATTATTAGTGATATCTTTATTCATATAAAATAGGTAATGAGGGTATAAAATGTAATTAAAATGTGATAATCAACCGCCAATACTCATGTCGATTTTTTTGTTCGGGAGTTTTAATCCTTTTCTTCCTTTTGCGTGGTCTATAACGACTCTTCACGACTTAGTGAGAGCTTTGATGTCCGACGACGATCCATCTCTACCGATTATCGTGGTGGAAATTCGCCGTTTTCTCCTATTTAGCCATAGTGATAGACACACTTCTCGGTACCAGCTCCGCCGCCAGCACCATTCCTTGATCCTAGGGTAACCAATGATACGAGATGCGGTTATTCAGAGTTGGCCCGCACTATCGCCGACGATCTCGATCATTTGAGGTTAAGCTCCAAAGTCGCAAGACTTTGAGGCGCCGGCTCCCTCAGATATAGAGACAGAGATGAGGCTCGCCGACAGCCTGGCGTGATGCTCGCTATTATCGACTCGGTTCGATGCAAGAAGACCGAAAGTGCATCTTTTGAGATCGCTGTCGCTGAAGCTTCGCCTTCCGTGGGACATTTTCACCTTTGTGTCGCCGCTAGAGAAGCGAGAATAGTAGAGCTCGAACAGAACTTCTGCCGGCGAGGAGAGTCCGATCATCTTGAAGCCGAAGGCCAACAAGGAGGAGACTCTTGCACCATGTCCGAAGCTTGAGTTTTCAAAGCGAAGCCGGGTCAAGTCGAGGAGGAGACCGCAAGGACCCTTAATAGCAGCCGAGGAGACTTTCGTGGTCGAAGCCAGAGGAACTTCAACAAGCTTTCCTCAATAAAGTATCTCGAAGAAGCAAAGAAATTTGCTGCCACAAATTTGATGTTTAGAGAGCTTGTGTAACTTCAGCCTTTTATCAATAAAACGATTATCCTCTCTTTATGCTTTATTATGATTCTTTTATCACGCCGTAAATAATTAACCATAATACTTATAGGATTTTGGCAAACCCTCACCGCCAATCCGATTTGATTTTACCAACTACCGTTTGAGTTGGGCTAGCGCTGATTATTCGGATCCGCTCGCGACGGATCGAGGGCGCTGAAAAATACTTACAAAATCCCTAAGGCCAACTCGCTACGGAGTCGGCGAATGACAACCCATCGAATGATACGTGACGCCGAACTCGACGCACAACTCCACGCAGCAAGCACGCTTAAACCGACTTGAACGGACGATCGGATTTGACCGCTGAACCGAACGAACCAAGAATTAGTCCCTAATCAAGTATAAACGAACCCAAACCCGAGACCGAGAAAACGGCGAAACGGCAAACGGCGAATCCATACAAATTTTGCAGGGCCGGGCTCAATAATAATGGTCGAAAGCCACTCCAACCTGGTCGAGGTGCTCTACCAAGTGGTTTCCAGGTACACTATGGCCGAGCCACCCGCCAACTTAATGAGGTGCTCTACCAAGTGGTCGGGAGGTCGCCACCATGGTCGAGCCAATTTCACCATGGTCGAGCCACTACCACTCTGGCCGAGGTGGTTCTACCAAGTGGCCGAAGCCACAAGACCCCCATTGTATAAATAGGGGGTCTTGTGGTTGGAAAGAGGGATTTGGAGCGGCTTCATTGATTTTGGGATCTTTCAAAGGCTCGGACTTCAAGAGTTCTGGCAGATCTAGGAGTAATCGGGCGACGCTTCCGGCAACGGCGAGCACAAGTTCACCAACGCCGATCTTCAATCAAAAGGTAACCGAATTCGGTCGAACTACAGATACCCTCTAGATTAAGCTTCGCTTTAATCTCGTGGATAGCCAGGATTTCTCCTAGTAGATCTCACCCGCCCCGCATCCTCTCCTTCGCGGAGTGTGATCCTCAGCGCTTCGCTTCTTCGTGAAACGAGCCCCTTTACATCTCAGAGTTCCGTAACCTCGCTCACTGATCGATTGCGCTGTGGTCCACTCGACACAATAAGTCCCCAAGACAGTAAAGAACCCACGCAGTTTGTGATCCGATATAACGAGATCCTCGTGTTTGTTCAAAAGGATAAAAGTTGTAATCTTTTGATTTTCATTGTAAGCCTTAAAATAAAAGGCTATATTTTCTTTGAATTTGTTTCAGCGATCAAGTTTGTAAGCAAGTTCAAATCAATGACAATCATCCCAACTTTTACCGCAACAAGCGGGCGACCACAGGGAGCCACCGCCTCGATCGAGGTCGCCGTACGCAACCGCTGATCCTTATCCTGGAGGAAGAGGTCGAAGTTCGAAGTTCGACTAAGAGAAGTTCGAGGAGTACTTGTCCTCACCTCTTCCAAATCCAGCCCGCCCAAGAAGGACTCACCGCAAGGAGAACCCGATGGGCCTCGAGGAGCCCCGTGACGGCGAAGTCCAACCCCGCCACAGTAGCGAAATCCCTCGGCGCCTCAAGTCCCAACTACAACGGCGCCGAGATGAACGCCGATGACGCGACTCTCCAAGCGAAGCCCGCCAAAGGCGACGACAGAGCATGGCGCGCAAACTCGCCAAGGCCATGCAATCCACGGATGGGGTCCGCTATGAAGCGGATCTAAGGTCCAGACTCACGCAGAGGCTCCAGCCTCAATCGACGGTTTATCCAAGCCATCAACCGACGAGTGGGTCCGTGTCAAACGGAACCGCTTCCACACTTCAGTGAGCGATCCGAAGCGCCAAGCACTCTGGCGCAAGCACGAAGCTTTGGTGCAGCAGCTCGCGGAATTAAAGAAGGAAGTGGCAAAGAAGCCACCAACGCATCGCCAGTTTGAGGCCCAAGTCTAATGGTGCCCCAACCTCGCCACACTCCGCCTCTGCGCTTAAGCCGAAGGATGAAGCGCATAAATCCAACGCCAAGGTCCAGATCGACGACGCCAAAGACAAAGCGCTCAGATTCAATCGCTGGTGAAGCCAACTCCGCCACCACCACCAAACCGACTATCAAGGATCGCCTCGTCCTTGAGAGAATCACGTCACTCCTCATGCAGAGGTCGCACTGCTCCAAAGAAAGACAAAAGATTCCTGCCTCTCCTATCGGATTGAAAATCGGTCCGAGAGTTCCGCCGAGACTTCGCTTCACATCGGCTAAGTACGAAGTCACTTTCTGAAGCTATGGATTGACCCGCCCTCTGGGAGACGCCATCCGGACGATGAGACGTTATACCGGGAGATCACGCCGACATACCGGCAGCTCATCAAGACGATGCTCTGAGTGCAATTGCCATCAAGAAGCTCCGTAAAGGGTGTCGGCCTTCCGTAGACTCACCACCGAGATGCCGGACCTAGGACAAGGCGATTCCAAGAAAAGGATGATCTCCCCGAGGGTGAGCTGCCGAGGTCACTAATAATATGACCAAGAAAGAATCATCGCCACGCGCTATTCTCAACAGATCGCAACGGCTAACTCGCTTGGGTCCGACTATCCGACGGTCCGTGATACGATAAGCTCTCAAGGGGCTACCCCTGAGGATGATGCGCCGATATTGGCTCAAGAACGATCCGATCATACCGTATCTAGCTAAGGAGCCCCAAGAAACACTTATGATCGCATGCATCAAGTGGCCAAAATGCTAGACGGCGCTGAATAAACAACGGAAAACTTCAAATTAGAGATGGAGTTGGCCATGCATCGATGAGAGAAATGCATGACCAATGCATCCAAGCTTTAACGAAGCATCGAGGGGAATCAAGTCAACACATTGACGTTGATCAAGATGACGACTCTGGATCGAGGAAGCACCGAAGATGATAACCTCCCCGAACCACACGCCGCTGTTGCTCATGAGAACCAGAAGATCAAAGATTTGAGAGCAAAATCAACTCATTGATTTCGCCAAGAAGTAAAGAAGACAGTATTCCTTGCCCATACCCAGGGAGTGGGAATCAATCCTCACCCGCCGGGTTTAACTTAATAAACTTCACACCATTTGACGGAAGGGTTCCCCGACGCAAAGACTTGATTTATTTCAAGTCACACCTCGGAGTTATTTCGCAACGAACCCTTGATGGTTCTGGCCATTCGCTGGCACCCTTCGGCCGCCGAATGGTACCGCCGCTCAAGCCGGGAGCATTCACTGACGCATATGGAGTCTAGCTTCCTTACCACTTTTGATGACGATACCGAGGTATCGATCGACGCTGCTCGACGAGAAGCGTAAAGACGGAGAAACCGTGGACATCTTTGTTAAACGATTCTAACAAGGCAATGAACCGCCGATCCAATAACAGGAGTTCATCCTCCAAACCCGCCACAAGAACTTATCAATAGATGTGCTTGAAGCAATGGGTACAAAGACCATCGATAACGGAAGGACTTGAAGGTTCGTGGAGAGCAAGCAGAGATTCCTCAAAAGGAAAAAGGCGAGGGTCACCGACAACGGAAGCCCGCTGCAACTTTGTCCCACGCGCAAGGGAAAGAGCAAGCCAAGACGGCGGTTATGTAACCAAACGCTCCAACTCCAACCCCCAGAAAAGCAAAGAAGAAGAATAAATGGGCCGCAACAGTACAATACCAACGGGCAACCGGGCCACAAAAACAGGCCTTAGAGCCAGATTCCAAGTCCTATTCCTTTAGGGACGACGAGATTCCCTGGCCTCTTCAAATATCTTGTGGAAAATAACAAGATCAAGCTCCCTCCGATTCGTAATCAAGAGGAGGCGATGAACACCTAATGACCCAAGATACCGCGGCATACCACTATGGCGTTCATCACCCCACTAAATCCGCTTCAGCCTTAAGGACAAAATCCGTGCTTTAATTGATGTAGGGTCATTACTATGAAGCCGCCCAAAGAGAAGAAGGTCGGAGCTAATGCGTATCCATAAGTTTCGGTCGGTGCCATTGACATGGTTTGAACCTCAACCGCTGGTCAAAGTTGCGTTGAAGACGGTGAATGACGCACACAAGCAACGCCGTAAAGGACTTGTATCGATAATACCAATGGCTAAGTCTTGTGGGTCCACCCACTTACCGGAAGATGAGCAATGGGTAGCCTCTTCTTCGAAGAAAAGCCGGGCGTAAGGAAAGGCATGCCATGCTACTCCGCACTCGAGGGAGACGATGAACAGTGGTAACATTCCACCAAGGGGAACTCGGCCCACGCCACCGTGAGTGGACACGAAGTACAAGTACAAGTACCAGTCCCCACCTAATGCCAAGACGCCTCGTGAGTCGGGTACCAACAAATCCCTCACCGCACGCAGAAAGCGCAACAAAGGTCGCCAAAGAAGCTACAAAGAAAGCACCGATGAAGTTCAACTCCGGCAGCCTCGATTCGCCGCCCGATTGAAGAGATAAACCGAACTTCAACTTCCATACCGCCGATGTCATGGCCCATTAGCCAATATCCCCGCAAGGATCACTTCTATGAGTTGCCGCGCTTATCAAAAGAGACGAGAAGCTCTTCAAGAAGCCCTCACGATTCAAGTCTTTCACCCGCATTAGGCCGAGTCCAAGAGTCGCCCAAAGAATGCAACCTGCGACTAAACACTTCCCCGCATCACCTTTACAAAGGAGGATATGCGCACGAGGAATTCCAAGCACGAGGCCGCTATACTTCACCGTATATTGGCTCTAGTGAAGTTAACCTGATCCAAGTCGATCCGTTCCACAGGAGCATCATGCCTCGCCATGTATCATCGGAATTCTCGCCAGTTAGCATCAACCGGCACACGATCTACGGATTTAACACCGCGGTCCCGCCACTTGGTAAAATCCGATTAGTGCCAAATGGGGACTTAAAGTCCAAGTCACCGCTATGTGATTGACGCAGACTTCCTATAACTTATTGTGGTCGACCTTGGATCCACAATATAGTCCCGCCTACTTTCATCGTCTCAAATATGTAGACACTAATAATGAGGTCAAGACGGGGTCGCGACAAACAACCGCTTAAGGATGGAGAATTATTTCACCGATTCTCCTCTACTAATGAGTCCGAAATCAATCATCTACCAAGGTACCGGAAGGTGAAGAAGCTGATACCGAAACCGGGCTTGGTTATAGTGGAGGTTTTGTTTTAAATGACATTGTACCCCTTGTAATCAATCTTGACGATGAAGAATCGTCAGATGAACATTGTAATTGGCAAATTGCCGATGAATCAATAAATGACGATTTAGAGTATCCTTTATCTTTGAATGATGTGATAACAGGATTATACAATGATCCAGAGTTGCACCTGCCAACTCGATCATCTTGCTTCACACAAAAGCAGTTCCGGGACTCCTTTGGGACAACACTTGTCATCCCACCTAAGATCAAGTAGTGAAAGAGACTTGGTTTACTAAAAGGAGATGCGCCCAACTTAATCATTTCTTTGAAGAAGGTGAAGATGACAATGGGCCTATCCTCCACACATTCGTGATATAGTCCGTAAACACCGGGTATCATGAAAAGATGGGGGTATGACTTGACACGAGGGAAGGTCTATGTTTCTGACGGAGGCCCCTGAACTTCCTAAAGCCGATATGTCCCAAGAGGAAAGCCGGATAACTACTATGCATTTAGAAGGGATTGGGATACTAATCCTCCTCGAAGATGAATGCTCGTGGTCGATTGATAATAATCCACCCTGTGAGGGAGACGACATTCGCACCGACTCTTCTCGCTGGGATTCCACAATTTCTGAGAAGCTTTGCTTTGATGCTAATATGGCAACGATCGATCTCGCTACTATTGAGGGTGATGAAGATATGCCAACATGGGAAGACCCATGGATCCATCAACTCAGAGAGCTTTGGGGATAGGTCGAACAAAGAGAACCCCCACTAAGGATGAGGTAGTCCAGTTAATATGGGTGATGAAGAGCATCCCAAACTCATAAACATCAGCAATACTCTCCCTTCAAAGAAAAGGAAGAGTTGATTGCCCTAATCGTGAGTATATCGTATGTCTTCCCGAGTTACGAGGACATGCCAGACTCGACCCATGTGGCAACACATCGCCAACATCAAGGGATGTCAAACCCGCCAAGCAACAAGACGGCTCGGCCCACAAATATTGGAGGCAATTGTTGACGGCGGAAGAAACTCATAGAATCGGATTCGCCGAGGAAATTCAACATCCGGATTGGGTGGCTAATATAGTCCCTGGCCATGAAGAAGAATGGTTCGATTAGGATCCGTGGTCGACATCACAGAGACCTAAACGCCGCTGCCTAAAGGATGATTTCCGCCAATCACCCACGCCATAGTTGACAATACATGTGGATTCGAGAGGATGTCCTTTATGGATGGCTTTTCTGTATAATCGATCAAGATGTACCCCGATGACGCCAAACACAATACGCTCGTAATTTACTCCAAGATATATTGCTACACCTGGCCATGCCGTTTACCAAAAATGCCTACCAGAACATACCAGCAATGACGGAGATTTTCCAGATCATCTTCGAAAACTACCAATGCTACGCCGACGCATTTGGTCGGAAAAGTCGCGGACAAAGGAGATCACATCAAAGATCTTGAACGGTATTCAACTCATGCTAACTCATCAACTAAAGATGAACCCCGCCAAATCCTTCCTCGATGTCTAGTGGCAAGTTGCTTTGTCGCCACAAATAAGGGCATCCACGCCGATCCCGATAAAGTGAAGGTAATTCAAGAGTTGCAACCTCAGAAATCTCGAGAGAACTCGGGGGCAAGGACGACATGACATCCGACGGCTCATATCAACCTATCCGAAGTGCCACCGCTCTGTTGAACAAGAAGGGCGGTCGCTTATTTGGGACGACGCCGCCGTAAGGCATTCAAGAGATCAAATCATATCTCGCTAAACCTCTAGTCGCAGCACCGCAACCGAAAACCGCTTTTGATCTACGCCAAGGCAACTGATCATTCTTGCTTTACTTACAAGACTACTCGATAAATGGCCAACGTGCAAGTTACATCCGAATAACATTGGTCGGCCGGAGTCTCGCTATCCAATGGTCGAAGCAAGGTCGCATTAGTGTTCGCACTTAAAATGCGCACTATTTAGTCGGATGACGATTTATGTTATTCTAACGAACCGTCCTGATATTTATGACCCAACCGCCTCAATGAGTTGGCGCTATTTAAATGGGCCTTGCTCTTGTCCCAATATGACTTGTATTTCAAACAAAAGTCACCAAAGGACAAGCTTTTAGATTCTCTTCACCACACAACGATGCAGCTTGAGCTATATGATGATCTTCCTGATGAAGTTCAAGAAGTCAACACTACATCGCACCAACAACTATGGCGATATTTGACTGAAGCTTCGGCCACCAATGTGGCAAGTACCTCGACGTTATAAAATCTCCTCCGGAGTCCGAGTTGTCTTGATTTCCCCGGAATCATGTCATGCCCTGCGGTTTATTCGCCATCAACCTCGCTCCAATAACGAATACAACGCGCTTACTTATCGGATTTAGCTACTTAAAGAGCCGGGGTCGAATATCTCAAGCCGCATGGGATTCACAACCGATAGTTAGCAGTCCGGTGACTACGGCGAGGAACCCCGACCGTCCCCTATCATCGTAGCCGCTGAATGGCGACTCATTCAAGAATTCTTCATCGAATATATCCCACGCCCAAAACGCCACGCAGATGCACCGGCGGCGAACGGTCGTTAGCACAACCTTCCGGACCGGCAATTAGTTACGGTCAGACTCACCACTCTTCGCACCAATATATGATGGGGTACAAGAAGACAAAGGGGTAGTTACCAAAGAGGTACATGCAACCCAAACCAAGTGGAGCCCCGAGATTGCGCTTTCCTATCATCGACATGTCTTACACGATTCTCACCGAAGACGGAAGGAGAGAGAGTCAATCCGACTAAGAGCTCCTGCATTCTTTTACTAATACGTAAAACCCATGCTATATCGCCGGGTACGATGGTCTTTACCCGATGCCTTTCAAACAAGGAGGCGTAAGAGGTCCTTCGAAGCACACGAGGGTGAATGTGGTACACCACCGGGTCCCAAACTCTACGATCGAATCAGAGAATGGGTTACTTTTGGCCCACAATGATTAATGACGCAATGAGCACGCCGAAATGCCACGCGTGTCAAATTCACGCCAATTATATGCATCACCGCCAGAGCAATCTGATCCTTCGCCACATCCCGCCATTCGAGACATGGGGAATGGACGGTAGGTCCCATTTTTCCTCCGCCGCTAAAGGAGATCGGTTTATTCTAGCGATCACCGACTACTTCTCCAAGTGGGTCAAGCAATCCCGCTTAAAGGAAGTAAAGGCGAAAATCCGCCATCAAGTTTATCAAACACCATGTCATCTATCGACACGGTGTCCCAAAACGGATCGCATGACAACGGTCCCCAATTTATCGGCAATTCCTTCATCGTTTTGTGAGAAATTCAAGATACAAGATGTCTCACAAGCCTTATAATCCAAAGAAGAAATGGATTAGCCAAGCATTCAACAAGGCGATTATCAAAATTCTATCGGGCTTGTGAAAAGTAACAAGCTTAGACCGATGATAAACTCGAGAAGCACTCGGGCGATCGCACAACGGTACGCACGCCAATCGGAGCGACCCCCGCACTGGCCCACGCGTGAAGCGTCCCATTGGAAATTCAGATCCGGCCACTTCAGACGCTCTTTCAACAGATGACGACCAAGAACAACATCAAAAACGCCTCAAGAGCTTGAGATGTTAGATGAGAAGCTCGAGGCTCAACAATGCATTGAGTTCTACCAGCTAGGATGTCAAGGCTTTCAACAAGAAAGTTCGACAGAGAACCTTTAGAGAAGGAGATTTGGTCCTCGCCGCCGACGACCGATAATCCTCACTTCCAAAAAGAAAGGTAAATTAACCTAAATGGGAGGGCCCGCTTGTAATAGAAACGGTTTACTCCAATGGTGCGACGCCTAATTACCCAAAATGGCGACCGCAATTAATGCCGATAAATGGAAGTTCCCCAAGAAATACTACCCATAGTATCTTCGGATAACCCGCTTCGACGGAAGTTCCTCGTGGATGTTTCACCCACTTTTCGCGAGGATAACCTTAGATTTATCCTCCATCATTAATTTCCACCGATCAAATTCCTTGACTGGTCTACAAATTTTCTCGTACATTACCAAAATCCCTCTTGATTCCTTCTATGAACAAGAGGCCTACTCAAAATTCCTTTCACGCTCGAGAGAGAATATAAAATCCTTCCTCTCCAAGCGTAAAATCCTTTTCGTGTCAAACGGAAGGGTTTCACCTTTCATCTCGTAGCCGATCAAGGTATGCGCCGATTTTCGCACTGTGTTGTCCGATCAAGGTCACCCGAAGTCTTTTCGGTTCTCTGAGTGGAGATCCCACTCTTAGTTCCATCTTCATCTTAGGTAGCGCCGACCGGTTGTATAAGGGCCGGATTTTCGCACTGTGTTGTCCGATCAAGGTCACCCGAAGTCTTTTCGCTTCTGAGTGGAGATCCCACTCTTAGTTCCATCTTCATCTTAGGTAGCCGACCAAGGTATGCGCCGATTTTCGCACTGTGTTGTCCGATCAAGGTCACCCGAAGTCTTTTCGCTTCTGAGTGGAGATCCCACTCTTAGTTCCATCTTCATCTTAGGTAGCCGACCGGTATGCGCCGATTTTCGCACTGTGTTGTCCGATCAAGGTCGCCTCGAAGTCTCTTCTGGAGGGAGATCCCACTCTTAGTTCCATCTTCATCTTAGGTAGCGCCGATCAAGGTATGCGCCGATTTTCGCACTGTGTTGTCCGATCAAGGTCACCCGAAGTCTTTTCGCTTCTGAGTGGAGATCCCACTCTTAGTTCCATCTTCATCTTAGGTAGCCGACCGAAGGTATGCGCCGATTTTCGCACTGTGTTGTCCGATCAAGGTCACCCGAAGTCTTTTCGCTTCTGAGTGGAGATCCCACTCTTAGTTCCATCTTCATCTTAGGTAGCCGACCGAAGGTATGCGCCGATTTTCGCACTGTGTTGTCCGATCAAGGTCACCCGAAGTCTTTTCGCTTCTGAGTGGAGATCCCACTCTTAGTTCCATCTTCATCTTAGGTAGCCGACCGAAGGTATGCGCCGATTTTCGCACTGTGTTGTCCGATCAAGGTCACCTCGAAGTCTTTTCGCTTCTGAGTGGAGATCCCACTCTTAGTTCCATCTTCATCTTAGGTAGCCGACCGGTATGCGCCGATTTTCGCACTGTGTTGTCCGATCAAGGTCGCCTCGAAGTCTTTTCGCTTCTGAGTGGAGATCCCACTCTTAGTTCCATCTTCATCTTAGGTAGCCGACCGGTATGCGCCGATTTTCGCACTGTGTTGTCCGATCAAGGTCGCCTCGAAGTCTTTTCGCTTCTGAGTGGAGATCCCACTCTTAGTTCCATCTTCATCTTAGGTAGCCGACCGAAGGTATGCGCCGATTTTCGCACTGTGTTGTCCGATCAAGGTCGCCTCGAAGTCTTTTCGCTTCTGAGTGGAGATCCCACTCTTAGTTCCATCTTCATCTTAGGTAGCCGACCGGTATGCGCCGATTTTCGCACTGTGTTGTCCGATCAAGGTCGCCTCGAAGTCTTTTCGCTTCTGAGTGGAGATCCCACTCTTAGTTCCATCTTCATCTTAGGTAGCCGACCGGTATGCGCCGATTTTCGCACTGTGTTGTCCGATCAAGGTCGCCTCGAAGTCTTTTCGCTTCTGAGTGGAGATCCCACTCTTAGTTCCATCTTCATCTTAGGTAGCCGACCGGTATGCGCCGATTTTCGCACTGTGTTGTCCGATCAAGGTCGCCTCGAAGTCTTTTCGCTTCTGAGTGGAGATCCCACTCTTAGTTCCATCTTCATCTTAGGTAGCCGACCGGTATGCGCCGATTTTCGCACTGTGTTGTCCGATCAAGGTCGCCTCGAAGTCTTTTCGATTCCAAATGCTAGCGGAATCATTGCTAACCTCATCCCTGAAATAGAACACATTCTTCCTTTCCCACCTCAATCAATCTTAATCCGTTCAGCCATTCTCCTGGCCAAAAGAGGACACCAGAGTTCACTCGGGCATTTTATCCCGAAGCCTAAGAAGGGATAAAGCCAACGCTTTATACGCTGTCGGTTTAGTCTTTCTCCGATTGAAGAAGACACCGAGTTCGACTCGGGCATTTTATCCCCGGCCTAAGAAGGGATAAAGCCAACGCCACCACGCTGTCGTAGTCTATTCCCGACAAAAGACGGCTTCACGATTCAACATCGTAGCATTAAGTCTAAGAGAGTTTCATTCTTTAGCACAACGCTGTGTGTAGAACGGATTTAGATAATCTACATGCTAGCCCAACTCAAACGGTAGTTGGTAAAGGCTCATCAAACCCGCTGAGGGTCGGGTTGGCTAATAACCCTAAAGTCAACGCCACACGCTGCTGTCGGGTTTAGTCTTTCTCCGATTGAAGAAGACACCGAGTTCGACTCGGGCATTTTATCCCCGGCCTAAGAAGGGATAAAGCCAACGCCACACGCTGCTGGCTTAGTCTTTCTCCGATTGAAGAAGACACCGAGTTCGACTCGGGCATTTTATCCCAAGCCTAAGAAGGGATGAGTCTACGCGGTAACACGCTGCTCGTGGTCTCTTGCCCGTAAAAGAGCAATGGCCTATGTATTCGAGTATCATAGCAACAAGTCTAGAAGAGTTTCATTCTTTAGCACAACGCCACGGTGGAACGGATCCATGATCCGCGACGCCAGCCCAACTCAAACGGTAGTTGGTAAAGGCTCATCAAACCCGCTGATGGTCGAGGGTTTGCCAAAAATCCTATAAGTATTATGGTTAATTATTTCTAACGGCAAAAGAATCATAATAAACAATGAAAGGAATGGATCTTATTCATTTGAAGCAAATATAGAAAGAACTACAACCGCTAAACATCAAGTCTATGACAAAGGATTTGTCGCTCAAGCCGGAGACACTTCACCATTGTAGGCCCGGTGGAGTTCTTCCCGCAACTCGCCTCAAGGACTCCTCATCGGTGTTCGTCTTCAGAGTTGCCTCGAAGCTCGCCGGGCCGCTTCGGCTGCATCGAGCTCCCTAGACGCAACGATGAGGGCTTCTTCCTTGTTGGCCTTGGCCAGCCCAAACCGCCATCCTATCTTCCTCAAGATGGAGCTCTCCCCGAGCAAGATATCCTTCTCCGCGACTCGCCACAATATCACCGATGTGGCTTAAGGAAGAATATGTCTCAAGCAACAACAGCTCCAAGCTGATCGGCGCTGTCTTCCGTGATCCGACTTCGAGCCCAAGAAAACACGAGCATCGCGCCATGCCTCTAAACGCGAGCCCGTGATGAGCAGCTTACATATGAGGAAGCCCCCTACCCGCCACTCTTTTGCAGCCAAGCTTTCTCCATGGGCAAGGTCATCAACAACGGTCCGAGCTACCGGATAACCCATGTCCCGTGATCAAAGCCATCCGGATCAAGCAAAGGTCTGAATCGATGAAGAGAAAGCCCGCCATGAAGGACCTTTTCGATCACAAGGTTCACCAAAGAAAAGAATGAGCGATTTCCAAACAGATAATGAGATGGGATGGATCTTCATCCAAAGATCAACGCCTCACCGATCATGGAGTCGAGATGTAGGCTCGCACGTAAGAAAAGAGGACTTTAGGATTTTAGTAAAAAATTGGCTTAAAGCTTATTTGGCTAGAAGACCCTTACCCGCCTCCTTCTGTAGCTTCAGAGGCTAGTGAGTCCACCGAGGCGATCTATCGCCGATGTCAGCCAACCGCAGCCTAAGTCCTCGCAGTGCTCATCTATCTCAACGGTCGCCGTGGTAGCCGATTCGAGAAAGCGACGGAAAGAGGGGTACCCGCCACGACAAATGGAATATCTCACCTCTTTAATTATAGTGGTATTGGCCAAACGGCCGGTCCTATAATTAATCAAGAGAAAGCTCATACCTTCTTCGTGGATAGTAGCTTCTGCAATCCTCACCAAGGGTATCTCCATCTTGTGACCAAGCTGCCAGAGCAAGTCATCCACGGAAGTGTTGCCATATAAACCGTGATCCCACTAAATCGCCATGGAGAATTCTAAAAAAAAAAAAAAGGGAAGGCATTAGGAAGGCTAATGCAATTAAGGCAAACAATAGGTAAAGCTACATACCTCCTATAGTGGAGTTAGCTTGCCTAGTCTCGCTTGTGCACTTGTCTCCGCAATCCTCTAAAAGAACAAAAAGGCAAAGAGGCAATTAGTGGGGTACAAATCCGAAGTCATTCCATTCTCGCATTCGCCACCCGTAAGAGCAATTATCGATGTTAGATGTACTCGGTCCGCCGGATCGTCCTACATCGGCCTCTTCCGCCATAGCTCCATACATTTGTTGAGTAAAACTGGCTCAAAGACGAGCGTAACCGGGCTCGTTGTGGTGAGCAAAATCAAAGCCGTGATCATAATCCCTAGAACCCTCGCATGCTAACGGAGAAATGTCGGGCCAAAAGTCGAATTTCAGATTTCATCACGGTGAATTATTACCTCCACACCGACCGAACATTACCGGCCAAGTCTATATCAAAGGACCGAGGATTCACGTGATTCTTGTGGGCTAGCCTCTTTCGTTTAACCCCTTGAGAGGGTCGAAATTCTTCCTCTTCAATAGATTTTCCTGAAAATTCAATTGGATGAGAACTCTAATGGAAAGGATGAGAAAACGAAAGGGAAAAGGAGAAAGTACCGAGATCCTTCTCATGAGCTGCAGCCTCCGCTTGGTCCTCTCCTAAAGTAGCAAATAATTGTGGAACTCCTCCTCACCTCACCCTGGCCGATAAGATTGGCGGCGCCTTCCGAGCTTGACCGGCATCTGCAGTGTTCAATGCCGCCGCAACGATGCTTCGCTACCAGATCCGAGATGGCCCTCACAGTGGATCGACTCGCTAGCTACTAATAGCCAACTACAATGGAGGAATGTCGACTCCACCGACGGTCCGAGCTCGAGATCAATCTAGCACCGTACATCCCATGACGCCCACAACCATGCTCAAGGCCATCCACAAGTCCACCTCGAAGTTCGAGCCGCCGGTTCGGGTTCCCAACATAAAGTTGGTCGTGAACCGAACCGGGCGAAAGCAAAACGACAGGAAAATAAGGCTCAATGAAACATTCCTCACTTACTCTAAGGTGAGATACCCCGCCCGATATTCACTAACCAGCTTGAAATAGCCAATGTTAAGTGAAGTCTCAGGTCTTCGCACCTCCTCGCCGACCAAGGACTCACCATATTGACCGTGAGAATCGAGGAAAACATCCGAAAAGATCCACCCTTTGTGAATCTCAGACTGCTTCTTGATCTCGCAAAACCACGCCTTCCATCCGCAATCCTCTACCAACCGTAAGAAAGGAGTAGACGAACTGGAACCCGGTGACCACATCATGTCGGACGATGAAGGACCAACCAGTCATCAAATAGGTATATGGGAGCTCTACTGGACGGAAGGGATGCGATGATGGCTCGCCCTTTCTCGGGTAAACGCCAACTATATGCCGCAATCCACGGGAATACCGCCACCATCACCGAAGGAGAGAGAGTTCCTTCTGTGGGCGAAGTTGAACCGCAGGATAAAGGACCTCCAAAGGTAAGGCATCATCGATTGATATGGAACCACACACTTCTTGAGCCGATTGCAAGATAGCCCGCTAGAAGAGTTGTCGGTTGGATAGGCATCACCGCATGCCACGTAAAAGTCGCGAACTTGGTCCCCAAGGAAAGCCTCTTTGGCGAAGCCGAGTGTATAAGAGTTAGCCTCGACTTCTTGATCAGTTCATTAACCTTCAAGGAGTGAGCGTGATAGTTCACATATTTCCTCGCCGATTTGTCCTCCAAATGCCGGAACAAGTAATTGGCAACCGCCTGCACTCACCCGCGATTTCTTAGCTAAGGTTCGATTGGGCCGAGCTATATGGTAATGACAAGTGAGATCCCATAAAGTCTTATAACGATCGGGCGTATGCTCCTTCACCGCCTGGCCTCATTGAGGGAAAGTACTCGATATAGCATCTTCCCCATGGGTAGACCAAATACGGTACATCTCATGCAAAGCCAACCCCAACTCGCCATGTTTGGTGAGAAACGATTCAACTGATTATAAAGCTCAATAAGGTAAAGAAATGGTTGGCACTGATTGGAAGGCCATACATAGTGGCACTAATCACACGCACCGCAAGCACGGTTCTCCATCCCATCTACCGAGGACGAAGCGTCGCGACCCCACCAAGCTTACTTGACGAAAGTGTACCCACCAAGAATCTATGATCGACGACGCATCTCTCGCCCCAATTTAGCAAGGCGATTCTTCAAAGTCGAGGCAGAACGAAAAGCTCATCACGGGCGGTGTGTCCAAATTTACAACCCTGTGGTGAAGGTCGATGACGCGATTCCCGCTGGAACCCGAATCGGCCGGGTAATAAACCCACAATGAATATGATCATGCTCCTCGTCGACGCCATGACATACCTGCGGTCACAAAGATGGTGTCTAAGGTCGGTCAATGAGAGCCGACGAGGTATCCGGAATATACAAGGCCTCCGCTGTTTTGTTCAACCACCTCTCACTCTCGATAAGAGTCAGATCCGATCCTTAACCGAAGTCAGCCAATAGATAACTGCCTTTCGCAGTTCAGTTCAGAGGCGCCCCTACGAGCGACGTGACCAATCGTCGGAGAACGCTGAACTCCTCAAATACCTCCTCGATGTCCCAGCAAATCGAGGCGCAGATAGAAATCGGGATCATCACACATGGAATAATAGTCACTATGACGCCCATCGACCGCGAGGGTCGGAAAAGCCCCGAGGAATAATCAACCAAATCGAAAATACTCGCTAGTAAATGGCGCTGAATTCATCTTACATAGATTGAGTCACGACCTTATAACGGTATGACGATTTCATCCAGATAAATACCCGAGAACGATGAATATAGTCGTAAACAAAGCGACAATATATATCCCGCTCTACGTAAGCAAGAGTACGGATGAAATCGCCCCGCTAAAAACATCGAGACGGTGATCTTTGAAGCCTCAATCCTCACAAAGGAGAATCACGCTCTTCCCAATCGCCACAAAGGAGAACGGCTGGGTCATAACTAACGCACAACTGCCGCCGTCCCCACAAAGGAGGATTTCGCTCTTCCCAATCGCCACAAAGGAGAACGGCGGGATACAACGATATATGTATGAGAATATGATGACGCTGGCGCACCACCGAAAGAAGGAGGCATGCATTCACGCTGGCCAAGATGAGTTGATCGACTAAACGCTGCGGATCTTCCGACGACATCGAAGCCGCAAAACACGACGAAGAGTCGACGCATGGCTAAAAATCAACAAATATAACAAAAGGCCCGTTTGGTCGTCGCGGGCTTGCCGCCACAACCGAGGCACCAACGGACGACACGCCCGACGCCGCAACACAACCAAGCGATCAACCATGCACTCGATGTGCCGCCGTCACTGGCAGCACTCCGGCAGCGCTGGCGCTCGGGCCGCCGCCGCTTTAGCCACAAGTCACCAATAAGGCTCAAGCAGCGCCGGCGCCTAACGCCGGGCACGCGGGCCAGCCGGCGCCGTCGCGTCTAATGCACTCGCTAGGCGCGGGCCAGCCACGCCAGCTCATTGCACTCGCTGGCGCCGACGCCATCCGCCGGGCTGGGCCGCCGGGACGCCGCCATTATTCACCCCTCTTTTCCTTGGTCCGTACCGCATGCATGCAAAAGGAGAGAGAGAGAAGAAAACAAGAAAAAGACGCCGAAAAACACTTGTATACATACCTCGTTGTTCGAGAGATGAGACGCGAGAGACGATGAGAAAACAAGAGAGAGAGAACACAGGGGCCGCCTAGGTCGAGGCAAAGAGGGGTATGGGTATTTATAACAACTCCTAATGGGCCTAAACCAATTCTAATTAGGACTCTAATCAGCCCCTAATTAGGAGTCCTAATTGGAACCTTATCCTGATGTCAAAATAAGTGCCAAATCAGTCCGCTGATTGGCTCCTACCCTCCGCCAAGTTTGGAAAGACTCAAGATTTATTCTGCTAATAACATCTCGGTCACCACCGACGCCATCAACGCCTAATCCTACTCCAACTAGGATTACGAGTATAAACCGCTTCCTAATTTATCGAGAGTTCTCGAGAATATTTTCACAAAAATATTCTTAGGATAACTCGATCGTATGGATCGTGACGACGCCGATCAACGCCGCCTAATCCTACTCCAACTAGGATTACGAGTATAAACCGCTTCCTAATTTATCGAAGTTCTAAGAATATTTTCACAAGAAATATTCTTAGGATAACTCGATCGTATGATGGCATCGACGCTAATCAACACGCCGCCTAACTTACCCAACTAGGATTACGAGTATAAACCGCTTCCAAAATTTCAACGAGGAGTGAAAGTCATGTTGACATCGGATAATCATATCCTCCCACAGAAGCTAAACCAACAACGACGGATGATGAAGGGATTAGCCGAAGGAGGGTTATGAAGTTCCATGTATTCGACATACCAACGGTCGCCAACAAGGAGTTCACGACATACGTAAAAGTCCAAAAATCCGATGGTTAGTCAAACAACGACCAACCGACACGAAGTTATAAACAAAACTCACCCACCAGCCTTCGAAGTCAAGATAACAAGCGTCGACAATAAATGCGCACCGCGGATCTTATCGTAAATCCTACAAAGAACCGGATGGTCCGAAGAATTGAAGACTTGAAGCTATCTTATGGGACCCTCACCGATCGAAGGTCGAACTATCATGTCCAAAGCATCCCGCACTCATCAAGAATCGACCGAGACGCTTTGAGGGGTATCTCAGAGGCGCTGAAAAATACTTACAAAATCCCCAAGGCCAACTCGCGGACGGGAGTCGGCGAATGACAACCCATCGAATGATACGACGCCGAACTCGACGGCTAACCCACATTGCCGCAAGCACGGTTTAAACCGACTTGAACGGACGATCGGATTTCAGACCGCTGAACCGAACGAACCAAGAATTAGTCCCTAATCAAGTATAAACGAACCCAAACCCGAGACCGAGAAAAACGCTAAACGGGGAAAACTACGAACAAGGCCACTGCCGGGTCGAAGCGGGTCGGAATCATTATGGTCGAAGCCACCTCTACCAACTTGTCGAGGTGCTCTACCAAGTGGTGAGAGGCTCGGCCACCATGGCCCAGCCACTCGCAAACTTGTCGAGGTGGTTTCCGCCAAGTGGTCGAGCCACACCCCCATTGTATAAATAGGGGGTCTTGTTGGTTGGAAAGAGGGATTTGGAGCGGCTTCCGATTGATTTTGGGATCTTTCAAAGGCTCGGACTTCAAGAGTTCTTGCAGATCTAGGAGTAATCGGCGACGGTTCTCGGAAAGCAACGGCGAGCACAAGTTCACCAACGCCGATCTTCAATCAAAAGGTAACCGAATTGGTCGAACTACAGATACCCTCTAGATTAAGCTTCGCCTTAATCTCGTGGATAGCGCCAGGATTTCTCCTAGTAGATCTCACCCGCCCAACATCCTCTCCTTCGCGGAGTGTGATCCTCAGCGCTTCGCTTCCTTCGCGGAACGAGCCCTTTACATCTGAAGTTCCGTAACCCGGTCTCTACTCGATCGATTGCGCTGCGGTCCACCTGACACAATAAGTCCCCAGACAGTAAAGAACCCACGCAAGCGGTGATCCGATATAACGAGATCCTCGTGTTTGTTCACAAGGATAAAAGTTGTAATCTTTTTGATTTTCATTGTAAGCCTTAAAATAAAAGGCTTATATTTCTTTGAATTTGTTTCAGCGATCAAGTTTGTAAGCAAGTTCAAATCAATGACAATCATCCCAACTTTTACCGCTAATGCTGACGCTGTGCTAAAAGAATGAAACTCTCTTAGACTTAATGCTACGATGTCAATAATGAGGCTTCATACTCTTTACCGCAAGAGACCATTCTGCAACGCTAAGTTACGCTGTAGACTCATCCCTTCTTAGGCTTCGGATGAAATACCTCGTAATCAAACTCGTGTCTTCTTCAATCTAAAGACTAAACCGCAACGATGTGAGGCGCTGGCTTTATCCCTTCTTAGGCTTCGGATGAAATACCCGTAATCAAACTCGTGTCTTCTTCAATCGGAGAAAGACTAAACCGCAACGATGTGAGGCGCTGGCTTTAGGTTATTGGCCAACCCCCACTCAACGGGTTTGATGAGCCTTTACCAACTACCGCTTGAGTTGGGCTAGCATGTAGATTATCTAAACTGCTCTACACACAACGCTATGCTTAAAAGAATAAAACTCTTTTAAACTTGATGCTACGATGTTGAATATGTATGCTTCGTCTTTTTCACGGGAAGACTAACCCGGCGACGCGCGCTAGGCCTCGACCTATCCCTGCTTAGGATTCGGGATCAAATTCTCCAAGATGAATCTTGGTGCCTTCTTTTGACCGGAGAATGACTGAACCGGAATAAGACTGATTGAGGTGGGAAAGGAAGAATGTATTCTATTTCCGATGGTGGAGAGGAAGGAGGATCTTGTCTCCTATCTCCTGTAAGGGATGAACAAGAGAGGAAGAATGTATTCTATTTCCGATGGTGGAGAGGAAGGAGGATCTTGTCTCCTATCTCCAGTGAGGGATGAACAAGAGAGGAAGAATGTATTCTATTTCCGATGGTGGAGAGGAAGGAGGATCTTGTCTCCTATCTCCTGTAAGGGATGAACAAGAGAGGAAGAATGTATTCTATTTCCGATGGTGGAGAGGAAGGAGGATCTTGTCTCCTATCTCCTGTGTTGGAAAGGAAGGATTTTGTCCGCTTCAAAGGAAAGAGACTAAAAATGGGATCTCCATTTTGAGAATCTTGAAAGATGAGACTAAGAGTGGGATCTCCACCGAGAATCTAAGACAAGAGAGGAAGAATGTATTCTATCCCTTGCTTCGAGAGGAAGAATGTATTCTATCTCCGTGAAATGTGGGAAAGGAAGAATGTATTCTATTTCCGATGGTGGAGAGGAAGGAGGATCTTGTCTCCTATCTCCTGCATTGAAAAGGAAGGATTTTTGTCCCCAAGGAAAGAGACTAAAAATGGGATCTCCATTTTGAGAATCTTGAAAGATGAGACTAAGAGTGGAATCTCCACTCCGAGAATCTAAGACAAGAGAGGAAGAATGTATTCTATCCCTTGCTTCTCGAGAGGAAGAATGTATTCTATCTCCAGGTGAAATGTGGGAAAGGAAGAATGTATTCTATTTCCGATGGTGGAGAGGAAGGAGGATCTTGTCTCCCATCTCCGTGTTGGAAAGGAAGGATTTTGTCCTGCTTCCAAAGGAAAGAGACTAAAAATGGGATCTCCATTTTGAGAATCTTGAAAGATGAGACCAAGAGTGGGATCTCCACTCCGAGAATCTAAGACAAGAGAGGAAGAATGTATTCTATCTCTTGCTTCTAAAGAGGAAGGATGTGTCCTATCTCCAGGTGAATGTGGGAAAGGAAGAATGTATTCTATTTCCCGATGAGAAACTAAGAGTGGGGTCTCCACTCTGAGAATCTTGGAGGGGTACGGATAGCCTTCGTTTTTATAGGATTGCTAACCAGAATTTGAGAGTGGACCTCTCGTTCGTGGAAGGAATCGAGAGGGGATTTTGCTGGTGGTTGGACCAGGGAGATTTTTAGTGGGCCCACCGACAATAAATTTGATCGGTGAGAGAATTTTGGAGGAAAACACAATAATTTAGGTATCCTCATGAAAATGAGTGAGATATTCTCTCGAGGAACTTTCCATCAACATGGGTTATCCCAATGTATTAAGGATAATACTTTTCGTAAACTTCCCATTTATCTAAGATTAATCACTGGCCGCCATTTTGTGTGATATATATATGCGCCGCTTGAATAGATCAGGTCTATTGTAAACGGTCCTCCCATTTGGGTTCAAATTTACCTTTCTTCTTGAATTGAGAATTATCTACCGCCTAGCCACAGGACGCAGATCTCCTTCCTTAAAGGTTCTCACGACTTTCTTGTTGAAAGCTCTACATCCTAGCTTGATAGAACTCAATGCATTGTTGAGCCTCCAGCGCTTCTCATCTAACATCTCAAGCTCTTCGAGACGCTTTTGATGTTGTTCTTCGATCGCCATCTCGCTGAAAGGGCGGCGCGGCGACGAATCGATTTCCAACGGAGAATCGCTTCACACCCGTGAAACCAAGGAGTACGGGTCGCCTAGTTGGCGTACGCATCAAGCAGCGATATGCCCAGAGTGCTTCTCCGAAGTTTATCGCCCCGCCTCGCTTTGTTATTTTTCACAAGCTTCGACAAAATCTTGATAATCGCCTTATTAAATGCCTCGCTAACCTATTTGTAGCCGGTTATAGGCCGCCGACAAGACGCCTTGTATTTTAAATTTCTCGCAAAACCCGATGAAGGAATTGCCGATGAATTGGGGACCGCTGTCATGCACGATCCGCCTTGGAACACCGCGGTAGATGACATGGTGTTTGATAAATTTGACGACGGTGATTCGCTTTACTTCTTTCGCCGATTGCTTCGCCCACTTGGAGAAGTAGTCGGTGATCGCTAAAATAAACCGATCGCTTTGACCGACGGAGGAAAAATGGGACCTACAACGCCCATTCCCCACGCCTCGAATGGCCGTGATGTGGCCGAATGATGCAACCGCCGAGGTCGATGTATATAATTCGCGGAATTTGACACGCTGCGGCATTTCGAAATGCATCGACCAAGGCCATTAATCATTGGGGCCAAGTAACCCATTCTCCTAATTCGATCAGCGAGTTTGGGACCAGCCGTGTGCACTACATTCACCTTCGTGCTTCCCGAAGGACCTCTTCTCTTTGTTTGAAAGGCATCGAGTAAAGATCGCCATACACCCTACGATATAACATCCGGTCTCGTGTTGTGTAAAGAATCTTGAGTCACGGATTGACTTCTCCCTTACGCTTTCTCGCGTATCATGCAAGACGAAGTCGATGATAGGAAAACGCCAATCTCGAGGCTCCAATTTGGTTTGGGTCGATATACCTCTTTGGTAACTACCCTTCGCTTTGTACCTCATCATATATCGGTACAAAACCTAATGAGTCCCGACCGTAACTAGTTGCTCGGTTCTAAGGTTGTGCTAACGACACGCCTAACGCTGCATCCGCTGAGCGCTTTGGAGGCGTGGATATATTCGATGAAGAACTCTTCAACGAAGTCCGCCATTTCGATTAAGCTACTGATGATAAGGAATTAGATCCGATTTCGACTTCAGAAGTCTCGCGGATCTGGCTCGACTATCGCCAGAATCGCCAGATGCTTCGAGATATTCAACCCCCAGCCTCTACGGCTTAAGTCCGATAAGTAGCTGCTATATTCAGCTACGCTATTGGAGCACGATTCGAGTGAATAAGCACGGGCATGACATGATTCCTCGGGAAACTAAGACAACCCCGATTCTACGGAATCTTAGAACATCCGAGGGCTTGCCACGCTGGTAGCTCGAGAAGCTCCGCCAAAGTACATACGCCATATTTGTTGGTGCGATGTAGTGTTGACTTCAGAGACTTCGTCCGAAGATCATCGATAGCTCAATCACCCGTCGGATTGCTCAAGAGATCGCGAACGCTTGTCCTTTGACCGACTTCTGTTTGAAGTGCAAGTCATATGGGACAAGAGCAAGGCCCATTTCGCCAAACGCCAACTCATTGAGGCCGGCCAATATAATATTCTGACAGATTTACGCTAGAGATAACATAAATCGCCCGTCCGACTAAATAATGCCGATTTTCTCAATCGCGAACACTAATGCAAATCGCCGACCACCATTGGGTATCGACTCGCCACCAATGTTCGCCGTAATACACTTCGCTCGTGACCGCCATCGCCCCGCGCGAGTAAGACGCTTTAACGAGTGATCCGTTGCCTTAACGTAGATCAAACGGTTTTCCATCGCGTGCAACAAGAACAGAGGTTTAGCGAGATACGATTTGATCTCTTCAAACGCCGACAAAGGCCGCCCCAAATAAACGACACTCTTCTTGTTCAACTTAGAGAACGGTTGGCACTTCCTGATAGGTTCGATATGAACCGCCGGATGTACGCCAATCGCCTCTTGTAACCCCTCGAAGTTCTCTGATTTCTGAGGTTGTAACTCTTGAATCGCCTTCACTTTGTCGATCGACGGGATTCCTTTGTCGGTGACAAAGCCGAGGAACTTGCCACCGACATCCTAAGGAAGGATTTGGCGGGTTCATCTTTAGTTGATGAGTCCGCATGAGTTCAATACCATTCTAAGATCTTTGATGTGATCTCCTTTGTCACGCTTTTCACGCACCAAGTCGCCGACGAGCATTCGACCGCTTTTCCCAGATGATCCCGAAAATCTTAGTCATTGCTCACGATATGTGGCGCCAAAGATTTTGAGACCGAACGGCATGACCGTAGCAATATATACCGATGGGCTCAACGCCGTGGTGCTCGGCATCATCGGGTGCATCTTGATTTGATTGTAACCCGAAACCATCCATGAATGACATTCTTTCAAACCCACACGTATTGTCGACTATGACATCGCGATTGGAAGAGGAAAGTCATCCTTCGGCAAGCAGCCGCTCAGATCTCTCAGAGTCGCATACGCATCCTAATCGAACCATTCTTCTTCGTGACCGACTATATTCGCCACCCAATCCGATGTTGAATTTTCTTGATGAATCCCATTCTATGAGTTTCTTCACTTCATCAACGATTGCTTGCAAGATCTGTGGATCTAAACCGCCTTTGAGGTTGCTTGACGTGTTTGACATCCACCTTGATGTTGAGGCGATGTGTCGCCACATTAGGTCGAAGTCCCGCATGTCCTCGTAACTCCGTGCTAATACATCGATATATTCCCTGATTAGAGCGATCAACTCTTCCTTCTCTTCCGAGGGAAGAGTTTTGCTGACGTTTATGAGCTTGGGATGCTCTTCGCCACCCATATTAACCTCAACTACCTCGCCCTTAGGGGGTTCTCTTTGTTCAATCTATCCCCAAACCGCTTTTGAGTTGATGGATCCATGGGTCTTCCCATGTTGGCATATCTTCATCATCCTCAATAGTAGCAGGATCAATCAAGCCATATTTGACATTAAAGCCTTGAAAGCTTCTCCGAGGCCGGTGTCAATCCCAAGTCAAGAATCGCATCTAATGTCCGCCTCCCTCATTGGGTGGATTATTATCAATTAGCCATGAGCATTCATCTTCCGAGGAGGATTCAGATCCCAATCCCCTCTAAATGCGTAGTAATTATCCCGCTTCCTTGGGACATATGTCGCTTAGGGACTCTGGACCTCGCCCAAAACATAGACCTTCCCCTTGTGTCAAGTTGTACCCCCACTTCTTCATGATACCCAGTGTTTCTGGACTATATCTGAATGTGTGGAGGGAAGGCCCGTTGTCATCTTCATCTTCTTCTAAGAAATGATTCGGCATTGGAACTGCATCTCCTTTACCATAAACCAAGTCTTTTTCACTACTCGATCTTCGTGGGATGACGAGTGCTGTCCTAAAGGAGTCTCTGAACCGCTGTAAAGCAAGATGACCGAAGTTGGTAAGTGCAACTCTGGATCGTTGTATAAACCTGTCATCACATCATTCAAAGACAAAGGGTACTCTAAATCGTCATTTATTGATTCATTGGCGATTTGCCAATTACAATGTTCATCTGACGATTCTTCATCGTCAAGATTGATTACAAAGGGTACAATGTCATTTAAAACAAAACCACCACTATAATCAAGCCCGACTTGCATCGCTTTTCATTCACGGCCCTCTGGGCTCATGATTTAGTTTCGGACTCATTACCGTAGAGGAGAGAATCAGTGAAATAATTCTCCATCCCCTTAAACGGCTGTTTGTCCGCGACCACCGTCTTGACCTCATTATTCATGTCTACATATTTGAGATACTGATGAAGAGTAGATGGGACTATAACGTTACTGTGGATCCAAGGTCGACCCAACAATAAGTTATAGGAAGTCTCTGCATCGATCACATAGCAAGTGACTTCAGACTTCAAGTCCCCCATCTAGCATTTAATCCGGATTTTACCGAGTGGTCGGGTCCCGCTGGTGTTAAATCCGTAAATTATTGTGACTGTGGACGCCAGTTTATTGGCAGGAATGTCGAGGCTGTACATTAATCGCAGGGCATGATACCATAGCCGAACCCGGATCAACTTGGATCCGTTAACTTCACGAGCCGATATACCTCGTGGAAGTACAAAGGCCTATCATGGTTCGAAGTTCTTCGCTCGATATCCTCCTTCAGAAGGCGGCGCAAAGTGCTTGGTCGCCAGTTGCAATGTTACGCAGATTCTTCCCGAGTCGGCTTAACCGAGCGAGGAACACTTCGTAATCCCAGAGCTCTTGTAAAGCTTCCTGCCCTTTCGATAATCGGAGCAACTCAGAGAGTTATTCTAGCCGGATGTTTGCCGCTTGGGCCATGACATCGGCTGTATGGAGAGCTCGATGTTCTTCGGCCTATCCCTCACAATCGGGCGATTGAATCGACCGCCGGAGTTGAGCTTCCCCGACCTGGGTCGCTTCTCCTTTGCTTCACCGCTTTTTCAAATTGCCCTGTTGTACTTTTCTCGATGAGTGAGAGGAGCCGTGGCCACCCCCCAGCCCGGACAAATCTTCGCTAGGATTTTGAGTCTCCTGATACTTGTAGTCAGATTCGTGGTCCACTCCTTGTGGCAAAGACTTCATGCTCTTCTTCGTAAAATTAGAAAGTCGCCACTTCTTCATCGCCCTTCTCCGAATTGTCAAGCAAAGATGGCATAGTTTGCCTTTTCCCTTGACTTCTTTCTGGTCAAGAGGTTGCCCATTGATTGTCTTCCAAGAAGTCGTGGTGGACCCAAAGGATTTCTCCGCTTATGGTCGTAGGCAGACGAGTCCCTTCCCACGCTGCCCGTGAGGATCCTCATTTACCATCTTCATTTCTACCTTCATAATCGGGCGCCCGCTGAAACCAATCCAACGGAACCGACCCGGCTAACGGAGACCATTTGCTCCCACCTTCTTTTCTTTAGAGGGTTTTGGAGTAATGACTCCAACATCGCATCAAGGCTTGAATCTTGTCCTTGAGATGGTAGCGTAACTTTGTAGGATGATGTACCTCGCTGTAAGCAAGATTTAGATTCAGAACTCTTTGCCTCCTCTTGGTTCACAATGGGGCAACCGGATCTTATTATTCTCCGTAAGGTATTTGAAGATGCCAGAACCTCCTCGCCTTTGAACGAAAGTCGGGAAACCTCGAACCTAGGTTTCGATTTTGGGCTTGTTGACGCCATTGAGGTTGCGATTGCCGTGGTGTACGCCGCCAGACGGCCGTTGTGGTTGCGCTCAACGCTTGATTACGCCAACGCTTCGCCGCTTCTTACCTCACGCACGGCGAAAATTCGCTTTGTTCGGTTTGTTGCCTACCGGCCTCTTTCTCGCTTTTCCTCTTAAGGAACCTTTCAGCCTTGCACTAACCTTCAAGTCCTTCCACGCTATAGATGGTGCTATCCCCATTGCTTCAAGCACATCCAAGGACAGATTATTGTGGCAGGTTTGAGAATAAACTCCTCCGTGATGGGATCCCGACACCATTGCTTTGTTACTTTAATCGCTTGACGGGCGCCTATCTTTCTCCGCCCTTTGCTTCGTCGAACAATGTCCCGATGGATACTTCAGATCGCCATCGAAGAAATTGAGAGAAAGCTAGACTCCATGTCGCCCCCACCGGAATGCTCCCCGCTTGAGACGGCGGTACCAATCGAAGGCACCAAGGGTACCAACGAATGACCAACCATCGTGGCTCAAGCTTCCTGATATTATCCCCAAGTGGGACTTGAAGTATATCGTGTTGAGTTGGTGAACCCTTCGCCAAACGGCGGAAGTTTATTAGGTTAAACTTTGCCGTATGGGATTGATTCCCACTCCCTAGGATACCGGCAAGGGATGCCGCTTTCACCTCTTGAGCGAAATCAATGAGTTGATTTTGCTCTCGAGGTCTTTGATCTTCGCCTCATGAGCCATCATACCTATCATCATGGCGCTGCTCAGAGGAGGGTTATCATCCTCTTGTGCTTCCTCCCCGGTCTCAACCGGCCATCTTGGTCGACGCCGATGTGCTCACTGATTCACCTCGATGTTTTGTCAAGGCTTGATCTCCGGTCATGCATTTCTCTCATCGTCCGATGGCCATATCCATTTCTAACTTGAAGTTTTCCCGCTGCTTATTCAATGCTTCGCCTAGCATTTTAGCTACTTGATCTCAGACCGATCATAAGCGCTTCTGGGGCCTCCTTCGCTAGATACAAGTAATCGAGGCCATTGCGGAGCCAACATCCGACGATCATCCTCTCAAGGGTATCCTCTCTAAGTTTGTCGTAATTGATCGCTTGATAGTCCCGACCGCAAACGAAGCACCGCGACGCTACCGGGAATAGTCCGTGACGACGTTCTTTACCGTCATGTTGTTAGTGACCGCCGGTATTTCATCATTTCGGTAGGCCGTTTCTACTGAATCGCCTTGACCTAGGCCTTGGCGCTTTCGGTGGTGAGTCTCAAAGATCGATACCCTTCGAGCTTGACCACAATTACACCGAGAGCACCGCTTTGATAAGCTTGGAGCATAAGCATGACTCCGCTGGCTTGGGGAACTTCTTCGAGATTTCTTCGCACTCCCCAGACGGTAGTATAACTAGTCGACATGAGTGCCGAGCGACCGTCGATGTCGGCACGCCTTCTGCATAACGCTTCATCGCCGATGAAAACATCTCCTTCCGAGGACGGGTAGTTTCAGAAAACCGCCAAAGTAACCCGCTTGACTTTCGCTCTGCGTGAGGGTGAAGTCCCTACGACTTCTGACTTCGACTTTCAACCGGCAGTGAGCTATAGAATCTTCTTGTCTTTGTGGGTGCGACCCTCAGATCGTGGGTGACTCGCGATTCCTTTAGCTTAACCCAGCGATCCTTGATGGTAAGCCCGCCGGGTCGGGCGAGTTGGTTTCTCGCCTGAAGTTTAGTGCATAACACCGGAGGTAACTTCAAGGCCAATACAACTTTTGTTGAGGTGCTCACAATTTCTGATTTGAGCACGGAGTGAGTTGGTCCGCCGGGCGAGCCGGGCTCGATGCTAGGTTCGCCGGAGTTGAAGCTTCGACGACTTGGGCTTCCAAACTAGCCGATTTGTTCACGACTTCTTGGCCGCCTTTCAACTCGCGGCTTTTTGCACCAAAGCTCGCTACAGGAGCTACGGCGCTCCGGATACGCCTCTGCAGAACGGTTCCGCTTTGACTCGACCCATTCATTTGTCGCCGCCCGTGGAATCGGCTACGATCTCGACTTCGCCTCGAGTCAACTCCGACCTTAGATCCGCTTCATAGCGACCCCGCCCATTGATTCTTTTGCTCGCTAATTGTTTTGCCAAGCGCCGACGCCGCTTCCGACGCTCTTGGAGAGAGTCACGACGCCATTGGATAAATCGACCCTTTGCACGATAGGGGTTCGAGATTTGGCCGCTGTTAAGGCCGGTATCACCGTCACCGTAGTCTTGGCGGCGTAGGGTTGGACTTCCTTGCCTCCGCTTCGAGGCCGAGTGGGTCTTCCCGCGCGGGAGACCATCTTGGACTTGGCGGGGAGGAGTTGATCTGACGAGGAGGAGAGATAGCCCTCGAACTGGTCGCACTGCATCGACTCCCTCGATGACCGGATCGGATCCGCTGGTTATGCACACGACGGCTTCTTTATTGAGCCGCTGGCTCCCACCGGTCGCCACCTTGTTCACTGTAAAAGTCGGTTTGTTATTCATTGCTTGTTGAACTTGTTTACGCCTTCGCTGGCCTACAACAAAATTTAAACAAAAAGAAATGCCTTTTTATTTCAGCGCATAATGAAACTTTTTTCCTTTTAGAACAAACGCCGGATCTCTATTATTCGATCCTCGCCAGGTGGGTTCTTCACCGCGTCGGGATCTTGTCCGTGGATCATCACAAGAATTCGATCCGTGGAAACCCGGATTCGAACTACAGACGAGGGGCTCGCTTCACGAAGGAAACGGTTTAAGGGGATCGCGACTCACGAAGGAGAGGATCGTCATGGGATCGCGACTCACGAAGGAGAGGATCACGGAGCGGTGAGATCTACTAGAGAAATCATAGCCGCTCAAGGGTAATCAGAGTCCCGACCTCGATTTGCTTACCTCGTTGTAGATCCGACATCGACCTCGTGTCACGGCGGTTCGAATCGTAAGGCCGACGGCCAGATCTCGCGAGAGCTCTCCCCAATATCCCAAAATCCAACCTCCGTAACTGAACACCCTCACCTATTTATAGGCAAATGACCAAAGGAGAGGGGGTATGGTTTGCCGACACCAAATGGTGTCCGCCATTGGTCGACACTTTGGTGTCCGGCCTAGTCGACATCATTTGGTGTCCGCTAACGGCCGACACCAAACGGTGTCCTGTTTCGCCGAACGCTTGGCTCCGCTTTGGTTGGTTTCCAACTTTTTCGCGGACGCTTTGTCTCGATCTTGTCGTTGTCGCCCTAAGTCCGTGTCCGATTCATTTCTTTGTTGACTCGAATTCGGTTGGTTCAATCGCTGACAAGTTAGGTGACAACCGATCCTTGTCTTGTCGCCGCTTGAATCCAGCCTCGCTGACGCTCAATCCAATCAATCTCGCTCGTCAATCTTACCGATTTTAAGCTTTGTTGTTGGATTTATCCCACATTTATGCAACCTCGCTGGTTTGTATGCATCGCCGCTCACTTCATGTGCTCGCCGACCGCTGATGCGCTTTATGCATAGTCAATCGCCGCTTGTCTGGACGGGTCGCCGATTGTTAACTCACCGCCACGAAGTCTCGCTCGCATCGATGAGCAATTTTAACGCCTACACCGAAGCTTATACATTGAACAAAATTGTACTAATGTAACTTTCGATTATCAACTTCTTCGGCCTAACAAATCGAGAACAATATATACACAAAAGTGAGCAAAATCGAGAATATTGCATATACAGCTTGGCTTTCGCACTCATAAAGGTGAGATTGATGGCATCCGCATCCGGGACTTAGCTTGAGGTGAATGCTTATATCCTGAATTCAAAAGATACGTGGATCAAAAGAATATTAGACGAAATTTGAAAGTCACCAGCATTTCATATCTCTAAGAAACCCTATACATTGAACATTACACTTATCAAAAATATACCTTCAGATAGAAATAGAGCGCGATACGAAGCTCTATGTTTTGCACAATCCTTTGATCTATTGAAATAGGTTGACCGTAAATCAGTCAACTTGTATCACATATTAACTTCCACAAAACAAACTCATGAGCAAATCTCTACACTTCTCTGATCTCCTCCCTCATATCCTAACCTTCTAAACAACTGACTACATATGACTTTCAAAATATTAATAAACTTGTACAAACACTAATTCCCACTTCTCATAACTATCCACTTTCAAATTTAACACACTTATCTCTATACATGTACAATACCAGTTCATTTCTTTTCCTAACCAACCCACTACTCCCTCCTCATTCAAAATTTGCCATTTCATTAAAATTCACAACTTCCTTCACCAAAGCACTCTTGCACGCTAGAGATAAGAAACCAATTTCATAAAATTCACTAATTTAATTTACTTTTGGATTTGAAGCCACTAATTTCATTTTGGAAGCAAAACATTGAATAAATAAGATTAAAAATTAGTTTGAAAAAATTAAGAAGATTAATTACCTGAATGCGAGTAGTTAGGGGTTCGGGAAATTGGGTTCGGGGAATGTGCCCTCGACTACGACGACGGGCTTAATCGAACGGCGATGGCTTAATCGCGACCGACGGGCGATGGCTGACGGCTAATGCAGCAGCTGCTCACGCCACACTTAGGTTCGGGGAATATCCTCAGATGGCTTACCTACACCACGTGACGGCCATGACATGACGAGGCGGCTTAACGAACACCACGAAGGGAAGAGACTACGATGATGCATGCATAACGGCGACGCGAAGCACATGCTCACACTACACTTGGATTCTGGGAATGTTTCTGACGACGGCGCACGGCGCATTTGGAAGATTGGGTTCGGGAGGATTGGGTGATTTTAGGGCTCAGAGATGAAAATAGTGAAGAAGAGGAGAGAGAGAGAGAGAGAGAGAGAGAGATAATAGTTAAGTTGGGAATTGAAAGGGTATTTAGGGGTTTTTACCATCTTTTGTATAAATACAAGTGTTATATGTACCGTGATTTTACGATTGGGTTTAAAGGCAAAACAAAAGACAATTGGGTTAAAGGATACAAACAATAGTTAATGGGCTTAGAGGTAAAGATGAGTTAACAAATGGGCCAAGAAATAAAAACCCCAAATGAATTAGATCAGAATTCGATTCAAGTCCAAGTTTATCTCAGCTAAGACAGTAAGGATAGGGTTTTGAATTTTTAAAGAAAATCTCCTTCCTCTCTTGGTGCTGAAAAATGCATATGTATTGATTATCAACCACTCTCTCTCTATAGTGTATTGGGACCCCATGAAATTGCAAAAATAATTTCATCTGGGTCTCAATGCAGGATATAGAGAGATAGGGTGTGGTTGATGGTGTGGTTGGGGGTGTGCCCCTATCATTATTTTATGTGCTTACCTAGACGCTTATAAACTGGCAAGTTTCTAGCTTTCTATAACATTAGGGAAAAACTAAGAGAAAAGAAAGAAAGAAAAAGAAGAAGGATACTGTGGCCTCCATTGTGGTTTCATAAATCTTTTGTTGGTGACGTCGTTCACTCAATGTATTCTTAGTTCCTTGGGCTTTGGATTTATTATATATCCAAATTGTCTCGAAGATCGGGAGATCACTAGAATTGTAAAGTTTTCAGCATAGTGGAAGTTCTTTCAATGGGCTTAATCGCTCAAGATTTTTCATGGTTTTCCTTGTTAAACAAGCAGGCTTATCTTCTTGAGAGGTTATGTCATAATTTTCTTCAGCCTATTCCTCTTACAAGAGGTAATTGAGGGGAATCGGCCCAGATATTTGTAGGATCTCTAACAATTAAATCATGCACATGTAAATTTATACTATTATGATTCGAGGAGAGAACTTTTCTTTTAAAGAAGATTGAAAACTAAAAGACTAATAATTATGATATCGGTCGATGCATGTTGAAAGTGTTAGAAAAGCCTAGCTTGCTACAAGAGTCGCACTTACTACAAGAGTCGCGACTTGCTACAATACCTACCAACCGCACTCACCAACCACCGTAATGGATCAGAATAAACAACATCAGAGCAACAAAGGTTTCACTACCACAAACGCAGCCTATAAATAGCCCCCGTGCATTAAGTTCAAATCATCCCAAAAATCCCTGAGTCTCAGTCCCCAATTAAGAGAGATAAGAAAGAAAGAGCTAGAGAGAAAAAAAAATAGAGAGAGTATCTTCTTATAAAGAGAGATTGTAATCCTCCTAAATTTTCCCTCATAGTGAATTCTTCTATATGTGCCCGTGGGTTTTACCCCAATTTCTTGAGGGGGTTTTCCACGTAAATCTGTATGTTCTTTATTACTTCTGCAATACTTTAGCTGCGATCCTGCTCTATTGGGCCCCGGGTTTATCCCAACAAGTGATATCGAGCCCCACTTAGGTATTTATATCCGCTATCGTGATGCTCGCGGATCGCCACCAAAGGTGGATCCTTCACTTAAAATAAGCTAGATATTATTTACTCGAAGGTACGGGCACTATTCACGAAAGTACGGCATCGCTCATAAATATGATACTATTCACAAGTACGATTACTATTCATAAATACTGTACTGTTCATAAATACGGTACTAGTCACGTGAGATAGTAAGGAGTTACTGTTCGTGGTAGAAGCAATGGCGGCAAAGTTCAAGAATTTCAAGATCGAGAAATTCAACGGGAGTAATTTCTCGCTGTGGAAGTTGAAGATAAAGGCTATCTTGAGAAAAGATATTCCTGCCTACCATCTATGAAAGGTCACGCACATCACTGATGATAAGAAGTGGAACGAGATAGACGGGAATGCTATTGTAAATCTCCATCTGGCATTAGTAGACGGGGTGCTGTCCAGCATAGAGGAGAAGAAGACAACAAAGGAGATCTGGGATACTCTAACAAAGTTATATGAGGCGAAATCCCTACACAATAAAATCTTCTTAAAAAAAGACTCTACACTCTCCTGATGGCGAATCTACATCGATGACCCACCATATCAACACCCTAAACACATTGTTCTCCCACCACAACATTGGAACATGCAATCGCAGTGTGAATGAACGTGCGGAGCTTCTACTTCAGAGTCTACCTGACTCGTATGATCAACTCATCATCAACCTTACAAATAACGTCTTTGCGGAGAAGCTAGTTTTCGACAACATTGCAGCCGCTATTCTGGAGGAAGAAAATCGCTAAGAACAAAGAAGACAGCCGGCAAGTTCGCAAAGAAGCGAGGCCTTATCGGTAACGAGAGGAAGATCAACGGAACCGTGCTCCAGTGGGGAGTCATGCTCGGTAGATCAAAGTCAAGAAGTAAGAAGCATATCAAATACTACAACCGTGGCAAGAAGGCACGCCAAGTCGAGTGTTGGCACAACAAGAAGAGTGATGACAAAAGTCTTCGTGAGCCATCAACATCTCAAGGATGTGTTGTCGCGACATCGATGATGGTGAAATCTTATACAGTGGAGCAAACACTGTTGATGAAGGCAGGAAGAGGTTTGCTGATGTTCGGCTTCTAGATTCAGCAGCTTCTTGGCACATGACCTCCTGAAGGGAATGGTTCCACAAATATGAACCTATCTCAGGGGGATCTGTATTCATGGGAAATGACCATGCCTTGGAGATTTCTGGTATTGGTACTGTCAAAATCAAAATGTTTGATGGTACAATACGCACCATTCAAGATGTACGACATGTGAAGGGCTTGAAAAAGAATTTATTATCTTTGGGACAATTAGATAAACTGGGATGCAAGACCCATATAGAAAATGGTATCATGAAGATTGTTGAGGGGCGCTTGTGGTGATCAAGGAGAAAAGATAGCTGCAAATCTGTCAATGCTCAAGGGAGAGACTCTACAGGAAGCTGATTCATGTGTGGCATCAACCAGCCGTGGAGAAGAAGAAACCATGATGTGGCACCGTGAACTAGGCCATGTCGAATCCAGGTTTGACGATTCTCCGACGTAACCTCGCCCCCGGCTCAAATCGGTAGCTCTTCCGCTTTGTGAGCATTGTGTTACAAGCAAGACGACCGGGTTCAACACATCAAGTTCTAGAAGCAATGCTATTCGAATGGTTCATTCTCGATGTATGGCAAGCACCGCTACATCCATGGAGGTGCTAAGTATTTCGTGTCCTTTATTGATGATTACTCCCGGAGATGTTGGGTGTATCCTATCAAGAAGAAGGCGGATGTGTTTTCAATCTTTAAAGCCTACAAAGCGCGAGTCGAGCTTGAATCTGACAAGAAGATCAAGTGCTTGAGGTCAGATAATGGAGGAGAATACACAGACGGTGAATTTCTCGCATTCTGTAAGCAAGAAGGCATCAAAAGACAATTCAGTACGGCGTATACTTGATTATCACATTTTAATTACATTTTTATACCCTTATTACCTATGTTATATGAATAACGATATTACTAATAATCATTTTTATCTTATTTTGCGTGCTAATAAAGAAATAATGAATAAAAGCCCAAATGACTCAAATTCTCTCAATTTCTACCAATATTGGAAGCCCAAATCAAGACAAACCAAGGCCCAAGATACCAAATTGATCCAAGAGAAATTCGTGAAGAAAAATCAAGAAAGACAAATTCGGTTGGGAACCAATCGGTTGACCAACCTACATGCTTACCTACATAACCGATCGCCAACCGACGATTCCCAACAGATTCCGATTAATGGTGGATTTCTCTTCCTTTTGGCTAGGTTTGATCCAATGGTTCACATCAACTCCGCGCTATAAATAGGGTGAAGGTCGAGTGTTTTGAGTGTGAAATATTTTGTAAAACTCCATTTGGAGAGGAGGGTCACTCTTAATTGAGAAGACCTTCCAAAATTGTAACTTTTGTTACACAATAAATGAAATTTTTCACTTTCAACTTCTTCTTCTAATCCAAGGACCAAAAGGAGGATTAGATTAAGATCAGGAGTTGTTGGTTTCTATTTTATTTCTTTTTCATTTTTTCTTTATTTTCTTGTTTGTAGAATAGATTTACTTTCATGCAATTTACTTTCTTGCAATTTACTTTCATGCAATTTAATTCCTTGCAATTTACTTTCATGCAATGTATTTACTTTCTAGAATAGATTTTTCTTTCCTTTAATTCACCTTGAGGCTAGAACCCTCTAGGGAATTACCCTTTTCTAAGTGTGGAGCCAATATTCGTGGGATCCCTAGAGATTGTTTGAAACTAGCTAACAAATCCAACTCATCTTCATGAGATTGAGATAAGCTAAGTGGATCTACTCTAGATTCCTCATATCTTTAATTAATCCTCCATACTTTACCTTCTTTATTTTCCTCTTATCCTTGTTTTCCATTTGTTTGTTATTTTCCTTTATTTTTGATTTCATTGATTTTTACTTCTCTCTCAATCTCATTTTCCCTCCATGTGTATATAATCTCAAACCTAGTTTTGTTATTATGTGCATACAACCACAACCACATTTTCAACTTTATTTTCTCCTCCTTTGCACATAATCCACAATCCACTCTCTCTTACCTCTCCATATCCACTTTCACCATTCTCTCACTTTCATTTTATTTGAATAAACTCCTAATTGTCACGCGCATAATTTGAGAACCAAAACTTGAACACAACTCTGTAGGGTCGAAAAAATATTTATTGATTGAATGAATGTATTACAATCAAATTCTCTCGATTACAGAGGAAGAGAAGATTGATTTGACTTCTCTTTTAAGGTGGGTTCTTGGTGGCGATAGGATGCTTCACTCAATGCTCACGTTGAGATTGCTTCCCGTTGACAATCAGATCAAAGCTGCGAATGATCTAGAGGTTGCTGATGAGGAGCTTGATCTCTTTCTCGTACGCAAGTGTTGATCTCAAAAATTCCCAAAAGACCCCTTCTAATGGCTGCTCACCGCCATTTATAGGGGTTTAAGGCTTGAGCTTCGCGAGGTCCGCTCGAGAATAGCCTCGCGGTTCAAGCATACAGAAAAGCCGCCCACCGCCGCTGCATGAACGAGGGCCGCTACGCGAAGCGGAGCCGCAGAATCGCGAGGTCGCTAAGAACGCCGGCCGCTAAAGACGCGGAACTGCCACAAGCATCGCTGGAGCCGCCGCAGAAACGCTGGTGGCGAACCTCGCCAAACTTTGATGCCGTGGACGAGCCTCGCCAAACTTTGATGTTGTGGGCGAAGCCTCGCCAAACCACCGCTGGCTTAACCTCGCCGACGCTGATGTTGTGGGCGAAGCCTCGCCAAACCATCGCTGGGCTTAACCTCGCCGACGCTGATGTTGTGGGCGAGCCTCGCCAAACCACCGATGTGGGCTAACCTCGCCGACGATCGCTGAGTTCCGCTTCATGTGCTAACTCGTTGAGATCGAACTCCGCCCACGCGTAACCTCGATTGAGGTCGAAGTCTCTTGAGCAAGTCTCGCTTTGAAGCTTGCACCGTCTAGCCTCGCTTAATGTCGAGATTCACCGCCGTAGGCGAACCTCGGTTGAGTGGAGAGTTTCGCTACTGGGCTAACCTCGTTGAATGTCGAGCCTCACGCTGTGGGAGAACCTCGCTCAATGAAGAGCTTCGCCGCTGGCTTAACCTCGGTTGAGTGAAGAGCTTCACGCTGGCTTAACCTCGCTCGAATGAAGGGCTTCGCTACTTGGCAACCTCGTTGAGTGAAGGGCTTCACGCTGGCTTAACCTCGCTTGAATGAAGAGTTTCGCTACTTGGGCTAACCTCGTTGAATGTCGAGCCTCACGCTGTGCATTAACTCGCTCAATGAAGAGCTTCACGCTGGCTTAACCTCGGTTGAGTGAAGAGCTTCGCCGCTGGCTTAACCTCGCCTCAATGGAGAGTTTCGCTACTTGGGCTAACCCCGTTGAGTGTCGAGACTCACGCTGTATTTAACCTCCTCTTTAATGGGGAGCTCGCAGCCTTTGCGACCTTCCTCATATGCTACTTAAGAACGGTCGTAACTTTCAAACCGTATGTCGGAATTGGACGAATTATATATGAAAATCGACTATCTCGACGAGACGGAGCCAACCAAACCGACCTGAAGGGTTCAGTTTGTTCGGTCATTTTGCCAAATTCCTTCTGGTTTGGGAGATATCGACACTTTTGTCTATTTTGTAAAGTCAAGCATTCAGGTGAACTTAACCTTTAGGCGGACCTGACTTCACTCAGATGGACCCTAAGCTCTTTTGCTCATTCCGAAGTTGTCAGGTGGATTAAGGCAATTTTATTGCCTCACAAACCCTCCAAAGTTTTCGACCAATGTGGTTGAATGGAGTCCGAACACTTTGGATATGAAGACTTGTAAAATGGTCACCGTAAGTGCACGGAGTGAGGAACCTTATAACGAGCTCGTAAAGTTGAATCCTTCACTGCAGCCTAATGATCGCCTCTAGGATTTTTAGCAAACCCCCAGCCTATCAACGGATTTGATGTGCCTTTACCGACACCGCTTGAATCGCTAGCATGCGGATTGTCTAGGTCCGCCCCACATGTAACGCTGTGCTAAGAGAGTTAACTTTCTTAGTGCTACGATGTTGAATAATGACTTCGCCTTCTCACGGAATAGACTACCCGCCACGCGGTGTTAGACGAGACTAATCTCAATGGGAGACCGAGATAAAATCCCTATGTCGAGAGACATAGATTCAGTTGTTGTTTAATAACAACCGCTACACGCGGATTGGCCGCTGTAGACTTTGTCTTCTTGGGGCAAAGACGAACCCCGCTTTGTCGCCTCTTAGGCAAAGACGAACCGTAATAGTGGCACATCGCATGGCAGGCCACTATTAGGAATATAATCATGTGGGGATGATCAATCGCTCGACATAAAAGTATAACGATCGTGATCAAAAAGCAATCAAGTTGTTCGACATAGGAGTATAACAACATTGATTACGCAACAAGGTCATTTAGAGGAATGACCATGTGGGAGTAGTCAAGTCGCTCGCTGACATGGGAGTATAACGACTATGGTTGAAATAGAGGCACATCGCATGGTAGGCCATCATGTGGAAATGATCAATCGCTCGCTGACATAAAAGTATAACGATCGTGATCAAAAAGCAATCAAGTTGTTCGACATAGGAGTATAACAACATTGATTACGCAACAAGGTCATTTAGAGGAATGACCATGTGGGAGTAGTCAAGTCGCTCGCTGACATGGGAGTATAACGACTATGGTTGAAATAGAGGCACATCGCATGGTAGGCCATCATGTGGAAATGATCAATCGCTCGACATAAAAGTATAACGATCGTGATCAAAAAGCAATCAAGTTGTTCAAAGGACGGAGAGTATAACAACAAGGATTACTTAACAAAATCATTTAGGAAATGACTCTCAGGTTAGCCGAGTCGCTCGACATGGAGTATAACGACTATAATTGGAATAGGAGCACATCGTGATAGTAGGCCACTATTCGCGAGGGAGTTGATAGGGTGTATCACTTGGTTAACCACTATCTAACATAAAGTCACCGCACAAGAGACGATATGGAAATGATCGTCGCTCGCTGACGAAAAGTATAACGACCGTGATCGAAAACAATCACATTGTTCAATGGTGTGAAAGTATGACCACCGTGATCAACATGAAGACACATCATTCGATAAATCAAAATTAGTGACACCGCTGTTCACGGGAATTGAAACATTGGCTCATCGCTGAGTAAGCCCATAAGGGATGACGAACATCATTCGTATGAATAACAAACGCCGGAGAATTAGAATATTACATCACTTGGTAGGCCAAAGGTGGACATCGAAAGATAAAATATTGACTTGGTAAGTCAATACTTAGAAACGATAAGATAATTGACTAGGGTAATATTTCTTCGTAAACTTACCATTGATAGGCATCATGATTTTGTCGCCTTCTTGATTGGTTAGGCGGCACGCCCATTCGAAAGTAAACCGACTCCACTACTTAATGGTCCTTCCCATTTTGGTTCAATTTCCTTTCTTTTGGAATTCAAGATCATTGGGCCGGACAATGAAAGCACAAGGTCGCCTTCCTTGAAAATACGACATCGGACCTTCTTGTCAAATGCTTTAGAAACTGGCTGGTACAACTCGATATGCCGTTGAGCCTCAGAGTCGCTTTTCATCCAAAGATTTCAAGTTCTTCAAGGCCGACGATGATTTTCTTCACCGCCATTCCAGTGGTTAATGCTATTTGTAGCGATGGATTTGAATCTCCAACGGTAGAATAGCCTCACAACCATAAACCGTAGAATATGGGTGGTACCCGCCTGTGCTAACCGTCAGACGATAAGCCCACAAACTTTGTCCCAACTTATCATCCCAATCCTTCTTATTTGAAGAGACCATCTTGGTGAGGATTTTGATGATCGCCTTATTAAAAGCTTCAGCTTGTCCATTCGCCGCAGATAGTAAGTCGTTGATGCCGCATTCGATTCGAATTTATCGCAGAATCGCGGAAAGCATGATCGACAAATTGTGGACCATTGTCGGGACAACTGTCTTGGCACACCATATCGGTATATGACGGATGTTTGACAAATTTGATCACATCAATAGCCTTGACCATTCTCAATGGAATAGCCTCACCATTTTGAGAAATAGTCGCTATCGCCAATATGAAGCGATGTCCTTTTGAAGAAGGTGGGGAAATTGGACCAACGATATCCATTCCCCATGTTTCAAATGGCCGTGACGCTATGTAGGATGCAAGTGTTCCGGCGGTTGATGAAGGTAGTTAGCATGTATCCGCATGCATGGCATCGTAATGAAGCCAAAGATCCCTTACCATTGTCTACCAATAATAACCGAAGTCACGCACCGTCCCATAACTTGGGTCCGTGTTGGTGTGCTCCACAAACACCGCTATGAGCTTTTCAAGACTTGCTCGCTTCCTTAGTTGACGACATCGGCAAGAATCCATCATACGACCTTCTATATAAAGTCCAGAATTGGGAATCATAGTAAAATCTTGATGCTCGCCGACTAATTGATTCTTTCTTTTATGTCTTCTGCGATATCCCATGCAAGACATAATCGATGATTGGGAACCGCCAGCCTCGGCTTCAAGTGACTTAGGTTCGCTTCGACCGCTTGATTCAGAACGATATTTCGGTCAAATAGTTGCCGACTAGACACACTAACCCGCCGAGTAGCATTCTCGGTAGGGCTAGCGAGTGCAAGAGACGCCAACAAGATCCGCGATAAGTGTTCTCGCAAACGGGTACATGATCGATGTAAAAGCTTTCAAAGGAGTCACTAAAGCTATGGCGGCCGCATGATGAGGGATAAGGTCCTCGTGTCGACTTCATATTCTCCTCTCAATTGTTTTACGATTAGTCGGAATCCCCAAATGCTTCAAGGTGTTTCACGCCTAAATGCTTGGCTATGTCGAGACCAATCAATAACGATTATACTCGCTACGCTATTGGTGCATGGTTCGATAATCCATACGTACCGTGGTATCACGTGGTTTTGTGGAGATATCAATACTACCCCACTCCGCTACAACGGGCCGCTATGGGTCGCTCGCTGCTCGCCAAAGAACAACTGCCATACCTGTTCCTTAGAGACCAGATTAGCTTCATAAGGTTCATCAGGCATGTCTTGATACAATTCGACTTTCCCTTTCAATGGATGGTTAGCCAAAAGATCACACACAGCTTGACCCTTCACCGCCTTCTGAGGTTTGAAGTGAATGTCGTACTGAGATAATAACAATGCCCATCTAGCCATTCGACCATTCAACGCTGGGTCATGAATACCCGTATAGGGTCAATTTTGGATATGACATGTATAGTCTGTCCCACGAGATAGTGCCGCATCTTTTGGATGGCGAAGACCAAAGCCAAACATTCCTTCTGAATGGGAGGATATCGATATTCGGCCCCCGACAGTGTCCTACTGAGGTAATAGACTGCCTGTTCATGGCCATTGTCATCGTCCTGTGCTAAAAGACCTGCCAACGCATACTCTGTAGCGCGGATGTAAATCAGAAAGGGTTTTCCTGACTTAGGTGCAACTAACACAGGGGGATTAGAAAGATACGTTTTGATCTCTTCGAATGCCTTCCGGCAATCTTCATCCCAAACGAACGATACACCTTTCTTCATGAGCTTCGAGAATGGTTGACATTTCCCCGATAAATTGGAAATGAATCTGCGAATGTAAGCCAAACGCCCTTGGAGGCCACGAAGCTCCCTAAGGCTCCTAGGAGGTGGAAGTTCCTGGATAGCTTTGATCTTGTCTCGGTCGAGACGTATACCATCTGCTGTGACCACGAACCCTAGAAATTTGCCACTAGACATCCCCAGAAAAGACTTAGTTGGGTTCATCTTCAGCTGATGAGCCCGCATTATCTCAAATGTCGTCCTCAAGTCGTGTAAATGATCACTTTTGTGACGACTCTTGACCACTAAATCGTCTACGTAGCATTCTACTGTCTTCCGTAAATGTTTTCGGAAGATAGTGGTCATGGCGCGCTGGTATGTAGCCCCTGCGTTTTTCAAGCCGAAAGGCATAACTGTATAACAGTATATTCCTGACGGTGTTCGGAAAGCAGTGTGCTTTTCATCATCGGGGTGCATTTTGATTTGATTGTACCCTGAAAAGCCATCCATAAAAGACATCCTCTCGAATCCACATGTGTTGTCGATGATAATGTCCGTAATTGGTAGAGGGAAATCGTCTTTCGGACATGCCGTATTTACGTCTCGGTAATCAACGCACGGTCGGATCTGTCCGTTTTTCTTTACCACGGGTACTATATTTGCTACCCAGTCGGGATGCTGCACTTCCCGGATGAACCCTGCCTTGATCAGCTTCTCGATTTCTTTCTCGATGGCTTTCATGACCTGAGGGGAAAATCGTCGTTGTTGTTGTTTAACAGGTTTAGCTCCTGGCTTAATGTTAAGGCGATGCATGGCCACTTGAGGGTCTAAACCCGGCATATCTTCATAACTCCATGCGAAGACATCGATATATTCCTGTACCAAAGCGATAAGGCTCCTTTCTTCACCACAAACTATCGCTATGAATATGGGTTTTGGATTAGATTCGTCCCCCATATTTATTTGGATTATTTTGTCATCAGTGGGTGGTTCCCGTTGTTCAAAACGATGTTCCCATTGCATTCCCAGCTGCTGACTCATTGGATCTTCCAATAGCGGTAAGAGATCATCTTCTTGGATCTCTATTGGATCAGCTGAGGTCATATTGACCATCAAGGACTTAAATTCATGTCCTATACTGACGTCAGAATCCCAGGAAGTTGCTTCAGAAGATGAGTGATCTAACTCATCCTCAGTCATAACATGCCATGAGTACGGCGGCGACTCATATCCCAACCCTTTACGAGTTTTATGATAGTAATCATCAGGCTGGCCTTCCGGGACATAAGCAGATCGGATCGGCGTTTTGATACCTTTTCCGTAATTTAACCCTTCTTTGTGAAGGAAGTCATATCCCATTTTCTTCATCAGATGTTGCACCGTCGGCGGAGAAATATGAAAATTGGGGTTCTTTTTCTTTTGCTTGGGGTTGTTCCACCTCAGCTTGCAATGGTTTGTTGACCTGCCCAAAGATAATGTCTTTCTGACCATTATTCCGGGACGGTATCACAAAAACCGCTTGTGAAGAATTAAAGTGCCTTTGAGTTGTCATAAATGACGACTGAATGGGCATGTGCAATGTAGGTTCAGCATACAACCGTGGAAGAATTTCACATCGTCAAGATGACTTTTAACACCCGGTGCGTGAAGCTAAATCATAATTTTCATTAAAATCGACTATGTCGCCATCGATCATTCAGATCGACACAAAGGGTTTTACATCATTGAAAACAACACCTTGTTCTGACTCTATGTCGCCTTCATTTCTCCCATAGTCCTCGACCGTGGTTCATCGGTTTGGCCTTCCTCAAGGTAGTGGACGTAATCCGAAAATAATTCTCCACACCTTTGAATGGTTGCCTTCCACACCAATGTTTTAACCATCCCTTCTTCATCTACATACTTCATGCATTGATGCAACGTGATGGACGATCAAATTTTCATGGATCCGGTCTCACCAAGAGCAAATTGTAAGATGTATCCGCCGATGACATAGCAGTAACATCCGCCTTCAAATCTCCTATTTGGCATTTGAGTTTGATCTTGCCCAAGGGACGAATTTGTAGCATTGAAGTCAGATGGTAGTCCCTGTTGCTAACCGCGTACGTATCCCAAGATGTTGTATAATTTCAATGGGATGATACTCAATGCATCCCGTCAACTTGAGCTCTGCTGATTCTGGACAGATCCGATATAGCCGTGAAGTACAACGCCTATCGTGGTTTTAGTTCTTCACTTGCATGTCCTCCTCGATGAAAAAGTAATGCAAGGTATTGGCCCTTTGAAGACTCGATAACATTGGGCACAAACTTCGTCCTTTCCGAAATGAGCCAGAACGCTTCATTATCCGCCAGCCGCAGCAGCTCGTAGATTGAGAGAGACGCAAGAGCTCAAATAAAGTAATTTCGCCGGATGTGGAGAGTTGGGCTAACTCGCCGAACCGAAAGGAGCCTTCGTTTCGTGCATGTCCTTCCCGAAGTGCTTTGTTGTAGCGGATCTCCTTGTCTTGGACCCACCAACCGCTCCTTTGTCGCTACATCGGCGCATTTCGGGTACTCCCTTAGGAACTCTTTTTCTGGCTAACGCAGACAGATGCGACCGGGCGGTTTGTTGCTCTAGAGTCATTGACTTGCCTTTTTCCGCAGCCAGGTGGCGCATAAGACTTCCCTTTGACTTTGAAGAAGTCCATTGTTCATCCGATAACAAGTCGATGAACCCATTAATTCTTTCGGCAGTGTAAGGGACCATACCTTGTGCTTCCCGCCGCCGAGATCAAAGTTCACAACTTTGGCTTCGCTGATGGATCGGTTTTACACCGCCCCGCACTTGAATTCTCGAAAATCGCCAAATTGAGGGCTTACCATGTTTCGTGACACCTTCTTTTGATCCTCCCGCAGAGTCATAACACTCCGCTTCTAGCAAGACTCGATCTTGTCCTTCAATATGTAACATGACCCGTTTGATGGTGTACCATTCGATGGTACATGCGATTTTGGATCATCCGTCCTGAAGCTTCCTCCCGCTTCTTTATTTCCTGCTTGATCTTGTTCATTTTAAGTAAAGTTTTGAGGATCGATAACTGTCATCCTTAAAATCATACTTCTTCTCGAGGACTACCGGTTTAAACGCTTTCTTGATTGAAGGATCTTGAAGTAGGTTGGCTTCCACAGCCTAAAGTCTCCTTCCCTTCGATTGCTTTTGAGGAGTAAAATTATTCTCGTTACCCCTTTAGGACTCGAGTCCCGAGGTTCCTCCGCCGCATCCTCTTAATCATGTTTTCAACTTGTTCGCCTTTGCTCACCAATTCTTTCCAAGAGTATGCCTCAACCGCACTCCATCTTAGAAAGTATGTTGATCGAGAGGTTGGCTCAGACATCCCGATGAATGTCGCTCCAGGCCCGGTCCCCGAGTGCAAAGACAGATTCGAATCGCTGACAACGGGCCGACAGACTCGCCTTCTTTTGCTTTTCGACCAGTGGCCATAGACACCTCGTCATCATCAAAAATCGGGCCATAAAGAGCCTTTGCAGATCTTTCCAAGAGTTGATAGAACTGTGCTCTAACCTTCGAACCACTCGGCTAATTCTTTAAGAGTGCTAATGAATAATCGGGTCATAATAGGATCATTACCCGCTATATGCCCGGCTTGTGCTTGAAGTAGTAGATGTTGTGACGGAGAACTTTTCCACAAACCGCACTGCTGTGGCTGAATTTCGGAGGATACGGGACATCGCCCCATTCTATAGGATATGGCTCGCCACCCCAGCCTCCTTTGATTGCCCTTGAGTTTCATAGCATCCATGCCGCGAAATCCCGAACACATGATCTTGTTTCTTTGTGCGCTGGATTCGATTCCGCTCCGATGACATTGAGAGGACATCATGATCCACGCTATAGCCTTCTTGCTTCGATTTGATCCTCCTTCGCCCATCTTTCTTGCCCAAAGTTTCTCCATCATCATTCTCTAAGCTTGATGGATTCTTGTTGCGCTAAGAATAGTAGCTTGTTGCTCTTCTATTCTTCATGTCATCTCTTCCTCTCGCTCGCCATGAGGACACCGGCCCGATCATCAAGTCAGATTCGGGTCGATGTAGCCATGCCGTAATTCTCAACTTCTTCGGTACCCCTACCAATTGGCTATAGTCAAGTGGAATTGCCATTCCCATTTAAGACGGTGCTTCGATAGACGCTTCCGAGTATTGATTAAAGCGCCTTAACCCTCGGGAATACTCAAATACGATGATTCGACTTATCGGTCTTGCTCCCGCTTCCCAACCATGTTGATAGTCACCCCATGACTATCGCGCCGCCGCTTTTAGGGTGGAACCTTCGCCCGGGTTGACTCGGTCGCACAATCGCCAAAATCGGAAGGTCGATGCGTTGATGAACATTGTGCACGATCGCAGATGAGCTTCACAACAAAGAATGAGACCGCAATTGATTACGCCACGCTATGCAGTGAGATAATCACGAGATCGAGGTGGTGTTCCCGCCTGACTCAAAACAAGCATCGATGAGAGAGGCTCTCTCGAATCGAAGTTCGGCCGACCGGCGCTGCTGTCAGCCTCCTTTGGTTCTCGGGCGCGCAGGTTCGCCGAGGTTCGGCCCTGCTTATAGGAGACCCATGTCGGGCGGTTCATTGCTTGGACGAGGTTCGCTCTCTAGAGGGGACTCGTAGCCGGGCGCAGGTTCGCCATTCAAACGCAGGCTCGCCCTTCAAAGGGACCACACTGCCGGGCGCAGGTTCGCCACTTAGACGCAGGCCTGCCTTCTGAGGGGACCTCACGCCAGCGCAGGTTCGGCCGCGGCGCAAGTGCACGAGGTTCGCCACTTGACTAGGCTCGCAGCCAGGGCTTACGCTCGCCTTGTAGACAAGGTTCGCAATAGAGCCGATGTTCGCCTGGGAGACCAGGTTCGCGAACCCGTGACGACCTTCGCCTTGTTCAATGAACCCCATGATGATGACGAGGTTCGCCAATTTTCTTCGTGACGATAGTGGACTGGCCCAACGAGACCAAAGCGCTCGAAAGCACGCCGGGCGAAGCTTGGTTCTCGGCCGACGCTGTCCGCACGCCTCGAAGTGGACCATTAGAAAGTCCGGCTTCATAGGCGAGCTGTCGGCCTCGGCCAAAACTTGGCTAGTATCCGGCGGACTTGGATTGCTTAACAACCCATTTCTTAGCCCTGTTGATTTTGGAGCCTCGCCTTTGAGAGACAGAGGTCGATTGTCGAGGTTCACTGAGAGGATTCAACAATAGCCACGGGCTGAAGTCTCATACGAGACTCGCCATTACCTCTGTCTTCACCGGGCTAGATGCCCCAGGAGAGAAACTCCTCAGACTTACTCGATCAATCGATGACCAAGGTTTGAACTCGCTCCCACCGCAATCTTGTCTCGATTGCGCCACCACCACCATCGAATGAACGGTTGCTCCTAATCGGTGGTCGCCATCTTCCGTAGGGTCGAAAAATATTTATTGATTGAATGAATGTATTACAATCAAATTCTCTCGACATGAGGAAGAGAAGATTGATTTGACTCTCTTTAAGGTGGGTTCGTATTTATAGGATGCTTCACTCAATGCTCACGCTGAGATTGCTTCCTGCTGACGATCGAGATCAAAGCCGCTAATGATCTAGAGGTTGCCGATGAGGAGCTTGATCTTCTCGCGGCGCAAGTGTTGATCTCAAAATTCCAAAAGCCCCTTCTAATGGCCGCCACCGCCATTTATAGGGTTTAAGGCTTGAGCTTCGCGAGGTCCGCTGCTCGAGAATAGCCTCCGGTTCTGCGCATAAAGTGCCGCCCACCGCCATGCGAACGCAGGCTGCTACAAGTAGCCGCCGGCAGTGATCGTAGGCGCAAGAACGCTACGCACGGAACCGCTACAGCGATCATGAGCCGCTGCGCAGAAACGCTGGTGGCTAACCTCACAAACTTTGATGTGACGCAGCCTCGCCAAACTTTGATGTTGTGGGCGAGCCTCGCCAAACCATCGGGCTTAACCTCGCCGACGCTGATGGGCGCAGCCTCGCCAAACCATCATCATAGGGCTTAACCTCGACGTGATGATGTGGGCGAAGCCTCGCCAAACCACCGATGGGCAACCCGCACCGCGAGTTCCGCTTCATGTGCGAACCTCGTTGAGATCGAACTCCTCCTCCACGTAAACCTCATTGAGGTCGAAGCCTCGCCTTTGAGCAAGTCTCGCTTTGAAGCTTGCACGGGTCCAGCTCGCTTAATGTCGAGATTCACCGCTGTAGGCTAACCCTGTTGAGTGGAGAGTTTCGCTACTTGGCTAACCTCGGTTGAATGTCGAGCCTCGCCGCCGGAGAACCTCGCTCGAATGAAGAGCTTCACGCTGGCGAACCTCGGTTGAGTGAAGAGCCACTGCCGCAACCTCGCTCGAATGAAGGGCTTCGCTACTTGGCGAACCTCGGTTGAGTGAAGGGCTTCGCTGCTTGGCGAACCTCGTCTGAATGAAGAGTTTCGCTACTTCTTAACCCTGTTGAATGTCGAGCCTCACGCCAGGCTAACCTCGTCGAATGAAGAGCCACGCTGGCGAACCTGTTGAGTGAAGAGCCACGCTTGGCGAACCTCGCTCAATGAAGGGCTTCGCTACTTGGCTAACCTCTGTTGAGTGAAGGGCTTCGCTGCCAAAACCTCGTTGAATGAAGAGCTACTTGGGCCAACCTGAATGTCGAGCCTCGCTGCCGGCTAACCTCGCTCAATGAAGAGCTTCGCCGCTGGCTTAACCCTGTTGAGTGAAGAGAGCTGCCTGGCTTAACCTCGCTCAATGAAGGGCTTCACTTTGGCTAACCTCGCCCAATGGAGAGTTTCGCTACTTGGGCTAACCCCTTGAGTGTCGAGCTCACGCTGTGGCTTAACCTCCTTTAATGGGGAGCTCGCGCCTTTGCGACCTTCCTCATATGCTACTAAGAACGGTCGTGAATTTCAAACCGTGATGTCGGAATTGGACTAATTATATATGAAAATCGACTATCTCGACGATCGGAGCCAACCAAACCGACCTGAAGGGTTCAGTTTGTTCGGTCATTTTGCCAAATTCCTTCCGGTTTGGGAGATATCGACACTTTTGTCTATTTTGTAAAGTCAAGCATTCAGGTGAACTTAACCTTTAGGCTGACCTGACTTCACTCAGATGGACCCTTAAGCTCTTTTGCTCATTCCGAGTTGCTGTGCAGGGATTAAGGCAATTTTTATTGCCTACAAACTCTTCCTACTTTCCCGTTCCTCGTGGGATCGATAATCTTTTATACTATAACTTGAAAAGGTTGTATACTTGCAACTAAGGAGGTAACCATTTATTTCCCATCAAGTTTTTGGCGCCGTTGCCGGGGAACGGTGCATAAGTAGGATTTTCATTAAGTTTGGTTTTTATTTTGTGTGTTTTCTTTTGTGTAGGAACTTGGAGCTTGAAGATCAAGAGTTGAAGATTCAAGATTGAAGAATTGCCTCCAACGAGGCTTTGCATTGCTTTTGCGTGGGTAACTTCTCCATCTAGTATTTTCAATTCCACCCTTTAGATAGTTCATATACATTAGAGACAATTAGGATAAAAATAAATAAATAAATAAAAAATAAAAGGATTTTTTTTCCCTTGTCGATCCTAATAAACTTCATTTTTTTTATTGTCGACCATAATAAAAAAATAAATTTTTTTTTTTGCATCCTTTTAGTTGCTTTTAATTTTAGGGTTGCATTTCATATAATAGTAGGAATTCACCAAGTGATTTGAGCATCTTGATTTGGCACACACTTGAAAATATCTTAAGGGCAAAACCCATTAATCAAGATAAGGTAAGGGATTTCATCACCCTTTCCTTAGCCCAAAAATCACTAATTCCTCATTACACATACCAAGCCTCTTAAAATTGATTAGACGCTGCCCCTAAGGATTCGAGCTCATTAAGGAACAATAATTTCTTAAGTGAACCGTCCAAGTTTATTTGGATTAATTGGTGTCTAAGGCAAGGTTTAGGGGTTGCGAAGGCACTCAAAGGAAAGAGGTACTTAATTGATCTTTGATCTCCTCTAGTACTATCCTTACCTGGCTAATTACCCAAGTAAACTTTGATCTTTTCACTAAGGGAATTTTTGGTTAGGAGCTGGTCTAAGTCAACTTTAGGCTTAACCCTAGAGTTAGGGTGATTGAAAAGAGATTGCCTTGATTTATTTTTAGTTAGTTTTTCCTCATTTTTTTTTTCATCATCTTCTTAACTTTTTCTCTTGTCCTTTTTCAAATAATAAAAAAAAAAATTTTGATTTTGGTGTATGCAAACTTGGGTTAGGGATAATACTAATCGTTTAATTCGTTTTGATTCATCTCTTGAACCAAACGAAATGACCAATACCAACCCACCTGTTCTTCAAGATGTTTGTTACCCCACTAGAAATGCAATCCCCTCTTGCATAAAACTCCCCGAGGTAAATGGAACCAATTTTGAACTTCACCGATTTCATAAACATGCTTCCCAAATTCTTAGAGTCAAACCAAGACGATACATCTTTATCTCCGAATTTGAAGAAGTTTGCCTCATGATCAAGATGAGGGACTTAACCGAAGATGCGATCAAACTCCGATTTATTCCATTTGCCCTTAAGGACAAAGCAAAAAAATGGCCGTATAGCTTGCCCACAGATTCCATCTCAACTTGGGGTGAATTTGTGAGCTTTTCTCAAAAATTCTTTCCTATCCATAAAACAATCAAGCTTAGAAACAAGATTCAAATTTTAAAATTGTCCCGGAGAACCTTTTGGAAGTATTTTGACAAATTTAAAGATCTTCTTATCCAATGTCCTCACCATGGTCTTGAAAAGTGGCGATTATGCCAAATCATTTATGAAGGATTGGATTATTCTTCAAAACTTCCTTAGAGTCAATGTGTCAAGGGGATTTCATGAAGAAAAATGCCGATGAAGCTTGGGACTTTTAGAGAGTTTATCCGAGAAAACCATGCAAGGGGAACATTGTGATGACCGTGTTTCATCGGCCCAATCCAAAACCAGTGGTCTTTCCTTAGAAACGAACATAGCCTCTCAAGCAAAGATGGCTACAATCATGCGTAGGTTAGAAGCTTTAGAAGTCAAAGAACGAGCTCCACTCAAATCAACCAAGTTTCGCCTGGGATGTCATAATGTCTGTCTCCATCTCATGTCTCGGAGGAATGTCCTCTTTAGGATCCCGGTACCACTAGGTCGATAAACGTGATTCCAAATCCGTAATGATCCATTTTCTCCAACCTACAATCCAGTTGGAGAAATCATCCAACTTTGCATGGAACCAGGGAAACTACTCCGAAATCAAAATTTCACTCCCTCTTCAACCCAACAATTCTCTAGGGCAATGCAGCCTCTAAATTATCAACAACCGAATCTATCATTTCAAAATCAGTCTCCTCATCACCAATCTGAAATCACACCTCAAATTGTCATGATAAACGCCTTAATGTTCGAAAAGGGTCTAGAAACTTTGATTAAAACCCTACTAACGCACTACGAACTTATTGACTCAAACATCAAACACGTTGAATTCCTTTATGCAATCAACCGCAAATCCTCACTTCCAACACTCAAGCCATAGCTAGGTTAGAAACCCAACTTGGTCAACTAGCTAATGCCATGAGTGAGAGAGAAAGGAACTTTTCGAGTCAACCCGCCCAACCCAAGGACACGGATCAAGTTCAACCTACTGCTGGTGAATGCAATCCATTCACTACGGTCGTAGACAGTCGATAATCGGTTAGAATGCCTCTAAGTGAAACCCTTGAACCAACAAATTCTCTCCTTCGAGAAATCACACCCTTCGATGACCCGAACCCGAACCGAACTGAGTCTAATCAATTTAAACCAGCTTGCTCCTTACCCGATAGACTCGCCTAGGAAGCACTCCTCTCTCAGAGGAGAAAATTCTAGAGACTTTCAAGCGTGTTAAGGTCAACATTCCTCTTTAGATGTCATTGAACAAATTCCTTCTTATGCCAAATTTTTAAAGGAATTATGTACCAAAAGAGGCAAATAAATGTTCCAAAGAAAGTCTTTCTCAGCCAATATCGAAGTCCTCTCAAGGTCCGTACCATTGAAACATAAGGATCCAGTTGTCCTACCATCCCATGTATCATTGGTAATACTCAGATCGATAAGGCTTTTAGACTTAGGGGCCGTGTCAACTTGCTCAGATTCGATCTACCAACAACTAGGTGTCGGGGAACTCAAGCCAACTAGATGCACACTTCAGTTAGCCGATAGATCTAAGGTCCCTATGGGTGAAATAACGATGTACCGATAAAGGTTGGAGACTTCATTTTTCCTGTTGATTTCAGAGTCCCGAAACACAACCCGCTTCCAATCCCAAAGGACGATACCGTGATCTTAGGAAGACCGTTCTTAGCCACTTCTAATGCTCTCATCAACCGTAGAACTGGTCACATGAAGTCGTTTTGGGAATCGATCGCTGAACTTAATATTTTCAATGCAGAAATAATATTGATAAGCACCTTTCAAATCAATTACATCCAAGAAAGTTTAATGTAAGTAGAGAATGAATCGACATTAGTTTTGAGGAAATCTTTCATGAGGAACTGGAAATCTTAAAAATTCGTGTTTTATTTTTCAAAATGAGGAACCGTGTTGAATACATGCATCTTGAATGCAACATTCAAGAACTCTTTTCGATGAGCTTAGATTTTGGAAGAGCAACCAAAATGTCAAATTTTTATTAATCAAAAATCTAAGTTCAAAATGCATAACACCAATAAGACCTACCTTAATTTGTCAAAACACATTGCAAACCTTGGAATTTTCGAATTTGAGAACATCATTGATTATATCATCTTGAAATTTTTAAATTTCTGGGTAGAATTTTCAAAGAATAAGGTAGGATTTAATGTAGAATATGAGCTTCTCATGTTTTATCTTTTATTCTACATTTTTATTTTTGTCCCACAATAATAATAAAAGAATTTATTCTTCTCTCATGTGAGAGTTTCTTGTTCTTTTCAAAAAAGAAAAAAAAAAAAGAAAAAGGAGAGAATAAATTTTGACTCCACCTTCTCATACCAAAGGTAATTACGACTTTTATCATTATTCAAGTCGACCGAACAAATGTAAGTGCTTCCATGCTTATCTGTTTTACTTTGTGCATAATAGAATTTGCATTGAGGACAATGCAAAATTTAGGTGTGGTGGGAATTAGTCATTTTGCTCTTTATCTTAGTCATTTTTCCTCTTCTTACCATTTTCTTTCTTTTTATGTCATTTTTTCCTCTTTTCATAAAAAAAAAGAGTCACTTGCCAACTTAATAGAGTTGATTAATAATTGATCAATTTGATAGAATTTAAGTCTTCTAATCCTTAGTTGGTTCTATACTCAAGTTTACCTTTTATGATAACTCCAAATAAATTTCTTAAGAAATGATTTTCAAAGTAATATACTTTACTTAAGTTGTAACTTAGATTTTTAATTAAAGTAATGAAATTTTGCATGCCTAACTTAGAGTTGAAAATAATTTTTCAAGTTGTCTTGATCCAAATATTGTTCGAATATATATACATATACACACATATATACTAACTTAATAAATAGAAGAAAATTTCTCTTTGCGGTGGAGCTCTAAAAATACATGCGATGAGTTGTCAGGCTAGAACAATGAATTTTATGTCATAAACTTAATGTTTGAATAGCGCAATTTCTTGGTTGAAAGACTCAACTCGAATAAATTTCTCTCTTCCTTTTATTGTTGTTTATTATGATTTCTCATTTAGTTTGAAATAATCAACCACAATACTCA